>CM036560.1:126573043-127773043 GCA_020745775.1 Theristicus caerulescens | reverse complement strand
CAGGGCACGGGGCAAAGCTTCCCCTGCAGTGCTCTGTAGGATGGACTGCCTTGCACGGTGAAAGCGAAGCCACCCCACTGCAGGATCACTGCGTGATGGTGTCGGTGAAGTAATATGGGTATTTTAGATAAGGCCTATGCAGGCTGGGGACGGACCTGTTCATCACTTTCCCTCCTCATTTTGCAAATTTCTTTTTTTTTGAGGCCAAGTTTGACAAAACTGTTAACAGCCATTCCGTAGTTTTCAACAGAAAGCCTTTACGTTACACTATTTTGCTTACTGGCTATACATCTGATAAGAAGGCATCATTTCTAGACAAATAAAAGACAAATTGTCTCCTACTTGCTTGAAAAGCACCTGCAGATTTAAACTTCTTCAAACCACAGACACCCAGCTCCCTGCAAACCTCCTAGGCAGGGAGCACATTTCCCCCAGAGCTGCCGCTGAAGGGGCCGTGAGCTCCATCTGGCACTGGGAGGGTTTGCTCCGTGGCCGCAGCCATCGGGCAGCTCCTGAGCGGGCTGGGGGCTGTGGTGGAGGTAGGGGAGAGCCGGGTGGGAGCAGGGGGCCCATGGGCAGCCCCAGCTGGGGAAGGACGCTCGTCTGCAGCGCTGCTGTCTGCTGCGACGGAGACAGGTCACGTTTGCCATCCCTGTAGCTCACATCACTAGAGGGGAGAAATTACCCGGGATGCTGCCCTTACGCTTATTCTTGAGTACCAGCACGAGACTTTCCAAAGGAAAAAGGTGAAGCTTTGCTCAAGACCCACGCTGGCCCTTCCTCAGAAGGCAGAGGGACTTCTGGGATTCGGGGGGGTGCGGGAGATGTCATGGGAGCATCCATCGCAGGCGAGGGACCTGCAAAACACAGGCGTGCAGAGGCTGACTCCGTGGGCTGTGCCGTGGGCAGGGGGGACGCGGGAGCTGGCGTGCCGGGGTGGCAGGGGCTGTGCGTACCGGGGAGTTTGCCAAAACCCTTTAGGGAGCATGGATGCAAATTCCCTGGCAGGAAAACAACTCCGAGAGCCTTCCTACCGGTGTGGTAAACCTCATACACGGGCTCTGTTTCTTGCTGAAGATATGAGTCAAACAGAGATGAAAGGCCTGAAGAGACAACTTTGATCTGGTAAGAGGCTCTGCTGGTGACTCGAGTGGAGCACCCGTGTCCGCACCCTGCCGCACGCCCCGCCAGCCCCGGGGAGCATCTGCTCTCGCCTGCGTGCACTGTGCCGGGCATCTGGGGGCTTTTTCTCCTCTGAATGCTTGTCCTCCCAAAGAAACGGAACGTCTGCTTTGCAAGAGGATTAGTTGCTCCTTCACTGTGGTATCGTCTCAGGCTGCTGCTGGGCTCATGAAGGTCAGCCCAGGATGAGAAGGGGACCCCCATCCCCAGCTCTGCAGAGGGAGGACATGGGTGTCCCTGAGGGAAAGCGCTACAAGGTGCCTTCGGGGACGCCCGCGCAGCACTGGGAGGTCAGAGCATCGCCCGTGCTGCGGTGAACGCCTTGCTCCTCGCCCCACCTCGCTCCTGGCTTTTCCATCCCGGCCGCCGGCGGCCAGCGCAGCCCCGTGCGGAGGGGCAGGGGTAACTGCAGGGAGGCTGGGGCGGTTATCGCAAGCGTGGGTGAAGCCTCGGCGCTGAGCAAGGGTTGGCATCAGCTGGTGCTTCAACCGGGCTGGCGCTGTCCTGGGCGTGTCACCCCAGGGGTGCCCTCAGGCTGACCAGGCACGGGAGCGGGGGCAGCGCACACCCTGCCTCTGCAAGGGCAAATGCGTAACTCAGAGATAAGCGTATCCAAGCGTTGCCCTGAAACAGGGCTTTTCTGAGGATAAACGTGTCCCATATTCTACAAAACATCCAGATTCTCATGATGTGTATATCAAAAGCTACTGTAAAAATAAGCAGAATGATACAGTAAGGTTAACATCAGTGGCAGCAGATTTGAAGCAGAATTTAAAAAGATATAATTTTTTTGCATTTTAAGTGTGAAACCTCTAATACCTATTTCTTGCTTGTTTGCTCCATTAAATGGTGCCTTTCCAGCCTGCCAGGCAGGCTCCTGTGATCGAGGTGGCAGGAGGGTACGCCAGACGGGAGCTGGAGCTCGGCATCCATCGCCAGGGGGGCACCGACACCACCCCGACGCTGTCCCCAACCCCTGGCAGTCTGGGGGCTGCTGCGGGGCCCGGGCAGCCGCTCCGAGCAGTGAAGCCGGGAGGTCATTAGCAAAAACTCTCTCTTGCTTTTAAGGAAGCTGAATACTGTCTGCATGGCAACACGTCCTGGTGCAAAGCGCTTGGCTGCTCTCGGTGCAGACGCCAGCTTCACCCCTCGGACCGCAGTGAATTAAAAAAGGCTCCACGCAGGGAGAGAGAAGCAGCTACCTCTACTAAATGGCATCTTATCGCTGTACAGAGCGACAGAGGGGAGGGGGGAAGACACCGAAAATGTCATTGATCACAAGGAATTTCTGCATAATACTATGCTTTATCTTGCCATTTATTATGTTGCTACATAAGTAAAAGACTGTTTCCCTGCAGTTTTTTTGTTCTTTGGGTCAGAAATTGCCTTTGCAGTCTAGATGCGTACAACGGATAGCAGACAGGAATCAAAGCTATTATGATATATGACTATAATACTAACAAGGAGATTTCCACAGTCCATTAGATATACAGTAGGACGAGAACATAACCCATCTCGAAACACGGTGCTACGAGAATACTCAGGCTCTGTGTAAGAAATCACAACCAACCAGCCAAACCCAGGGCCCAGGTGCCTGCACCCTCATTTTTTATTGCCTGTCACAAGATAAACTGGAAGCAATGGTGGCAGCAGCCTGGCGCAGCTCAGCAGGACGGAGCTCTGACAGCGAGAGGGGCTCCTGCCTGGGGGCGAGGGGGAGCAGGGCTGCCTGGGGGTCAGCCACAGGCAGGGTTCGCCGGAGCTCTGGCCCACGGCCACCGCCACGATGGGCAGGGACGCAACTGGATATGCCACCAAATTACACCCCCCCTCCCCAATGCACTTCTTCTGGCAAGGGATTTTTTAATAATTCATTGACTGCCATAAATTTAAAAAACCCACCCTGAATCGGTAGCTATCCGCATCTTGTTCGGCTGTTTCACTGCACTTTTCACCAAAAAAACCCATTACCATTCTTTTAATTTCAAACACAATCAATAGGAAGTATCGGTCCATACAGTCCAAGGCAACTGCTTTCAGGAAACCGCTCATAAATATTCATTAGAGAATTAAGGAGCTATTAACAAGGGTAACTGTTGAGGAGCATTCATTAACTGTCTTCCAGAAGAAATGAAATTTGCATTTTTCGGTGTGGAGATCCACTTTGTGAAATGGCACCTTGCATGACAATAAAATGTGAGATAAAACCTGAGCTGAAGGCAAGAACCACCCATTTCTGACAGAAGGGACGCTTAGGATCGTGCTGCTGAGCCTGCCTCTGGAGCTGACGAAAGCACACCTTTCGGGACCCTGACTCACTCCGTCCTGCCCCGCGCGTTCCCTGGCCCCAGCGCCCCAGCCCACCTCTCCCCACACCGCAGCGTCACAGAAACTCATCTCTTTTCAGTAATCGTGATTCATCCTGATTTACATATCATGGTCACTGCCTCCACATTTCCTCTAATTAATTCCCCAGAAAGACGCTTCACCCTGCAGTGCTGCGTAATTACAAGTTTTGCTCCTATCTATCATAGCACGAGCTCGCGTCCCCCGTCGGGACCGGGGTGCCACGGTGCGTAGCCGGCGGTGGCTGCCTCCACGGGCGGCTCCCCCCTGCCCCGGCGCACGTGGCGATGAAGGCGATCGGGCATTTTACATACGCATACACAGCTTTGCTCTTCGGGGCTCTGTACTTGCTCTCCCATTGCGCACAGGGGCTTTTATTCTCTTACACCCAGACCTAGCAGGCGTGAGCACATAAGCCATACCTACCGGTCCCTTGAGCCATCCGTAGGAGAGGCGTAGGGGCTCCGTGGATTTTGTCTAAGAAAACTGGGCAAGGCAGAGTCTGGGAGGGGAGCAGGAGGAAAATGATCATTTTGGGGGCAGTGAAAGCAAATTGAGACGGCGCGCTCTGCCGCTGAGGGCTGCACGCCAGCCACTGCAATAAGAGCTCCCCGTGGGTCGAGTTACGCGTGCATCGGCCCTACGACACCGTCAAGACAAACGGCCCTGCTGGTAATTTTCCTACAACTGCAGCAAATGGAAATGCATAAGGGATTCCCAGGGGAGGATCTGTTACGTAAAGCAATTATTTCTCAGCCCTGAAAGGCAAGACAGTAATCGCATCCCCTAATGTCTCTCCTAAAGCATAATTCAATAATTAATATTTGCTCTTCGGCATTTGTAAAATAATGGCATCTGAAAACGGGGAACCCGGGGCAGCCTGAGGTTCCCCTCAGCTGGGACCATGCGTAATACAGGAGTTTTACCCCACAGATGAGCAGCTACTGGACTTTGGCCTGGGATTCCCAGACCCCTGCGGGTCCAAGGGGTCCACAAAATGCAACCAAAAAAAGCAGGACTGTTCTCAGTAGACTGGAATTCACTTGACTCCAATGGAGAACTTCTAGGGATCTGCACAAGGAAAGAAAATACTAAAAACCAACACAAGAGGTGGTGCCTTTGCTTTAAGGGTTATTTGATGCTGCAGACCATTGCCTTGGGAAGGGGAGCAAAATGGGGTTGGTGCAGAAGTTCCCACTAGTGATTCCTCTTTCCCGTGTCTGAATCAGGATGGTGGGCCACTGCTGGAGGAAGAAAAGACCCGCTGAGCACTGCCTGACTGCTAGAAGTCCTGCAGCAAACTGAAGTCCCATTCTGCTGCCATCAAATTAGCCATAAGTTATTTCCTCAAGTCTCTGAATAGGTATATTTAAAACTGCAGACTAACCACGGCCAGAAACTCTCATATTATATTTCTCTGTAAAACCACAGCAAGCTATATATGTGTAAATATATATATAGATGCATATACACACAACCCTTTTTTTTTTAAATAACATCTGCTACTATTGTGCAGTGTGTGCTCTCTGTCCGTGTTTCACAAAACGTCCTTCATGCACAAGAGGTGGACTGATGGGAAGGCAGTCCCCCCAGGTGATATTTTCCGTCTCAGACCACCATTCGGCCACGCTGCATCCCCTCCTGGCCGACTCGCCGAGTGCCGGGCTGGGGAGAGCCCCCGGCGTGCCCGGCAGCTGCAGAGCACCCGGGGCAGCCGCGGGTCCGGGCCTCGCTGTGGGGAGCCGGCAGGGCTCCCCGGATGGGTCCCCCCCCAGCAGCGGGGGCCGGTCCCCTCCCTGCCTGCGATGCCCACGCTGCCGGCGGCACCGCGCGTCCCGCTCCGGGCATGGCCGCATGGGTTAGCGACCGGTGGCGGGGTGCTCAGGTGTGACAGCGTCCAGCGAGTATCCGCTGCTCTGCACCGGCACCGTGCAAACATCGGCGGCCGCGCGCTGGGGCCCTGGGAAATAAGCGAATATAGATATTCCTCCTTCTCACAGCCGAATGACAGAGAAGCATCGATGCCCGTATACACATACATTCTGGTCAAAATTGTGTCTCTCTTTATTCCATGTTTTCAAAGATAAGTTTCAAGCCTACAAGCTTTCGGGGTAAACCTCCCTAATGGACGAGGAAGTCAAAGCCCTGGAACAAAGGCCGGCAGCAAACAGGATGCTGAGGGTTTATCTGAAGTCATGAAAGTTGCGAAACATGTTCTGACTTTCAGGAATGATTCATGATTTTTACATTTTTGGGGCAGACCTTTTTAGTTAGTCACCGGCATGGTTTCAGCAATAGATTACACTCTCAGAGCCTTTGGCTCTCATTTCTAAATCCAGACTTTGAAACTTCATCCCTGAATTACATATATGCCCTACAGAGCTCCTTTTTTTTCTCTCCCTGACGATGATGTTAATCCCCATCTGGTTTTAGCTAGCAGAAGAACCTGAGACTTGGGGTGCCTTTCTCCTCTGTCCCAAGGCAGTGTCAGTGGCCCTTGCTGGGACGTTGCTGGGATGCTCTGGCAGGGCAGAGACGTGGCTCCTGCTGCCGGACATTGCACGTTTCCTCCAGGCATTGCACTTGCCCAGCCTTTTTACTGCATTTAAGATCACTACAGAACCCAAGCATGAACGCTGGGATTAAATTAAATCAGAGAAAAGGTAACACTCAGGGTTAGCTTGATTGAATATAAAGTTTTAGAAAAATATTAATCACAAATGTTGAAACTAAAGAGTAATTACTTTGCAAATGTACATCACTTTAAATTCCCTCAGCCAGCAACAGGGACACCAGGAATTGGGGAAGACCCCGGTGCTCGCCAGCCCCCGCAGCATCTGAGCAAGCGGCCCCGGTGCTCGGGGATGCCGGCCGGCCGCCGCGCCTGATGCCCACCAGCCCCAGGCAATCACGTTCAAAGGCTTAATTTCAGATCACAACGTTTCACTAATAATACCCCTGGCACAAAAGCCTGGCCTACGTTACTTTGCCTGCGGAAATGTGACACTGCCGTTCAGATTCGGCACACTTTGCGGAAAGTTGTGGCGTTCAGAGTGATTTAATCTGTTCTTTGGCTACACAGGGAGCAATGCCAGAGAGAATCCACGCTTTGAAGTAGAGGGTATCTGAGAAAACCTGGTTGGTTGTGAGCAGAAATTTGGCAAATCTGAAGGTATACACTCAATTATTAAAGAAAAACCCAAGGTGTCCCCAGACAATGTGAGTCAGAAATTCACCCCAGGCCAGACATCAAGATCCAAATTTGAGTAATGAATTTAAAATACAAGACTTGCAGGTGAAGGTGTCTGTGGGGCTGTTATCGTTTGGCCACGATGCTACCGTACGGGGCCCAGTGCCCTTGGAGGTGGGTATTAAAACAGCCCAAGGTACAGGCGGAGGGCAACAGCCACCAAAGACTTCTTCAGGGAGGAAACCCAGCCGCCTCACATGTGGCAATGCTTGATCTAATCCTTCACGACACACAGCGGAGGAGAAAGAATTTTATTCCTAACGATTTGAACAAGAGAACTCATAGTCTACTTCTAATTAGGTTTCATTATTAAGCTGTTATCTGATGTGGAAAGATAGACTCATATAAAAACGTGCTAGAATGGAAAATCTGAGCGCTGAGAACTTTCACATGGGTCTTCAGTGAACGGCCGTCACTTGGGGCGAGCAGCACCCCCGGCCCTGACCCCCTAAGGGGTCTGTCCCTGCAGGGTCCGGTGATGCTTGCTTTCTACCTCCTTTTCCCTCCTACACCGCCCTGTCCTGGGGCGAGGGACGGTCCCCCAGGGCGGCTGGGACGGTCGCCGGGGCAGCCGTGAGACTCCGTGTCTCTGGAGCACCTCACCCTGCCTCTGCCAGAGACCGGCCAGCATGACGCCACGAATGGAGAGCTGCAAGCTTTAGGGATGGTTTTCTGGTGAGACAAGCCCTGACACACAGATGAGCAGCACTTTTTCCAGCGTTGCTTTTTCCCAGGGAGCTCCCACCAGCACTGCAATCCATAAAGTTGCCGAAACTGGGGTATCTGCCAGCGGGTTGCTCCTTGCCGCTCGGGAGAGGGATGGGGATCCCTGCTGGGGGTGCTCTGATCGTCCCCGCTAATGCAAGCCAGCAAAGTCCACCTGCTCACGAATAACAACCCCTTGCCCCAAGCCCCAGAGTAATCACCGTTGTAGCATCGTCCCTCCCAGCCTCCCTGCCCCGAGCTGCCCCAGCTTCCCCAAGTTCACAGCAAAAGGTCTCGCAAAAGCCTTGAATTTGGTGAGAACTTTCCCTCATTGCCCCGAGGGCCACTTTGAACCTCCACCACCTCCCCGCTGCAGTCACCCTGCTCTCAGAAGCGCGGCAGTGAACAACCTCGCCCGTCAGCGCTGCCTGCCAGCAGCAGCCCAACGGCGCGCACGCACGGCGCGCGTTTCGGCAAGGCCAGAAGCTGAAACTCTCTGATAAGCCTGGTTCTGTCCTCACCACCGCGGCTCTGCCAGCTGGGAGCAAAACTCCCCAAACCTCAGCTGGGGCAGAGCGGAGCCCCAGGCCCCTGAGCCTGGGCGAAGGCAGCGGGCAGGCAGCGGGCAGGCAGCAGCCCCTGGAGCTGCACCGACACCATCCGCCAACCAGGCACTCAAAATTCAGTAAATAAAGGGGCCTCATTTGGGGGGACAGAGGGGGAGGCTTATTTTGCTTTTAATAGGAATTAATAACCAGCCTTCTCTTGGCTTTTTCCTTAAAGTAATACATTGCGTCACCCCAAAAGCATGTAAATAACAGACAGCGTAAAGCCGACTCAATCCATCTACGAGGAGAAAACAGACATTATGGAGAACGCTGCAAGGGTTTCAAACTGGAGTTGGGGAAAATACCTCACTCTTTCAGCTCATCTCTCGCACAGAGTTAGGTTTTACGAGTTAGACATGATTTATGATACCAAAATCTGCAATTCCCCTTTTAGGCCACTCACCCCAGCTGACAGCGGGTACGACAGGCACGGCACATACGCACGTCGCGTGTTCTGCGGTGGAGGCGATTTCTGACCACAAGTTCTGATTTGCGGGAAAGCTCGTAGCAGAGGGCAACAAGTCAATTGATAGGTGCCGGCTTGGAAATGCTGGCTTCGTTCAGGAAACACTTCCTTAGTTTTCCTAAGACTCACTACATTTAAAAGTCTTCATTTCCCCAAATGTCACATATTTTGTCCCTGAACAAACCCCTGAATGTCAATAAATAGTAGTAACTTTTATTTGTGAAAAAGTTATGCAAAGCCTGTAGGCCAAAGCAATCATCTTTTTTTCTGTAAATAAAAGTGGGAATTGAAAGCTTTCCACGGTAACTAATGCCAAGTGTTTGACCATGCACGTTAAATGAAACACATAGGAATACGTGGGCTCTTTGGTTTTCTCCTTCCTTCTGCTACTGGGATTTGCAAAAAGAGTTTTTGACCTCCAGCAGCAGAAGCGGCGAGGTGCCAGCAGCGAAGCAGTTAAAGCCCTGGCGGTGCAGGGACACACATGCCGAGCAAATGCATTTCTATTTTCACAAGAGAGAAGGCAATGCAAATATACCAATACTGTTTACACAATAGAGAAGGGAGGGGAATATCTCCATTATCAACTAGCAATTTTTCCAGACAAAGAAGTCTTTTCTGTAGCGCAGTAATCCTCTTATGCACCAACCGTATATAATTGACACTTCCCAATTATACACCTACAGAAGCACAAGGTTATTTCTTGTTTAGCTAGTTTTCGAGCCAGTGTGCCAGCTTTCCACATTTTCCATTACTCCACACCTTACGTATTGCTAATCCCTCTGATAGGAAATTACACACACTCTAATTACGGCACGCCGGGCCTGTCTGCGCGGCTCCCCCCGCCCTGCCGGGCTGCACAAGCAGCAGAGCATCAGCGAAAATTCCTCTGCGTTATTCAGGCATGACCTCCCTGTTCAGAAATCAGCTTCAGTCTCCCCTGATCTGTGATTTTCCACTTCCTCCCCAGGCAGGTCTTGCACAATGACCCCACGGCGGCTCCGTCTTTGCGATGGCGTTCGCGCCGTCCAAGCCCTTCCAGGTGCTGGGAGGCAAGCGCGGACAGCCCTTGGACTGGAGCATCCGCTCCGGCTGTGCCACGAGCAGCCAGCGTCCCCAGGCTGGGGCCGCTCCTGCAGGGCAGGGCACCGGCAGTGGCATCCCCAGCACGAGGTCCTGCCTCAGCCCCGGCCTCCCTGGCCAGGAAGGCAGAAAGCGCAGATCAGAAACCACGAAAGCCACACCACCTGGATTTCTTACGGGCACCAACTCCCAAACCCCCTGCCCATAGGGGTTCGACATCACTCTTACGTCTCTTGCATGAGAGGGCGTTAAAAACAGTTCTGAATTTTGCCCTGCAGAATAGCCAGTGACCAGCGTCGTCCCTAAGCCCGCGTGCCTGGGTGCACAGCGAGCCCTGTGGCTGACGGGCCAGCCCCGCTCGGGCCGGTGCAAGGCTCCCTGCCCTGCAGAGGCCCCGGGGGGATGCCGGCGGCTGCGGGAGGCTGCAGTGCAGGATGCTGCCCGACAGCCGTGCAGCACCTGACTCTGAAGGAACCAGGCTTTGTGTCACCATCACAAAGCCCGAGTGCTATTTAAGAAACAAACACCAGGTTAAAATAATTTTGGCAAAGGTGGCAGTTCTGCCCCTGCCCTCCGTGCGCCTGGGAGCTCACCCAGTGCCCGCCCGGGGCACCGGCAGCTTCCCCAGGCATCTGCAGGCCTCCCCAAGAGCCTGCGCTGTGCACGGAGGGATAGGGCGCACGGCAATATTATGGATGTTATACTCACATGCTTTGCGCTTTTCCAGGGGTTTTTTGGTGCACTTTTGCACACCAAGAGGGGGAAACAAGCAAATACAAAAGTATAAGCCCTTTTGCCCTCTATTAAGAGAAGTGTGCATCAGGTAGGGAGGAAAGCAGGGAGCCCCACCCTGCCTCTTGCTCAGCTGCTCTTCATGGTCCCCATTGCGGCTGTTAGCCCGCACCTTCTGACCAAACGGCCACCCCACGGGGCTGCCTCGCAGGGCTGCCTCGCAAGGTCTCCAAAACGGTCTGGAGCCCAAGGTTATACATGGCATCGCAGGGGGCAGCTTCTCCCTGCGCCAGCCGAGATGAGCTGCTGCAGAACGGGTGACAGAGCTGGTGTCTGTCACTGCTTTACCGATCCCCGAGCTCAGCTGAGGGCTGGGGGGGCTGAGGCAGCCATCGCTGGAAAAGCATGGCGATCTGGCGGCTCCGGTAAGGCAGCGTGCCGGCTCTCCCTGCACCGGCCCCAGCCCCGCGCCGGGGCAGAGCGGGCCCCGCAGCACAGCAGTGCCTGAGCGCAGCCCCGCTCCGCGGTGGGCAGTGGGCTTTGGCACATGCACGCCAGACCCGCTCCGCTCGGCCGGCGGCTGCGGCACCCTGGCGCGAGGGCTCGCGCGCCTCCCGCGAGCTCCTGGCCGTACGCAGGGCCGGCACTGCTCGAGCGCAGGACCGGTGCTGGGAAAATGTGCGCTGAGATGGTAAAAATTCATTTTTGTCTGCGTGTGTGTGTTACTGGTGGTTTAAATAAATAAATAAAGTGAGTGCAACTGAACTCGGAGATGGTCCTAATAAATGTTCTGTGCTCTGTGAGCGGCCTGGAAACGAGCTCAGTCAGAACTGGAAAAAGCCACTGAAACGGCTTATTCACCCCCTTCCCCAGCCCTACACACACACACAGAGCTGAACTCTGCTTTCATCGGAGGATCTACACACGTTCCTTCTATCATCAATAGAAATCAAGGGACTCATTACTTTTAAAGGCACTGAGCTGCACTGTGTGCAACAGACCCGTGTTGGCTTAAGGAGCCCGGGGTTTATTTTTAGACCCATTTATACGTCTCTCACTTTAATCTCGCCTTGTTTAATCTGTTTTTGCACTCCGTTCTAACACTAGCGATAGGCAAAAAAATAATCAGGTTTAAAAACCCCATCCCAAACCCCAACACCACGTGTTATTGACCACAGCAAGAGCAAACGCAGACACGGAGGAAACTATTTATAGCTCAGATAAACAGGCAGAGGTTTTGCTTAACGAAAGGAAATGGAAAAATAGCGCTCAGACATAGACCTTGAACACGCTGCCCTTGCCTGGGCTCAGGAAGGCTGGCGGGTTCCCGCTGTCCCTGCCAGCCCACCGGGATGGGGACAGGGACGGGGACCTGGTCCCCACGGTGTGGCTGGGGACAGGGATGGGGATGCGGGCGCTGCAGCCACCACTGAGCACCAGCCGGGGTCTTGGCAGTCGAGGGCGTTTCTGGCTTTACACAAATGCTGAGTGGGAATTTTCTTTCTGCCTTAAAAACTGGATGGGAGAAGAGAACGATGTCCTGCCCCGGCCTGCGGAGGACTGCTGCTGTGTGACTCACGGGGGCAGAGGGGCTTAAATCTGCCTTCGGCAGGGACCGGAGGGAGGATGCTTGGGGCACTGTTTGGCCAGACTTGCAGGAACAAAGGTGTTTATTCAGAAAGTAAAACATACAGAGCACAGCTCTGTGTCACATTAACTTTGAACAACCCTGAACGCATTAAGTAGAACTAATTCCAGCTGAGTTTTCCAGGGAGAAGGAACACACAGCAAATAGATCTCAGCCAGGGGTTTTCTTCAGCAGCTTCTGTGCCCTGAGACTTTGGGAGTTCAGGGTTTTTATTTTATCCCGTTTTGCATCGAAGAGGCCCAGCTGGGACCAGCTGCCCCAGCAGAGCGGGGTCTGCTGAGCAGGGGGCCGTGGGGAGGGCAGCCCCAGGCAGCCCCATGGCACAGCATGGCACAGCATGGCACAGCACAGCACAGCATGGCATGGCGTGGCACAGCACGGCACAGCACAACACAGCATGGCACAGCACAGCACAGCACAGCATGGCACAGCACAGCACGGCACAGCACAGCATGGCACACCACGGCATGGCGTGGCACAGCACGGCACAGCACAACACAGCACAGCACAGCACGGCACAGCACAGCACGGCACAGCACAGCATGGCATGGCGTGGCACAGCACGGCACAGCACAACACAGCATGGCACAGCACAGCACAGCACAGCATGGCACAGCACAGCACGGCACAGCACAGCACGGCACAGCACAGCATGGCACACCACGGCATGGCGTGGCACAGCACGGCACAGCACAACACAGCACAGCATGGCACAGCACAGCACGGCACAGCACGGCACAGCACAGCACGGCACAGCACGGCACAGCACGGCACAGCACAGCACGGCACAGCACGGCACAGCACAGCACGGCACAGCACAGCATAGCGTGGCACAGCACGGCACAGCATGGCATGGCACAGCACGGCACAGTACAGCATGGCACAGCACGGCACAGTACAGCATGGCACAGCACGCCACTGCCCTTGCAGCAGCTCCCCGGGGTGCCCCGCGCCGACAGGGCCCCGGGCGGCGTGGGGTCAGGGGCAGCCGCAGGGGATGGCGGGATGCCCCGTGCTGTCCCGCAGCAGCGGTAGTGGCGTGTGACGCTCTCCAGGCTTCCCAAAACACCGCCTGCAGCGTCCGTCCTGATCTCCGGGTTTGTTCTGCCCACCAGGAGCTCCGGGCAGGGAATGCGGTTCTAACCGAAAATAACCCGACTGCCTTCCCATTTTCTTAGCCCACTTGAAGCCAGCTTGAATCAGGTCAGAGGGTTAATCCCCGAATTTCAGGCCCAGGGAACAGGGCTGTGCTGATTCTTTCCTGTAGATTTGCTAATTTGATTTTTCTTTTCCTGAGACATCAAAGCCGAACCTACAGAGGAGAACTTCCTCATCAGCAGAGAGAAACGGAAATCGCTTCTTTAGTGGGAAGGATGTAGACATACCAACGGGAAACATTTCCATATTCTTTTTATAGCTATGAAAAACAACTTTAAAGAGTGAGTCCCCTAAAATGTATTTCTATTGCAAAGAAATGGAGCTTTGGGTCCCTTCTGTGTAGTCATCTTGTTCTCTGTACCTATAAACGAGAACATCAATGAGATGAGGTGAACTGGAACATCTTTTCCTTGTTCAAAATTTTTTACATTATCGATTGGAAGAGGAGGGAGGAAGCCAGGAAGAAACAAAGTGCTTGTGAAGAGTGCAAAGCCAACCCTTAGATTAAATCTCCTGAGCGCTGAGTCAGTCCTGCAGTTTCTGCGTGGCCTGGGAACATTTTTTGGACTCCCTAACTCCAAAGAAATCCAAGTTTAGACCCCCAGGATCCCATCGTTGTACACAAGAGCCAGCCTGCAGTACACAGCAAAGTGTTGGCCAGATGAGTCTCCAGTGGAAACCACAACTTAATTATATAATAAATTATTTTAAAAGTGTATATAGCAGATCTGTATAAGACTATTTCCCTGCTAACAAACATCAGTCTCTTGCTATGGACATAGTAGTCGAGCTACTTGTTGTTGGGTCTTTTCACAATTATCCAACAAATTTTGCCTAAATATACTGCGACTCCGGGGACTGCCAGAAGATTTCAGATGTAGTCCAAAAACTGAATTTTAGCACCAACTAAAGCTCTCATCATAGCCACAGGAAAGACAAAAAAAAGCCCTGGGGCCTATCCGATGACAGAAGTGAGGCCAAGCTACTCATCACTGTGTGAGCTCCGCAGAGGAGCCAAGGAGGACGCTGGAGCAGCTCTACGGTTGCTCCTTCCCCAGCTGGCTGTGGCACAGAGCAGTACAAAACATCAAATCTGGTCCCATTTTCTAGAGGTCAGAACGAGCCCATTTTCCAGTTTTCTGCAGTGTTTTATACCCTTGGATTTTATCCAATCCATTTTAAAAGCTACTGCTGTTTCGAAAGCTGGCCTGCTGACGAGACAGCCCCGGTGCGTTTGGGCACCGACAGGCACGCGGTTGTGGCCACCGGGGGATGCCCGTTGCCTGCCCCAGCCCCGCGCTGCCGCCGCAGAGGCTGCTCCGCGGAGCGGCACGCAGACGTGCCAGCCGCTGGCCGGGGAAAAGCCATGGCACCAATGCTTTGTCAGCCGGCGAGACCTGGCATCCCTGCGTGCCAGGCTGCAGCCGCCAGCCCTTCCATCAGCTGCAGTTTTTCCCTCGGTATGTATTTTGGCAGGTTGCAGGGCCCTTGGAGCAGTGGTTAATGACTTCTGTGTGCTGCAGGGGCTGCCATGGTCTGAAAGCTGCTAGGACACACTTTAGCCTTGCACAAATGCCTGCGACAGCCATAGATTTAAACTGGAGTTTTAAACTGGACTTTTCCCCTGGACCCGCGCCCTCCCGGACTGCCCAGTCAGCCCCGGAGGCTGCCGGCCTTTATCAGGGGGTGGTGGCCATGCACACCCCAAGAGAGATCTGGTGGTCCTCAGCACAGTGTGAACGCTGACTGTACGTCACTCCTGACTGTTCCCAAAAGTCATCTCGAGACGCTTTCCCTGTGCCCGCTGCGTTTCCACTTTTCCCTCCGCGCAGGTTTGCACCCTCACCCACGACCTCGGCACCAGGCGCTGCCTCTCCTCCTCCCAGCCCTGCACAGCCCCAGGCTCTCCCAGCGTTACCGCCCCGGGGTGGGCACACGGACAGGCCGGTCCCCACCCTTGCCACCGGCATGACGGAGCGCTGGCCAACAGCCGCCCACCCTGGGGACGGCCGTCGGTTCTTGCAGCGGCGTCCTCAAGGCACGGCAGTGAATTTCCAGATTAATTCATCTACTGCACAGCAGTTGATGGCAGCACCACTATTTCCAGCCAGAGGTGTGAGGACATAAAATTTACCTCTTCTTTTATGATGTCAATTTTCAAAGATTAAATTAGGGCCACCTAATTTAAATCAGTGGGTAGAAAGGTGCTGTTGGCAGGGTGGCCCAAAAACAGTGCGAGTTCAGAGGCGCTGCCACGATCTGCTGGAAACGACCCAGCTGCCTGTTGGGACGCCCGGCCGCTTTAGTTTAACCACGCTCTGCCAGCAGTGCCACTTCGGCAGATGCTGGGGTCGCTTATCATCTAAAATGCAGGAGGACAAGGGGACGATGCTTACAGGAAAGTCACACCGAATTTCATAGAGAATGAAAACATTTCCGAAGCAGGAGGTTCACCTGCATAGCACTGTGTAGTTAATCACAAAAAGGTGACGTTCATTTCTGCTTATTTTACAGCAATATCACCTCTGTTGCTTTTAACGGTCTTTGAGACCGATTTCTACAAAAATCCTAATCTTTCTTTGCAACACTTGCTAAGCTGAATGCTTATTCCAAACACAAAATACAGCTGTATAAATTAAACATTATTTAGTGACTCATAAGAAAAACTCTTAACAGCAAGGGGTGGCTAAGAAAATAATTACACAAGAAAGCCTGCAAATTGGACACATTGTGGGACGCTCCCAGCATAAATCTGAAGGCCTAAAACGAACCTCAGCACCCCCAGGCTTTTGCTGAGGGTGGGTGGCAGCGGGCTCAGGGCCGGGCGCTGGGTGCAGGGTCTGTCCGTGCGACGGGGCGAAGGCAGCAGCAGTGCCAGGGCACCGGGAGCCCTGCCGGGGACTCCCACGCTCCGTCCCCGCCGCGGCCGCCGAGCGCCGGCAGCGCAGGGCAGAGCTCCTGGCTGGAGGCACAAGGAGCGTTTCAGCGTTTGAAGCCCAAAGTGTGTTTAATTTTGGAAGTTTCATGACGCTTGCCCTACTCTGCAGCAATTGCAGCGCTAGGTAATGTGTGTGGGATGTCACCCGGGTGTAAGGAGTCAGGCGTCCAGGCGGCAGCGTGAGTTTAGTCCTGTTTATTTTGGCCTGGCCCTTGGGGCAGGGTTGAGCTGGCCACCAGCCGCGCTGGGGAGGCTGCTGAATTCCCAAGCCTCCCTTTTATTTACCAAAATTTCTCCAAACGATACGTGAGCTGGAACTTCTCCAGGTGTCTCCTGGGTGTCTCTCGCCCATCACACCAGATAACAACAGCGCGGTGCTAAAAAAACCCAAGAAGCCAAAGAGCTGGCAGGGTTGTGAGATGCCCTTTCAACCACTCTCCTCTTAAACTGCTGTCCTTGAAAGCTAGTGTCTCCTCTGAGGTGACGAGGCTGTGCTAACGAACCCTTCCCCGCTGGGTCTCATGAGGTGCCAGGGACCTCCGAGGCTGCCTCGTCTTCAGCCCCTTCTGCCCTGGGCACGGGAGGGTGGTCGTGGGCAAGCACGGGGGCTGAGCGGGCAGAAGGCAGAAAAGGGAAAAGAAAACCCCAAATGAATCTAAAAGCAGCCTGGAAATGGTTAACTCCAGGTTTGCCATCCGTGGGCAGCTGTGCTCGCCTTGCAGCGGGGCCGTGGAGGGGCCGGGCTGCAGTGGTGGCTCACAGACCCCGGGCTGCAGCAGCCCCTGCTCTGGGTCCTGCTGGCCCAGCCGGCCCCGTGCTGCGCTGTGCAGCCCCTGCTGCGTCCCCAGGAGCTGCAGGGAGGCCAGGCTTCCCTCCCGCAGCCGCAGCCCAGCCTCGTCCCTGCGCGGGCCGAGCTCGGAGCGAGCCCTGCTGCAATTCACTGACTGCCGGGAAGGCGTTTCCTAGGGCAATAGGAAGCTGGTTCATAAGGATCGCCTACCCAGCTCCAAACCTCTGCCCCAGCATCAGGAACGGCCTCGAGTTGTTGGAGCAGCCAGGCCAGCCACGGCTGAGCATCAGTGTCACTCACCAAGGGAACGGCAATGCCGCTTGGAGAAAAATGGGTGAAAATGAGTGACGACAGCTGGGGACACGGCAAAGAGGCAATACAAAGCCAGCAACCTCGTTTGCTTGGGGTAGGAACACTCACTAAAGCAATTCTGCAGCTTAACATCTCTGCTTTAGCCTCAGAAATACTTCGATCCAATAGCTTTGCCCTGTGTTTCGCCAGTGCACCCATGGGTGCCCCCCGGCAGCGCCGCCCCGCGCTGGAACCGCAGGTTCCTCTCCTCTGGGATGCCCTTTTCCACGCCGGATTGATTAGAAGGACAGCAGCAGCACCATGGATCAGAAATGCACATTTGCTTTGGTTTCACCTTGGCCTCCTTTCCCAAAAGGCGGTTTGATGTGTCACAGAGTTCTGGACATACCAAGCTATAATTTCCTACACACAAGTTGGAAATTTTTATAGCTGCACCGTGAATAGGATGGACAGACAAAAACAAAGCAAATTCATTCTTTTTTTGTAACAAACCCAATTACTTCACTAAAAGTATAATATGCCATCTTTTCCGCTGTTGGGAAAGTACCACTTAGACTTCAGCTGCTTCCCGAGTAAGCGCAAATAACCGTGCCCAGCACGGGAACGGGTTCGGGATGGGGGGATGCTTCTTCCAGGCGGGTGCAGAGGCTGCTCTGGGATGCGCTCGGCAGCGCAGCAGTGCCCAGCCAGTGAACACCATGGACGTGAGCGACCAGAAATAACCAAGTTGGGTTTTTTTTTCCTTTTTCTCATTTCACTCACATCCAAAAGCAGCATCCCAACTATTTTCCATGCTCCTTAACCTATGCCTTCACCAAGGATTGGCTGCATTTTCCAGGTGAGCCTGTGATCTGAGCTACCTCAGCAAGAGGAGTCGACCCGTCGGCCTCAGCTCCCCTGCCCGTGCTGCTCCCATCCCCTGCCCATGCTGCTCTCATCCTATTCATTGCAATGAATTAAAAAAAAAAAAAAAAATCACAAAAATGCATTTAAGTGAAATTGCTTTTTTCCAGAAAGCCCCAACCTCATCTTTCACAGGAAAAAAATTTTCAATGGGCTCCGATTCAGCATCATTACAAAAAACTTCTATTTAACGCTTTGCAGCAAGAGAGAAATTGCCAGATTTTCAAATAGACTCTTAGCTTTGTCAATAGTTTATTATTATTATTATTTCCTTCTCTTACAACTCTCAATATTTGAGCTCACCTTCTAGCTGATAGCACTCAAGCTCTGGGGGCAGCAATAAGATAAAATGGGGGAATTGCAGAAGCCAGCCTGGGTAAATGTGCTCGTTCTGGCTGAAGGAAGCGCTCGCCCAGCTGCTGTTATTCCTGTCCAAACGCGTACGAAGAGGTGAGGGTGGATGAAGTCTCCCACTTCGCTCGGGAGGAGCGGCCCTTCTCCGGGCGCCCAGCGGGCTGCTGACGCGCCGGCACTGCCAGGGCAGTGAGATTTCTCTCCAGCATGACTGGGGGCTTCTGAAAATTTTGCATTGCTGTCCGGGTTCTCCTGGGAATCCTTCGGTCCCTCGCAGGAACTTCCCTGTCGTAAACCAGCAGCAGGGTGGCTATCGAAGCGCAAACCCGCTCGGGTACCCGGCGCCCCAAACCAAGGCGCGATGCTGCCAGCTGCCTGCGCAGCCTCCTCCGTCCTGGCGCGGGGGATTTGATTACTCAGATATAATTGGCCGGAGCTTGCATAGCCGCAGATGTTATAAATGGACACAAAATCATCCAGCCAAAGTTTTTCTTTTTATTCTAGCCAACCTATTTGTTTAAATCTTCTGCATAAGTGAATTCTGGAGAGATACAATGCTCTGTGAGAAGAACATTTCTTCTGTTGGTTCTAAATGTACCGACCTTTCCATTTGTACTTGGCCTCTTCAAAAATAGTGCTGTTAATTATTATCATTACTGGATGGATCATAAAAGAAGTCTTGAATTTTAACCATTAAATTTAACTGAGAAGGAAGAGTTAACTCAAAACCTTGGAAAATTACATGGATCTCCAGTGTGACTCTTTAAAAGACTTATTCAAAAAAATCTACTTAAAAACACATTATACTCTCTTAGCTTGTTTTGATCTTTTAATTCAATTCGTTTGTCCTTGGAAATCAATAGACCATAAAGAAAATACAGTTCTATTTTCCACATCTAATGCAGAATATGTGAATAAAAATAATTATCGAGACCACCAGCCAGCTGGAAAATTCTGTTCATTTGATTTCTGCAGTGAAAGCTGGAGTATCAGACACATTCAGACATATGAGAAGTTCACCTCTGTTGTGTTTAATCCTCTTCACTGGCGGTATCGTGGCATAATTGCCCCCCTCGGCCGAGCACCGGCACGCTGACTTCACTGACGCAAAGCACATTCTTTGCCTGCATTGCATTTGCAGCCCGATAATAAAACCTGCCCTTGGGATCTATCATCAATCAATGTTCGACAGCACAAGCACTTTAGGTATCACTAAAAAAACCCAACCAAACAAAAACCACCAAAAAACCCTCAAATCACGCTGACTACTCTGACCACAAGTGAGAGCAGCGGTGCCCGCAGCGGGCTTTGAGCGTGGGTCTTGTGTTGAACTTGTGAGGCCGATGGTGTTGAAGTCTGAGGCGAACTCAAGCCCAAGTGGAGCAATGCCAAGGCGAAGACCTGAGATCCGGGGAGCTGGAAGGAGACAACTGACCTGGAGACTCCCCTGAAAGGAGACCAGAGCTGATCTCCGCCGGGATCCTCGAGGTCAGGGACACAACGCAGGACCTTCGACTGCCACTCTACACCAAAGAGGAGGAAAGAAAAAGCCCAAGAAGGCCCCCGAGGGAGGCGCAGCACCGAGGGAGCTCCTTGGCAATCACTTGGCCAGATCGCTGCTCTCCGCTGATCTGCACGCCTGCACCAGGGCGGCGTAGGAGGGAGGAGGGACAAGGCTGAGGGCTGGGGACCGACCCATCGTGGTGCGTGGCAGGCGGCCACGCTGGCACAGCCTTGCGGTACAGGTGGCCACGCTGGCACAGCCTTGCGGTGCGGGCGGCCGTGCTGGCACAGCCTTGCGGCGCGGGTGGCCACGCTCCAGGCCATGGCTCCCCCCGCGCTGCTCCTGCCGCAGGAACCGGGTCGCTGCCCAGGCAGGAGGGTCTGCCACGGGGCAAGCACCACCCGCAAACTCTCCAACACAGCCAGGTGTCGCGTGTGGGTGGGCGGGTTCAAGGCTCAAAAGTACCAACTGTCCATTGTTTTTGGATTATTCTTAAATTTTACATATACTCGTAACTTGGCACTAAGAGGCTGCCACGCTGAGCATGTACAAACACGCGTGTGCTAACCGGAGCATGGGGGGACGATCACGTACGCTTGTAGCATATGGGACCAGGTGCCTTTTACATTTGTTTACACATACTACCATTATAGAAAATGAATCGTAAGGAAAGCAAACACTCCAGCCTCACATTCCCGGCACTGCTGAGTGGGATGGTTACTCGGGCTTTTATTGCTAGAAAAGTCTTTCTTTTGATGTCCTTTGAACCTGTGTCCTTTGAACTATAGTGTTTTCACTAACACTGCTGGTCGGATCACACTCCCAACAGCTGAGAAATTTGAGATTTAATTTCAGGCTTCAAGGGAAACTTCCATTACAAATCGATGTGCTTTAAGCAAGATAAACCTGGGAACTGTCTAGTGAAAATCAAGATCTGCAGTTTTCCCCCTAAGCTTTCAATACTCTCAGCAGATCTGCAATGTTTAGAAAAAGTTGTTGCTGCCACTGAAAATAAAAACCAGAGCATATTTGGCCATCACATACACATGGCTAAATATAACACCTGATGGAAAACGGCAACAAACAAGGTGGTTATGGCATGGGATAAAACCAAGAGACAAATAAACCTTATCCATAAATAAATAAACAAGTAAATAAAAGGTAGCCACTTTCCCAAGTTCCCACAGACTACTTCAAAATAGGCATTTCTGTGAGTGACTGAAGAATTTGCAGAGAAAATAAAAAAGATTTTAAGCCAGTTATTACGCAAGGTACGGGTGGGTAAGCCACGTCCGAGCTCTCCAGCCATGCTTCGCCATCACACACAGCTGCTCTCATCTCCATCGCTTAGGGGTTGCTGGCAGGGAAAGCAAACGCGCTTCGTGGGCGTAGAAAGAGGAGCGTGGGGCGGCTGTGTGACCTGAACCCCGAGAGCCGTGCCCAGGCACCAGGAGGACCCCGGGGTTCCTGTGCGCCCTGTGGGCGCTCAGGGCCCCCTCCACCCTCCCGCTGCTGCTGTCTTGCTGTGGGAAATAAAGCACCGTGTGTGCAGAAGGGGAGACTCGGCTGGCGTCACGATGTGCCCGCAGGACCGAGCGCGCAGTTGCTCGTGCACCGTGTTCCCAGGCATCCTGCTGCTCAGCCAGGGTCTCCAGGACATGGTAGCAGGACATCAGCCCGGGTGTTGGGGACCGCTGGTGTCATGCTGCTGGGGAGCCTGCAGGAATAGACGCCTGACCCCTTGTCCCAAATGCACGGGTCACCCCCCGTGCCCACCCGCGGGTTCGGACCTGCCCAGCTGCGCCCTGTGCTTGCTACATGGCAGAGCCACGCCTGGGCAGCTGGCGCAGAGCGAGGGCAGGGGGCTGGCTGCGCCCACGGCCGTGGGGCTGCGCGGCCCTGGCTGGGCATCTCCATCGCTCCTCATCGGCCAGAAGCAGAGCTCTTCCTGAGAGCTTAAGAGTTCAAAGTATTTTCCACCTCTGCCACAGCCTCCCGAGCAGCAGCCAAGCGCTTGACTGATGCGGCCAACTGTGGTCAGATAACACGATTTTGGGGCCGGGAGCGTAATGGTGTCCTGCGCGGCCGCGGGGACAGGAGCAGGGACGTTGGGGCAGGGCCAGTGCCCACCTCCACGACACCAGGGGAAGCTTTTCCTTTGGGACCTGGTTCCTGAGCAGGAGACTAAGTGAGAGTGAGCAGTAACAACAACATGTCGAGCCTTAGTCTGGAGAGCAAAACTTGTTTTGTCTTCTTACGGAAAGACAAGGCAGTTAATTCCCTCACTGCTGCAGAGGCACAGTTTGCTCATCCCTGTTACAGTGGGAGTATTTTTCCCATGATAGCCTTTGAACTTGGGCTGCATTAGGCACCAGAAACATTCCCAGGGCTGGAAGCAGTTGCCAAAGCTGACGTTTATGTCTGCAGTCATGCCTGCACAGATGCAATTTCTCACTTCGATCCCCTGCTCCAGGGGAAACACCTGCCAGCAACCGACGGAGCCGCCTTTGAGGGTCTCCGAGCAATCACCAGCAATGCCGTCCTCCCACGCGCGGGGCCCGAGCCAGGTCTGGGGAGGCCGCTGGCAGCCTCGCTCACGTCGCCGCTGGCCCCTCGTGCGCAGCACGCCCGGCGCCCTGCTGCAGCGGGGGCACGCGAGCTCAGCTGCTGCCGCACGTCTCGCTCATCGGTGACACGCATTTTCTGTTACGGTGGAGCCTATTTTAAGCTCACCTGTTGTGGACAGTATCCACAGCAAGCTCAAAGTCAGCATTTTTGAGTATCGTCTCTGCAGTGGAACGGGCACGGAGCCCAGCACCCTCCCTCACCTGGTATCATTTCCAGTTTGCAAGGGGCAGTTGAGGCACGGGGACATTCAGTGACCATCGGCACCAGAAGCTAAAAGCTGTTGGTGGCACTTACAGAGTATCTGTCACCGAATATCGCAGCCCCGGTCCCTGCTCTGAGCACCAGCAGAAAGCCTACATCAACCACCCAACCATCCCCGCTTGTTTCGTTAGCGCTCATTAGGAGGGTTTGCAATGGCATGTGGGAAGTTCTGCCAGCTGGATGTGGTATTTAAATATCACAAGGATAGCACACACACAAAATAACCACGAAATTTATCACGAACAAGCATCTGCCTTGGGGAGCTCACATCCATGGAAAAAGAAACTGGCTGTGCAAAGAATCACAGCCAAGCTTTAGGTTTCCCTGTCCCCCCAGTGCCCCCCACAGCTTACCCTCCTTTCAGAAATACCCTCAGAGGAGCAAAAAAGCAGCAGAAAGGGCCCTGGGAAACAGAGCTGTGCATGTCTTTGGAGGCTGAAGGCTTCCCCACCGCCCTCCTCTGAACCAGCCGAAGGAGTCATCTGATGGCAGTCAGATGCTGTCAGTATTTTTAGAGGGTCTATTATGCATTAGTTCAGGACTCTGGCAATGGTAAAGCATAGCCAAGTGCTCTGAATGCCCTTTTCACTGCAAACTTTCTCCTGACTAAATTTTCAAGCCACTTCTGTGCCATATATGTCAGTTCTATACTGTATTAATGAGGTCTTCCCCAGCCCTCCGTTTGAAGTGCTCCTCCTAACAAGCACAGAAACGTTAAATTGCCGAGGCAGGCGAGACCTTGCAGCTCTCTCCAGCACTGGTGCTTCGTGCTCAGCTTCCCTATGGGGGCACTGACGGCATCAGGCGTACCCCGAGGCACCAGTTCAGGGGGTCTCGCAGCCCATGCCTTGCTCTTCTTCTGCCATCAGGAGGCTTTACCAAACCCAGGTGCCAGCATCCCCATGTCAGCCTGCCCTGGCCCTGCAGCTGGGACCACTGCCTCCGGCCTCCCTGCCGCTGCACCACCACCAGCAGCACACCCGCAGGGGTGTGCACGCATCCGCACACCTGCACACACGTGTGCATGCACACGCAAACACATCTCCTGCCCACAGTCCCCTGCAGCCGCCCCCTCCGGCCGCATCCCAGCGCTCTGCTGAGCAGGGCTGGCTCTGCATCCTGACTCACCCCGAAACAGCAGTCGCTGCTGCAACATCCCGAGCGCTCCCTCGCTCCCCAGAGCTGGTCTGGCAGGATTTTTGCCTGTATTTCTCACAGTAATGTTTGTAACCTGAATTAGGCCATTGCAGCCTGGAGAAGGAGAGGTTTAGTAAAAAGCCTTCTGTGTTCCCCAAACCTGATTTTAACTCCCTGCAGGTCAACGGCTTCTCTGGCCGTGTCGTGCCCCCCGCCACGCTGTGCCCGGGTTAGCCCGGCGGTGGCAGCGGGGCCGGTGGGGTGGCACCGGCGTCTGCCTTTCCTGGGTGCTGTGAGTCACTGACGGTGTCGGTGTCGTTCCCAACACACAGGTGACGAATACTGTGGGAGGCAGAGCGGTGAGTTTGTCTCTAAAGACTGAGTTTTGAAGCGCGGAGTCTGGCTGCAGGGAGGATGTCTCATCTCCTTAGGAAACCAGGCGCTCTGCAGCGTGCGTCCCTGGGACGCCGTGGACACAAAGCCCCACCGCCCCCTCCGCGCTGCGCGGGGTGGGACATGTGGTCATCACCGTCCCTTTGACGGGCATCAACGCTCAGCCTGCGCAAGCGATTCCCCAGAGGAGCAGATGGGACCGGTGTCAGGGACAAGTAGCCCAAGACGCTCCAGCTACCTCGGGTCCGTCCTTCAGCCACCATCCTCTGCCTGGGACCTCGCAGAGCTGGACGCAGGGCATGTGCGGTGCCCCGGTGCGCAGCCTGGGGCAAAACATTTTTAGGCCAGAGATCTGAGTTTGAACAATAATTTTTGAAAGAAAAACATTGACCAGGCGCAATAATGATTTGTACAGGCATTGGCTGTCAAACATTTATGTTGCAGCTCTCAAAATACAGGGAGCATAATACCACACAGGACTGGAACCATTCCACTCCAATGATTTCAGGTTGCATCTGGAGGGAGGTAAAATGCCACGCTACATTTAAAGCATCTGAGGGAAAAAAAACACTCCAAAACCTGGTTTTGCACATTCCACACACTCAGTTGCTGCATATGGGAACAAATGGGGACTGTTTTTTGGAAGAAAGACAATTTCTAAGAAGTAATTGCTTTCCCTGTCCTAGTTTCCCTTTCCTAATCATAGGTAGGCTTGTGACGGGTATTTGGGGGGAGAGGGTCGCACGTCAGCCGCAGCGGCTGCTGTGTGTGCAGAGGTGCTGGTGCTTCCCAGGGAACGCTGCTGCTTCCCGGGGAACGCTGCTGCGGAGCAACGTCCTCCTGCCGGCAGAGCGTCCTCCATCCCTCCCTCGCCCCCAGAGATCCACTCCTCCTCCAGCCCCTCCACACCACCTCCAGCCCTTCACAGCTTCTTCCTCCCCTCTCAATCCTGCCCTGCTTTTAGGCATCTGGAAAACCCTCCAGAGCCTTGGTCTGTACCACAAAAGCAGCCACGGGCTTCGGCAGGCGTCTCATGAGAGCAAACCATCGCACGTACAAATGGGCTTTCGCCGCTTTTTGGGAGTGGGTTCGCTGTAAAACGACGGCAGGCTGCAAGCGGAGAGGGGCCAGCCCCGCACGTCAGGGTACAGGTGAGCTCCACCGCCACGGAGAGCAAGCAAATCTGCTGGAGAGGGCGTGAGCTCTGTTAGGGGAGGTGAGCAGTGGAGGTGTCCTTGGCAGGACAGCTTTCTGCATTTTCAGGGACACTGGGCAGCGCAAGGATGAGGCTATTTTTGGCTTGGACCCTCCATACACCAGACTCCGTACAAACTCAGGCAGCACAGAACGCAGGCCCTGCCTGAAGCACAGGTTCTTGGGTGCTGACCCACGCCGTGGGACGGCCCCGCGTCCTGCCTGCGCACACGTACACACGCAGAGCTGCCTGACACGGCCGAAACAGCCTTTCCTGGCACTACCAGCACCAGGCGCGTGCTGAGAGAACGCGAGCGCAGAGCCCCGCGCGCCTCTCCCACCGATCCCAGGGCAGCGCCGCCAGCACCCCTCTGCTTGCGGCGGCCCGTCCTCTCCCCAGAGAGGCAGGGCCTGCCTGCAGCAGGCAGCGAGCTCGCCAGGGTCGGGCTGGGCTTGGTTTGTCTCTCGTCAAGCACCGCGCAACCACTCCCGGGCTGCGCTGGCAGAGGAGCTGGAGCGGGACCCCCAGCCAAAGCCACAACCCAGGGGGACAGCGTCTGTCTGTCCAGCACCCTGGCCCTGCTGCCATCCGTCTGTCCAGCGCCCCGGCCCTGCCGCCGCTGCTCCGGCACTCCCCGCTGGAAGGAAGCAGCCCAGATGCGGAAAACGTTTATTTGTTGCCCAAGGGCAAAAATGAGATGGCAAAGCCATTCTGCCTTCTGGCTTTTAGAATAAAAGTGTTGAGAATGGTGGCTGGTCACCCCCCTTTCTGAGAGGAGGCCGAGCGAGCCTGGAACACGGGCGGGTTGTTTTCTCGCTGGACTGCGCTTCTAGGGCTGTCAAATCTTGCACAAAATGCTTGCTCCTCCCAAATGGTTTTAAGGCACTGAAGTATAATAGGTGCTAACAAAAAGCAAACTGTTTAAACAGTCTGACTATAAATCTCTTCTCCTTTCAATTGCTCAGCTTTCATCCCCTGTCATAATTATTTATATTTTTCTACACTGAGTTCCTGGACAGATGAAACCTTAACATCTGCTGGAAAAAAACAAGCAGGGGGAGGCAGGGGGGGGAAAAGCAGCAGAAAATAAAAAAATCCTTGAATTCTCGATGTGCAGAAGGAAAACAAGCAGATGCCCATTTACATCACCCTGGCAAGTCACCTGCCCTGTCAGCGAACTGCTCAAGCACAAGCAAGCTCTCCTCTCCCCGCCACTCACCCCACGGGTTCCCACCTCCTGCTTGTTCTGCGTCTTTTAATGCCTTTGTCTATTTAAATGCAACAGTGAGTCAGCCCAAAGCACACTCAGTGCTGTGAGACAGCCCCGAGATAAGAATACAGTGCGAAAAAGTAAAAGCAGACGAGGGCTTCCTATTGCAACAGTCTGCTTCATTTGGGAGGGCAGGTCCGGGCCCGGGCGCAGCGGCGTGGCCTGGCGAGGGAGGGCAGGCGATGGTGGCGGCTGCGGCGACGGCCCCGAGACCCCCAGCCAGCAGCGCGCTGCCTTGGGGGGCAGCTGGAGTTACCTGATCCATTGCTTGCTTGAAGAAGAAAAATATTTTCCTTTTGAAGGAGATGATAAGCCACTGCTTGGATTCTTTCAAAGTAAATCTTTGGGATGTTGATGCATAGAAATTCCCCCCCCCCCCCCAATTCCTTTTTTTAAGCCTAAGAAATGTGCTTGTCAGCGCTGATAGGGAGGATAACATAGCCATACAACGCATCAGTTGCCAGGCATGCATCACCCATCAGATTCCGCTCCACTAGAGACCGATACTTACATGCGATCCTACACTTTATGAAATTCTCCTTCATTGACTCCAAGAGAACATAACTCCCCCCCCTTGGAAACATCCCAGCAAAGATTTACAGATTCCCACAGTCAAGTCCAAAGTAGAAGCACAGACCCTGGCAGATAACGTGTTCTTGACTACTGCTTTAAGGAAGCATTTAATGCAGTTGACGCATCAATGAATTTCACGTCCAACACAATCTATGTTTTTAAATGTTAGCCATAAATAACTATCATATTTTTAAACATGATTTCCTTTTCTATATTAGATGAATATCTCTACTGAACACTGGATTAAGTCAATTGCGCTAGTTCACTGTGTTTGCAAACAAGCCACTAGTAAACTGTCTGCTGTTTGGAGATGATAATCTGTGTGTGTTGGTTTAAGGTGAGTGCGGGGAGCAGACGCAGGCTGTGCTCCCTTTGTTTCACAGCAGGTGCACTGCAGGGAAGGAGAAGGGTTTCTCTTGGAGGCTAACACCTCCCCTGGCCAATTCGTTACTAAAATGTCAAATGTGTGCGTAAGGAAGCATCTCTCCCTCTCTTCACCCGAAGCCATAAGCCACCTCCGCTCCTTCAGCTGAGCAAGAAGCTCTGGGCTGATGCCGGCCAGGGCTCGTGCGAGAGGTGGTTTGACACAGACGGTGTCCGTTCTCTTCGTTATCATCTGGTACGAACATAACTCAGGAAATAAAGTTATTAAGAAAAGCAAGCTGGAGAAGGAGTTGATTTGGTCTGTCCAGAGTTTAAAATGCATTTTTAAAGCACTGTGGTCAGTAGATTTTGTTCTGCTGGAAGTGTAAACGGCTTTTTCAAACACAAGCCTTGCTAATAAAGGAAATGCTCTTTGCACATCTAGAAAGCTGTGAAACCTTTCACTTTTATCTTTTTTTTTTTTGTACTAAGTGTGCTGAAGTATCAGAGTCAATGGTAACTGGAAGGCCTAAATAGCATATTCAAGAGCAGTGGGGTTTTATTTAAAGAGCCTTCACCGGGCAGGCAGGATGGGCTCTCCCGTGCGCGCCCCTTTGCCTCGCATTCTCACACGTGTAAAACCGCAACGCAAACCAAGCGCTTGCAAAATACTGACACACAGGAGGTCTGGACGCGGGGCAGTGCCTTCCAGCCCGCTGCCTCCATTTGGCACGGCAGAAGAGGACACGGCCAGAGCACCAGCCGCAAACCGGATCCCGTAGGCTGCCCTTGCTTGGACATGAAACCGTTCTGTGCACAGGGCACGGCTCGCCCAGGCTGCAGCACGGGCCAGAGCTTCGGGGGGCAAGGGCTCGCCTCCTGATGCTGCATTGAACGGCTGCGTGAATGACCGTGTCTGAACCTAGCTCGGGTAAATTTTGACTCCTGTTGGTTCTGGGAACTTACTACCTACATACTGGGTCCTTATAACCCAGACAATGTTGGCAGAGGAAAGTTTCGGGAGAAATTCCCTTGATTTAAAGATGGCTGCAGACCTTTGCTCCCCCCTCGGGTGGCTGCTGCAGTGGCTCGGGGCTGGGACCAACGAGCCCTACCAACATCAAGGTGCGAGGTGTGCCACCAGGCTGCTTTCCAGACCGCTGCCTACTGAGCCCAACATTCACAGTCTTTGCACAACACCTGCAGTAATCCGAAGTGGGCAGCACGGGCTGGGCTCCCAGGGCTCCCCGCCACGTCCCTGCCATGTCCACGCCACGTCCACCACCTCCTGCAGCCCCGTGGCCGCCTGCCCCCAGACCCACGGCCAGGGCGTCTCTGCCGCACACCCTGCGATGCATCTTCCCACCCAGACCGGGGCGAGCACCCCAACGTGCCATTCCCACAGGCACCGCTCGACTTCCACCAGCCGACCACCCCGTCCCCTTCCCGACTGTCATTTACTCAGCCTCACTCAGATCAGGGTGACAAGACCTGTCTGCATCTGTGCAATACTTGAAGAGGTTAAAACCAGAGGGAGAGGAACTCTGCTCCCTATCAGGGTGAGGTCTGATTGCTTTGGGAGGGGTGAGGTCCCAGGCGGATCCCAGTGCTGCACCTTGGCGTGACTCAGCGGAGCCTCCCCGCATCGCTGCAAGGCCAGGCGGGCTGAGCACGAGTACGGCCGCTCCGTCCTCACATGTAGCCCCACACGCCTCAGGGGGTGTTTTAAAGCACGCCGATGTCCTGGGGTGCCCACCAACCGTCGCCCCCAAGGGGCTCCGACTGATGGGAGACAAGACGCATGCCCAAAGAACCGGCTATGGGAGTGTCACGCAGACACACGATGGATGGGATAGCTGATCAGAAAAAAAACACGCTCCTTTCACAAGCATTCAGCCTGAAAACCAAGGCCAGTGTCAGAAAACCTGGCCCTCCTCCACCCTCCTGCTTGGGGCGAATGGCCCTGCAGCCAGCGCACGGCAGTGCTGCTACCGTCAGCCGTGCCAAGTTGCTCAGAATCGCTCTTCTATCACACTGCCAGTTTGTAAACCCCATGAATAGCTAATTTCTTGGCTACATTCAGCCCAGTAACTATGTGCTCATCAAACACTGCTACCAGAGCTCATTAGCGAGCACATGTGGCCCTGGTTGCTGCACAGAGAGCATGCATGGCTGCAGGGTGATGCTAACCTGTCCTGGGATGTGCTGAGCGCCCCGAGACGCTGTGCAAGGGACGCAGGGGCAGTCGCCCCACAGAGCTGCAGAGCCACGTGGGCATTCCCAGGGGAAAAACTGCCCTCGTGGCTCCTGCCCAGCTCTGCTCCCCTGCTCCCTGCCCAGCTGAGAGCAGCCAGGTAACAGCACCAGTCACCTGCCCCGAGGGCAGCCCCCTCGCTTTGTCTGTCAGTGCCAAAGCAAGATCAAAACCACGAGAAAAACCCTGCAGCACAGCGCCTGCAGCGCAGCAGCGGTGTGCACCGCCCCAGGGCACTGGCCGCGGGCACGCTGAGCCCACGCGTGCCACCAGCAGCCCGGGAGCTGCAGCCCGGCGCGGGGCAGGCGTGCAGAGGACGTGCGGTGGGCACCTCCATGCTGTGACGGCACAGGCAGCGCCACGAGCGACGGCGATCTGGCCTCACCGGCTGCCCACACCAAACGCATGTGGCCGAGAAGCGCTCTGCCTGCCCGCTCCCTCCGAGCGCTGCCGTTGCAGGCAGCGGATTTACTGCTCCTGCCGGCTCTGGGTGAAAGCTGCTCTGAATCATCAGGCCGCTTCCTGCGGACCCTGCCTATTTATTGTTTTCCACTCATTTATGCAAGGGCATAAAGTACTTACAGCAAGATAAAACCAATACAAAACTTTAAAGTACAGCAAAGCCAAACCCCAATAAACTGCAGAGTAACACTCGGGACCGTCCCAGGTACAAATTCCCAGGCCATCCCCATCGCTTGTTTGCGGAGCTCCTTTGGTGGGCCTCAGAGGAGCCCTTGGGAGCTCGCAAGGCCGGATTATACCAAAGCAAGAGGATTTCCAGTCAAGACACATCATGAAGGATGTCCTGCCAGCAGCTTACGTGTCTCTAATCTGCCTAGCTCGTCAGCATGCCCCACCTAATTACCATCAGGGCAATCCCGAGGTGGGCAGGGGCTGGAAGAGGACATTTTCTTTTCTGTTTAAATATGACACCTTTGCATTAACCTACACCACCTCTAGTCGCTGACTCCATCACGGACAGTGCAGTGTTAGTATGTTGGGGCATTCCAGCTAGAGATGCAAGACACCAGTTACTGCAGGAGAGCCACACCACTGCAGCCCCAGCACTGCCGGCTGCAGCGGGGCCCTCATGTCCAGAAAGCAAAGTATAAAAGACGACCTGGTCACGAAAACGGATCTTATGTATGCTTCAGCTTACTGTTTGATTTACAAACCCCAAACCCAGTCTGGCTGAGATCAGCCTTTCCAGGGAGCGGCAGCCTGCGCTTCGGCTCATCTCCCAGGCGCCTGGGTCCGGGGCTGCGCAGGGAGCAGCCTGCCCTGCACCAGAGAGTGCCGGCGCGCTACGGCACGGGCAGACTCACAGGATCAGCTTCCACTGGTGTTATTCTGCCGGGAGCAGGGTTTTGGGATGCGCCAGCCACTGCGGTGCCCATGCAGACGAGGCAGCGTGCGGGCATGCACTTGTGTGCTGGGGGAGGGAGGGGGTGGGGAAGGAGGGGAAAAACAAATGGGGCCAAAAAAATAGAAGCACAAGAAGAAGGGCAGGGAACACTTTGCTCCAGGTAACAAAGTTTTCTCACTGGGACCTCTGAAATTCTTAGGACTAAGGTAGGCTTCTGGCTGGCCTGGTGGACAGCCTGCTGCCACGGCCTCATTTTTCACCTCCTGAAATTACAGGTATGTCTATATTGTCCATGCGTATTTTCCAGGCTACTGGAAAATCACCCTAAAACCCAAAGTCGCCATCGCTCCCCGGTCAGAAGCTGCTGCCCACAGAGGCACCCATGAATCACGGCCGATAACCATGTGCGAGCCTGACATTTGGGACAGCTTGGCAGCTGCCCTGCACCGCAAAGACGAAGGCTTCCAGCTCATTTCTTCTAGTGATTTATTGAAGACGACTGTTCTTTTCAGGAACCGTGACTTAAAAACCTGTGATTTATGAAAACTCCACATGTGCTCTTGCTCTCATTACCCACGGATCGCTTCCAGCGGGGTTTCCCCACCGCTGGCTGCCAGCCCCGGCCCCGTGCGAGAGCCTGCGTGCCGCCGGCGGTGCGAGAGCCGCCCGGGGGGAACCGGGACTGGGGGCGCACGTGGAGCGGCAGCCCGCAGCCGTCCACTCGCTGTGCTCACCAAGCAACAGCAGCTAAATTTAGTTCTCCACCTAATACTCTCTGTGGAGGAAGTGTCAGTTTTCCACCGGCCGCAGGTTGCCAGCGGGCTGACGGCTCGCTCGGGGACTGACTGCGATTGCCAGGCCCCCCAGCACCAGCGCTCCGTGTTCTGTCATGTCCCATCTACAGCCCTCTGGTAGGAGGGGTTCGTTGGTGCAGTTGCTTAGATATCACCAAAAAATGAGAGGTGCGACGAGAGCCCACCTCAGCGCCCTGAGGAACGCCCTCCCTGCACACCGAGAAGCTTTAACCGCAAAACGCAGACAGCGATTTCTGCAGAGCAGCTTATTTCTGTATCGTGTGCGCTATGGGGGGAGCTCCCTCTCTGCTCACCCCTCCCAAAACACAGTCATGAGCAGAACAGCATTGCTGTTGCTAACACTCATAATTTCAACATCTTACCTTATTTCTCCTCTCCATCCGAACACCCAGAGCAAAACCAGTGAAAATTTCTGCCTCAAAAAGAGAAGTTAACTTCCAGTCTTCATATCTGAGGAGAAGGAAAAGAGACTCAAGCCCACCAGAGAGAAACTCCAAGGGCACAGAAAAGCACATTACATAGTCAATGAATCCCACATGCTCGTGGTTTTCAGGCTCGTTTGTCTTTCAGAGGCGCAGCTGAGGCTGGCCATGCTGAAGCAGCAGGGTCGCAGCTCCAGAGACCGCTTCACCTCTGGGCAGCTCGGCGGCAGACCGGCCGGGCGGGCAGCACCCTCGCGCCTCGCTCTTTCATGAAGAGCTGGGACGGAGCCGCCAGCGCCTGCCGCCGGGAGCAGAGCCGAGGCGGGCGGCCGCTGCAGCCCCAGCTGGGGCATCAACTCTTCAATCCATTTTAGCTTCCCAAGATAAGGAGGCTGGTAGTTCCCCGTGCAACACTGAATCCTAAAATGTCTGCAGGTGCATCCCCATTGGAAGTGGCTTTACCTGAACCCGCTCTGCCCAGCGTTCACCCCGAGAGCAGGCCGTGGAGCTGGAGCTGCCGACCCCAGCATGAGCCATGGCAGCAGCTCCCGGCGAGGCCGGCGCAGGCGTCCGCACCCCTGCGGAGACACCAGCCCCTGCCCGCCTGCGGCGGCCCGGGCAGCAGCGTGCCGTGCCGGGGTGCTCTGGCCCTGCCCGCGGCGAGGGGCAGCTCCGGGGAGCTGGGCTGCGGGGTCAGCAGCTCACCTGCGGCCGCCCCGGGCACCGGCTTCCAGCAAAGCCTCTACAGCCCTGGCAGGGGAGCCCTGCGCGGGGGCAGCTGGGGCGGCAGCGAGCCCCGGGCACCGGGGATGGGCGCGCTCTCCCTGCAAGACAGATCCTTGAGTTGCAGGAGCGTGTGTCCCGTTAGCACAGCGTTACGTAAAACGTAACTCACAAAATTCACGATTTCAGAATAGAGTAACTCCATTCAGTACTCACTCCCGCTGCTAACAGCACGGCTAAGTTTAAAAGCCAAAGCTGCAGATGCCTGGCAGCATCTCTCCCGTGTAGAGGAAGGCAAGTACAGACCTAACGCAGCCCCCAGCCCCTGGCGTTTCCCGTTCCCTTCTCTAAGTCAGCCCTCTTACCGCACTAACTCACCACGTGGCGGGAGGATCGGCAAATCTTTAAACTCAATTTCAGAGAAATCATTATAAATAATTTCCTGGTGATGTTCTTTTTTTTTTTTCTAATTGGCTGAAAAGAAAAAATGCTGGGAATGCCATTCCCGCAGGGTGCCAACCGCTGCGGTTTGGGAGCTCCGGCCATGCAGGGCCCGCGGGTCGGCTCCTCGGGTTTGCTCAGGGAGGAAGGGACCGGGAGATGGGCCAGGCTTTGGGAGGGAGGCAGCACGCCTCAGCGCAGGGAGGAAATTTCCATTATAGTTCGAGTAAACTGCATAGATGTACCACTGGCTACGAAGGCAGTGAGCGGCGCTGCTGGTGCCTACAGCAGGCATTTCCCACGTTCGGGACGTTTCTGGTCTCCCCTGTGCCATTTGACCTGGGCAAGGCAGCGTTCAGCTGCTGCGATAACCTGGGCACAGCTTCCCCGTTCACTGGCCGGTTTGAGGAGTGATTTCCATTTACTAGCTCCAGTTTCTCTCACTCCCCGCATTTTTCTCCTGTCAACTTTTTCTCCGTCATCCTTTCACTGCACAGATGATTTCATTTTGAGGCAGTTTGCCCCCACCTCGCCACCCAGCACTGGCCACCACCTCCCGCAGCCGGCTCCCGCCTGCGGCCCCTCCGCGTCCCTCCCTGCCCCTGGCCCTACATCGCTCCTCGGGCTCTTCTCTGTCCATGAACACCCAGCCAGCGTGCCCATGGAGACGAGGAGTTGCATGCAGTGGAGCTCCTTGTGCTCTTGCTTCTGTGGGCAATTAGTCAATTGGCCACCGGAGCTCTTGCTCCCGGCCCTGTGGCCGTCCCCACACCAGCCACACTCGGAGGCACAAATGGCATTTCACAGTCTTACTCCCGCTGAGGACTTACTTAAAAAATAAAAGCACCTTGAATGGCACCCAGAGCGGCAGGTAGGAATGAAAGTGCCACCCGAGCCTCTCCCATCGCTAGCATTTAGGGCATCTGTAAGCCAGGGCTCTGCGCGCCGCTCGGCTTCCATTCCCGAGGACCACACAGAAATCCTCCTGGAAACAACCTACCGCACCCGGGCAGGGACCAACCCAAACGACAAGAAGGGGAGAGGGCACAGAGGCTTTATTAATGCCATCAGCGTAGTGCCGGATTGCATCCCTCCCACCTCTGGAATATCCTCCGTAAATACACGCAAGGTTACGCTGGCTGGTGTAATTAGGAGTTGATCAAGGCGTGATTTATTCCTACCGTGAATAAATAAGGTCATTGCTTCGTAGGAAGCAACAGACAATTTCTTTTTCCTTTTCTGTGATCTTGGCTAACTGAATCACAGCTAGTCTGAAGGTGAGGTCGTTAGATTAACTCGGCAGAGGAGATGAGGAGCTTAATTTGTCAGGACCAATACTGGCCAAAGGCCCTCCCACAACAGCAGCTGCACGGGCGCCCCATTAAAATCCCGGGTCTGCGGCAGCTGGGGGGTTTGGTGCCCTGGGGCCCGGCCAGCCGATCCCCCAGGCACTCGCAGGGTCTCCTCCCGCATCGCTGGGGCTCGGTTTGCCCTTCAGCAGAAAGCAGCAGCTCCTGGAGCGAGGGGTTTGACGCAGGGCACGGTGGCCATGGCCTGCCGGAGGGGTCCCGCCGGGGCACTCAGACCCTTTGCACATTTTAGGGTTTTGCTGTAAACACAGGCATGGGATGACTCCCCCAGCTGGGAGGCTTCCCGCTCCATCGCGGACGAAGCAGAGGATGCCTCGGAGCGCATCGGCAAGGCACCACCACCGAACGCCCCTGCGGCAGAGGGGTGCCGACCCGGCACCGACGGCGGCGGGCAGGCTGGGGAGGAGCTCTGCCCACACCTCCTGAGCTCGGCTAGCGGCAGGTGAAGCGTCTCGGAGTTAGTGCTGCAAAGGAACCCGGAGCACGGCTGCAGGGCTGGGGGTGCCCGGGGGCTCGGGGCGCTTTCATCCGCGGGACTCACTCGGCAGCACTGCCTGCATTGCAAATCAAAGCTGTACGTTGTTAAAGGTATGAGGAACAGAATCCGAGCAATTTCTGGGTTTGGCCTCCATCTCTAATGGCTTTATGTTTACTCAAACTAGAAAAGCAAAGGCAGCATCACCTGCCTTGTGAGCAAGGCAGCTCTTGCCATGGCCAGCCTGGCTCACCCACCACAGACAGAGTGGACTTGCATCAGCTTCTGAAGGGCCCTTCTGAGAGAGCTGAGCCTGACAACTTGATTCATTTCGAAAGGTCTTCAGTATAATGCATCGATTTGCTGTTCTGCCTTCAAGTCTGCTGTCTCTATTACATAGAGAGGCTTGAAGATATTACAAATAGCTGCCCAATAAATATAATTTTCGGCTAAGGAACAACAAACCAACAGTAGCACCGTGGATCCTGGCTGGGGCTTGTACGTCGAACACAGCAAGGTGAAAGGCTCCCCAAATCACACTGCTGTCACCCAGGCTGAGAAAAACGCAGCAAAGACGCCTCCCACCATCCCTGGGCTGCGGCATCCACATTGCGTCAGGCACGGAGAAATCCGCGAGCTCAATGAAGAGACAAAATGGAGCTTCTCCTCTGGCCGCACGCTGACTTTCGGTCCCGCGGGGTTCGGAGCTGAATGTCGCCATGAAAAGGATAAACCTGGCCTCCCGCCATCCTCTCCCCGAGGCCGCCGTGCGGTGCCATGTGCTGCCGGATCGCCTGCCGAGACCTGCCTCCCTCCTTGCGCCCACAATGCTCGAGCCAGGCTCGGCACTTGAAAAGCCCAAGGTGAGAACGGGAGCAGAGAGCGCTTTTCTGTGGCAGCTTTGAGGACTCCCTACTTTTCAGTCTCCTCCCAGGAGAAGTGCAGACTCTTTCCCTTGCCCCCTCCTCCCCCCCCAGCCCCTCCATCCCCCTTTTTCCTCCCCTTCGCCTGCTGGGATCTCCTCTTGGGATGCTCAGCGCCCGCAGGGATGTGCCAGGCAAAGCAGCAAAGCAGTGAACCCACTGGTCTCACAAGGCCAGCGTGGCTCCTGCCGGTGCACGGCCGCCTGCTGCGGCGGGGTCGGCTCTCGCTGCTCTCTTCCCTGCAGAGGTGCCCGGGGGCACAGCTCTGATCTGCTCCTGCATCGCCTCCCAAATCTCACCGCCGTCAGACTTTTGCTGCTGATGCTTTGGCAGCAAAGGAGCGAAGCCAGAAAAGGGTGGCTTCACCTGGGCACCACGAGACCGATTCCCAGTGTCCGCCTGAGAAGGCTGGTGAGATCAGGGCACGGAGAAAAGCCCCGAGGGAAGTCACCGTGAGGCCAGCTTTGCCTTCATGTTACAGATGTCAAACCAAAAATGTCAAACTCCCCTGCAACACGATGGTGCGGGGGCTTCCTCGGGGCGTGCGGGCCTGCGGCACGGGGCTGCACCGCCTCTGCAGCCGGACCCGACTGGGGCGTTCGAGCCAGCCCCGTCTGCAATGCTCTGCCTCAGATAACTGCAAATAACGCGATAAAGTTATTGCTGCTGCTTGCAATTAAGTTAGCAAACCTAATAAATGCAATTAAAAAGCCAAAACAAAATCCCTGAACCCCCAAATTTCTAGTAGGTAAACAATTAATTTATATCCTTTAAGTAGAAGATCTGAATTACTGGAATAACAGGCTCCCTATGTTTGTCTGGCTTTTAAGTTCTGCTGCAAAAAAACGTTTATTGACATAAGTGGCACTTTCTTCTTCTTCTTTAAGCATTGCTGCAGCAGTGCATTAGTGATTCCATTACTCAGTGCTGTATTTTAAGTCAATTGAGTGCGATGAGTGGTAAGTTGCTACAGCAGACATTAATATAATTTTTGCAAGACCGCAGAATTGCTTTCAAATCTCATCGGGACAAGTAATTTATTAAGAGACCCCTTACAAAGTTTGGCAGCGCTTTGCCGTAGGTGTGAGCGCAACACAGCCCCACCGAAGCTGCTTTGGACCCCCTGGTACAGGAGCAGGGGCGCGGAGCCGAGCTCCCCAGCGCTCCCCGAGTGCCGTGCCGAGGCGTCGTGCCAGCACGGGCACGGAGGGCACGGCCGGGGCTTTCGCTGGCACCGGAGACAACACGCCTTCCAGCCCCGGTAGCGGATGTGAGCGTTAAGGACTTATTTTCTAGACAGGAAAACAACACAATTGGACAGGAATGTGTTTTTTATTTTGATCCCACTGCATGACCTCACTTCTCTTCATTTTCAGCTTCTCCAGGCCATTCTGCACCTTCGGTTGCCGTAGGTCAACAGCCCTTCCCCTGGCTGGTGCAGTCGGCTGCCTAACTTTTCAGCCCGTGCTTTGTCCCTACGAAGCTGCGTCCCTTCCTCGCTGGGCTCTCCTCCATCCATCAGCGTTACGTTTTTCTCCCGTAACAGTGAATGGCGGGTGGCAGGGTCGGTAAGGTTTATCTGAGCCAGGGAAGGGGGATGCGGTCCCATGCTGACTGCCCTGGCAAGCCCTGCCCGGCAGCGCTTCCCAAGCACCTTCCAGGTCCAGCTGCAGTCGAGACCATCAGGAACAGCAGTCTGGGTGACCTGTTTCAGGGTGAAATGTGTCTGGATTTTTCTTCTGCAGCAGATGGAAAGTACTTCTAAAATGAGTTATTGTACTCATAAATTCCTAAAGGATGGAAGTCCTGACTTCTGTCCACAGCCGCTCGTTCCCTCACGTAGAGAATTACAGGTCCCATTGTGCAGCCACAGATGATGTGTACCGGCAGCACTGGTAAACAACAATTTTGTTTGCTAAGGGAAAAACCCAAAGCCCTGCACAAAAAATGCTTTTCTAAACAGAATGCTTTTCCACGCTTCCCGGAGAGACATCGGCGGTTCATAATAAAGGAAACGCTGGCGATACTACCCAAAAAAGAGCATCCACCACCATTGTGCAAGCAACTGATCCTAACTGGCTGATCGTAACTAATCCCCAGTATCTGTAATGGGAGGGGAAAAAACCACCTTAATTACAGCTGATAATTAACACCTGTAAAGGGAAGAACAGTTTAACCTTGAAATAAGGATGAATTAAATTTAGGCGCAAAGCTGCCCCCATGAGAGCAGCAGCAGGACCCTACCACAGCCCCTTCCACAAAGGTGGGGTTTGGACCAGGCAGAGCAAACAGCAAAGATAACGACGTTATCGAACAGGTTTAATTAAGCCAAGCAAGCGTTAGCTTTCCTCCAAAGCCTTCTGCAGTCTGTACAAAGGAGGAGATATGAATTTGCATGGCAGCAAGCTGCAGGTTCTCTGCTTTACGTGTTCAGCATCCCGCAGGGCAGATGCGGCGCCGCTGGTGCCGGCAGCTCCCGCAGCAGCTCCGCGGCCCGTGGCCGAGCGGGCGCGGACCTCGCGCACGGCAGGACGGCGGTCCCCTCGCAGGGACCGGGGTGTGAGGGGGTCCCCGTGTCTCACCGCCCCTCTCTACTGCGCTACACAGTGCCAAATTTAGCTCCTTTGGAAAATTCTGTGCTGATTCTGCCTGGCACAGCAGTCTGATGCAAAGCCGGCCGAAGTTTGCCGACAGGGCAGAGGAGGGGCTGAGTCAGGCCTTTCCCATCTGACAAACAGCCTTGTCTCGTGAGAAGTCATGTTTTTCAAGTCTCTGAATGTAACAAAGCTCGTGCAGCCTCGCACCAAACCCAGACTTTTCCCAGCCGCGTGGTTCTCCCCCAGCGAGAGACCCCGTTCCCACCGGCGGCTCCGGTGGCCTGGCACTGGCTTGGCGTACCGCTCCCTGGCACTGACGCCGGGGGACGGCACCCCCTCCTGCTCCCCGGGCTGTCAGGACACAAGCAGCCTCACCACACAGTGCTCTGCCTGACAGCCAGCCTGTTCTCCATCCCATCCTCATCCTGCGTGCAAACGCCCCCCTTCCCCAGCCCCATCCAGCCCCCGAGGGCTGGCGGGCACAACCTGCCCGTGGCTGTGCCATCACCCGCCAGCTCTAGACGTGCTCCCACCAAACGCCTTCTCACCGCTGCGGGGGGCTGCAGGAGCGGTCAGCGCGCTCCCCGTCACCCCCCGGCCGCCCCATGGCTGCGGCACCCATGCCCAGCAGGAACCACAGATGTGGAGATGGATGCGTCTCGTGCCATCCCGGCCACCGCTCTGAGCTCTGCACCACCGAACAGGGGATGGTCAGTGGAGGGGCAATACCCGTGCCGGCCCCCGTGCACGCGGCGCTGCCGCAGGGTCTGCCCGCAGGCTGCTGACACACCAACCGGCACTGAGCAAACATCCCGCTTTTCCCGACAGCCTTTGTCCTGCCAGGATCACCCGAGACCAGATGTTTGCTGCAGAAGGGCTTTCGGGTTAGTCTGGGCCTCTGGGGCCACCCAACGCCCATCCTTGTCGTCCACAGCATCGCCCTGGTCTAAGGTGTGGAAGAGCCGCTGGCACATGGCGCTCGTCGCGTACTTCGACCTTCGGCGTGTGCCCGACCTGCAAACCCCCTCGTGTGCCCCTGCGGCCGGTGCCTGGGGTACGTTACGGGGGGACAAACAAACTGGAGGGAAAGGCAGCATCAGAGAAGATGAAACTCAGAAAAACCGGCGTTACAAATTCGATTCTCTGTGAGAAGAGGTTTGCAGACGGAGGCCGTGGAGTGTTCTTCCCACTGGGTATCAATTTGTAAGGGTGAAGTTGCGTTAGTGTAGCTTTTACAGCCATTTCTAAGTCACTCCAGGGACTGCATTATATTGAGCAATCTTTTTTTTAATTTAAAAGATTTTTTCAGAAAGAGGTCATAGATAGAAAGGTGAAACAGATGTTTCCAAGGGCAATTCCTGTCCAGACCCCTACTCCTATTTCTTGAAATTGCTGCAATTATCATACCAAGAAGTGTTTCATATGTCAGGGACAAACCAGCGGGGCTGAGCCAGGCAGCATTTATTAGCAGCTGACAATGTCTAGTGCCAGGAAGAAAAAATTACCTGTATATTACAATAAATTTCATTAGTTCAAGCCACAGTGGAAACTGACGCTTGGGAAACTGCTGATACAATTTTTGGTGCACATGCAAGCCATAATAAAAATAAAGATAAAAGGCATTATACTAACAGGAATGCCCCTGCTCCCCCGGGAAATGTCTCCCACCGCCCAAAAACCTCCTGCGGGGAGGAGACCCCGCACTGCAGCACAGCACCAGCGCCGGCCGCCGGTGCCCTCGTCCCCCCCAAGACGCCCGCGGGCGCGGGACGGGGCCGTCACCCGCCACGGCACAGCTGCTGCGGCTCTGGGCTCACGCGCCGGGAAGCGCAGGGCTCCGGGGCAGGCAGCGTGGGGGGAAACCCGGGAGGCTCCCTGGTACGCCAGCGAAAGGAGGGGTAAAGGAGAACCTGCCGATACGATTTGTATGGCAGCAACAGCTTCTTACAAAGTCCCTCACGTGAACCCATTGAGCAACTAAGGTTAGAAACCGGCCAAGAGATAAGAAAGAATTAAAGTAATAATTGTCCAATTGTAACGCAGAAAAAGGTTAATAATGGAAGTGCAGTAGTTATTTAAACATAGACACAGAGGAAACAAAGCCAATAAAATGATTCTCCAATTGGTTTAGTGTCATGGAACTCCAACTCACAAGTTACTGTGTTGAAAAGTCAACTTCCAGGAAGCAGAGCAAACACTCCCATGGCTCAAAGCGGCAGTCATCGCACGAAACAACTTACTGCTCCTTGCACTCCAGACTGTAAACAGCCATGTAAACCAGCAGCCTCCCTGGTAGCCAGGCCACTTCAAAACAGCCCTTGAGAACATTTTCTGCATTCTCCTTCAGAAGCAGGTGGATGCCGCGTCAAAAGCTCTTCAGCCCGACGTGGGATGACTCTTGGCAGCACGGCCCCGGTAACGGGGCGCCCCGTGGCAGCGCGCGGTGGCACGGCGCCTGGCGAGGCCCTTCGCGGAGCGCTCCACGGGCGGCAGAGCGCGAGGTCCTGCGGTTCGGCAGCTGCCCGCGGGCATCGCCCCGCGGCAGCCGGAGCTCTGGCGATGGAGACGCGGCGGTGCTGCCGTGCTGCGCCAGGGACCCAGCAGGGACGCGCTCCTGGCCAGGGACCTCTCAGGGTTTCTGGGTTCACGATCCCTTCGCGTTTTCCAGTGGAAACACAGGCGTTTCACAGAGAACACATATGGTCTCGCTTTCTCAGTCACCTTTTGAGGGACTTCAGAAGAAAACAACGTCATCTGCGGAGTAAGAGCTGAAAACCACTGAATTCCCCCCAAACCCCACTTTTGTGCTCCCCCCTTACAGACTCAATGTTGCTAATATAGCCCCATTCTCCCCAGCTCGCTCTCGCTAGGGCCATTGCCCCAACTACATACTCCATCTAATTCAATACATACTGACTTACACTGAGTTATTCCTGAATTTAAAAGCATCTTCACATAACTGAAATTCACACATGGATTTAACTCGAGAAAGTAGCACCGGCTCTTCAGTTTGTCTTTATGTTTTAAGATATGCTTGGGAGAGCGGCAGGCACCTACATAAGCGGCTCTGAACCCCCGCGCTCTCGCACCCTCCCCTGCCAGGGAAGAGACCCAAATTCTAAAATTATCCACTCAAAACGAGCATTTTCTCAGCCCACTTTATATTAGCAGTCACTAAGTAATTCACAGCAGATCTAAGATTAGCTAATGAAGCGCAGTGACTCATCAGCCAAGCCTCCACGCCGCTGGGAAAATTCAATTTTTCTTTAGCAACAGAGCTTCAGTTGTGGAAATTATAAATAAATACGGTTTGGAGAGGCTACAGTAACATGAGGATTCTTATTTAAAACTCATTGATACAGATATTTGTGCCTGTGATGCCGTTGTACTAACTGCATCACTGATCACTTGCAATAGCGCAGGATCGTGTCTGGGACTTTCTGCGGCAAAGCCGTGGTGCCAAGCGGGAGAGGGTCCGGCCGAGCAGGAGCACGCAGTGACAACACACAACCAGCAAAGCCTGATTTCAAACCACTCATTAGCTCACACCCATAAGCAAATTAAAACCATGCAGAATCATTACAGGCTTCTGCAAATGACGTCGTTGAGCAAAATGATGGGGTGGAGGAAAGTCATAAACAGAATCAAAGCAGAAGGGATCCCCACCCCCACACCAGTAATAAGACAAAGCAAGACCAAATTTCAATCCCGGAGTAAACACGTGCTCCGGACCCAGGTCCCATGTGGGCGCGTGGGGCCGCAGGGCTGGGACCCCCGCCACCCCCGGCCCCCCACCGCTCTCCTCCCCACGAGCCCCCGCTGCTGTCCAGCCCCAGCTTCTCCACCGGCACCAGAACCACCTTCACAGCCATTAACGCGTGGGCTGAGCAACCCGGCGTTACTGTCCCCACCCTGGGTTTGCCAGCAACAGCTCGGCCCCGTCCCAGCCGTCACCCGCGGTGGGGGCCGCACGCACCACGTCCCTCGGTGCGCCGGGCGAGGCTGCCGCCGGCGGTGGCTGTGCCTGCTGCACCTCCCGCACCGCTGACCAGAGACCCCCGCCCAGGGCGCACCAGTGCCTTCGTGTCCATTAGCTCCCCCGCCTCGCCGGGGCCAGACTGCGTACGGTTCCTCAGAACAGTTCGCTTCCCTCTCCACCAAACAGGCAGCACCAGCATTCGGGAAAGATGCTGCGTTTCAGGGGATTTGGCCCCAAATCATTTCCCCGCTCAAGGCTGAGCAATGGGAAACCCGCAGCCCGGCACGGGGGCATCGGCGATGCGGGGCTGAGCCCCGAGCAGCAGCCCCAGCCCCTGGCAGGGCAGGGCCCCACGCCTCCTCCAGAACCGGCCCCCCTGCGCCCCTCAGGGCCAGCGCTTCGTCCTCGCTCACCTCTAGTGCAACACCACTGGCATCGGGGATTTTCAACGAAAAAAATCAACCCCCCCTTTCTTCCCCCAGGCCCATGGGTGGGGGTTTGCTCCGTATTCAGTTCAGCTGCACTGAAGATTTTCTATTTCAACTATATTCTGTTTCAAGCCACATTAGGCTTTGGTTATCAAAGCCAAATGCTTCAGGTTTCGGTGTCTAATGAAAAACAGCTTACAATTTATGTGTTTTTCCTGAGAAATTAGTTTTAAAAACAACTTGCCCAACTTTGTGTTTTTTAATATGCACTTCAAAAAAAAAAAATTGAGTTTAGGGGAAAGAAAATATTTTCCATACGAGACAGACGTTTGACTGGATTAAAGCAAGGTTCCCTTTTAATTAGGCTTGCTGGAGCACCGCTGGAGAGCTAGGCACCCGTGTCTAATTCTCCGTGATGCCCGTCAGCTCGGACGACCCCCACTGCCGGTGCTGAGGCTGGTCCCTCGTCCGCAGACCGGAGCTCCAGCCGGGAGCCCCTCGGCAGAGCTCGGCTTTCCCTGCCCGGTCCAACAGCCCAGCGGATCGGGGAGGACACCCGGGAAGCGTCCGAATGGAGAACGGAGCACAGAAAAGCGTGGAACTGGAAGAGAGGCAAAAGGAGCAGCTCTAGGAAAAGATCACAGATGATATTTAGACAGAAGCAGGCGCTGCGACGTCCTGCCACCATCATCCCAGGCTAGTCCCCTTTATCCCTGCCATCACCAGTACCGGCACAAGTGCTCAGCAGGGGTTTGTGTTGGTTTGGGGCTGCAGCGAGCGTGGCAGGACCTGCAGAGCAAGGGTCCCGCGGCGAGCGCGGGCCGGGAAGGCATCCCGCCGCCCAGCGACACCCCCGCGCAGCCAGCAAAAGCAGAAAACAGAGTGGACGCGGCCCCACTCCCGCCATCAGCCGGGACGGCCCGGCCCGCGGGAGCAGCCTTCCCCGCTGCCCAGCGCAGGCAAAAGCCGTTCTGCTGGAGGTGCCGCCAGGGCGGCTGGTATAACAGCTCTGGGGGCTCTGCTGGCCCTTGTCGGCGTGAAATAGGCAGGACGCTAGCTATAACCCACAATAAAGCAACCAGTAAAAGTCTCATCTATGCCTTAGGATCCCCGATGGAATCAAAACCATCCGTTTTTTTATTCTGCAAGTCACTTGGATGGCTTTATTAGCACAGAACAAAAGGTTATTTAAATGGTGCATCATTAAGTGCCACAATTCCAACGTTACCTCAGCAAAATATCCTTCCCCTTAGCCAGCCCAGCCTGCAAGGAACCCTGCCCTTGGGGCAGCGTGATGGGCACCACTGCTGCTCCGGAGCACGGCCGGCTCAGCTCCGTCCACCTGCTGCTGCTCCCAGGGCAGCAGGCACGGGGCACCCACCGCAGGGCACCAGCCCCACCGCACAGCTCTGCTGCCGAAGGGATTAGTGCAAACCAAGGTGATTAAGCACACGCCAGTCAGCCGGAGACTGCGGCTCCCTGCTCGGCTCTCGGCCTCTCGCCGGTGCTGCCCGGCCCCCGGCCCCGAGGGAAACCACCACCTCCTAAGCCATCCCTGGGTTCCCAACGGGGCATGGGAGCGCTGTCACCAGCCCTCGCCGACAGCTCCTCGGAGTCAGCCGACAGCTCACGAAGCAACACAAACTATCAAGTTAGGCCACCTACGCAGCTACTTCCTTTTAATAAATGTAGTAAGTCAGAAAAGATAGGATACAAAAATTTGGTAAGAAATCACGTTTTTGAACAGAAATACCCAGTCTCACCCTCCAGTTGCAGAAAATACTCTTTCCCCTTGGGAGGGTACGGGTGCCAGCAGGCAGCGCCCGCCCCGGGCAGGGGGAACCTGGGTACAGCGGGGCGCTGAGCGGGCTGTCGGGACTGGAAACCTGCTCAAGGCACATCAGGCATGAGGCCAAGTAAAGGGATTGTGGATTATGCACACAAAATTTCATCTATAGATTCAGAATAGTAGAAAAATGCCTTATTACAAAAAATACTGATAGGTTTAGTATTGGTTTGAATAATGTCAGAAGAAAATACTAAACACCCCCCCCCCCTGAAAACCATACTCAGCGTCTGCAGGGCTTGTGTTTCAGAAATCAGCTGTGTGAACTGAAGCACGGCTGTAGGGTTCAGGAGGAAACCTCCAAAACCACAGTCCGGAGCAGCGGAGACTATAACAAGTCTTTAGTGTAACAAGAATTGAAATGGACTGAAAAAGGCTCAGCATTTCCTAAAGCCACGCACAGGTTTTAAAAGGAGGGAAACCTTAAAAATTGAACAAAAAGTGAAATTTCACAGCACACAGGAATCTGTTAACGACGCTCAATGGGCAGCACAGAACCTATTACAGAGACTGCTGAAGACCACTTACTATTCCTGAACACTTAGGTTTTAACCCAACAGAGCTTTTCCTCTGACAGAATAAAAGACTAAAGTAAGCCATTCAAACTTCACATTATTAAAAATGACATTTAGAAACTTCTACATTAGCTTTTTAAAATCAGTTAAGAAATGAAACATCACTGTGCTCTCGGTTTATGCATTTGCATTTGCTGAGAGATTATTTTCATTTATCTGCATAATGGCCGAGGCAAAAAAAGCAATTTGCTACAAGATTTTTGCTTTAAGCCTTGCCAAAACCAAAAAAACCATCTTTCCACTGAGGTGAAGTGAGCCAGCTTCTTCAGCTCCCACATGCAGACCCAAAGCTGTGCTTTTTGTTGGGACACTGTTTAAGGCTGGTGTTTAAACCCACCTCTGGCACTGAGCCACCGATTCGGAGAAGGCCCCCAGTGTCCAGTCCACTCACACGCCTCCTGAGCACTATTTTCTCTCCTATCACGTTCTCACTGAAACTCTCTGTAGCGGTTCTTAGTCAATGGCAAAAATCCGGTGACTCACCTGCCGTGCTGAAGTCCCACTCGTCTGCTTCGCTCTTGAAGCTGGTGTTAACACAGACACACGCGTGTCAGGCTGCCTGGCATCACAAGGGTAAAAGGCAAAAAAAGGAGTCCCAGCACACCAACCTTCCAGTCCTCTTTGGAGGAGGGTCCTTTCCCAGCCCTCCCAGCAGAAAATGGCAGCAAACCAGTTCTTCTAACCTTCTGACTGCTGACACAGGGCCTGGACCTGGCGAGGGAGTAAGCGGACATTGGCAAGGAGTCTCAGGCAGTTAAAGCCCATTGTTTGCTTTCTAAAGGGCCCGGCAATGTCAGGAATGCCACACATCCAGGGGAAGGACAGACTGGGAGGACGCAGCAGCCTGCAAGGGAAGACGGGGAAGGTTTCTCGCAGGGATACCAGGGGCTCCTCCATCAGCACTGAGGAGCACAACCACGGCTGAGGGCGTGAGATGGCAGTGACTACCAAGGCAGAAGCAGAAGGCAGACAGGTTTCCACTGTACGGTTAACATGTTTATGTGCACCAGGGGTTGTACTGCAGAGACAAATTATCACAGGGAAAAAACTCTCAGACATCCCCTCTTAAACAACTCCATCCTGGGGACCACATCCAGCGTTAGAGGACGGGCGCTGGACTTGAGCTTACCTTCTCAATCCATTTCATGTCCTGAGCCTAGAGAAAATCAGTGGCCCCAAGCGTGAGGTATCGTAATTCTCTCCCACACCCAGCAGCGACAGAACGCCTGGTCTTAAGGATGTTTCTGCCTGTTCACGGGACCTGAGTGACATCTGCTAGCCTTCTCAGGGGAGCGGCAGGACTCACCTGTTGTTCTTGGCATCTCCTCCAACCATGGAGCAGCCTTTCCACGTGCAGGCAGGAGCAGCCCTTCACTAAAGAGGGGAGTAGACGAGCGCTTTTCCTGAGACCCTGGGGAGTGGGGGCTTGGTTATTTTTGTTTTGCCTTTTTTTAAATTTTATTTTTTAAATGAACAGAAGGCTGCTTGTAACTCCCTTCAGCTAACTGCTGTAACGCTACAGCCAAAAAGCTTGGCGACACTCTTTGGCAGGGATTTTGTACAATAAAGAACTGTGTGAGCAGAAAACACAAAAACTACCTCACAGAGCCATCAGCTAACCCTAGGCCTAGCTCGAGAAGATGCTAGGAAAAAAACCCACAAAGAAACTCCTGAAGACGGACAGGCAGGGGCTAAGAAAGGTAGGACTGTGTTCTCCATGAGTGGGAGCACTCACTGCACAAGAGCATCTTTGCCAGCCAAGCAGCCTGCTTTGGAGATGGGCAAAGCGGATGCCCAGGTAAACAACTGCTTCATAAAGGCTTTACACAAGGTGCAGGAACACATTCCTTTGCTATATACTGCTGTCTTTTTTACACTTATTTTTGGAAAACAGGAAGCTTATTGATTTGTTTGCAGAGGTGGCCAAAATCGGCCTTGGGAGACAGATGTCTTATTTCAGCACTGCATTTTAGTCTGCATGTTTTATACCACAGTCTTCTGACTGTTTTAAGGGAAACATATTTGACTCATTATATGCTTTTACTGAGACTCAGTAGAAGGGTTTTTTTGGTGTTGAACTCTTCTTGTTAAACAGAAAAGGGAAGCTCTGACCTCTCTTGCTGACATTCAAAAGACCACAATATGAACGAGCATGAACCGGGAAAACACGAGCTCCTATGTTTTCCGATCTGCCCGTTCTTCTCATTCGGCAGCAGTTCATCGCAGCGTTTGCTGCAGCAGGTTGAGAACAAGCAGGAAGCAGAATCTGTGCAACGATCCTGAAGCTCGAAGGCAATCTTCTACATGCAGACAACATTTTCCTGAGCAGGGACAACTCTGAACTGTTTTCTCCAGCATCAGAAGCAACAGGTTACCACAAATGAATGCTTTTAGACTGAGGGAATCCAAGGGAAAGCTAGACTAATGCAAAACCAAAAAAATTAACCAATACAGTTTCAAAAGCTTGTCCACAGGTCACTTTAGTTTGTAAACCATTTGTACTCTAACTTTGGTACAAAAGCTGTAGGCTGTTTGTCTTCTGTTTTTTAAAGACTGCTGATCATTTCTGGTGATGTATAAGGAGGAAAATCCTTTCTACCCAAGGATTTGTGTTCAAGGGGCCTTAAATTACTCGTTAACTAGGTGTGAACACACAAGTTAGTTCAAAATGTTAATCCACTCTCCAGTCAGAGCCCTTAGGCTAACCACCCACCTCTACGCACGCAGCACGAGCAAGCCAAGGCTGCGTTGCTTGCTGCATCAGGTGACTTAAGAAAGCACATGTTTGAGACACAAACCCATCCAAGTTTCCAGGTGACTGCTTGTTCACGTACCTGAAAACATCGATTCTCTCAGCTCTGCAGTAAATGACATGAAAAAACATTAACATATGCAATGACAGCCACATAGTTACGTGTTGCACATTTTCCAAGTTTTAATAGACACAAAAGTGAGTCCATTGTACTTAAGACACTACAATGATTTCATTCTATTGCATGTCCTGCTCCAATTACATTTCTCAGAGTACAGTATTGAGTAAAAGTTTGGTAGCTTTAAAATTAACAAGTGTGTGAAATCTGTAAGTAAAATAAGCAGCAGCAATAATTTTTGGGATTTTATCAAGAATAGCTAACTTTTAAGTAATAAATACATTCCAAGTTGTGGGTTTTGCTGTTCTCCTAGTTCATTGCCATATGACTTGTCAAGTTCTCATTCTAGGGTAAGATATCCTTAAGACTTTCCTGCCAGCCTCACACCAGAAGAGCCACCTAACTCCGAGTCCCGGTGCCTGTCACCTGTCCCAGATGAAAAGCAGTGCAATCTGACAAGGAAACTTGTCCTCCTGCCATGCGCACGGCAACCTCCAGATTCTCCTGGGGAGCATGTCAGGATGTTTACAGACTTCGTGACCCTCTAGGAGAACAGCTGTGCTCTTATCTTCTGTTACCTTGAAGAAAGTGAAAGAGGGAGAGGTTACTGCAGGCGGCACGGAACGGACCAGCATTAGCGGCGAGGCACACGCTCCGGCTTTCCTCTAAATATAGCCAGGAATCCTCCTGCTCCCAGCTGGCCCGGCAGGCAAAACCAGCAGCAGCTACAGCTTTGGAAGAAACTCATCGAGTTAACAAACCCAAAGTAAGAGTGCGAATTTTCTCCAAGACAGACACGATATGAATTTCAGTGACAGTAATAAATCTTCAGTCTCTGGCTTAAAGACTTTTAAGTCCCCGTTCAGGGTGGGTTACTGTAGGTTAATCTGCCACGAGTCCCTACAGAGAGCACCATGTGAAGAACATCTGCCTCCACTTTTCAAACACAATCTATAAAATAGGATTATTTTCCCCTTGAGAGCAAGCCATACAGAAGCTTTTCTAAGTACCTGCAACTGCTCAAGGCATCGACCGCTGCCGCAGTGCCCCCGTCGCGTGTCAATGAAACGGCAGAGCAGCCATGCCACCTTCTCTCTCTGCCTCTGGAGGTAAGAGACACCCCGCTTCCCCGCGGACCCCCACCCGCCACAGGTCCCTTTCCCAACCCCAGACCGCTGACCGCCTCAGGCAGCAGAAGCAAGTGCGTGCCCTGGCAGCACTGCAGAGCCCTTGGGATGGCCTGTGTCTCTCCAAAGACCACACGCTGCTCCCCTCCCATGGGGCCATCTGAAGATGGCTGTATCCGAGCGCACCGGACCACGACTGACCGGCCTTCAGGGAGCAAGAGCACGCAAGACGCTTGTTCTGAATTCAGAAGTGCAAAACCACGCGCTCCAAATCACAGCTACCAAAAGGTAATGAAGCTACCCGTGCTTGATGTGGTACACTGCCGTCACCTGGCCTTCTTGCCAGATACCAGCCACTCAGACTGAGGGCAGATGGCAGGCTCGAAAAGATAGATCTACTGGAGAGAGATGTGCCTGTCAGAACAAAAAACTACGAGAGAGGTCATCATCTGTATCCCTGCATGCAAAAGGTACTTGCACTGGCCCTGTAAGTCAGGTTACGGAGGGGAAGCCTTAGAAGAGTTCAAAGCGAGGATCCATTTGTCTTCAAGATCAAGTGGAGAAACCAGAAGACACGTGAAACAACTCAGTGATATGAAATGAACGAAAAAATGGCATGGAGACCTACACTTACACTTTTCAACTGCAAAAGCATCACTGCACCACGCTTCAAACGCAATTCAGTTTGAGCCAGTTCAAAAGTCTGACCAGCCCTAACACACGTCCGTGCCCGATCAACTAACGTGGCCAAGTCAGAACCACAGGAGACACAGGCTCAAATCAGTGTTCCTGACAAACAGGATTAATGCTATGAAGCAAAAGATCAAAGACCTTTAAAAACCCCTCACAGCTGAGGTTTGAGACTTACAAGTAGAGAGCACAACAAACCAAGAATGCCCACACCAAACACAGGAAGATGATCACATTTCCAACGCTGCTGAAAACACAGCAGCATCTCTTCTGCAGGCGTGGAACCAAAAGCAACACTGATTTGCCCAGACTCAGCATCCAGAATGATCTTCAGTGTTGCCCATACAACTGAGACTTCAAAGAGCTGACTCAACACACCATCAACATCTGCCCTAAAACCTAAACTCCAGAGAAGGACTGCAATCAGGTTTCATATCTGCTTCAGTATTTAGCAGAATCATCCCGCTCCTAAGAAACTGGGATGTCTCACAACAAGGCTCTATGACCTATAGTCGTCAGAGTACAAATTTATACCTAATCTTGCAGGAGAATCTATTCATTTGCCTTCCGATGAATGGCGAGATTTTCAAGAGCACACAACAAACTCACTTGCAGGCCTATTATCTCACACCTACCAAAGCCTCAGTGAGGCCCATGGACGCGGCAGAATATCCCTCAAATGGCTTTTACAAAAAGCTGATCCTTTCGAGACAGATGACAGATTGAGAATATTTGGTCTAAACAGGAAAAAAATGCATTTCCTTGCTGAGGAGGTAACAGCAAGCCCTCAGGCCAGTTTTATTCGTTGCAATTTTCACACTTGGAGGGAGGAAGGAAGCCTCACAGCAGCATGCAGCCGAACAGCCTCCCAGCGAGGGCTTCTGCCTGCGCAAGGGCAGACGCTGCCCCTTCGCAGGGACAGGGATGAGGCCAAACTGCAGCCGAGATTACCTGGAGGCACAGACCGGGGATCCTCTCCTCTGGGAGGAGAAGGTTGGTGCTACCGGCAAAATGGCAAACTGCTTTAAAACAGCTGATGCTCCACGTCTCGAAATGTCGACACCTCACCACCCCGCGCAGCTCTGTGTGCCTGCGGACAGATGGACGGGCACTTGTCCCCGGCCTGGAAACACAGAGCTCGGCAGCCCAGGCTCGGCAAGGGGGCAGCGGCTGCCTCCCACCAGAGCTCCGCTGCCTGTTTTAAGCAACCCCTGAGCAGGCCCAGGAGTTTTCAACATGTGTTCAAGAGGAGCAACACAGCGACAGTCACTCATATGCTCACTTCGGTGCTGGAAAACTTCAGAGATTTCTGTTAAAAAAACCTTCGAGACAGAGCAGCAGCTTAAACACTACATTGCTGTAGCCTCGATACACGTATGAGTAATGAATACATAACAGACCGACTGACTCAGGACAACGGCATGGCCTAGCAGCCTGTGTGCTAAGCTGTATGTCAAAAGGAGAGCCAAGAAAACTCTCCTGAAGCCAAGTGCTGATTCATAATAAAGAAAATGAAGTTTTGGATCAAATAAAGCCATTCACAAGTTCATATTTAACAGCTGCAGCAGAGTGCAGAAAGCTGATCTATCTTCCCAGATTACTGCATCCCGAGTGTGTTGATGCGCGGGGACCCTGCTTGCACCAGCTCTGCCTGCAGCCCCGCTCGGGGGACTCGCGCCTTCACCCGTCAGGGCAGACAAGCGCAGGACACCCCCAACACCCTCTCCGCGGCACGGGGAGCACCCCGGTCCCGCGCCTTTTGCCTTCGTGAGAGTACCAGGTGCAGCACTGAAGGGGCTCCTGCGTGTACCAGTGTGCTGCCGGGCATCCAGGGCTGCGCTGCCCGCGCCAGCAGACACAGACTTGGTGAAGACCAGGAGACACGCACGCGTGCCGGAGCCAGGAACCCATCTCCTTCAGACGGTTTCTCTGGAAAACCCCAGAGCACTGTGGCACTGAAACCCTCTCCCATTGCAGCCCTGAGGGCGGCACAAGTCCCAGTTACCCTGCACGTCCTGGCAGGTTGGGAAGCGATGGCAGCAAGACTTCTCCACCCAAGCAGCTTATTTTGAGGAATATTTTCTAATCACAATGCAGTTAACAGCAGGCTGTAATTAAGCATCACCAAATCAGTCTTCCTTCAGACATCTCCCCTTGGAAGAAGGGCAGCGAGGCGGCTCTGGCTTAAGCTCAGGAGGATCAAGTGGTCGTATCTTCCCGCAGCCCTGAGGAGGCGGGACGGGGACCAGGGGACCCGGAGGACCTCTGACAGGCAGCCGACTGGCTCCTGCAGGGCTTCGTTTCTAAAGACAGTACCTGCTGAACAGCCTGAGTCGCCAGCGGAAGGCGAGGGGAAGGACAGGCGCTGCTGCTGGCAGTGGGCTGGGGACGTCCGTCCTTCCCGTGCTTCCCTCCTGCGGGAGGAGCGCCAGGGCGAGGGGGTTCCTGGATGGCAGCCGGGACCCCCGTGCCCGACCCGCTGGACGGGTTTTGGAACCATCTCCAACTCCCAAGGCATCAGGATCCAGCTGACTCAAACAGGCTGGCAGCTATCTTCTCCAATACTAAACTCTATCATCCAAGCATCTCTACAAAAAATCCTATATTGGGTTCGAGGGTTTTCTGTTTTTTTCTAAAAAAAAAAAAAACCCTTTGCTTTCTGCATGAAGAAAAGGCTCAAGTTATCGGCTTGAATCAAAATAGAGCAAGTCATCATTCATAAGGGAAGTTAAACTAGTAATTTTGCTACAATTCATTTCTTCAACTGCAGAGAACACACAGGAAATACGCTCTATAAAGAAAACAAGTCTGTCTGATCCTACAATAGCAAGAATTTAATGTAGATTAAACAGGAACTGGTACGTCAGTTAAAAGCATTCACTCCTTTCAGAAATTAATCAACTTAATGAAAAAAAGCCTTCATTAAAAAAATGCCCTGCTCCTCCCTTCCAGAGACATGCATACCCAGTGACCAAGAGATGATTATACGACTGATGCAGGGCGGCTGACAGAGTTCATGTGGGAAAGGCTCAGCACAAGATGCTGGAGAGCATTTGGGACCGTCTTGCTGGGGCGAGATGAGTCACGTCGGCTCGCACAGGCGGAGGAGCCACACGTGGACCTTCGCTCCGTGCCGCACTGTCGGGATGGGAGCACAGAGCCTTCTGCTGCCCGGCGGCCTCACGGCGGGCGGGAGACACAGCCCGCACCCTCAGGCGCCAGACGGACGCCGCCACCGGTGCGTGCGGCAGGATCCCACACTGCTCCTGCTCCGGGGCAGAGATGGCACCGGGAGAAGCGAGAGAGCACCTTTCAACTGACAGAAGAGCTGGGGATTTGGGGTGCAGGGATTGTAGGTATGAAGAGCACAAGCACTCCAGAAGCTGAGGTATTAAGCCCCATCTCTGTCATCACTGCCAGGCACGAGAAGCTTATTTCAGATGTACATAATCTCAGATGGGTGAGAGTTCATAAACTAGCTAATGCGAAGCCCACATATTCTGTAAAGGTACACACAGAGTGCAAAACAGATGCATCAAGCAGATTTAAAAAAAACAAGCCAGGCACCATCCTCACCCTGTTTGCAGGATACAGGCAGGCAGCTTCCCTAAGTCTTTTATTAGGCAGAAGCTAGAGTTTGTCACTCAGCCCACACACTCCCATTCACCTTGATCCCAGTGTCAGCGATGGGTACTTACGGAAAAAACAAAACACGTATCAAGGCTGAAAAACAACAGTTTGCAAGTTTTTCAACATTTAAGAGTCTTCACATCAATCAAAGTTCTACCTTTCAGGCCTGAGCATTAAAATGGGAAATATCTGCGTCACCCCGTTGTGTCACCAGGCCTCACGAGCCAAGGGCTCCATGTACCATTAACTACACACGGCTACCGCATGAAGATCTTGTTCATTCCTCTCCTTCAGAGTATCAAGCACCCTCCTCTGCACAGAGCTATCCCCAAGTTTCCAAAAATCCCCTATTCCTCCTTGGCCCAAAGTAGCCTTTCTGTATGTGCAGCTTGGAGGTGCTCAGTACTTTGCAAATATCTGCTTACCCGCAACAGAAGAAGGATGAACTTTTGAGCCTTACCTAGACAGGCAAGAGGACTGCCTTAGCAAGGGCTTTACCCCTTCGGCTGACCAGCACTGCTCACTCCACGCTGCACGTCAGCCAGCCCTCTGCCTGAGGTCCTGCCCTGCCAAACCCGCCGTGCTCGGTGGGAAAGGGGGAATTGTAGCTGCAGTTTTAGACGCCTCCACTGGAGTTTACAAATGGAACTACTACATAAATGCAGGAAAAGCTACAGAAATTTCATTTTTGCATTACTTGTAAAACTTTTCAAAGCAGCAAGTTTCCAGGCTCTTTGTCCAGACAGCTCTCCCCACCACATGGACACGGCCACCCCGGGAAGCAGCGCCGCGGAAGGGGCTGCTCTGCAGAGCCTGGCCCCCTGTGCGCTCCACTGAAAGCGCCCATCGCCCGAGCCCCTGCCACAGCCCCTGCTCCTGCACAGATCCAACCAGCACCGAGCACACAGCAGGCTCGTGACACCGCAGAGGGACCCCCACCGTCACTCTGCTCGCCACGGGCACACTCCCCTAGCACAACTAGCAGATGGCCAAAGCTTCAGGTGGGGCTAGGAGACCCTCAGTCCAGAGAGCAGCTTGCCAGGCTTCCAAGGGAGCTGTTAAGCCCTTCGGTTGATACAAATCTCCTTCGGCAGCTGAAGTTACAGCTCACGTAAGCAGATCACATTCTTGGGCCTCTGCGCAGCTCGTGTGCAGTTAGAAATAGCACAATGTATGGCCTGCTGGCATTTCCAAAAAATACGCCCGGGAGCAGAGCGCGGAGGGAAAGAGGGGCAGCAGATAGCACAAACAGGGAGAAGCAGCAGGGATCTCGACATCTCCAAATGCAGTCGCAGTGGTCACAAGCCAAATGTGCAAGTGCTTTTGGGAACAGGAAAACCAGCAGGATGCCACCAGCCGTGCAGCTCCAGACACCCAGCGCCGGGGCACACAAGTATGCGATGCAGTCTATTTTAGACTTGTTCTCCTACTTTGTATTAGTATGCAGAGACGCTGACTCCAAGCTGTTTGGAGGAAGACTGAGAAACAGTAATTAAGTTGGATGCTTGGTTTTAGTTGACTGAACCATCCAGCAAGCATGCCAAGAAAAATCTCAAGTATTCATCTTCTGGGCTGAAATATTTCTTGTGACCAGGCAGGTGTCTTTTTAAAAAAATAGCTATCACAGCAATCACCACCACAACTTTATATGAAGTTATATAACCTTCTTGTGCCACTGGTAGAGCAGAAGAGAAGAGGTAAAGGGAAAAAGAAGAGTGATTTATGTTGCTTCATAAACTGCTGGCAAGCAGTACTGGCTACATGCACGTACAAAGCCCTGAACATCTTTGAAGGTGAAGTCATAACCCAATGTTCCAAATTTTACGTTAGAGCTTACTATATATAGCAAGCATGCAATAAGCTTCGACTTTGCTGTACATAGTAGCAGTGTGCTTTTTGTGATGAATGGCTAAATGTACTGATACTGAGGGTCTATTAAGCTAATAGCAGTAAAATTAAAACCTTCAAAAGCCAGTATTTTCAAGTTTAATGGTTGCACAGCCACGGCTTGGGGGTAGAGGGGATAAAGAGAGAGAGGAAGAATAAAGGATTTTCCAGACTGAAAAAGCAAATGATTGTACATATTGTAAACTTGTTTCATGCAGAGATGTATATGAAAATCTACAAGCAGTTTTTAGAAAAAGTTTTCCTGCATAAAGGGCTCCAGCCTGGCAGCACTGCAGGATTTGCTCACCCTGCCGAGGGCCCCATACCTGCAGGGACCAACACAGCGGGGCTGGAGCAATACACGCCCCTTGAAAAGCCCCTGCCCCCACCATGCGATGCGCTCCCTGGCGCAGGGACAGGGCGGCCTTAGGGAACACAGGTCTCCTTCCCTCCTGGGCCCCAGCCCGTGGCAGAGCCGGAGCTGCGGCCCCATCCGCTGCTTGTCCCCAACACCCGGTGTGTGACACCAGCCTGAACCCTCCGTCCCTGCCCCGCGCAGGGGTTCCCTCCAGACCACGAGCGTGCTCAGCACGCTGCACTGCACATCCGTCGACTGCGTCTCTCTGGTGGCTGAACGCAATGCCCCAGGTATGCCAGCAAACCTCCGTTACAGAACCAGAAATAAGCTGGGGTGCTCACCACTGCAGAAGATGTTTGGCTCCAGGAACTTAAAGCTTATGCAGCTGCGAGTTTAAATATGACATTATCATGGAAGTGAACAGAAAGCAAAATGCAAAAGCACCAGAGATTTTCTTATTCTCAAGAAAAAAGCCAAGGCGGGAGTGCCGAAGCCTGCAGGTCCGGCTCTCGGAGCAGGTCCCGCGCACAGGCCCTACTGCCCCTGCTGAGAAACGTGCTCGGCATGCCGCAGCAACGCTCCAGCTCTCAGAAGACTTTCTGACCGTCTGAAACAGCTCTGGAGACAAGAGTCCTGCAGCCAAAACGGGTGAGGTATGACGAGCGTCCAGCCAGGGCTGCAGCACAGCCTCAAGGTGGGTACACGGGGAAGGGGGCGGGATGCCGCAGGACCGAGGGGGAAGCAAAGCCACCTCTGTCGGGACGGGCTGGCAGGACGGCCGCCCCTTGCGCATGGGGAGCTCAGCTGTGCGGGCAGCCGCCGCTGCAGCCACTGCGTCCCCACCGGGAGCTCGGTACCGCCCCGGGCACACGGCTCCGAGATGTCCATCCCTGGTGACACTATCGTGACTCCCTGAACCATCAGGCTCAGCTTCTTCTGGCCTCCTCCCAGCACGCGTGGCAGTGCGCCAAACTGTGTCCCCTGCCCCTCCGGCCACTTCTCCGTGGCACCGGGACCCCCAGACCCCCTCTTCATCAGGCCGCCTCCTCAGCTGTCAGCCACGGGCAGGAGGGGAGGGAAGCGAGCAGCCGCAGCAGCACACACAACCGCACAACCCCAGCTGGCGTTGCCCCCGGTATCCCACACCTGGGGGAGGAAGCAGTGCTGCGAAGCCCAGGCCTTGCCGAGAGCAGCTGGGCCACGGCCTTGCTCTGACATCCCGGCCCGCGGACAGGCTTTCCTTAAGAGAACGGCAAACATCCTTCGCTCTGGGCTAGGGGCGACCAGCCTTTGTGCTCAAGGCAGCCATGGCGAGGGATCGGGCTGCCCCCCGGCTCCCACCCTGCAGGACAGGGCTGCCGACAGCCAGCTCCCACCCTGCTGCACACCAGGTCAGGCTCCGCGGGGAAGTAACGCTGCCCGTTATCCTGGCACTACCAGAGCCGTGGGTCTGGCCACAGCCACCTTCTGCTAACAACAGAGGCCTGCGGTCATAAAAGCATGACGAGCGGACATGAGTCAGTATCTGGTGCTTTAAAACCAGATAAGAATAACTCACCAAGCGTCCAGCTCCAGCGCAGACATCTCTGCAGCACAGGCAGCGTGCACAGCTGCTCTCTGTACATGGCACACAAGTAGAAGCTACGAAGCGGCATGAGAAGATGCTGAGTTGGCATTTTTCTCCTGGCACTACTCTAAACCAAAGTGTCTTACAAATTTGACTTCTATGGGTTGCTAGTCTGCCTGTTGTTTTTCCAGAAACCTTGTTTTACTAGTCAGTTAATGACAGGGTTTTCATAAAGTATTTTCTTTGCAAAAAAGGTATAAGGACAGAATAATAAAAACATAAAATGCTCATAGCAGCTTTTCCAACCCAAATCAAGTTTTTTTAAAAAACTGCAATTGCTTCCAGTTTTATATGCATTCACAAACTACCCGAATTGTTTGTACATTTTTTCCAGTAATTACCCTCCATGCTTTGCAGAACAGCATCACATGCCAGAAGACAGAAAGTTTCACAACAGAAAACGTCAACAGTCACAGACTTCTGCCGTGCCCAGGATTAGCACAGGCAGCGTTAGCACAGTGCTGCTGCTGAAGGCACCTCCTGGACTCCTGTTCTTGTTCTGTGCTAACGGTAACAAGCCCTCCTGCAGCGGCCGGTGAACTCCCAGCACAGCGGATTTTACAGCAGCAACGTGCAATATTACCAGTCAGATGCCTGCTCTTAGAAACTACTTTAAGGCTGTACTGCCTTGAAAAGGTCTCAGAGCTTTCAGATATTTAACTGTAGCTCAAGTGTCATTGTGGTCCTAGGACTCAGGAATTGCAAACATTAGTGAAAACTTCAGTTACACCCTTCAGGAAAGAAGTGTCAATGAGCAACTGATGGAAACGTTTCAGTTCCACCTTAGGAAAATGCCAGGAAAGCAATACAATTCAATCCTCCTGAATGGAGAGAATTAGATACAGGGCAAGTCTCCGAAACAACGAATTGTTTTAGAGATGATGTACCAAAACACTAAAAGTGCTGGTCTGACAGGGAACCTAAGTAAATGCGACACGTGGAACATGGGAAGTTTTGTTCTGGTTTTCTAGTTTTGAGCAACTGCAGTTGTTTATCCAGCTATTACACCATCTCCAGCAGGCCGACTGGATTGGCAGCTCACCTTAGACACATGTAAGGCAGAAAATCATCCGTAGAAAGCCAGCCGGAGGAGGCCAATGAAATGGCAATACGTGTTAAATCTATCTATATACCCATATATACACGGAGAGGTTTGGCTGAAGAGTAGAGAGGGAAAGAAGGGTCTGGCCTAATCCAGGCCATACCATCATTTTCTTATCATTCTCAACATTTTCTTCTTTCCCACAGTTTACAGACCTGCTCCACCCCTTCTGCTCTGTCCCTATAGCTCAGATACCCACCATGTCTGCAATAACCCAGGTCTCCTCTGGAGCAAGCGCTTCTTTTCCTTTTTTCCTTGCCCTACAGTCTGTCACCCCACATCTCATGGCTGGGTCTTACTGTTGGCACCACACCTGCAGCGGTCCTACTGGTAAGAACAGGCAGCGTTTTCCTTAGGCTAACATGTGATTGGGCAAACATCCTCCTAATTTGACTTCCAGGTCTGGACTTTGAGCTCCTCTTGGCCACACGCTTTCCTGCTCCGCAGGGACTGACTGGCATGGCCGATCTGACTGATGTGAAGCATTAGGTGCTTCTTCACCTTGCCCCTTCTCCTCCCCAGAAGCCACCAGATGTGGCATACCAGCCCACCTGGAGCTCACAACAGCAAAGAGCTGTCAGGAACGGTGACGACACCCGTTCTGCTAACGCTGTCCCAAACTGCACGTACAAACACAGCAGAGACAGCTCAGAAGAAGGATGAAGCTTTGCTGCTCCTTAAATAGAGCACTGTTCGTACAGGAGCGATGGATTTTGCCCATGATTCTTTCATTGGCGAGGACAGCGTATTCTGGGCATCAGGTTTATTTATACTCCAGATCTAGCTAATAGGAATTTGGGCCCAATCCAAACGCTCTTGATATAATAAAGTCTTTAGCCAGAGTTAAGCAGCATTTGAAGGAGCAAGATCAAGGATGAAGCTTAAATGCTGCTGCAGTTATACGTGTTTACTTGCTCGAGTGTCCAGTTGTCCAGACACCTTGAGCACACAGGATGAATGTGCCACGCTCTGATTATTTGCTCCAGCCAGGCTTGCTGGATGCAATAACAACTCAAGCAAATCAAGTCCTTCGTCATACTCAAGCAAGTGGTGAAGTACCATGACAGAGGGTACAAAAAAAATTCTCCCCCCCCCAGGACTTCCAGGAGCACTGACCATCGTAGTCCCACTGCATTAAAATAGCTTAGATAGAGAAGAACAGACAGTCTACAGCAGGAGTGGCAGCGGCTTGTGTACACACAGTCCTTCTAGCACAAAAAAGAGCAGAAAAGTTTAGGGGCCAACATAATGAACCACAGCATACAAAGCAAGACCTTTGATGACAAGACTCTTCCTAATGATTAGTTATGGTTTTCAGACAAAATGTTAATCCTTCCCCTTGTCTAACAGTATCAGAGATGAGATCTTGTCTAGATAGTGACGACTGGAAGGCCATGAAACAATTCTAGATCTTATTCAAGTTGCCGGAGTTTCCCATGGATTTCACCGAGGGCAGTGTAGCAGGCAGAACCAACTGAAATCACAGATGGTATTTCTATTCCCAGTCACACCACATCCCATATTTTTAGGTACCAAATTTTCATCCTGGGCAAAGTTTGGACTGTTTGATGAGAAAGGGAGTCCATGCTTGCAACCAGCAAAAGTAAAACCTGGAGGCATTACACAGAATCAGCTCCCACGTTTATGTTCCCACTTCATATTCTCAAACAAAGAGGTTGCAGGTGAAGCCCAATAGAATTTAATTTGATGATACAGGCCATTCCCCAGCGATGCACCAACATTTCAGACACAAGCCAAACCCCAACTGCTGTGAGAAATGTTGAAATACTGTTCCCCAGTTAAAGACAGTTTTTTGGTACAATCATTCTGAAGAGCCATAAAGAAAGTGCCTTCGTAAGAAATCAATGCCAGAGAGGTCAGAGAAACTGCAGGGGAGCAAAGGGCCTCTAAGGGCCCTTAAAACTGTTATGGGTAACTGCTGGGCATCAGTACCTAGATATGACAAATATAATCTCAATCCCAAGAAGAGTTTTAGTTCTTTGAACCAAGAGATATCTCAAAGAAACTTAAAGTCTAGGAGCTATTAGTCCTCCATCCACACAGGATTAGTTTTGGGGCAAATGAAGTATCCCCAATACTCGCCACATCCTAGCTGTAAATGTCACTAATGCATGACTACAATTTTATTAGCTCTTTGAGCAAGCGATGCTTGCTCCCTCCCGATGTCAACTGCTTCGTACTCCCCTCTGAGAGCCCGCGCTCCAATTCCCATCGTCCCCCCAAAGGTTTGGGACTAGGCTCTTACCACCTCTGAAATTGCCGCCAACAACTAACTCCCAGGCACTGAAATTTAACAATTGTCCGCCTCAGTTTTTAAGGAAAATCAAATGCAAACAAACAGTGGAACGTAGGTTAAAAAACCCAAGGAGGTTTTTCATGGGAAGCATTAGTCCGGCAAGCACTCACCTGATACTGGAGGCAAAGTTATGTCTCAAACTGTGTTAAGAGATCTCTTATTTCTGGAGTCAGATGCTCTACTGCCTTTGCAGCTTCTGTGATAGCTTTCCGATACATCCCTTTCTTCTTGCGATTAAATCTCAGTTTGAAAAATTCAGAGAAAGGAGAGAGTTTTGAAACAGATAAGAATGAAGTCGTCGGAGAACCAAACCACGATACTTTAGCTTCTCGCCATGAAGGTTCCCCGTTTTCCTTCTGGCTAAGGTTTATGTCAAGAACACGTGCTGGCCACCATGGAAAACCATGAATTTTACCCCAAACAATATCCCCCACTGAAACAGTTCTTCCATCTTCCGTGACACATTTAGACACACTTTGGGTATGCAGTCTAACTGTTAGTGGCGGCACAATTTTACGCTCATCTTTTGAAGATGAAGAGACGGATGCATCATCACCAGGCAAAAAGTCACACATTTCTGGTGATGTTACTTCTGAACTAGAAGACTTGGATTCATCTAGACTGTCATTACTACACACTGATAAGCTAGAAGAATCTGCTTTTCTTTTACGATAATTCATAAGGAAAGCCAAGTTATCATGTCCATCTTTACCTTGGGGAAATCTTTTAAAGTCCTCATCTTCACCTGAACTCCCTGAAGATATCTCAGCTAAACTTCTGTCTGTGGATTCATCATTGTAAAACGCGCCAGGATTGGACTCCCTGCTGTTCTGAAGGACATTTATTTCGTCAATAAGTTCTGCCTTATAAATTGAAACGCTCTGACCATCATTTATGCGATGGGGCTTCAGCCGTATCTTTGGGGGTGGGACATCTGCACTGGAATGCACCGGCCGCGTGAGCTTCAGTTTTGGAATGGAAGCAAGCTGGCTGCCTGCTGACTTGTCCATTAAACATTTGGTTTCTCGACATCGTTCAGAGTCTCTGGTCTCCTCTTGGTCCTCCCCTCCGTTCTGCAGTATTCGGTCTGGACAAAACGGTTTGACTGAGCCATGAACCCGGGAAGGGATTTTTACAACTTCGCCTTTCCCTTGTGGAGTACTGTAGGATATTTTTATAACTGGCGTTCGATGTACTAGTTCCCCAGAAAATTTGTCGTCCTCTCTCTTTTCTCTTTTGTTCCTTTTCTCTGTGTAGTCGGAGTCACTGTGCTTTTTCTGCTCTTTGTCCTGCATGCTCAGCTTCCTCCTGGTTTTAGCATTCTGCCTGGCTGTGTTTGCATCCTCGGGGTTCAGAGTGTTTTTACACTTCTCGCAGAGCACCTGTCTTGGCCGCAGCCTGATAGTGCTCATGATAAGCCTTCCCGGCTCTCTGTTCCGTGACAAACGCCTCCTCGTCCTCTTTATAGTCCGTGGCGGTGGCTGGGGAACCCACTGGTTGTACGTGTGCCGTAGCCATAGCGGACGAGGAAAGGGAGCTCCCTCGAAGTAGGGGGGGTAGGGAGGAAGGCTGCCAGGCGGCGGGGGCGGCAGGAGCGGGGGTACTTGCTCATCGCTGCTTCCTTTGGGAGGCTTTTCGCCAGCGGGCTGCGGCTGCGGCTCCGTCTCGCCCTGTACGGCATCTCCACCATCAGCAACTCCGTTAGCGCAAGCGTCAGCAGGAGGGTCCTCGTGCTTGGGAAAGGAGGATGGGAGACAAAACAGTCCGGATCTAAAACAGGGCGAGAAGGACAGGGAGGGAAAGAGAGAAAGAGTCAGGATGTTTGAAAGGTGCTTCTCTGGGAGGACTGCGTAAAACAAGCATGCTACTTTCTTTTACAAAAAAAAAAAAACCAAAAAAAACCCAAATAAAAAAACAAAACAAAAGCAAAACCCAAACCCCCACAACTTCCACATACCAAGAACGCAACAGTTTCCCTTGACTTTTAAGACAAGGCAGCCAATTCTGCCACTGAAAAAAATAACAGCATTTCAAAATTTAGGAAAGGTGCCCTACTCTTCTGCACGAAAAGGCATGGAGATCAAAATCTCTACTTCCATGAACTCTTTGCACAAAGTTTTTGCTCTAAGAAGTTTTATCATGCAAAGCAGTTTATTTTATCAGCAGGCTAGTAAAGCCACGAGGAGGGCCGTGATACAGATTATGCAAGCCGCCTGGGAGCTATTAAACTTCCTTTCTTCACGCTGTACTTGCGTGGCTGATTTTTCAGCTTCTCATTCAAAATCTGAACAACCTAACTGGGATGGATAACGTGCACGTTCAAGCCACAGGTCCACCGGTACACAGCTCTGCTCCTCTGCCCCCGGTCTTTCCATACATGACTTTATTTGTTAAAATAAGGAATACACCGCTACTTCAGAATAGCAAGATGAAGAATGACGATGTACTGTTGTTCAATGCCAAGTCTCATTACAGGCTACCAAAGTCTGGATACAATATCTTGCACAGATATTGGAAAAAGCAAATCCTCTGAAACACACAGCTGTGATTCATGGCTCCAAGTTTCTGCACCAGAATTTATGCCCTTGGCCTGACATTAGAAATATTATGCTAACACAGCACTTGGACAAATATTTGCCCTGAAACACCGACTCAGAATGGGCAATGCTCGCTGTCTTGGCTTTCCAGAGATAGTTCTGTAGAGAGTAGTACACCATCAGTGAAGTGTTTCAGCGTTTTTAATAATAACAAAATGCTGTATGGGTGAGCCATGAAGAAGCCACAAAGAGACAGAGAACAGTTACAGACCAAACACCAGTTTTAGTTTAGGATGCTACGTTCCCCATTGCCCTCCTCTCTAGCCACTGTTTTTCTTCCAGCCACTAGCAAGGGAGGAGTTTCTTGGTGGTGTCACACAGAGGAGGACTTTGGCAACCGTTACGCAGATGGGCACCAAAGAGAAGTTGAAGGCATCCACTCAGTCGCACATCCCCTTATCAAGAGGAGCACGAAGTCACGGCCGCGGGTCCGCCGATGGAGAGGAGCCTCCTCCCTGCACGCAGGCACCCGGGCTCCCAGCGCCCTCCCCAGCTCTGCCCACGGCCGCGTCGCTTTGCTGTGGGAAGAACCCTAAAAACATCGCTTCCCCTCGCCAGGCAGAGACGAGGAGGCGTCTCCTCCCCAGGAGCACCAGCAGAAAGCAGCGTTACCGAAGGCCACGTACTGTCCGAGATGAGAGACAAAAAGAGCAGGGCTTTGTAAGCAGGTCACAGGAGAATGGGGAACACGGATCCCATTTAGTACGGCTCTAATCCGCTGGCATCGTTCTCCTTTTCTCAGATAACTACAGACTCTCTCTCCCACCTGCTTTCCATGAAGACTCCCACCAAGTTTAAAAACAAAACTTGCATAAACTAAGCAAGCAGGAATTAGTCTGATTCTGGTAGCAAGTCACTGCCCTTCTCTGAAATAAAAAGAATCACCAAATTATCTGGACTCTGAAAAGTCTTTTCCCATTATTCAAAGAGTAAGAGTGCAAGAACTGGCTGTTTAGATGACAGTTTAGTTTAACTGGGAAGCTCCAAGTTCAAATGCTAGTGAGTCAAGAGGATTACACTGTTGAAACCACACAATTTGGAACAAAATGTTTTTGTTCCAAGAGGTTTTTTTTAAACAGAGACAACTGAGAATGTAGGTGTCTTTCGAACGACAACCAAGAAAGCAAGCACAGTTTGTGCAGCCAAAGATGTCAGCATTGTTCATAAAACAACTGAAAGTGCTATCATTTCCGAAGCTCTGGCTATAAATTTTGGTTATTTCGTGCAATGAGACTGTCTAATTTGGTCACACCAGAAAACTGTACAAGTTTTCTGTTCCTCGCACGGAGACAAGCCCAGCTCCCTCTGCTCCTGCAGGCAAGCCCTCATCCTGTCTGCTTTCCACAGCCTGGCTCCAGGCAGGCAAACGTGCAGGCAGGCCCGTCAAATCCTCAAGTCCTTCCCCGGGATCCAGTGCGCACGAAGCTTCTCGCTTGGCAGAAGCAAAGCACTCGAAGGTTAACTTCACGGGATGATTTACGCTTGTAAAGTTAACGTATTAGCACGTTGTAACCCTGCTAGGTTTGAAACAGCCCACCTTGCCGCAGGAACGCGCTCCCGCAGACCCCGGCCTCACGGCAGCACGCGGGTCAATGCCCTCCCTGGGGAGCGCAGCGGGGCGAGAAACGAGCGCGCCTGTGCTCAGGGACCTGTGCCCTGCTGCCATCGCACGGCCCTGGACTACGGCTCCCACGGACCGCGGCGGGACCGGCCGCAGCCGCGCGCCCCGGGCAGCCCTCCCGCTCCGCCTGGCGAGAGGCGCAGGCCGGCGGGGACACCAGGGCGCACGCCTGCACCGCGCGGGCAGCTCGTGGCAAGCGCTTTGGAGAAGCGCAGTGGCTGTTAAGCTGTTTTAACTAGAAGCCTTTTAGGCCAGGGTCCTGCTATTTTAGGCTTGCTATAAAAATACAAGGAAAAAAGCCCAAAGGACCAGGAACAGCCCCCCGCCGCAGGGACTCCTCACCCAGAATCAGTCACCACCCTGTGCCAGGGCATCGCTTCAGCAGCTTTTGAGCCCAAAGACGCAGTAGCACCAGTGGTCTGAGAGAAAATACACCACCTGCCTTGTCCGAGGGATTACAGGAACTGCCAGGCTGAACAACAAAGCGGCTTAAGATTCGTTTTTGACAGCAGTGGCTTCCGCATGCCCAGGTAGCGGCTCTGGCAGGGAGGGCCACGGCCGGGCAGGGGCAGCGACGGACGAGCTCTGCAAATCCTGCTGCTGCACGGTGGTGCGGCAGGACTGCTCCTACGCTGGTGCTGGGGTGGGCAGCCCACCACTGCATCCTGCATCCCGCCATGGCATCCAACAGCACCGGGGAGAGCCGTGCTCGGCACGGCCACAGCATGGGGTGCCGGGAATTGTAAAATACGCAGGTTGGTGTGCTAAGTGGCCAAGTCCTTCCTGCCCTGTTCTGGGCTTGGGACCCCAACTGCCTGCCTGACATGCCTGCCTGTACTGGAGCTCCCAGGGTGCAGAGGCGGTGCAGCAGGAGCTCACAGGCTCCCTCCTCTCCCCGCCACCGCTCACAAGCATCCCTGCCTCGGGCGGGGAGCTTCAGCAGGGCACCCAGCACCTTCCACGGCAGCTGTGCTCCCTGGACCAGGCGCTCTCATGGGCAGATAGCGAGGGCAGCCATGGTAAACTACAGCCCCTGCAGCTCCTCCAGCAGCGCCTCTGGCTCCAGCCAGGACACCAGGAATCTGGTGCCCCTGCCTGCCGCGAGGTAACCACACGGGTGCCCCGGCATGCTGCCAGAGCCAGGGCGCATGTGTGACGGATGCACTTGCTCCTGAGGGGCCTCTAGTTCTTTTCATTCATACTGGAGGTGTCTCCGAAGGCTAAGAAACCAGTTTAGCTGAGGAATCATGCCTTTTCCAGTCTGCCTGCCATGCCGGTTCCGGGCAGAGGCAAGAAGAGTTCTGCCGCCTTGCCCACCTGCCTGCCTGCCCCCCACGCGGCGATGTGCACCCCATCCCTGTTCCTCAGGCACAGGGGAAGGAAAACAGCTCCAGAGATGCCACACACAGATATCTCATATCTCGTCACCGCATCGCCAGGCGCCAGCAGCGCCCGTTCGGCACGACTGAACAACCACCGTCACCCAAGGCTGCTTTCGGTTTCTCTGTCCCTCCACGCTATGCACTCCTGATGGGGATGCACTGGAAGACCGAGCTCCTTCAGGCTCCTTCAGCCGGGGGAAGACCAACTAAAAGCGATTAAGTCCTACCCTTGGCGAGCGCTCGCCGGGGCCGTGCCCGCAGCCCCCGCGCTCCCCCCTCACCCAGCCTGAAGCCGCCTTCCACGCAGGCACAGCTCCTTGTAAGAGGATTTAGCTCCGGTGTCTTTCCACCCACTGCAGAACAAGAAACGTTTCGTCTGACACACTTCACTTTCCAGAAGCTCACTTTTACCACAAGGAGAAATATCAATTTCACTAGCTTTCCCTACATCACCCAGACTTTTTTGCACAAATCTGAGTGTAGTTAATGTATTTCTACCTACTTACTGCCGCTATTGATCCTGCGTATCTAAACCCATTCAGCTAAGACGAAGGTGGGTTAGGGGCATGAGTGCACGTGCAGGCATTACAAGCATCAGGAAATACTGCAGAATGTGGCTTCACCCTGCTTATAATCCCCCTTTCTGGGCCAGATGTACCCAAACGGACTAAGTTACCTCAATCCAACCTCTGCTTGGAACAGAAGACATCATCCTCCAATTTATAGTCATGCATAATTAAAAAGCAACTAATTATAAGTTCAGTTGCAACAAAATTGCCAAGTCTTGTTATCAAAAACACTTTAACTGCAGTTAAAATGCATTTAAATCTCACGAGCACGGGTGCTATGTAGCTTACTGTCTAGAAGAGTGAATTTATTAGAACAAAGCAACCGCCAGTCACTCGATAAGAAGTACTTGCTGCATGCACTATCTAGGCTGTGGTCAAAAAGGGATGCCTGTAGGAAGCCCATAGCCATTTTTTCTTCAAATAATTCCACAGTCGCTGGAAAAGTCAGGCATGTATTTTTAACTACATCCCACTGTTCCCAAAGGCACAGGGGAGAGGCTGCAGGCAGGCAGGCTGCAGGCAGGCAGGCACAGCGGTGCGCAGGGGAGAAGGCAGGCTGCAGGCAGGCTGCAGGCAGGCACAGCGGTGCGCAGGGGAGAAGGCAGGCTGCAGGCAGGCTGCAGGCAGGCACACCGGTGCGCAGGGGAGAAGGCAGGCTGCAGGCAGCCAGGCAGGCATGCTCCTGCCCACAGCCACTCCCGCTTCCCACGCAAGCTGCCTGCAGGCCGAGCCCCCGCAAAACCGGGCAGGTGGTTTCGGGTTCAAACCTGCGCCTGCTTCTTTGCAGCTAAAATAACGGGAGTCCGACGGTGGGACCTGGATGGAGAGGGATCTCCTGGCTGCCCAGGGTCGCAGGCCTGCCTCCTGCTCAGCTCCCCACGTCACCCGCTACATTTTAGGAGAAATAAAAGAGATTCACCCTCTATATAATACTAAAACCGGTTTAAAACATAAAAGAAAGCCAAGGAGCCACCATACAGGCTTTCCCTCTCTTTCTTTAGGGGTTCTCCCCTCTTTTTGTACAGGTAAAACAACCCACTCTGGTTGCTCGTCCCCTGCCAGTCCCATCCCCCCGTCCTGCACGGCCCCCCCTCTCCGGTGGGGCGGCACTGCCCGCACGGCATCGCCTGCTGCCGGGGGGCACGGGCACAGAGCACACGGTAACCCCCGCACAGGGCGCAGGACAGCGAGACACCTCTCTCCGTCAGCACGGCAACGGGGACGAGGGAAAACACTTTTGCTACATCTCAGTTTTGGGGCCTTCAAAGTTCAGCACCAAGCTGACAAATTCCTGCTGCCTTTGGGACACATCTTGACCTTTACTTTCCAACCACTAGCAGACCGACTCCTCTGTTCTGCTGTTAATGGGATGGGCAAGACCTCTTCTTCCCTCCACATCCCAAACTCAGGGTCACCGCAGTGGAGAAGGTGCTTTCAGCCTATTCCTCACGCTTACCCAAAGGCACCGAGGTCTGCCAGGAGCCAGGCACTCGCCTCACCTACGACCCTTCCTTCCTGTCGACCAGGCACGACCAGAGGCCATGGCTCTCCAGCCACGTGTCGGCCACCACGTCACAGGCTTACTACGGTCACCACAGGCCAGCCAGCGCTCGGGACCACCACGGGTGGGAGGCAGCCCCAGCACTCGCTCTGCGTTCAAGTTCTGCGCAACACCAGAAGGGGGGAGACCTCCTGGCCCACGGGCCCCACGGGGAGAGGCTCTCCTCCCAGCACTGCGAGAGACTCGTGGAAGCTGAGAAGATCTCTACCCAGGGAGAGATCCCGGAGAGACAGGCAGGATGTGCTCCTGCTCCATCGCAGCCCGACAGAGATGATGAAAATGCAGTGCCAGGCGGCACCCAGAAGCCGGACTGCTTTTCCTCCCATTTCTCTCCCTGAGGCAGCACTACCATGCCAATGGGCTATGAATCTGGCCTACTCAAAAGATTTTAGATTCTTTTAAGGCGACAAGAGGGAGCAGCGATCCCATCCCTGTGCGACCTCGGGGGCGGGTGGGCCCATCCAGGCTCACCTTTCGCCACAGACAAGCCCGATCATTAGAGAGGATCATTTCTGGGGTGGGTGGGAGCGAGGAGACGGGGGCAGATATCCTACTCATGAGTTAAAACACATCAACAAAATGCCTTCTCTCTGCCTTCCCTGTTCCGCTTCGAGTCAGAAAGAAGGACGCTGCCCAAGCGTCCCCACTGCAGGCCCAGGCAGCCCCCGGCCAAGCCGCAGGCCTCCCGGTCGATGGGACGGCAGCAAAAGGGGCACCAAGCCTCGGAGACAACTCCACTGCTGCAGTGCCAGCAGGCCGCCCGCCGCCCTCCCGGCCCAGCAGAGATCTGCGACACCAGCGACAGCGCTGGGCCCAGGAGCACCTTAGAGCCTGGGAGGAAACACCTTGGATCCACTGGGGACAGAGCGGGGACAAAGAAGAAGAAAATCATGGAGAAAGGTTACGGGGAAAAAACCACTGGTAAAAAAGTGTACGTTGTCACTAATGAAGAAGACAACTGGAACGTGAAAAGATAGAAACAGCTGGCTTTTTGAACTGACTGAAGAGATGCCTACCGCTCACTGTTTTGGCTGGAACTAGACACCAAGCAGGGTTTACAGACTCTTAATAGAGTTAGATGCCTGAATAGTTTTGAAAATCTGGCTCCAATTTTCTGGGATAGCCGTGTGAAACTCAGTAAACTATGAAAATTAAGCTCAGAAGTCTTGCCTCATACATCTTCTCAGAAGAATGACCGAGGTGAAGCTGGCCGTGCTCCTCCCCAGCCCCAACCTGACAATTCATTTACTGAGCAGAGAGAAACCTCTTCTTAACCTGCACGCAGCACAGAGGAAAGCCGGCCAGCTTCGGCGCGTTAGTCCTGGGGACGCCGTACCTACCGCCGGCGCATCAGAGGTGCCTGAAAAGTTAGCGTCGATTTGAAATAAAGCACCGGCCGTGCGAGCCTCTTCCCTGCCCTGCGGCAGAAGCGGCCCCGGGTGCCCGTCGCCAGCGGAACGCCCCTCGCCGCGGCGGGGGTCTGCCCCCCCAGAGCCGGGGCCGCGGGGGTCCGGCGGCCCGAGGGCGGGCACCCCGGCAGCCACCGTCGCGGCCAGGCCGAAGCGCAGCGGCCCCGGGGGGGGGGGGGGGGTCGGGCCCGCGGCGCGGCCGGCGGCGGAGGGGGGAAGGGGAAGAAAACGCCACAACCAGCCCGGCCGCCGCCGCCTCCCGCAAGGTCGCGGGCCCTCGCAGCGGAGGGGAGCGGGCGGCCGCGGGGCCCGGCCGGGGGGCAGCGCGGGGCAGCGGACCCTCGCCACAAGGGCCCGCCGCCCCCGGCCTCCCGCGCAGGGCTCCCCGGGCCGCTTTGTCCCCGGCGGGCCGGGCCGCCCCGGGCGAACAAAGGGCGAGGCCTCCCCCCCCCGCCGCGGCCCCGGCCCCCCCCGCCCGTACTTCTTGGTGCAGTCGAGCAGGACGCCGGTGAAGCGGCGCTCCCCGCAGCTCAGCGTCACCACCAGCGTGTCGTTCACCATCTGCTCCACCAGCACCGGCAGCCACGCTCCCACCCGCGGCGACGGCGCCTCCTCCGCCTCGGCCATGCTGCCGCTGCCGCCGCCGCCGCTGCCGCCCCCCCCGCCTGGGGCCGGGCCGCGCCGCGCGATGACCTCACGCTGCGGGCGCCCCGCGGCCGCCGCTGCCGTAGGTGCGTGACGTCAGGGCGGCTGCGGGCGGGGCCCGGCGCGCACGTGCGCCGGGGCGGGGCGTGGCGGGAGGGGCGGAGCCCCGCCACGCCCCTCCCGCCACGCCACGCCCCTCCCGCCACGCCACGCCCCTCCCGCCACGCCACGCCCCTCCCGCCACGCCACGCCCCTCCCGCCACGCATCCGTCTGGGGACAGCGATGGACACGCAACCGCGGGAAAAGACGCAGAGGCGGTGATGACGTGTGCAGGGAAGGGAGCTGCGGCCGCCGCGGAGGGTCGGAATCGCTTCCCTGTCAGTCAGCGCCCGGCCGGCGGGGACGGATCGGTCCTGGGCCTTGGAGATGCCGCAGGGCCCTGCGCTCGGGCGGTGTTACCGATGGAGGTCTGCCTCCTGCGCGGCCGGCCTTCCCCAGCTCCCTGGGGTCACCCCTGGCTGGCTCCCACCCCTGGGCACTGGTGAGGCCGCCCCTCGAATCCTGTGCTCAGCGCTGGGCCCCTCACCCCCAGAAGGAGCTGGAGGGGCTGGAGCGTGGGCAGAGCAGGGCAGCGAGGCTGGGGAAGGGGCTGGAGCACAAGGGTGGGGAGGGGCGGCTGGGGGAGCTGGGGGTGCTCAGCCTGGAGAAGAGGAGGCTGAGGGGAGCCCTCATCGCTCTCTGCAACTGCCTGAAAGGAGGCTGGAGCCGGGGGGGTCGGTCTCTTCTCCCCAGGAACAAGCGATGGGACGAGAGGGACCGGCCTCAAGCTGCGCCAGGGCAGGGTTAGGTTGGGGATTGGGAAAAACTCCTTCCCCAAAGGGCTGTCAGGGCCTGGCACAGGCTGCCCAGGGCAGGGGCTGAGTCCCCCTCCCTGGGGGGATTTAAAAGCCGGGGAGATGTGGTGCTGAGGGACATGGGTTAGTGGTGGCCTTGGCAGTGCTGGGTTAGCGGTTGGACTCGATGATCCTAAGGGTCTTTTCCAACCTCAACGATTCTGTGATTCTATCAATTTATACGAGCGCTAATCCAGTGGTACCAGAGCACCAGCAGGGCCTCCTCTGCCAAGCGCCTTCTAACGCCAGGTACATCTGAAACCTCCTTTTCACTTTCCAAGACATACCATGGTACGAACAGACGCCAAAACCCTCAGGTCTGACTCAGCCTCGGTCCATTTTGGATGCAAATGATGTGGAGGCAACAACGGCTCTGCGCCCCTTCCACGCTCTCACCGCGGAGATTGCTCAGAGCTGTTCATCTGTCGGTATCTGCCCGGAGTTTCATCAGCAACAAGCGGACCTCAGAAACTGGAAATACGGTCCTGGCCTCCGTGCCAGCTGTGCCAGGAGTCCAAAGCAAGAAATGCGCGTAGCACGAGTACGCCAGCGACGTATGAAATACTCTTTGGTGATCTCCTGTGCCAAGCCACGGTACTTTTCCTGGTTTGCACACATCAGAAACATCACGATGGCTCTAAGACACCCCCATTGTTCTGTGGAATATGGAAACACGGAGAGAAATTTGGGCCACTTCAAATCAGTGAGAAAACTTCAGGTGACTTCAGCAGAGTCAGATAACGTCTGTAATACCGCCTCTCCCAAGTTACTAAAACATACTTCAGATTTTCAGGTTAAATAGCAATTTAAATCTTATTTCCTTTACCTGTCTCCGATGTTTAGTTCTGTCGCTTCACGTGAAGCAATTCAATTAATTCCACTTTTTTTTTCCTGGGTAGATTTTTCTGCTGCTTATTCACTGCAATGACCCTGCAACGAGCTTGCACATCCTCTGACAAATATGCAGAAGTCAAGCAGTGAAATAGCATTTTTGTTGCTTTCAAAATATGAGTGAGTTGAGCAAGCACTTCTGCTAGCTCTGAAGTTCTGCATTTTTTTCCCCATTCATAAAGGAGACGTTACTAAGCGTGTTTGGTGAGGCTGCGTAGCAGGTTCAGATGATGTCTCTAGTCCTTTGTATACAAAATGTGGTAGCGTTTTCCTACCTTGTTGTGTGCAATTGAAATCCTTCAAAATTAGGGTCACTCAACACTTTGCAGTGTTAACTTTGCCAAACATAATGGTCGGTGCTAAATTTTGTTTTTTCTGGGTGTTTGCTTCAAGGACATCGGTCTCGGTTGCATTGGTTTGACATCCCTGAGAATAAACAATTTCATTAGTGTGGGCTTAACCCCCCTCTGCCTCGGTTAACCGTTTGCCAAATGGGGATAATATTGTCCCTTCCTAGCAGAGACACACCTATCAAACCTACCTGATGGCAGCATCACAGAAACTGGTTTCTTTCAAACTAAAACACCTGGTTTCCCACGTGGACTTTGGAGAGCGAGTGTTAAATGAAAGCTTGAGCCGTTCACAGTATGGAGAAGACACAGAGAAACCTGGACCAAGGGATCCAGAAGAAGTAAGGCTCCTGCGGGAGGTGCGGTACCGTGAGGCTCACTGTCCGGGGTCCGTTTGTCTGGGCTGGAGGTGCTCCAGGCCAGGGATGCGGGTCTGGGTGTGCTGGTGCAGGCGCAGTGCTGAGCCAGCCCTGCCGCGCTGCTCCCAGGCCCACGTCATGTTTGGAGAGGCCAGAGGCCGAGCTGGCACAGCTGCAGGTGCGGGTGCTGGGGTGCTGGGCTCCCCTTGCTGACAGCGGGGGAGAAACGCCCGCCGGGGCAGGGGCTGCGCGCAGCAGCCTGAACTCAGCCGGGCTGGCCCTGGGCTAACGTGGGAGACCCGGGCCGTGCCCTGACAACCCGCCTAGGTATGCCCGCGTTGCTCCCGGCAGAGCACGCGGTGCCAGGACCGCTCACCGCTGCGGCCGCGGCACAGCAAACCCACGCAGAGCCAGCCGCGACGCTGACCGAGGCACAGCCCCGGCGCTCGCCCCGCTGCCAGCCTGCAGCCCCCGGACCGAGCAGCCAGCGCCCGGCCTCTGCCGCTGCTCGTGGGCTCCGACCGAGCGACCGCAGCCCGGCCTTTCCACTGCCTGGGGTCACCGCCACTGGCTGCAGGTCACCCCGTCACCGCAGGCAGCCACCACCCGTGGTATGCACACAGGAGGGCAGGGTAGCTCCTAATTGGGAAAGCTTGGAAATTTTAACGCTTTAAACCTTTTCTTCTGCCCAGACACCCTGAGATTTTAACTGGTGAAAGCCCCCATAGCACCTGAAAACCATACAAAAGTGACAGTGAGACCCCAGAACCGAGACTGGTTGGGAAGAGCTCCAAGCCCCGAGCCTTAACAAACACCCAGGAGCAGCCGATTCACCTACGCTCTCCAAGTGACATTCAGCTGCAGATATAAATGTAATCTGGCTTGTTAAATACTTACTGATATCTGCACAAATTAGCATTATTTGTGGAACTGAATCAAGAGCCAAGGGGGTTATTGGTGCAGTCAAACTGCACCCGTGCTGGGCACTGCCTCTGCCAGGCCTGTGCCCTGCCTGTAAAGCATGCCAGAACAAAAGGATAAAGCAATTCGGTTTTGTGTTTGGTGATCCTCCCTCTTTTCCTCTCCTCTCAGAGGTCTGGCATTCCTGAAAATGGAACAAACGAGTATGAATTAATTTCAGCCCTCCTGCTGGAGTGGAAGTGTCCGTTCCCAATTTTCCATGAGCAAGTACCAATAAAACCAGCACGGAAATCAGTCATCGTATTTGTACAAAATTCATTGAAATACTCTGTTCAGTGACTGCCTCTCATTAATCTGTTGTTCCAGACATATGCAAGATGAAGCGTATTCAGCGACACTGCACACAAAGCAAGAAAGATGCTTTAGGAATGGCCACAACCCTACAAACGCAACCGATCCCCTGGGATGCACCAGGTCAGCCTAACGGATCGTTTCTGCTTAGGACTTGGACACAAAGGTCAAAACTGTGAAAAACAAAAGGCAAGTCCTTCTTAAATGTGACTTCTCGGGGAAAAAAGTAGAGAAAATCCTTTTTTTAACCTTGCATTTGCTAATTACTTCAATGATATAGTTCTGTAAGAACTGCTAGTAGTATTTTCTTCAGGGTTTCCTTAGGGTTTATACATAGGCCAAAAGGATTGCTGCACAGAAATGAATGCTTTTACTGGTACCTACAGACCCGAGGAGCCAGAAGCAGGAACAAGACACGCTCTAAACCCTCGCCCCTCCTCCATTCCGCGCGCACGTGAACCCACGCCTGCCCAGCTCTGCGCTCGGGGCCGCTCTTTCAGAGAACTGGCACGCTCGTTGCCGGCTTTCTTTGAAATTCTGCGTGTTATAAGTCACATCCACTAACTTACTTTTATAACCATCCTTTACAAATGACATGTATATTTTTGCTCATCTTTTATGGAAGGATCCCATTTTTATCTGAGTTGGTGAACAGACCCGAGTACGCTGGATTCATACGGAATTAATGAAGTGTCTCTGCTGCTGGCTGAGGCTGAGTTCCCATGCAGACAAAGGGCCGAGCCCCAGACCTGAACTGTTGAAGTTAACGTAGGTTTCCAGCAGACTTGCTCAAAAGGGCTGATCGATGTTTACTCACATGAATAGTACCATGCGCTATTTTCTCTGTTAATCTAAACAGCAAAATAAAACCAAAACCCCTCAACTGAATTAGTGTTTGGTATTGTTTACTATGGAAATGTTTTAATGCTGCAGTTGCAGTACCTAGAGGACAGGACGAGCTGTAGTTCTGAGGCAGCCTTGACTTTCTGCAAAACCTTGAAAATACATTGAGAGCAGCATGCAAGCACAGAGGAAAGTTCTGGTGTCAGCAAGGACGGAGAAACCTGTACTAATTTTCAGAAGGAAAAGAATTTTTTGAAGCATCCTCCAAAACCTGGTGATAGGCTTTCACACAAAGTCCACCTCCAGAACTGGTCAGAAATCATGAAGGCGGTTTTGACTGTCACACGCACTCATTAAATCCAGTGACCCTGAATGTAACTTGGGCCAGATGCAGAGCATTTTGGAATACACAGGATGAATCAATACACAATAACCAGTACAGAAGCAGCGGACAGACTGCATAAACACGCGTGTTATGGACATTCAAAGGAAACCTTGTCAAAAGTTGATCAAATTAACGCCACTCTAAATAGCATCCGTTCCAAAAAGGCGCACCAAGCCCAGAGGAGTTGCTCTGAGCTTTCCACCCGTGTGGCAGCAGAACTGGCCGAGCGGGCCGCGGTGATACCCTGCACGGGATGAGGAAGCTCCAAGAGCTGTGATCCCGGCGGGCCGAGCCAGCGGGTGGGCACGGAGCGCGGGCGGCCCTGGGATGGGTCTGACGGCAGCGCCGCCCGCCCTGCCAGCTCTAACGCAGCTTCGCCGTTACCGAACCTCTGCTGCGCGGGATCGGGTGGGCTTGCGCCACGTTTTTCCTTAAGAAAAACTTCCACCTTTTGTGTATTCACCTCCCCCTGCCAAACACTGCCACTTTTGTCCCCACAGAGAGGTTTGGTGGCGTTACCATTTATTCCTGTGACTAAAATTTGCAACGTTTTAAGGCACGTAGACTTAGCAGCAAGTGGGGGCGAGACCCACCTGAGCAACCTCTGCTGCCCCAGGAGGACAAACGACGGGACCACGGCAGGGGACGAGGGAGACCGCAGAAAGCACAGGACGGAGGAAGACCTCTGCTGTTTGTTAAATCCAGTACCGTGACATCAGCAGGGCTCCAAACCAACGTAGAGCCACCCCGAGACGTGCTCCTGCCTGCTGCCTCTTGTCCAGGAGAAGGACGCAGCCTTCATGACGGTAAAATGCAAATAAGGTTATTCTACATTTGAAGAGTAGCTTTAAATCTAACATTATGATTTAACATTAAACACAGCGTTTGTGATGAAACCCCGACTGGTCTGATATGACTAGGGCATACAGTGCACGGCCAGAGACGTGGTATTCATGCAGTTAGTTAACTAGGAGTACACAGTTCCTCATATCAGCAAAAGTACAAATGGCTACTCCACACCTTAGGGACAATTTCTCAATTTTGTTTTCATAGGATTTTTGTAAGCCTATAGAAGCGTGCTTGAGAAAAACGTGCAGAGAGGCTGAAGAAAACCCTTTACAACCCTGTACCACAAATCTTCTAAAAGAGACAAATTGTACGGTCAGTTAAAGCAGATTGATTATCATTATAGGTTTAACATTGTCAACTGCAGTCAGGAAGACTAAGCGAGAAGAACAGGCTTTTCTAATTCTCATTCTTTTGAAGTAAACATTTCACACTTTAACAATTGCAGGCAGTCAGGATTTCCTACTGGAAAAGGTCTTCTGAGCTTGCTTTCTTGGCGAGTCAGGTGGAAGCTCCCCCATGAAGGCCGTGAGATGGTGCTCCTGGAGCGGGAGCCCTCCTTTTCTTTTTGCTAGCTTGGTCTGTAGATCGTCAACCTTGGATTTAAAACAAAACAAAGAAAAGAAGGGCTATATAAGTATATATAATTAAGACCAGAAAGTAGTGCCTATGTCTAATGGGCCAGATTTTTACCTGCTCCTTCTGCAGCCTCCGTTTGCACACACACAAAGCCGTACGCGTACGACAGCTGGAGCACACACTTAAACCGACTTCTCCATCCGTGTGCACTGTGCCAGCATAGGAGTGCGCTGGGGTTTGCATCTGCAGTCCCGTGCACCCGCTAACATTTAAATATGTGCATGTTTTAAAATAGCTGAAATGCAAACAGGGTTTTTTAATCCCATTACTGCAAATACATACATAGGTCAGCTGGTAGGAATAAAGAAGGTATTGATTGTAAAAGGGCTGGAAGCATTACAGCTCAACAGATTTTGAAAGCAATAAAGAGTAACTACATGTACTACTAAGCTTATTACTAATAAATGTATTTGTGAATAGTCTCAACTCAATATTGGTATGCAAATAGACTTTTTACCAGATTAAGATTCACATTCATTCACTTAGCTATTTCACAAAATTGTAATAAACTTGAACGTTGATGGAAATTCAGTAAAGCTCTTACAAGACTTCGTGAAAATACTCTGCTTTTTAGAAATGCAACCAGAGATTTTAAAACATTATTTCTTTTGCTATTCAGTATGTTATGAATACTGTGGAATACAATACAGTCATGTTCAAAATACAGTGACCTTGGGGGCTCCAAAATAAGATCATCACGCCAAGTTTACACACATTTCATACACAAAAGCTCACAGTGAAGTCCGTGAGTAGATCTTTGCGGGCTTTAGCTCTGGATAGTCCATTCCACACGTCCTTTTTTAAAACAACTTTGAAAAACATGAAAACAATTAAGGTAACAGAATTCCATCTTTCCACTGCTGGAGGCGTGCACTCTGCAAAGCGCGCTCCTTTGCGCCAGCACGAGGCACCACGTATTGATGGCAGGCTGCGAAGCTGGAAGTCACTCGGGTTTGGCAAATGAACTCAAGCTCCTCAAACCCCACAGCTCCCCAGTTGCCATCCGGTGACGCAGTCCTTTTTGGGTGGCAATTACCACTTTTAAAATATTAGCAGGCTGTTACAGACAGAGCGGTTCCCCTGCTCTGCAGGGCTCGTAACTGTGAGTACGCAGCAGTCTGTGCAGGCACACCTGACGTGGCAGCTAACCAGAAGACACTTTGCAAGCCAACCACCACGCTACCGAGCGCCTGGGGATGCTGATTAAGGAACAGGATCTCCTAAGCAGCGTCAAGACTCTCAGATGTGTATTTGGGAAACCAAAGGGCAGATTGCTAATGGAAAGAGCAAGGGCAAGCGAGCCCATCCTGCCCCGCAGCCGCGTGCCACCCCACGAGAGCAGAGACCCCGCCAGAGCGCCGGGAGCCCACGCTGCGGGACACGTGGAGCCCAAATGCCAGGGTGGGGGGGTCACAGGCGACTCTTGTACCTGCCTTGAGGGACGGGTTCCATTCTGGGAGCGTGCAGCGTGCGCTGTGCTGTGCGCGACGCTGCGGGACGTGAGGGACGGGGGTAATTTTAGAACAGTGACACTGTTTCCTGGCATAGACACAGATGCTTTGCACCACGGATGGCTTGTTTGCCCTGTGGTGTGTAGCACGGAGGCTGTGCTTTCAGCGCATTAGATCACTTCGGTTTTGAGGCCAAAAGATGCTTTGAATAAAATCAGAATTTCTTTTTTCCAAAAGTATACGTACTGTAAAGTGGTGCAAACGCTGCAAAAATGAGGCTATGAAATCCAGGGCCTGTACGCCATCAGTTCACACAGCTACAGCCCCGTGTGCATTTCCAGTATTTCCAGCCGGTGGCTGCCAGGACTCCCCAGGACGTGGAAGCCCGCAGCTAAGCGCAAGGCTCAAACGTAGGTGACTCCCAGCAGGCACAAGTTCTCACGACTGCCTGAGGAGGAGCTGCAGTGGCACGGTCTTCTGATGGACTGCGGCTCCTCTTTGGAACAAGTAAACGGTTTTGGAGCTGTTTCATATTCCTTCTGCGTTATAAAAGGGTTTTGTTTATTACTACAATCTAATTCTTCACTGGGAAAAGGCTTTGCGAAGTTTAGTACCACCCATACTACCTCTACACATGAATGGAAGTGATTTCTTGCTTGATTAGAATGCACGATACGTACGCAATGCGCCATGGCATTCAAAGAGCCACACAGAGCATTTGTACTTGCTCTGCCCTCAGGAAACTTATTTCTAAGATAGTTTGCTTTTTTGAATCTGACAAAATCATCAGCTGAGGGCACTACACAGAGGGAGCGACGCGGCAGGCAGAAGAGGCTGGTCGCTGGGGGAGCACGGCGGCACGCCTGCGCGGCCGTCGCCAGCCCAGCCCTGCGCAGGCCGGTCAGTACCAGCAGCAAACTCATACCCATGGGAATCAAAAATCAGCCCGGGCTCTTGAGGCAAAACTGGTTTTGAGCTGAGTGTCTTGATTATGCACAGCAAACAAACTAAGTGCAAAGCATTGACTCGTTTTATTGAAGGATACATAACTTTGTTTTGACTAGCTATGCAGTCGGAAAACTGAAGTAATACTTTCAGTTACGACAAAATAATTCCTAATAATGTTGCAATAAGCAAATAAATTTTACAGCGACACCAACTTTAATGACAGCTCTCAATTTTCTCTTCCCAGCCAGGACACTTATCGATGTCTCAAGGCATAGATTTAGCAGTCCTCTTTCCAATTGTAAATGGCTAACTTTGAATTTCAGCTTTTTGCTGTATTAACCACTTGCACTAAATGGCTTGTACAGCACGTGATAAAAATCATCATCCCTGTCTACTGAGTTTTATAATCATCTTGGGCCATCTTTTATGCTTTTCTTGGGTTTTGTCTTCTATCGTAGAATTTTGGCTTTGCTTTTGAAAGACTCAAAGCGCTACAGATGCTTATGTCTGTTTATATATGTGCATGTCATGTACATGTACACGTACATACACACACAATTTTAGCATGAGCAAAAATACAATGTTTACATTTTAACAATTTTAATTGTAAAGTATTTGGTACCTCAGATCTTTGTGAAGTTAATGAAATGCCAAATTAACAACTGTTCATCAGCACAGAGCGCTGTGTTTGCTGTACTTCCAGAACAAGACAAGATACTCACTGTCTCGGTGTCTTGGTTTGCTTTCTTCATTTCCACTTGGGACGCTCCTTTTCATTTTTCTCCTCTTGCTTTCATCATTTGCGTGTGCCATTTGATGCGCTGTTCCAGTTTCTTTTCTCTGAGGGATCTAAGTAAATGTGGTAAAGTTATTATTTCAGTTGCTTTATATTCATTGACCCTTCTGTTCCCAGTTTCAAGTGTTTTAACACATTTCTGCCAAAAATATAAATCCAGACACCAGGAGCAAAACGAGCAAATGCTGTGGCTTTGCCTTTGTTAATACGCACTTTGTTGTGTGCGCACCAGGCGGTGGTCTTGCACTGCTGTATCCTGCATTGGCTCTTACGCTTGCAGGGATTTATTTAGTTAGTTATTTAGGTAAATCAGCCCCTCGCCTCGCTCCGTGCACAAGCCCGATGGTGCTCCGGGGACAGGTCAGAGGTTGGTGGTGCAGCAGGCGGGGTTTGGTGGGTCCTTGGCACGGCTGCTGTAGAAGCTGGAGGAGTTTCAGTGATCCAGGCAGTGGGATGAAAAGGAAAAAAGGAGGGACGTACGGTCAGGGAAGCTGAACGAGGTCCTGTAATTCAGGGGAGGAAACTCCGACGGGGAGTTCAGCACAAGCCGTAGGTGAAGCTGAGTTAAATGCTGCAGAAGGCACGCTAGCAAAACAGAATTTGAAGGGGCAATGGAGCTGTACCCAGTGCAAGTGGCTGAGCCACCGACAGCGCGTGCAAACGACTGTTCAACTGTCTGGCCTGTAAATTTAAAATCATGTTGGGCAGCAGAAATACAAGAACAACACTACAGAACAGCCCTTTCCAACGTGCTAAGGATATTTATGCAGGTATGAAAGCCAGTACAAGAACAGGACTGAAATATCAATGACTGCTAAACAAATGTATTTACTGTACTTTACTTCTTCTGCTCATCAGACCAGTCTGGCCATAGCCGTGCTATCTGTAACCACCTCCCTTCCATGTTATGACGTAGTATAACACAGTGTATTTTTCCTTAAAGCTGATTAAAATTTTCCTTGATTTACAGACATCTGTTCAGTAGTTATGTCCTCAGATGATCAACTAGAACATGCTCGTGCAGTCAGTCAAGTTACAGCCTCATATAAAGATGCACTCGTTTTTAGAAGTGCAAAATGGAGCAAACCAACCCATCTTGTAATCAGAAAAACAAACAGAACGTTTCAAGCTTTCCCCATATACATTAAAACCAAATAGAAAACAACCCTGAAACTTCATTTGCATGCTTTCTAAAAACAGCTTCCTCAGACATTTTACAGGCTCTTAAAAATCTGGGACATGTTCAAACTTCTCCCTGCTCTTTTTTTTTTTAATTTTTTCTTTTTTGAACTCTCATAAAGGAGAATGATTTCAAGTATTTTCCAGCTGAGCCGACAGACTAGAGCAACTGAGACAAGTATGGAAATTTATACTCCAGGAGGAGCCTGTCAAGGTGATGCCATCGATCGGCTGGGGTTTGTTTAGTTCATTTTGCAAAAAGGGCCAGAGATGCTCAATTTCTAGTCATCCCTCTGGCTCACGCTCACTGTATTAAGATGATATAGAGATACTGTACTACAAAATAGTTGGTTTATTACGAAAATAAATTATTACCATAATAAAATAAGAATTGCTTTAACAGCATGCTTCTTGTCTTGGCATTGCACTGTATGTGAAGGAACAAATGCACATAGCTCAGGTGCGAGTCTCGAAGCGCTAGTGATTATCTTTTAATTTTTTTTTTTTTAAAGTAAGCCTGGAATTAACTTTTTTATTTCTCTTTTAGTGACAGTGTTTGTTGATTAGGGTGCAAGATTTTTTACTTCACAGGATAGCAAAAAAGAAATGGATATTTTCATACTAACAACATTAAATGGAAGTCATCAATAGCGTTACGTAGGAACAGTTTATAATCTTTTTAGCACTCACCTTGTAGTTTCATCTTTTACTTTCAGCAACCTTTCTTCCATTATTTCAGGTGCACGGTCCCGTTTCTCAGCTCCCTCTTCCATGGCGTAGTAACTGATGGTATCAGTAGCATACGGTGCATTTTCTGGTATCTACAGCAAAATACAATGCTAACACATTATATGGAAATGACACCAGTTAAAAACTGGTTCCATATTGAAATTAAAAACGTTGGGAAGGCTGTTGCTCGCCAAAGTCGTGGTTAGTGACCAGTGGCCACCGGGAAGCGCTGTGAGCGGCGCGCGGTTACTGACCCTCCGACAGCCCCGGGCTGGGGCGCCGGGCGGCCCGCGGCAAGGCCCAGCAGCACACCATGCTGCAAAGCGCTCCGGCGACGGGCTCTTCGGAAGACACGTGTCGCACGGCGTGAACGCATTTCCATTTCTGTAAGAGGGCTTAATACAGAGTCCAGTAAGGCAAAAATCAAAGCTGCGAGAAGGCTTGGCTTCAACACTTTTTTTTAAGTAAAATAATGCTGCTGCTGCAGAGGCCAAGGGGAGTTGCATGATGACTGCGCTCATGAGTTCTGCTAAGGCTACAATGGCTGAAGTCAGAGTCCTAGAATTGAATTCTGCATCTTGTACTCCTATGTTTTGATTGTCTTCAATTAAGTTGTAATATTCACAGATGAAATGCAATATTTATTTCATATTTACTTACAACAATTTTATCTCCCCAAGATCTGGGGAGAAAACCAGACAGATAAAACAGGAGAGAGGGTGGGAAGAGGCTCGGGAAGAGCCGACATTCGGTGTTCTGGTTGCAGAGGAAAGGCAGCTTCAATGTCCTGCTCTGCCCCAGTGAAAAGCAGCTGGCAGCCTGCCCTCACAGGCTTCTGCCAGATGCTCTGACCACTGGGCTGCAGTCTCTACCTCTTTATTTCAGAGGACGGTTGGTTATTTATAGAATACAGCCCAACAGCCTTCTGGAGTCACTTCTGGAAGAGCCAAGTCGAAGCCCTGCCTCCACATTCAACTCCTCGCATTCCCAGAAACCTGCTCCTCAGCACTTGGTTGTGGGGTTAGGCCCTTCCCTCAGCATCTTCCTAATAAAGATACAAAAATCTTGGTTTTGTTCTGCCAGGCTGAACGCCTTTAAAAACACAAAACTATTCTGTGAAGCCAAATTATTTCCCAGACAAACCACCTTACCTATACTTCAAGTTAATAAATTCCCACGGTTTTGCACTGAGAAAAATTACTGCAGTAGATTTGAAATATTTTATAGGCGCTTCATTTTTCTCAGTGCAAAAGCGTACCTCCAAACTGGCCTACAATAAAACTGCCAGTTGTATTTTAATAGCATTGCCTATGAGTATGCTTCTGTAACCATGCTGCTGCAAAGAAAGGCCATCAACTAATAGAGGAAGAGCGCTATAGAAGGAATCCATTTCCAGAACCATCCCTTATGATGTTACCAATGAAGGTGAGGACAGAGCAGAAACGACACGGCATGCTCACGCTGATTTGACACATGTGCACGAAAAGAATATTTACTTTGGGGGAAGTCAAGGTATGCAATGGCAACCACAAGCGACCATTACTCACCTGCCCATGCCTTTACCATCATTACTCAAAACTAGGATTCTAACTCCAAGACAATCCCATAATTTTAGTAAAAATATTTTAAGTTTTATTAAGTAAGGGTAGCTGCCTTGTGTTCCCCCCATTCCAACAAGAACACTCTGAAAACTAAAATCTTCAGGGTTAAATAAAGGAACATGCTCTGTAACACTCAAGGAATAAGAAAACTGCTTTAACCAGATGATCAGAGAAATACACTAGACACGAGAGCAAAAGTTAAAGATTGTTCCTATACAAACGTGAGAGCGTGTTGCAGAGCTCTCATTGATGTCAGTATTGATGAGGTACCGACGTAAGCTCTGCGTGGCGGTGACGCGCACCGGTCCGTCTGCGGTCCCGCGGTGCCACCCCGCGTCGGACACACGGACACACAGGGATCGACCTTGCTCCTAAAGCCTCTGGGGCCTCCAGCGCTCACGCCATTTGTAACCCATCCTTTGTTAGCACTGTGGACGTGTATCGCTTACACCATTGTAAGAACCTAAATACGTTCGGTTTGTTTTTTTTTTTTTTAAAGAAAAAAGTTTTACAGGAGAAATTCCACAGCTGCTTTCTGTGAGTGAACACGTTATTCACCCATTTATTTATGTGGGAACGTGGAAGAGACAAATGAGGAATATTTAAATGTATCACGTAACAATATACTTACTCCTCTTGTCATTCAAAATTCGATTCTATTCTATGCTAACCGAGTTTCTGTAGTCCTAAAAACAACCGTCAGGTTGGCCAAAACAAAGACCCTCGTCCCTAGCGAAAGCAGACTGCACAGCTTCGGCAAGACAAGCGGAACCCTGGAGCCGCCGTCCGTCGGGGAAGGTCTCAGGGCTCCGGCAGGAACTCAGCCAGCAAGCGCTCAGCAAAAAACCCTGCGTGTGCGGATCTGACCTCTGCTGTTCACAGCAGAAAGATGCATTTTTCTCACACAACCTGCTTCTGGTCGTGCTCCTGCTTCGAGCACCCTGAAATTACCCTTGATGTTGAATATTGCTGCAAAACAGAACAGTTTCTGGAACTGTCACACCTACATCATCAGCTTAAAGTGAGAATGAGAAATAAGTGACCCACGTCGGTTTGGTCCATACCCGCAAAAAGGATGATTTTACACAGGAAAGTCTGTGTAAAATTAGTTAAACAGAGGTAAATGTTATTCATCCTACCCAGTAATGAGAATGGCTCCTGGTGCCAGTGGAGTCATTGGCACAGCGCTGCTGCCCAGTCCATGACGAGCCGGCCGCCAGCGGAGCCCCCAACACGCGGCTGCCCGTGCGCGTGAAAACTGTCCTGCAAACCTCTTCGGGCACCACGGCAAACCCACTTTGCTTTTGCTTTATTTCCGTGGCAAGGCTGGCCTGAGACTTTATCACAGATAGAAGCATTACAGTTATATATTTATTTAACTTCAGGACAATAAAAGGCAGCAATGAGTAATCACAGCCTAAGAAAATCAGGTTAAGGTGTCTGGTAACTGAAACTCAGGTTAACAACTCTGTTGAAGATGCGTGAAGTGGAATAAAACCCTGCTGGTATCACTTGTCCAGCCATCAGTTCCAAAATGTTTCAGTATTGTTTTGTATATAGTATTGTATAGAAAAGATCTGTTTAAATCAAAACTTCTGTTTTGCTAAGGTAACCAGATATGATCGTTAGCACTGCCGCTCGGCGAGAACAGGGGAGCGGGGCCGCGCCGCTGCGGGGCCGGCAGGCTGCCTCTGATGCAGCCCCGTGGCTCTGCGGGTGCAGCGAAGTGCTGCTGCCAGGATTAAGAAATACTGTTTAATTGGTGGGAAATGTCACGCTATGGGCGAGTGCAAAGGTGAAAGAGGGTTGCATTCACACGAATAAACTGCCCGAGCCAGAAGCCCGGGCTCCTGCGTAGTCAGTGAAAATGGAAGACGACTCAGGTCACCAACGTTAGGTGCCTGCCCTTACCCGTGTACTGGAGCCGGGGCTCCCAACGCGGGCACCTATGTTAGGTTTACCATCTAACTGCTGGCATCTATGTGATCTCCTATTTGATAAACTGCAGCTCAGAAAGACATTTCTCTAAGCACGAGTGCATTTAGTAGCATAATTTGGCTTAGTTTCAAAAACCTGAGTTTAAAAAAAAAAAAAACAGGAAAAAACCTGGTAAGCTGGAAGCATGGCTGCTTTGGTTTTACTTCTAATATACAAAAAATTGTTTGGTTGTGTCAGATGTTGAATTGCAAATTTTCCTACATTTCTAGAACAGTTATAATCTGTTATACAAGGGTCCGTTTTTATTGTTTGAGCCCAGGTATTGCTAAGCAGGTATCAGTAAAAGGTAACACTAAACCTGTACAAATCCCCTTTTTATCATGGAGGGATGTAATTCATTTTCATTTGAAACCTACCGATATTTCAGAAAAATGTGGGTCTGTTTCTCCACTTCCAAGGTCAGCGGTAGCATGCCCAGCAATCACGAAACTGAGGTGAAGGAGTTCTTCACAGCAAGAGAAAAGCTCTCACCGCATTTCAGGTTCCTCCAGTGATCATCTCTAACTGCCTTACTCAGTGTCTGTCACAGTTCATTTTCACACCAGAGCACTGGAAAAATCATGTGTATTCATTTTCAGCAGCTCATCTTTTGCAATGCTGTATTATAAGGAATGAGAATCTAATGGCAAAACTAACGGGATAATTTTTTTGAGATTTTTGTTTTAACGTTTGTTACTTTGGGGACCCAAAAAACTTTCCAGGCCTTTTATATACGCTCAGAAAGAACCAGAAGAGAGGTCCCCTCCTTTCATATGCCAGCATTTACAAATCCCTGGAGGAACCAGAAAATCCAGCCGACTTCAAATTCCGTTTGGCAGAGGCAACATCTCATATTGGAGGCGTTCAATAATTTAAAAAGCCGTATTTCAACATACACACTTCTGTTTCAACGCCTCCAAGTAGCCTGATTATTGGAGCCACTACAGATTTTGAATAGCAGTGTGAAGGATCTGGCAACTCCTCCGCCGCACGTGGGGCTGCAGCACTTCACGCAGGAGCCACAGTCCGCACAGATATTTGGGACGGGGTCGGCAAAGCCATTGCCAAAGTGCTGGCATTTAAAGTCCTGTTTTTCTTTTCTTAAGGTTTAAATTTAGATAGATGGGTGATAAAGAAAAGAAATCAAAGGGTATCATTAATGGATTGGTTTTTTGCAGTGTCCTACCTTGCTATTTTCTGTTACATACCATATCTGCAGCTGTAGGTGAAAATCTAAATGTTTCTTTTTTTCTTTCATCAACTTCGCTTGGCTGGGCCATTCCTGAAGCATTTCTTTACTGCTGAAAAAGTTAATTTATATCAAACTTTTAAAGCCATAATTTAAGAGGCAAATGTCACTACTCTTGCTCGCACACTTAGCCACTTGTAGCCGAACAATACATGATACGTATTAGACATACCGATTCCTAACAAAGAGAAACAAAATACCAGGGGCCTCTTCACGAAACATTAACCAAAGGAAGACGGGGACTGCGAAGACCCGCCCTCGCTCCCCAGCTCAGTGCAGCAATATTGCAGCAAGAGCAGGACACAGATGCAAACAGAAGCCGAGCAGAGTAACGACGTCGCTCAGAGGACTGGTAACGAGCTACGCGCTTCATCTCTGGGCTACAGTTAAAGTTGGTAAGTTTAGATACTGAGTAAATTTGAGTGAACAGAAAGAAGTAGACAGTTGTACCACAAAAAGTTCTACTGGATAAGGTAGTCTGACCCGTCGCATTTTTAAGGTTCATCACTAAAGGTCTCATTAATATGACACCTGCTGTGATTCTGAACGTCCGCAGTGATTCTCCAGCTCTTCTTTGTTTCAGTCCTATGTTTCAGGCTACTTCTCCTGGTACTGCCATCGTCTGGCACATGAACAGAGGAATCCTCTTCATTTCCACTGTTTCTTTAAAAATACTCATCAACTCTAATGCCTAATAAATTAATAGTTTAATAAACAGCAGACATTGTTCCCAGCCTCTTGTTATGGATGCTTTCCTAAAGTCTTCCCAGTATTTTCCTCTTGACCTCCCTATTCTGTCTGTACCTGTTGGCAAAGCTAAGGAACGCTTGCACCCAAGTCCAACGAGAAGCTAAACAAACACTGCCTTTGCGTCAGCATCTCACCCGAGAGCGAAGGAGGGTCAGGAAAAAGAGACAGCCCCACTTCATGGGTAGGACAGGTCACGGCACGGGAAAGCTCAGCTTTTGTTCCCAGCAGTCGCTCTACTGCTGCGCACACAACTGATGAAGTAACTCGCCACAGAAGCGGGCTCATTTTGACTAGTGCTGGCCCAAACGATTGCCCCCTGCCCAATCACGAGCACCTGGACAGAGGTTTCTTAGGAGCAGGGAATCCTGCCCCACCGACAGCGGCCCCTGCCTGACCAGAAGGGAAGGGGAGACAAGAATTCCCCGGCCCTGCTCCTCTCCGCCTGCTTTCTCCCTCTCCCCCGGCGCAGGGATGCCCAGGGAGCACCAACGCACGCCGGATTTAACCCAAACGGCCGAAGGCAGAGCTCCGCTTCGTGCGCCCCCCAAACCCAGGGCACTGCCCTTCCGTAGCACAGCCATCGGGAGCTTCCAGGAGTGCCAGGGAGACGCATTTGTCCTGTAACACGACTTTTGTAACTCCGGTTATAAAAGAAAAAAGATACAGATTAGGACTAACTGTCTCATTTCTTGGGTCTAGTCTGCAATAAGTGGACTGATTTCTGAACAGCAGTCCAAGTGTATGCAGATAGTGGGAAAATGCACAGAGATATAAACAAGTTCTTTTAGCAAAATTTGTTCAGTACATATACTTTTTATACCCTAGATATATCAGCATTTTTATGTCATATGCAGAGTTTGCCCTCTAGCTGTAGCCTTCTGTCAGCAAAGATAAACTTTAATTTAAGTTTACATGGAATGCAACGTATGAATTAACTGAAATGGATTGATGTTCTGCTCAATTGGGATGGGAATTCATGGATTTCCATGGCTGAGTTGGGAAGAAGCTCGGTAAGTCACCCTTCTTGTTGCCTTGGAGCACTGTATTTTGTAGAGAAAAGCACTCTTTGTATTTCCACTTGTAGTGCAAAATATTTGAAATGACTTCTTTCCTTATAAATAGCCAACTAAGCATCTATTAAGAAGCTAAATAACAACTTTTAAAAGACAATGACATTGTAATACCTGCTTTTTCCTTCGTTCCAACACAGCTTGTTCCTCTTTCAGCTCCTTTTCTGCTACCGATCTGCGCTTTTCAGCTCGCTTGGCCTGAATTATCCTATCATAGGATAGAAACTCAGTAAGTTTATTTCTCTGTGTGGACATCCTCTTCTTAAAATGGACAGTTTGATATTGGTAATTAAATACTACATAGAAAACTAAGCACATTTAATGATGGTGATATACACACTCAAAATGCAGTTGTTTATCTACTAGGGATCCTGCATAGGAACAGTCTGGTTTATTTCAATACAACCAGTAAAATATTTAAAGTAAGAAACACGTTTAAGTAATTTACCAAATGAATTACTTCACAAAAACCACTGCAAGCCCAAGGTTGTATTGTGAGGGGAAGAAAGGGAAGCATAAACCATGAATTCCGCAAGGTTTTTTCCATACTGTTGATACTTCACAAACAAACCTCCCCTGAAAGGTGAGAGTAGCCGTATCGCACAGTACGTAAGGTAGACGCCACAAACGGCAGAGGCCAGGGAGCAGCAGGGCAATGCCAGGCTTGCGAGCCGGCGGGAGGCAGGCGGCGAGGACGGGCTGCCCCCTCCACGCTCCTGCCACGCAAGAAAAGCGTAGGGCGACGGCGAACGCGAAGCGCGCAGGTCAGGCGGTGAAGCTCCCAAACCCATAAATCGCCGGCTGTCGGAGATTCCCCCCATCCCTTCCACGCTCAGTAAGCGCATGGCTCTTTGCTACTGACTTACAGTACTGGATGCTTTCTGAGGGTGACACCGGAGAGACGGAGGGAGGCCATGGCGAAAGGGTGAGGAGGGAAAGAGAGGGGGCAAGAAAGAAAAGTCACAGAAAATATAAAAACCCCTTTCTATTTTTGTTTGAAATCTGAAACCTAACCGAATGGTCAATGTTAAAAAAATCAGTCAGCTCATGTTTATTAAGAACTAGTGTTAATAAATAATTTTTAAGTAACAATAAAAACGTTCATGAATATTGAGGGGGAAAAAAATCATTGATACCATGGTAAATACTGAAAATAGTTGGATGAAAGAATAAAATTAAGGACATTTCCAGTGTGTTTATTCTCTCCTTTACACAAATCCTTTCTCAGAAAGGATACACCACCAAATTCTCTGAAATAGGGTTTGCATTATTTGCACATTGTGAAATATGACAAATAAAGCATTTATTAAAAGCTTTGTATGCAAATGCAAAGGAATTTAATGTATTATCTTGTATTTATACTTAGTTATTTATCATATTGCATATACTAGAAATGAAAAATTAAGTTACCTGCAGGACTCTACAGTCCTTTGTTATTCTGCACTATAAAATTCTCTTGTTTTTCAGTAGAATGGATCTGGACGTTCAAGGGTACAATTATAAAAACAGGAATAAAAAAGGAAGTAAAAGAGAAAACATAAAAGATTGATAGTGTTTTTTAATTTTGGAGAAAAAATATTTAAAATAATAGAAAATATAAAAGTTGTTTTGTATTCTATATACTTACGTCAAAAATTTATTCATCAAATACATATTGGCAACGAGTATAATGATGCATATTAAGCTGCTTTTATATTTTCCAGTAGAAATACAGAGTTTTCCAGCACTTGCAAGATCCTTATCACGTACCATCGCGCGAAGCTTAGTCACCTGCCCAGACCAGCTGACTCCGAGGAGAGCTGTTCGTTCTTCCTGCGGTTGTCCCCCGCTTCAGTAAAATCATGGATTGCACCTACACGTTCGGCAGCAAGAAATTCTTCTTTTTCATCTTTTATAATTTCTTCTGGCCTCTGGAATCTTAGCTCTTCCTCTTCATTAGGCCACTCCTCTGCAACAGTTCACTTAAGTTCAGCCTTTCAACAGGTGGCATTTCTACTGGAAGGAAAGGCAGATTACTGTAACCCTATGTATCGATTAGATTAAGTTAGATTTTTTCCTAAGCAAAACACAGTGGTTGGATAGTGTCAATCAATCAGTCTAACAGAAGTGGGATTCATTGGTCTTTTTTTCCTTTTCATACATATTTTACTCTCAAAGATTTTTCCCGTGTTTAAAGCAATCTGTGCTCTGGAAGAAACCAACAGTCTATTGAGGAATGTGAGCAGAACAGGGGCTTCCTCTCGATTGATAATTTATGTATCTCATAATTTGGTAAACTCTTCACCCAGCTTTTTATCAATTCCACCACGCAGAGGCTGATTCAACATTACAGTCATTTTTGTGAAGTGCTCAATACCTCTGACTTACACCGAGTTTAAGAGCCACGTGTCCTCGACACCTTGCAGAAATCAAGGTCTCAGAGTAGCGTCCATAGTCTTACTCATTGAGACCCCTTGTTGCTTTTAGCGTGGACATGTGCGACCCAAAGAGCACGGCCCCGTGTCACCGCCGGAGCCCTTGCCTCCTTCAGGGCTGACCCAAGACCCGTGCAACTGAACGGAGAGTCTACCACAGGCGTCAGCAAGGTTTAAATGTGGCCACGTCAAATATACTGTGCGAACGACAGTGATTTCTGAAACAGCGGAGGACAGGAAAGTGGAAAATCCCAGCTTTATACTGGCACCTCTACTTTGAGGAAAAAAATAGAGTGGAAATTAAGACTCTCATAATGCATGTACATATAAGGATTGAGTTAAGGCTGTATATAACCCTCACTTTTTCTCTCAATTCATTTTTCTGCAGCATTTATAGCCTGCCAATGTAGATTTGGGTATAAATAAGTAAGTATTACGTGAACTGTGTACGACTGAATTAAAGATAAGAGTTCTCTGCATGATGAATAGGAGTTAAAAATATGTTCCATGTATCAGAGGAAGTAAAAAGGCAAAGCAAACAGATACAATAATCATTAACATACTACAAGTGCCTAAATGCAATCTGTGAGTCAAAACAGGAAAGATCTTTTAACATAACCAATTTAAATATGTAATGTAATGTAATGATGAAAACCAAAGCACTGATGAAAGCTTTAGCACACCTTGCATTTCATCCCAACTGGCATCTCAGGTTAAACAAATTTAGCATTCTCTCAAGTTACACCTTTATAGGTATTAATCTTCACTCACAACTGAACTTTCATACTTACATGATGATGATTAATTCTAGGGTGTATCTATGCTGCACTCCAACGTGTGACTTAAACCAGTTACCAAGAAGTTATTGGGGTACCCACAGAAGCGCCAAGCTCAGCAATAGCTGAGCACCACAGAACTCATCCACATTCTGGGTAAGTCTGTCCCCTCGACCTTCTGCTGCCCAGACCATAACCACAACAGCCAAATACACCGCAGCTCACCTGTGGCCGCCGTGTTGAGAGAGCGTCAGATACGCAAAGGTTTGGTTCTGTATAAACTATAGCCTTGGGAGGTGGTTCCCTGAATCCCAGAGAAGAAACACGCTGGATTTCATCTCCCTCCTCTTCTCACATTTTAGAGCAAAAGCATTATTCCAAGGTACATTCTGTTATCCTCTCTGCATGAAGTATGTATATACTACTTCTTACACACTGCTCTCATCCAACACGAACAGATGGGCCGTGTGGGAGGGAGCAAAAAACTCCTGCATATTACAGAAGGTTCCCAAACTTCATGTGCATGCCCACAGATTCTAAATATTAAAGTCCACAGGATTATTTTTCTTTAAATATACCACTATCTAAACTAACATTACACATGATAACATAATTAAGTTACAATGCTGTTCCAGAGCATAATTTATAATTGCTTTGTCATTCTCATCTGTCGTGTTTGAATTAAGTACAACAGAATGCAATCCCACATTCTTATGCAGACAAAAATCCGCAGAAAAAATGCTTTTGATTTGCTCTTTTGAAGAATACTAACAAAATCCTCAAAATTTTCAAGATTGTGTACTACTGAATGGGAGTTAAAAACCAAAATAACTAACTAGAGTGTTTCAAGCATATTACTTGTTTAATTTGAAAGGAAGCATATAACAAATGTGTAAGGGAACTTGGAAAAACAGCTGCAATAGTCCACTTTACAATACAAACACCACACTACTGTCGGAAACTACTCCGCTAATTCCCAAACAAAACGCTCACTTCACACACTAACTTGAGGACCGATCAGCCGTAATTAATTCTAAACTGCTACAGCTGAGTATAGAAAGAGATGTCTGAAAAATAATACTGGTTCACCGCTCACAAACAGATAAAAAGATAGAAAGATAGACAGCCTATTTTCATAGCCTGCACATCTTGAAAAACAAAATCAAGGAAACCTCTTTCAGCTCACGACTGAACTCCTAACACTACACTAGGGTTAGGAGTACACTACCTAAATAGACTTAGCTAGATGTCCCTAAGGTGAGTACTGTCTTCTGTTCAGGGGTTCTGCTACTTGAGTCTAACATAAAAAAGGCATGCTGTTGTTACTACCCTAAATTTTTTACTTTAGGTAACAATTAAAAATGCAAACCTAAAAACTAATAAATTAATTTCCTAATTGTAAAGGGGAGAATTCACATCAGTAAGTACAGTAAAAATCTGTACACTACTGCGCAGAAGTTTTGCTGAAGTTTTGCATAATTTGCTTACTAGAACTCCACTTGAATGCTGGAGAAAGCTTAGTTTAACTGGAGCGAAGCATTCCAATGTATTGCAACCATGATAAGGATCTGTTACCAAACCACTCTGGAAGTCTATAAAAGGTGTAATTTGAACATCCAAGAGCCACATTAGTTCTCATTGCAAATTAATGGTAAATGTTTGGCATTTTATTCCCACTCCCAAGTGTTCTTCCTATTTCGATTCTAAACGTGATTCTGCTGTCGATGGAAATACCAAGCGAACACCTACACTTGGCATTAGGCCTACGTCCAGAAAAACAAACATTAGCCTCAACTACATTAAGCACAAATGAAACTAAGAGCTTTTTCCCCTTTCATTTTAATATTCTCTGTAAACGAACTTAGCACGATGCACCAGTAAACATGACAGATTCTGCAGAAGGTACAGCAAAAAACAAGTTAAATGACTAGTGTATGCTCCTATATTAAAATGCTAGTATGTAACAAAAAAAATCCCCAAAACACTTAATGAAGCTCACCCGCTTCCATGGGCGCTGATTACCTTCCTAGGAAGAGGACGTCTCTGATTCCATTTCATAATGTTTAGCAACGGCCCGTGCCGATTCCTGTAGCACAGGCAATTCCATGAAGTACAGAACGTTGGGGTTCTAGCTCCATCATCATGCCTACATTAAAAATTAAACTAGGACTGGACTTCTAAAAGAGCAAAACATATTTAAAAGAGCAATCGTGGACCTTAAAAGGTCTATTTTAACATATCACTGGTTTCCTTCCTGCAAGACTCTAAATTTTTCCACATGATGAATTCACACTAATTCTGATACAACGTGGCTTGAGGGAGCTATCAGGAACGCTTTGTGCAGGCAGGTGCTGGGCTTGCGTCCGAGCGCGCCTCTTCCGGGTAACTTTGTTCTTGACCTACACTAGTCCTTACCTAGCACGATCCTTGTTTGAGGAGGCATCAAAATCCGCGGGAAGCTAACAAAATGGGGTCTGAGACAAGCCTTGACTTAGGTCTTCCAAGAAAACAGTTTAACGTGCCAACCCACTGAGCTACTTCTCTAATATGTCACAAGAATCTGTCTGCAGATTGCACAGAAAGAAGTTCTCTTGCAAGTATAAAAGCCAAGCTAGGAGGAAAATACAGTCGGTATCTCAGTCTATAACTTCACTTGAGATCCTGATGACTTAAAATGTTAGGAAAGCAGATTTTTACATATTATGCATGCTAAAATAAATGTCCACTAATATGGAAAAAATGATACAAACATTAAGCACTAGTAACGCAGATAAAACTTGTCTATATAGAAAAATAAACTGCTCGCTCTCAAGTCATGCTAAAATGTGGTGAAATTTGAAGGTAAATAGTGGTAATTAAGCAACACTACTGGGATATAATTTGTCTCAAAACAAGAACTATAAACCAAGTCTTTAAAACAGGAAGACAATAATCATGTGAAGTTCTGGAAATGCGCATGGCTCCCTTTAATGCCACCATACATGGAACTGACATTAATTAAAAAAAAAAATAGTAATTATCTTTACATCAGTATTTTGACTTCATTTTCAGTATCATGGTATTTTGAGCTGATATTTTTATATTTCACCATATTGCTTAGCATTTTAAGTGGCTCATTCAAACTCTGAATTTACTGCGTTCCCTTTAATGATAGCACATTTTAACCCCACCAATTCCAGCCTGGTACTAATGGTATCCACAGTAATTAGCCTTCGTTACAGGAAAGCTTAAGTATGAGGAGAGGTCTTCTGTGGGAATATGCCCAGTATTTCTATTATTAATGACTTCTGGAATCTATCGGACCATAAACAATGCAAATGATGTTGCGTCTTCTCCTCTCTGCTGACAACTTCTTAATTTTACCCTCTTAATGTAAATTTATGACTACAATACCATAGGGAAAAAAAAGAGAAAGTGTGACAAAGAGCAAATTGTGCTTGTCTGAAGAATGCGAGCTCAAACACAGTATGAAAACACAGAAAACACTATCAGGCTTCTGGTACATGGATGAACAGTACCAAGCAGCTTGTAAAAATTAGTTATGGTGTATGGTGTATTCATATTGCACTAAATTTTTAAAGAGAAGCTACGCTGACCCATCTGTAATTTTATCGGCTCCACCTTTTTTCTGTACGCCAGGTACTGTATTTCCATTTTTTCCCCATAGTCTTCTGCTAATTAAGCATCCTCTTTCACTTCCCTAGTATCTCAGTTTCCCCTATATCCCCTATAAGATGTCATCCACCTGTACACTTATCCTCTCTACGGTTCCTGTGCAGTGCCTGGCATGCACACGAGCCATTTTTCATCTTAACAAAACGGCCCGACCTTCTGTTCGTGCTGCTTCTCTGCCGATTCTAAAGAACAGCCTCTGCAGAAACTTCGTCTTCTGTTTCTCTAACCACATCACGTGGAATTAAGACTTCCTCATACCAATACAACCTCTTCCACTTAGGGGTTTAAGATTCATGGTTTGACCTTTTATCACAGCATTGAAGCATTTCTTTTCCTCATTTATCCTAGCCAGCAACAGCCCCTTCAGACGCAAAGCTGGACGACACCCATTAGTGAAAAAGCCCACAAGGAAAGCGTCCCTTGGTTCACAATTTTTTCAAAACAAATTAAAGCAAACGCACACAAATACATCTCCAACATACCTGAAGCGGCCGGCTCCATACAGGGTAGTCTTCCGTTCCCAGAATCCCAAAGAAAGCACAGGATGGATTTTAATCCCTTTTGTATGACATCTTTAGGTGGAAATTCAAGGGGACAGTGTCTCAGATTCAAGGCTGTCAATGAAGTTAAGTCTCCTGTGAAAACGATATAATTTAGCAAACACAGAATCATAGGACGGCCCAGGTTGGAAGGGACCTCGAAATGCCATCGGGCCCAAACATTCAACGTTTTTAAAGACGAGTGAGTTTTCAGATATATACAGTAGTTGAGCCAAACTGAATCACTGGTATTTACTGTGTTTATGATTCCTATGATAATTACCATTAGTAAATTATTAGCTAACCAGCACAATCCCCCAGAGGCTGATCTTCTGCTTTTACTCATAAATGAATGGTATTTGTGGTGTTGATAAATCAGGTTTTTTACCCCATGTTGATTTTTTTAATATGAAAGGAAAGGAATTGAAGATTTTAAAGTTTTCCTTCTTTTCTTTCCAGTGCACTGTTCTGATTTTCTACTTCTGAAATCACTGGGTCTACATTGCTTCTCACTCCTAGCCTCACCATTAGCTCTTCTCGCCCAAGGAAACAAAGGGCCACCATCCCTCCACAACAAACAGGAGAGTGACACAAGTCTTCAGCCTCCCAGGGGCTAGTGAGCTCGTGCGCCTCGCAGGCCTGCCGCGGCCGCCTACTCATCTCCGAAGGAAAAGCAGATGCAGCACAGATTACAGAGGTGAAGAGAAGATGACGAGCAGGGTGGAAGGCATCTGTCACGTTCTGCTTACTGTCTGGGGAACGGGGAACAAAGTGCGAAATATGCACAATCAGTTTCAGAAATCAGATTTAGGCTGATTATTTATAAATTATGTTTCATAGAAGTAAAATAAAATTAGCGATTTTGCCTTCCTAACTAGATTTGCAGAATTAAATACTACTTTCAGTCAGTTTCGATCCAAACAAAACACAACAGTTGAGATCTGTTAAATCTTTCAAAACATAAATGTACCGAGTCTCCAAAAGAAAGGTAATACCATATTTTGTCCTGACATTTATTTTAGATTGACATATGGTTTATAACAACATCTTTAGGAGGTGCGGCATTGAAAACAACACAGACAATCTCAATCTAGTCAATCAGAATATATTTTTCATATTGTATTATTGGAGCCGCACTTTAAATCTCCATCACAGCTTGACTGTACAGTCCAATCTGCCTCACTTTCTACAGGTCGACTGCTTAAAATTCTGACTGTGTCTATCTGCTTTACTCATTACAGTATAAAATAGTGTATTTGCTCTTTCAAAGTGTTTTTGTAAAACCTCACTTGCAGAAATGACAAATACATTACTAATAGCACAGCTATTTGATTTTAAATTACCAGTAATTAAAGCTGAAAGGAATGTTACAAAACAAATTTTACAACGTGATTAACAACTCCATTTGACATGACTTCTCTAGAAATGTCAACTACAGCAATATTGACAAAGTACACTTCAAAAGAAAAAATAAAAAACAGCATGAGGAAAAATAAAGAGTGAAGGCAATGAGCAGCCGAGGCAGTACTAGGGCTGCCCGGGAAGCTGGGGAGCGCAAAGGAGGTCTTCCAAGCACCACGATGGGACAACGGCTGGATCCTTCTGGGCCCGCTCTCCTGGGAGAGAGGCTTGAGAGCCAAGCGCAAACGGATGCTTTACATCAAGGAGACCGTATGTACAGCCTGCTGCCCATGAAACTATACCGCAGCTACACGGGGAATTTACTGCAGCATCCCATTACCGCCATGGAATGCAGATTTGTTCCGCTTTCACTGAAAAGGAGAGCAAATGCACCTAAAACTCATTTCTTTTCAATTACATTCCAATTTGTCATTGTTTATCTGTTTGGGGTTTTTGGGGTTGTTTTTTTTTTTTTGATGAGCCACAGGGTCAGAGCTGACTGGTAACTTATCAGTAGCGCAAGAAAAATTGAGTTTTGCCATCCCAACACTAACGAAGTTACTTACTTGAGAGTTAAGGAAAATTCAGCTCAAATCTCAAAAACATTCAAAACTTAAATTCCCCCCCCAGACCATAGCTAGAACTAGAACTCTCAACTTTTAATCAGAACTATTACTTTGAAGTCTGCTAAAGTTGAACTCAAACTGAGAAGCAATAAAAACCAGAACTGTCTGAATCATTACTCTGAAGTTGCGCTCAAATTGCGACTGGGGCGATTTAGAGAAACTGAACAGGAACGGGACTGAAAAAATTATTTGTTGAAATCCCTGGGGAAACACTTAGATGAAAATCTAACTGCACCACATGGGTACTGCATGCTGGCTGCAAAACAGACAGACTGTTGTTTTATGGGAAGTTAAATTTATGGGGGAACAACGCGGAATCGGCCTGCCAGCGTCCTGCGGGAGGAGGAGAGGTCGGAAAAGAGGAATTGCCTGGTACCGCGGATCAAGGGAAACACCCCAGGCAGACAAACCGGCCAAAAAGGAGAAGGAAAAGGAAAAGAAAAAAAAAGGCACAAAGAAAGAATTACTTGACTACAAACTAAAACCACAACAGATCAGCGGTGCTGTATACGCAATTATGTTACAGAGTAACGAAAGTGCATAAAATTGAAAGCCCGTATTTATTGCACAGAGACTACGTATGCTGTTGTGTTGTTATTGCTGTTGGTTTTGTAAAGAAATATATCCAGAGAGCTCACATACGAGTGCATCTCTGTCAAACAAGCAAGGACTCCCAGTGCTCTAAACAATTATGTTGATTGTTGTGAATATGGCATTGATGATAAGGAATGCTGAGGTTTGGAGGTTTATTAGATTTACTGTATTCTAACAATCTAAACCCAAAAGTTTGCTAAATGAGTTACAATTACCAGAACGCCTCTGCATACAGTCATGATTCACAAATTAGAAAATTACTTGAAATAATCATAAAATACAAATGCAGAAATGGAAGAGCTACGTTATTAACAAGAAGAAATGGCTTTGAAAATGCACCTTGTAAAGAACTATTTGGGAATACAGTTAGATTTAAAATAGTTTAGTATGAAGAAATTGAATCTATTTTTAAACAGAAATGATCAAAATGAATCACACAGATGACTTCAGTATTGGAAAAATGGAATCACTTTTTTATCTTGCTGAAAACCACTCAGGTTTGAACATGATTTGGATGTGGTGGGGGAGTTCCACAGGACACAGAGCTACAGCTCGTGCTGCGTGATGCGGCAGTGCGCGCTGACTTCACTGCACGCCTGGGAGGATGGCAAATTGGCACTCCGCCTTTCAGCATCCTTTTCAAAATCATTTACTTCCATTTTAAACTGCATCACCTACTGAGATTCTTCATGCTTTAGAATTGCTCCTAAATCATTCTGAAGAGCACTCAGGTAGATGCAGCAATGATATTACCTAGCTCCTATGCAGTGCTTTCCTTAGTAGGCTTGACGAGTTTTGTAACAGCATTGCCATCCCCATTTTACAGCAGGGGAAACTGAGGCGTGGGCAGTCTGGTGCCTGAGCAAAGCCAGGCAACTCTCCTGACTTCTCCAGCAAGCCACTGGTAGTCCTGGGAACAGAAGGCTTGTAGCCCAAGCTGCCCACAACGCTGCCCGCCCAGCACACAGTACACTGGAGTTTGAGATCGTTTTTTGAAACATGATGGCTGGCAATGAATTTGTCATCTTTGCTAATTAAATTCAGAACACGTGATAATTCTACACAGATCAGGTGAACCAGTATAAACTCTCCAGGACAGCCGCAGGTGAGTAACAAAACTGGTTTGCTACCATTCAGACTTCTGCTCCCCTTCCAAAGATTTTTCATTCATTGAACAGGTAGCTTTTAACAAAAAAAAAAAAAAAATATTCAATGAATGAAGGCAAACATTACAAATTCATTCCAGATCTAGATCAAAACACACCCAAGAAATGAAGACTAACAGCTGAGACAGAGTTATCCTGGATCATCCTCCAAACTCATCCCAGTTTACATTGCAAACTTTTTCTTCGGTATTGATGATAGCAGCACCATAAAACTGGTGTTCTACTTACTATGAGCAGAGAAGACAAAGAATCACAGAACGGCCGCTGCAGGACAGTAACTCCAACCTAAGTTAGTGCCGACGCTGCCAGCGTTAGCTCCTACTCTGTTTCTCGATATAGGTGGTTATGATGGCAAGTGTGCAGACAAGAGAGCAATAGGGAAGGGTAGGAGGAAGAGTGGGCTGGGAATTAGCTCATGAAACATGATTTTGTCAGAAAAAGCCGTCTTGTCAAAACACGAGTGTTTTGTAAAAATATACTAGATTTTGACAAGCCCTCACTATGTCACAGGCACAATTCCCGGGTGTTCTCCCCGCTTACCAGGTGGGCTGCTTGGCAATCTCCTCAGGTCCCCGTGACCAGAGAAGCCCGCGATGCGGGCCGCCTGGGACTTGCAAGTCCTGACAAGCACAGCTCCACCACAGGGAAACGAGAAGCCTTTAGTAACCTGGATTAAAGGCAAATCCTTGCGTTACAGCTACCATCCTCTAGCTGAAGTTCAAATCACTGTGCCGGTCCAAGTCTCACACTGTCCCCTACGTAAGGGGTCAAGTCTGAAGCCGCTCAGCTGCTGCGGGCAGAGGGAGGCAGGGTTCTGCACATCACGTGTGTACATATACACATACACACGCGTATCTCTGGATACATGCATGGTGGCAGGTATGGCATACCTGACAGCTAGGCAGCAATGCCATGGACATGCAGGCTCTGCCAAGGGAACAGATCACCCAAAGTAAGGCATATGGTAGGACAGCATCACCCCAGCACAACAATCCTGCCAGCCTCACCCAGGATCCTTGGGACTGTGAAAAATACTGAAGTGGATGTGTGCAGGCGATTAAGGCAAATGACGCTGAAAGCCCTGCTAGCGGAGCTGGCAGCGCAGACCGGCCTGGCTTGGGCCACCCCTGCTCAGCCCGGGTATCGGTGTACTCGCTAACGAGCGTGTACACCGCTTCGGGAAGCCTGGCTGCAGCCAGCCTCTACAAAGGCCTCCAGCCATCTGTCATCACCGCACTGCTGCCCCGCGAAACCTGCCCTGGAAATCCTGCAGCGCGCTTTTCCAATTGCTGCGGCTTAAACAAAACCTCCAACGCAGCAGGAATGCTGGCGTCCTTTTTTTGGTACCTCTCATCCACAGAGCCAGGGCAAACAGGTAAGTGTCACATATGGCAGGAATTCCCTCACCTCAATACCCATCTGGGAAACCTCTAACGACTGAAGTACTACAGTAGAAGAGAGCCCTGATCTAGGATCGGTCCAGAAAACGGCATTGCACAAACCAAGTTTTACTGCAGAAAGGCCAGCACACCAGTGGTCCTTTCTCCTTCGAGAGACACAGGGACGTTTAAATCAGCAAATAGTGTTTTTCTGATTCAGTCACTGCTCAGCTCGGGGTAGAAGAGCAGAGTTCTTCCAGACACAGGCTGCATCATGTGAAGCAGGACCGAGCAACTGACGCCGTCTGTCCTTCCCCTGCCTGGGCTACCAGCCATTCCTCTCCAGCAGCCGGGCGAGCAACAGCAGAGGTCACTAAGCCCAACTCCAGTTTGAGGCCACTTCCCTGTGCTCTTATATGCTTTTTTTGGACAGGGCTCTGAGCACCCTGATCTGGTTGGAGATGTCCCTGCCCATGGCAGGGGGATGGACTGGATGGGCTTGAAAGGTCCCTTCCATCCCAAAGCATTCTGTGATTCTATGAACAGCAAAGCTTTGTTAGAACAACAGAACACTTAACAGTGCTTGGGAACATTCTCGGGCCTTAGACCGTGGCTGGCTGTGTCGCTGAAGGGTTGGACCAGCCCTCCATACACATCTGCCCGTACCAGCGCGCCTCTCCCCGGCAATTCCTGCGCGTGGCCAGAACCGAGACGCTCCGGCTCCACTCCCGGGGCGTTCCGCAGGCTGCCGCCCTGTCTGGGGCCGAGACAGCATCACTGTATAGGAACAGGTCACTTTGTGCCAGCTGGCCTCACTACTGGGGGATTTCCCTGGGCACGTTTTATTTACTAGCAGAGAGACGTCATCTCAGGGACAGAGCGGGTATGATACTTTGTGTAGGGAGTACTGGAAAGTGAAAACGAATACAAAGAAGTCCAGCAGAGCACAGGAGCCACCATGGTCTACCATAAGCAGCTGCAAAAACGTATGCTGCAGTGCAGTCTGAACATCAGCTACGTAAGCAGAAGGAAGCCAGGCCTATCTGTGTGGCCATCTCCAGTTCAAGCCATCGGTTTTGGTGGCACAAGCCCAGACCCCAGCTGCAGCTCTGGAGGTTAGTCTCCCAGTGACACAGCAAGGAGCCCTACGGCTCAGCCACCATCAAACAGGGATAAAAAACCCCACCACTCATGCTGCGAGGACTCCGAGAGCCCAAGCAGTCCCAACTGGACCATCCCAGGAATTCACGCAACCTGCTCTGTTCGCCTTAGGAACATTTGATTTGGAAAATATTTGTTATTCCAAAGTAGTAACTGCTGATGCAAAAAGAGTTAGTAAAATGAAGTTACAGACTGTAAAGACATCCTTAAGTGTAAGAAACTGCTGCAGAAGTTCTCTGCTCTAATCACATTTAGTTATGTCTTACTATGCGGATTCCCGAGATGTCTGACGTCCGAGACGTATTTTACTGCAGCCTTAGTCAGAGAAACAACATTGAACATTTCTGACTAAAACAGTACAGACATTTTAATAAAAATTTCCCCTCTTATTAATGAAGGCAATCATTACAAATAATGGAAGTGATTTCCCCCCTCTCATAGCACATGTTCGTAGTAAATTAAAACCATTCTTTATCTAAAGTATTTTAAAGCCTAACCACGGAATTAAACACTAAGAGCCAAAAAACGTCTATGATATCTCCAAAAAAAGAAGCGAGTACTTACCAAGCTCTGTGGGTAGTTCTTTTATAGGATTCCCTTCTAAAAGCAGAGTTTTCAATTGCCTTTTCAATAAAACAAAATAGTAGCGACTGTAAGAGCAAAGTTCATTTCATTAAACAGAAACACAAGAATACTTTTCCTCCTTCATTTTTGTCTTGCTTTGTTTCCTGCTACAGAAAGGACTCCAGCAGACAAACCCACACTTCTCCATCGCTAACATCAGGGCTGGAAGATAACACACCCCAACGCTTTCTGGCATGACAAGCTGAAGTTTGCATTTATGCCCGTTTATTATATACTACTTCAGTATTTAGCATTTGATCTTTCTTTGCAAAGCCTGCTTATCACTTTAAAGTCTGATACTGACTGTTCCAATTATAAACACATCATTTTCAGTTGTTTATCATTTTGCTGAGCTTCAACTGTTTGGGCTGAGTGCGTTCCTCAGGCTAAATTTGAGCTAAAATTGCTCAGCCATTTTTGATAATGAGATTAGAAAGAAACATGCCCTATTTGTATTTAATTTCGTCAACTTCTTTTTGAAAAGCTCTAGTGTTCCTATTCTTGGAAGCAGCCTAGAAGCTTGGCATGGGTCACATACAACATTTATGTCACATATAAGATAATATTTTTTTGATATATCTGAAAATCTGCTAACATTTAGACAAATCTTAAGCTTCTGAAAAAACGTCAGTCTGGCTGTGCTCAGAAAACAACTGGTATCGGTTAGCAAGTGAAGTGCCCAGGACTGCCGTACACGCTGTCGTCTGGAGCGTCTCAACGGGAACCTCTGGGCTCCGGCGCGTTCAGGGTACGGGGACGCCTCGCCCAAAGGCAGGGAGGTTGCCTCCGTTTCCCCGGTAGCACACAGCCGCTGACCCCAGGCAGCCCTGGCACGGAGACGATACAGAAACCACACTTCACCTATTTCCTCATTTTTGACTGCTTCATTTTGCCATTTTAACAGCATTCTTTCAAATAGCTTTTAATGTCCAGCAATATATCAGATCAAATGATATTCTACAGACAAGGTGCTGTCCATACCATAAATGAAATTTCATCCTAACAGAAGAGTTAATGGGTATTTGTTTACTAGTGTTGCAATTTGACTTGTTTATTGTTAAAATTCAACAAAACAAACAAGAAGAAAGCTTGGTAGTTTCTGTCATAATATTTCTTTACCTCTAGGAAAGAAAAACAAACATTTTGGCAGCTGCTCAACACCGGATTAACATTTGTGGCAATATTTAAAGACATTTCAATTCAGTCAAAGAAACAAAAGCACCATATTCATGTTCGCATTTTTGAAGTGCAATACTGAATTCTTTGTAAAGCAAAAAACTCAGTGAAAGCAACAGGAGATTCCAGGCTCCGAAAGCCGAATTCCCCGGTGGTCTGAGGCGCCGCGGTACGCCAGGGCGATCCCGCCGGCGCTCGTGGCCCTGCGCGCGGAGAGCCGCGCCTGCTGCGCCACGGCAGACGCTCGATCTCGCCAGCTCTCGCCTGAACGCGACCTCTGCGCGAGGTGGTGGGGAACGTGCCCTTGGCCGGCCCCTGCCCAGCCGCACAGGTCTTGGAGGGACTTCTAGCGAGAAAAGTGTCAGAGCGGTACTTGCCCCCCTGCACGCCAGCACCGCTTCCACAGCTGAGGCCATGGTTTTGTTTGACCTGAAGAAACTCTTATCAGAGCATCTACTAAAATCAGTGAAATCTTCATGAACAACTCAAATCAGGCCCCAAACCAGCACAATGTTTCAGCGAGTCTTTGCTTTTGATGAAAACAATACTGTCGGCTGCTTCTAGAAAAGGATACCCAGACAGTTTCCAAACATCTTAAAACAGCTCTTATGCTCCACCATGTAATAAGGATAAAATGAAACTATAATAATGTTGAGAAAGCTAAGTAATATTCAGTAAATATTTCCGATGGGCATTTTCTAAAAGCTGAGCTGCTGTTTGAAGTCAATGGAAAAATACAAACAAGATCAAGCACAATACAGGTAGGGACTAGGGACTGACATTGCTTTCGAGGAAGATGCACACCGAGAATGTCTTGATCTCAAAGCACTTCAACCACTTGTACAATGATGATCATATAATTTACAAACCATATTAAATACTATCAGTCCTGTCCAATTTAAAAATAATTCATGAAAGCTGTACTTAAAAGATTTGAAAACATCATTAAACTTGACATTTTTCAGCTATTTTTAGAGGCATAACCTTCATTTACCATATTTTTCTAATCATAAGTTGAATATATAATGATTCACAAACAAGTGATCTTAAAATACTTTTAAGCACCTTGTTTCAATCACAAGATGCCACGAATTTTTTTTTTCTTTAAATTCTGTAGCATATACTGTTCAAGGGTTGTCTCCTTTCCCTCCTTACTCACTACTCTTCACAGAAAGGTTTCCTTTAGAACCACAGCCGCAAGCGAACTGTCCCATCCTGGTCTTTCTTTTCCCTTCCAGTAACAAAACCGTTTCTTCGTTCCTGTTAACCACCGTACATTGTGATTTGTGGTCTCCCACTTCTGGAGCGAGAAGCAAGAAGTTGTCCAAGGACATCAAAAGAACTGGTGAGCAGTTAGTTTTGGTGATCACGGCGACGTCAGAGCGAGCGCACTTTCCAGGGTGACAGCAGCATGGTGGACTTTCCTCTGCCTGGCTCAGTGCCGGCCGCCTAACCCTTCCAACAGCTAACGCCACGTCAGACCCCCGTGGCAGCCCGATTAGCGGTAACGTGCTTTGACTGAACTGTCACTCGGGAGCGACGCGAGGTTTGTAACTGTGGGTCCCTGTTTTCACCTCACCTACAACACCGTAAGAGTAGTCACCTACCGCCAATAAAATGAAAGGGGTGCAAAACCCACGTGAAAAGACTAACAGGTCTTACATTTCTGAAGTTAAAAAGAGTTTAGAAATTCACTATGTAATATTAATTGGACCTTTCAGTTCATCTGAGTTTTAGTAAACAAAATTAAGCTTATTTACCGCTCTCCTGCACAGAGGTCAACGCCAAACAAAAGCATGTAAAAGTCTGGCTGTTACAATGAAATTACTGTAAGGCAAATAGAAGACAAATACAATTGTTATTAAATTATCTGTATGACCAATGATCTTACCTGTGGTAGCCGATTCCAGGGGGAAGAGCTTTAATCTTGTTATACCGGAGATCCAGCCAAACAAGATGTGGCAGCTTTGGAAATAAATCCTCGGGAATCGTTGATACGACGTTCCCTTCCAGATGGAGGTACTACCAGAGAAACACAAACATGTTTTAAATCCAGAAAGAGAGGGGCTGTTCCTCGGCACGCAAAATGTCGAATGTGAAAACTGTCAACTGCTCCACGCTTTTATGGAAAGAACACTGTTAAAGGGGATCAAAGGATACACAATTCTAAATTACACAGGGAAGGGACTTATTTAAGGACTTTTTCTTAAAAACCTCCCAGGAATTAAAAGATTGTAGGTAAGAATTGGTAGGTTTTCCACTCATCTGACAAAGCAACGAGCCGGTAACTGCTCTGTGCTACACTCAAGCCAAAGGTACCAGAACTGCCATAACAATTTCCTCACCTTTATGCCGGGCAGTCTATGTATTTCCTCAGTAAGATGCTTAACATTTTTTCTGCTGACATCAGGAGTACCTGAAGATGACAACAGACACTGCTCAACAGCTTTCCTGATCTCTTTTGACGAATTAGAACCAGACAAACTTCTCTTTTTGAGATGTTCATCTCCAAAATTATCACCGCTGCCCTTAAACTCTTGAGAGTAGCTGTCACCCATTTGTCAGCGAGCCTGGAACACCGACTCAGTAATTCAAACTGATCGGCTGGAGGCAAGTCACAAGCTGAGAACAACAACAACGTGTTTTGGAAGGAGAACATACACACAGCAAGTTTCTTTTTTATGTTATTAATTTGCAGCTTACCCCCAGTGCTATGCGTTCTTTGTACAGTCAAATTGTTCTTTTTTTATATATGTATACATACAGTTATAATAATGATAGAAGATACCATAATATGTATTTAAAGGTATAGTAAATAAGAAAAATCACCGATTGGCCCTTGTGGCTACTTTGCCCCCACGCCACGTCCTACGCAGGCTTGGCAGAAACCCTGGCACACGTGTATGCAATGAATAACCTCCCTTCTGCCAGCAGGCTGTGCTGCCAAGTCTCCTTGGCCCTCTTGGCCCTGTCTCCTCAGCGTCTCCTTCTCCCCTCTCTGCGGGCTCCCAGGCGGGCATCGCACCGCACCGCGGTGCCTCGCCGGGGTCACGGCGCGCAGCGAGGCCGCGGGGGTTTGCCCGGCTCCCCTCGAAGGACGCGGGTGCCGTCAGGGCCTCTGCGGCCTCGCCTGCGCTGAGCGCGGACCCCGTCCCTGCTACACCCCATCCCCGCTGCACCCCGTCCCCGCTGCACCCCGACGCAGGGACGCGGACCTTCTCTACGTTGCGGTCTTTCCGATTCCCGCGGGCGCTGGGGTGCTCGCACGGTGCCGAGCTGCGCTCCCCTGCACCTCTGCTCCGGCTCCCCGGGCGCGGCGGGAGAGCCCGCGGGGGCCCGGCGGCAGCGGGGCCGCCCTGGCTGCGGAGGCCGCCGCCCTCCCGCGATCGCCTCTTCGGAGCGGGCCGGGCCGCCGCTCGGCCGCCGGGCCCCCTCTCCGCGGCTACGGGCCGGCGGGGTGCGGGGTCCGCGGGCAGCGGCCCCGGGGGATGCGGGGCAGCTTCTGGCCGGGAGAGGGCCTTCGCTCCCTTCACCCGACCGGACCCCGCTCGCTGCGGGGAGGCGCCTGCAGGCCGAGCAGCGCACGGCGCTCGGGCACCTCCAGCGGCGGGACGGAGCCGCCGGCCCCCGCCCGCCGGCCCTCCCCGGCCCCCGCCCGCCGGCCCGCCTCCGCGCTCGCCGGCCCCTGGGCTGGCTGCTGGCGGTCGCCCCCTCGCTGCCGGCGGGTGCCCGGGCCCGCTTCCAAAACATTTTTCCCTCCGTTTCTCATTGTTACTGCTTACGGATTCCTCCCAGGGCCCACGGCCGCCGTACCCCTCAGCCCAGCGGCTCGCTGGCAGGTTTCCCTCTCTGGGGCGGGCGCGTCCGGAGCGAGGGCAGGAGCCCCGCAAAGGCCCCCGGCCCCCGCGAAGCCTCCCGCACCGCGGCCCACGGCGGCCGGCAGCGGCTCTCCGGGCCGGGGGCCCCGCACGGCGGCCACGCCGGGGTCAGCCGGGGGCTGGGCTGGGCTGGGCTGAGAAAACCCCTGGTCTGAATTAGCGGGATGGCAGAGAGCCATTACTGGGATATTGAGACTACTTAATCTTACAGGTCCAGATAATTATGTTCCCAGGGACCGGGCAAGTTTGATCAGTAGCACTAGCAGGGTTCAAAATACAGGGAATTAACTTCAGCGTTTAGATACATTTTTTTTTTTTTGCTGACTTATACTGTGCTTATTAAACTAAATGAGAAAACAAAGCTATGTTAATGGGATTCCTTTAGAAGCTATTTCCTTACAGAAGCATTTTTTGTTTTCTAATTTGTAGAAGAGAACCTGGCACATTTTATTATATTCTGTAACCTCAAAGGCATATTGCACTCTGCAGGAAAGAGCATCTCGCTAACTGTGAGAAGGCAAAATACAGAGCCTTGGCAATAATATTTTGAGGCAAACAGGTAAACGTTTTGTTAGATCCCATGCATATACAGCATCTTGTGTAGCAAGTACGGCTGGAGACGGGACCGTCCCAAACTGCCAGAGATACTGCACTAGTGCAAAGCTCCGATTCCATCGCGTTCAGAATTGCCTTACCTTGGCTCACTTGAACGATCCCCTCGTTAGGAACTTCTGACCCAAAAGACTCTCCAGACAGGAGCCCGTTTTATAGCAGAGCACGTTGAACCTCGAAAACTTCCATTTTACAGGAAATCTCTGAATTCTGCAAGAAAACACTTGTCCTACAACACTGCTGTTTTCATGGGAACAGTTGGCTTAAACGCATAACTAAATAGGCCTAAATCTTCATGTTTGTTTTGCTACAGGGCCACAAGCTTCTGAAAAATACACCATTACCTGGGCTGAATAAGACAAAGCAGCTATTCCTCAGCTTGAATGCCTCTCCACTTTGAAAATACAGATTCTACTAATTAGACTATTACTGCTGATTTTAAGAAGCAGCAGGTATGACTAGTAATTTGATTATGCTTTTCCTGGAATAGATTTTCTTTGAGGCTACTTAGGTGATTAAATCCTAATTATCAGCAATATTTATAAACCAGAGGGCAAAATTTAGGAAAATTGAAAATGGATCAATGGCAAAGGTGTACTGAAAGAAGTATTGCTTTGCATTTGTTTAGGCAAAACCAAAAAATATTTGAGGATAATTTTATTTAAGATGACAAAAGAAAAACATTAGGATTGAAACCAGTGACATCATTCCATTAATTAAAGCAGCGATGATTTCAGGTAGCTCTGATCTCAGCATGCTGTTTACAATTCTATAACACAATAGTAATGGAGAAATATTTTCATGGGCATTTCTGGGAGAGAAAGTGAATCCGGAAAGATACCCAACTTAGGGAAATCATCTTAAAACAGGACCTTCAATGTTTTTCTTTTCAAATCTAGTTGTCCAATTCGGCCTCCTCACTTGAGTTCTCTATGCAGTATCAGCACAGTAACATAACACCATTTCTTTAACACGACAGTATCTAGGAAGGTTTTATCCTAACGAGGAGGCAAAAAGAAATACTAGATCAAAAGCCAATCAATAGATCCCTCAATAGGTTCATTTTCCTTTTAGCAAGCCAGAGTTACAAGCTCCAGTCACAAAGCAACAGCCACTATGGACGTTAAGGGTCCTGCATCATCTTACAGAGTTGCAAGTGATAACCAAGCTTCAGAGGGAAGCATTCAGCTTTTTTGCCCAGCTGCTCGTTCAGGTTGGCAGGCACTTACAAAATGTTACACACATTTTGCTTGCATTTGATTTCAGATAAGCTTGCAAGCAAAGTTTTTTTCCTCTTTCTAAAGAAAGGGACATTGAATAATACAAGAAAAGTCATTGCTTTCTCTATAAAACTACTCTCTATAGCTTTATATAGATTTTTTTAATACTCCCATGAGTGAAAGAACTAGATAAGTGAATTCTAAGAATGAGTCCTATTAAAATATAGTAACATATCTTCTTAACTTCTTAGTGAAACATTTGGTTAACCTAAATAAATAGATAACATAAGCAGAAAAGTGAACAGACACAAAAATGAAAGGAAGCACAAGAAAACAAAAGGAGGCAGAACTCACCAAAAATTTAAAGGGCTGAATTGCTCCAACAGTACCAGAAATAGAATCGCTCTTTCACAGGATTAAGCAAGAGAAGGCATTACAGTATACAGAAAACTAGGCAGGATATATATTCTACGCTGTAAAAGGCTAAATGCAAACAAGCGACTGAAGTGGCATGGGCTTACCTCAGCGGCCTCCAAGGAAGACGCTTGGGAGGGAGGAGGCAGGCACTTCGTTATGGCTGGGGGATTGAGCCCTGCTGGTGAGGGGCAGGGGATCCACCTGCACTCAACCGGCACCGTGCCTCAGTGAGGCACTCATCCCAACCCAGATCCACCTGGGCAATCAGCAGGGCCCAGCCCTGCAATGGCCGGTGCAACCCCTCTGCTGCCGCTCTGGACGAGGTTTTAGTTTTAAGGTTGCACGACAGCTGTTCTGCCTGCTGGTGCTTGCTGCCGGCCACTGCGGGTGATCCTAATAACAGATCGTTATTCATTAACTGTGGTGGTGTTAAAAGACTTTGGAACAGCTGGATCAGAGTGATTCCTATTAGCATCCTTAAAAATAGAATTGGCACTCTTTACAGAAACACTAATGGTAGGAAGATGTGTGAAATTTCCCCCTTATGTAATGTTTATTGAAAGAATTATGCGTTCTTTTAGAGAACCTTTTAAAATAAACATCGGCTTTTCTCTGTAGGCTTTCTTTTAGAACCATAGAATCTTGATGAAGAAGGCATGTGAATTTTAAGAATCACAGTAATATTCCTTTCAGCGTCTTAAACATGTTGCAATTATAGCCATTATATTCAGTAAAGGGCTTTTAATAGGAATGCGATATCGTGGTATATTGCCCCCCTTGTTTCTATGCCTAAATTAGGAGTGTCTTATATTATTTGCCTCCTTTGCAGTTTTATGATAATTGGTAGCATTTTTGTTTAGAAACCATTTTCATAGCTCACTGAGAACAGATAACCATAAAGAATATAATGCTACTTCAGGCAGTTCTATTTTTATTTGTACTGGCTTTATTCAGGATAACTTCACTGATACCAGGGAACTTGATCCTGATTTCCACTGATGAAAGAAGAAAACGATCACCATTCCATGCAGCTAGGAAAAGGGCAGAAAGGGAACCGTAAGTAATAGCTCTCAGCAGAGGATAACATAAAGAGGTAAAGTGCAGGATCCATACTGCTTAATTGAAGTGTGAGATTAAGAAACAAAAATTGAAATATTATCTTCAGTTTCCCTCATACTAATTTTGACATGATACAAAATATACAGCTCACGATGCTTGGGAATGAGAATGATCAGGCATTCCTTGAAGGACACTCATTCACTTGCAGAACTGAGGCGTTTGAGAACAATTGGATGAAATAACTCCTGATATAAATCCTTTGATTGAAAGAATAATCCTGGATTTTCATAAATAATTTATTTGGTCTGTCCTAGGTTCGAACAGCTATCACGTCTCCCAGTTGAATGAACGCACGTTGGCTTTGCCTGTTGAATGTCGGTGAGATTTTGACAAGACACAACATAGGTGGTACTGACTACACGAAAACCTGACGAGTTGGGTTCAGCGTATGTAGTTCTGTAAAGTTAGCGATGATTTCATGGCTGGTAAATTGAAAGAAAACTCCGATCTCTTGGAATCTGTGAGAAAAGAGAGAATATGCAAAAGTAAACACAGATGGAAGAAGACAAACTCTTCCAAACACGAGAGTGGTTGCTCTGCCTTTTGCAAGTCTCCCCTTGCCCTTCACAAGTCTCTGCTTGCACCCAGGTAAAAGGCAGTCCCGCAAGCCTCATCTTTCCAAGGCTGCGATAGGGCTGTTACGCAGCAGCTCATCCGTACTCTGGTCAGTAGTCACCTACGCTTTGATCAGCTGATTTTCCACCATCATATGCCTTGAAGCGCAATATATATGGATGCGCTTCAGGTTTGGATCCATTTCCACAGTAAGAGCCCAGGATGACGCCCAGGTTGGAGTGCAGGTTACTCTATCTGCTTTGCAGGTGGTGGAGCATCCCTCCCCGCAAAGCTGGCGGTAGCTAGCTGTCATCAGGCAGGCTGGGGGGCTAGGTGGACTCTGCACACACTACTGACCACACAGTTCTGGTTTGCCTAAGGTTTTTCTCCTGCTTCCCCTAGAAAGAACAGAACCTTCTTGCAGCTTTTCTTTCTTTTCTAATTTAAGGAAATGATCAGATCTGTTGTCTATTAACAGTTTCCAGACATGCATATTGTATCCCCAAGACCTTAATGAGTAAAATGCCTAATTGTCTCTTAGTAAAATACAGAACACAAAAAGAAGAATGGAGAACGGAAGATGAAAAAATTTTAAAAAAGGAGTAATGAATTCTTAGTGTTTTCAAGAACAGTTTGTTCCCAATAACCTCTTTGGCCACCCACTTTGCACATTTAGAGATGTAGTTAGAGTCACATCCAAAGATGTCTTGAAGAATATATCATCGTAGAAGTCAGCTTTTAATTAAACTTCCTCATTTCAAAACCCAAGCGGATCTCTGTTTCCCTGGAGACCAGGATATGTAAGAGGGCAGAATTCTCTCTCCGTTTCCCTTTCCTATGTTGGACCACTGTGGAGCAGTTTCTGTATCTCACTTTTTTCTCCTGCGGGATTAGTATTAGTAACTGAACGGACGTTTTCCTAAGATGACCGTAACTGTGTCACTGTGGTGGGTGATCTGCGTTGATCCTCGTGACGTGCAGTTCTTCACTGGGGGGATCGACATCTTTCACTGCACGTTACTACACTGGTTTTGAGTAGCGGTATCGGACACGAGTGCCCACCGAACAGAAAGGGAACCCTGTTTTCAAGTTTTAGAAATAGAAAATGAATACGATTCTGCTACAGAAATGACGCAGACCTGTCTGCTTGAACCTCCAGCACACCTGCACTGCGCGTGAGAGCGAATACGGTCGTCGGAGAGAAGACAGGAGGGCTACGTTTAGTGTTCCTGGCACTAGCTTTGCACCACTGTAAATGAGTGTGCGCGGGCAGTCGTGACCCAGCGTTCTCTGGTTCACGGACTGATCCGAGACGGTGAGCTTTTCATCCTTCTCTCAGCTTCTGTTGGTACAGAGGGGGAGACAACAACAGAGCTCTGCCTGAATTACTCAAGAGTAGACGGAGAATTAGAACTCTAAATAAATTGGAATTTATTTGCAATGGTGTTAAAATATTGAAAATGGAAAAGCTTATATAACACCATTTGTGCTAAATATTTGCAAATTAAATACAAATTCACTTTTGCTAATGAAGTGAGCAGCTGTGGCAGTTTTGCCTAAAGGAAAGACCACCGCGACGTGATTTAGAGCCTGTATAACAAACACCATGTTTAATGACAGGGTTGTTTTTCTCCCGTTTTCCTTCCACACACTCTCCAAAGTCCATGTTCATATGTCTCTCATTTCCCCTCCAACACATTCTCCTTTTCACCATTCAGATGTTGTCAGATATGACTAGAGATCACAAGCAAAACCACTGTTTTTTGAAGTGGAACATCACGAACAATTGAGATAATCAAAACATAATGTCCAAGGGCAAAATCCAGCCAAATAGCGTTGTTGGTGGCCCAGATTCCTTACCACGACACAGAAGTCTGGAGGAACTTTTCTAAACTCTTTTATCCCTCAGTTCTATCATCTTTGTTGGTGGCAGGTCAAAAGGCGCCAGCACGGCCCAACACTCTCCAAACACCGGGTTTGGTATTTAGAGCAGGAGTATCCTCTCCCAAATCAAAGCAGAGGGCAAAACCCAGAGAATTTCCACCTGAGAAGAACTGTTTGATTCAATTCGTGATAAACCTCACCCAGTTTTCTATTCGAGGTAACATTCTCCCTGACGATTTCAGTATTATAATTTAGATTGAAGCGGGGCTTAGGTTTCAAACGTGGCACCTTCTCCCCGCAGAAGCCCAAGGAGAAGTCGGTGGCTGTCGTGCTGGGCACTGAGCACAGCACCGAACTCCTGCTAGCTGCCAGGGCAGCTCCCGCTGTTTCATTCCCAGCAGAGCAAAGCCTCTGTGTTTATGGGTGGGTTTAGGTACTGATAGTTCTGCCCTTACAAAACCAGACTAAAACTCTGGTTGTCTTGGCTATGCACTAGGCAGGCCTCGTCACGGGGCTGACAACGAGCTGGTCATCGTCGTGGCGTTTGTGAGGTGGTTGGTGGGACACCTACGTATGCCTGTGGCTGCCTTCCTAGAAAGCAGGAGTAAACGAGAGGACCTAGTTTTAATTAGCCTGTATTACTATCAAGAATTTTGAGCAGCACTTAGTAGTGCTCTGAATAGCACTAAAAAAACCCAAACAAAAAACTTACAAGGCCTGTTATTTCTCTCTTATTTGACTTATCTTTGTGAAGGTAAAACTCTTATTACACTTCTAATGAAGCAAAAACTAGACAAAGCCCCATGCGGCACCTTCTTCCATTTCGCAGGTAAAGGAATCAAGGAATGCGGTGGAATGAAACCCTCCTCTGGTTTTAGGACCATCGCATCCTTATTTCCCACTCTGTTTTCCTACGCTACATCTTGCAAACTTCTCGGAAAAAGACTACGATTCTATGCTATGGATTTGATTGTCCAAATATTAGTGGGGAATGAGAGAGCAATGACAGCTGAACGGCAGACAGACCGAAGCCGCCCGCTGGCATCTTTCATGCTTTTCCTACAGGATGTAAAGGAAAGAGAAGGGAAGGAGTGAAAGCTGAGAGCTCAGAGATTTGCCGTATATTTAAAAACAAACCTATCCCTAAACAAAGCAAAAATCACTGTCTTGTATCGAAGGGTTCTGTCTTTTTATTTGAGAGTGATTCTTTCTGATTTCTCAGAGAAATATTTTTTAAGAACTATTCTTTGCCTTTGGAAAACCGTTCCTAAATTACACCTTTCAGTTGTAATCCTTTTACAACTTCCAGGCTCTTTTAAATAATGACTAACTCCTAGCAAATTTTCTGTAAAGACTACAATAACTAACATATCCATTTCAAAACATGCTATGAAAGAAAACAGCATCAATTTTAAATTAAAAGTTGGGAAGCAGCATCTCAGAAGTTAGGAAAGTGCTTACTGATGGTATAACAGATACAGTCTGATGGCTAAAGAGCCGTCACTCGCCTTGACGTTTCTGATGGGGTCTGTTAACGTTACAGGTTATTTCTGAGAAATGCATTTAATTGGACATTCCGTGAGAGATTTCAATTCAACCAGCCATAAAAACCGGCGTCGCGAGCGCGTTACAGCTCAGCATTCTGCAACGGCCATAGTGACTCGGGATGAATTCTGTTACCGAGGAGCTCTGCAGCAATCCCGAGTTTTCTCACTGAGAAAAGAGCAGGAACGAGCTAGTGAGACACAGACCCCGGTTATTTAGGCAGCGCGGCTTTTCCAGGCGTAGCGCTGCACAGAACAAAACCGCAGCGTAAGGCTCCTCATCAGAGCTCGCCCTCCGCGCGCGGTAACATTCGCGCAGCAGGATGGAGCCGCTGCATGCTTGGCTGTTCGCGTGCTGGCAGACTGTTTGCAAGGGTGGCTGCGGGCCACGCTTTCCTCCTGACTGCTTGGAAGTTAAGTCACAGGCCCAGCAGTCTACGGAGGAAAACAGAGATCTTCTGGACGTGCTTCTGGGAAAACGAGGCATCTGAGTTACTGTCTGTTCGAAAGCTCTGCAGCGAGTCCTGGAGGCTTCCCCCAGTCGAGCGAGGGACCGGCAGCGCGGCAGGGAGGTGCAGTTTTTGAGAGGGGTGAACATCTGGGGCTGGGCCTCTGCGCCTCCCCGGGAGCCGCGCTGGGTCCCCCGGCTCTGCTCCGAGCGGGGCTGCCCAGGGGCGACGGGCAGAGACCAGCCCGGGCCGCGCTGGCGGAGCATCGCTGGCTGCGCTGGCCCCGGCAGCGGGCTGGGTGGAGCGGAGACGTCCTTTAGCATGGACTGAAGAAACCTGGGGATTTCGGTGCGCACCCATGCTACGGGCTCACGTTCCACCGGGGGGGAGGCGGAGGTTCGGGCACTAATTATTTTTCTAACTTTGGTTTGGTTTCTTGCACCGCACCTGTTGCGGTGATCACTGAGAACCATCATTTCAGGCCTAAACCACCAACCTCAGGCTTGTTTTTCTTCTCTGTGTCAAAACTTCCCCTGTAACATCTTCAGACACAGTGCAATAAAGATCTCCATAGCGAGGGAGCTTCTGAAACGCTGCGGAATCTCTATACAAGAAAAACATTGATTTTCCAAGCTGCCCACTAATTTAAATCAAGTCCTTATTTTATTACAATAGCTGAATAAAAATCAATGCGGCCGTCTTCACGTTAATAAGGTTAAAAACCAGTAGCGAGTACTAGTGACTGATTTGAGCTATTGCGCTTTCATCAGTAACAACGGAGCGCTGGTAAAAGGCTCGGCCATGCTATCATCTGATCGCCTGTCAGCCTGGCTGCGATGTTTATGTATGAGTTTAAAAATAACCAAGCGGTGCCAGATCGCTGCTGGCGGCGCCGGTGCCCCCGAGGGGGCGGAGCGGGCGGTGCCGGGGCAGGGCTCGCTGCGGGGCCGGGGACCGGGGACCGGGCAGCTCGGGGCTCGGCGGAGCTGCGGGGCGCTGCCTGCCGCCATCGCCGCCCCGTCCCGGGGCAGGGCCGCGCCGAGCCGTGCGGGGAGCGCGGCTGGCGGCGGCGGAGGGCAGCGGGCAGCGGGGAGCGGCCCGCCCCTCCACAGCCCCTCCGCCCGGGCGGGCTGCGAGGAGGAGGAGGAGGAGGAGCAGGAGGCGGGCCCCGAGCCCCGGCCCGGCCCGGCCGCACCTGCGGGCGGCGCCGCTGCCCTCCCGCCGCCGCCGGGGGCGCTGCGCTGGGGGCGGCCCGCCCCGGCCCGCCCTGCTCCCGCCTCCCGCCGCTGCGGCCGCCCGGCCCCGCGCCGCTCCGCCCGGCCCGGCCCGGCCCGGCCCGCCTCGCCTCGGCTCCCCTCCGCCCCGCTCGGCTCCGCTCCGCCGCGCCGCGCTGCGGCAGCCGCCGCGGGCAGGGGGACGGGAGGCGGCGGCGCCGGGCGCTGCCATGCGGGCGGGCGGCGCCGGGGCGCGGGGCGGGTGAGGGCGGCGGCGGGGGCTGGCGGCGGCTGGCAGCGCCCGGTCCCGCCCGCGGGAGCCGCCGGGCCGGCGGGGAGCGGCGCGCAGGGCATGCCATCCGCCTCGCCCCGATGTTTCACTGGGGCAAGTGGAAGAAGAGGATGGGAGCGAGCGCCTCCTCCTCCAAGAGACCCGTCTTCGACGAGCGGGAGGACGGTGAGTGCGGGCCGGGGTGCCCCGGGACGCCCTGCCCTCGCCGGGACGCCCTGCCCTCGCCGGGATGCCGTGCCGCGGGCTGCTGAGCCCCGGGATGCCCTGCCCGCCCCGGGCTGCTCAGCCCCGGGATGCCCTGCCCGCCCCGGGCTGCTCAGCCCCGGGATGCCCTGCCCGCCCCGGGCTGCTCAGCCCCGGGACGCCCTGCCCTCCCCGGGATGCTCAGCGCCGGGATGCCGTGCCGCGGGATGCCCTGCCCTCCCCGGGACGCCCAGCCCCGGGACGCCCTGCCCTCCCCGGGACGCCGTGCCGCGGGATGCTCAGCCCCGGGATGCCCTGCCCTCCCCGGGACGCCCAGCCCCGGGACGCCCAGCCCCGCACCTGTTGAGCCCCGCTCCGCTGGGCACGGCGGGTCCGGTCCGGTGCGGGTTCGCCGGCCGGGTCTCGGCGGGGCGCGGGGGCCCCCCAGCCCCGCAGCGCGCTGCCCCGGCGGGCGGCCGTCCGTGAAATAACCGGTCACTGGGAAGTGGGCGCCGAGGGCACGGTTGAGCAGTGAAGTTTCGATCCGTGCAAGGAAATCCCTGGTTTTAACAGGGAAAGATCAAGTGCCGCTGGCCATCAAACTTCTGCAAACTACTTGTCATTACAGAAAGGCTGCTTTGGGGCTTTTTTTTCCCAAAATACGAGTTTTTTTTGTAGAAATACACCATGAAATTGAACCACAGTTGCATTAGACTTCTCAGATGCAGGGTGAGGTTTCAGAGGACCAAGGGAAGGAAACTTCTCTGCGGGTGGGGGAAGACGCGGGTGAGGCATCAGGCCAGCAGACGGCTGCTGGACAGGCTGCGGGATGGCCGGGAGCTGCGTTGGCCCCAGGGCACCGCCTGAGCACTGGCAAAAATCCCCGGGTGCTCAGGGCACGGGAATTGTATGCTAGATAAACTTGGAGTCAAATACATATGTTAATTTGAGTCTTCAAGGCACGGTGATGATGTAGTTTCTGTGAGCACTGGGTCTGCTGGCATCCCCTCGGTGAGGGGGATCCAACCTGAGCCCGTCTGTGCTGCTTCTGAGAGCTGAAGGGATGTTAAATCAGGTGAACTCTTACTGGAGCAGTAGCTAGTTGATATCACCAACAAGTATTTATTAGCAATTCGGAGTATGATATCGAATTGTTAACCCTTGCATCTCTCACTACAGAAGTGTAGAGAAAACATCTGTTTGTTGGAGCGACGCCTCGCCGCCCGAGGGGCGTGCTGCGGTCTGCCTGAAAGCACAACAGAATTGCTGCTGGAAGGAAAACTGCAGAATCCATCCACCCCCCGTCCCTTTATACTAACGGTGCGCATGAGATTGGGTCGGTGTGAGTGCTGGCGTGTGCAGCTCCGGGGGGCTTCACCAGAGTTCGGTGCTCAGCGTGGAAAATGTGTTTGCTCTTGGCTGTGGCGGGTCAGCAGGAACAGCAAGCGAGCCAAGTTAAAATGCTGAAATTGGAGGCTCTGCTGCAGAGTTCGGAAAGCATTTCGTTCTGAACTGAGCCCGTACACAGCCAACGTAGGGGAACTGAGCTTTGCAGGGGAACGACCATTGGCAAAAACCCGACCACATCTGATAAGGCATTTTCAAGCTTTTGCAATAGAGGAGGCTTATTAGGACGTTACTTTCTTAATATTGCCTGCTTGTTCATCATCGCTTGTTAGAGTGTGCTCAGAGCAATTACGGTGTTGTTCTGGTGAACTCATATTTACTGGCACGGCATGGTTGCTATGGAGATCTAAGACATTCCAATAACTTCCTTACATAAAGAAGCCAGTTAATACTTTGGTTTTGTGTGTGACATAACGTGGAAGAATTACTAGTGATGACAACTTAAAGTGAAATAAATTAGAAGAAAAAAAAGGAAAAAGATAGGTTAGTATATGAAATTTTACCCATAGGTGGTTCCCAGTGATGGATATACAAGAATGAGCCTGACTGTCTAAATCCAATGGTTAATCCCTTTTAATTACGGTAGGGTGTATGTAAATAGAAGGTTAACATTTATTCTAGTGAGTAGTAACACAGGGGCCAGTATTTACTCTCAGATAAATCAAACTCCAAACGTGTAGAGTTTTGAGGCAAGAAAACCCTTGCAGTCCTCTTGCCTGACTTCCTCGGAACCCATTTCAGGACTTTATGGAATTACTGCCTCAAGTCAAACCGGTGTGGCTACGGCAGAGCGCGGTGGGGCTTCCTGGGGTGGGCAGTAATGTGTTCGCTCTCGGTGTAAAACGCCCGGCCCTGGAAGGTCATCCGCTCTTAACCTCACGGTTAGAAGTCATCTTTTCTCTCCAGTCTGCGTCTGTCCAACCTCAGCGTCCTGCTGGTGGATCTCACCTTGATAAACCGGAGGAGCTTCTCTTGCCCTGCCCCTGTCTCGGTGTAGCGGCAGGCTGGGATCACGGCCGCCCGGCGTCCGCGGCGGTGGGACGTGTGGATTGAGCCCTGTGAGTCTGGGACGCCGAGGGTAAACTTCATATTCCTGAGTCTGCCCTGTGGATCTTCCCTCAGCCCTCTCCGTTTGTTTCAGCTGCGTTTTTGTTAATGCTGGGACTGAACTCGTTGCTTCGGCAGGGATCGAGCCCGGGGCAGGTCGGTGCCGATGCAGCCTGTGCGGAGCTGTGCTACGGGGAGTCGCGCCCAGGGAACGACCGTCCTGCTCCCTCCTCGCCTCCCGCCCTGGGTGCTGTGCTGTCCCCTGCCCCCCAGTTTTCCCCGGTTCAGGTAACCTCTCTTGACTGCGAAGCGGCGTGCGGGCCAAGTGCGACCGGTCCTTTGCGTTTCATCTGAGCTGCGGCGGGGGGACGGCGCGTCCGCACCTTTCTGACACGCTTCTGGTACCGCGCCTGGCTGTGGCGTGCGCGTTTCCCTGTTTCATGTTTGCGCACGCAACCTTTGAAATATTTCTGAGCGTTTCGGAGTTGGGATTCAGCTAGCAGAAACGCTGACTTTGAAAGGGGAGCGTCTGCCTGTTTTGTGTGTGCTTCCAGAAGGCCCTGGCAGGTGAGCGGTCGGTTCCCCTTGCGTCGGCTGCGTGCAAGCTCCAGCCTGTCCTGCTGGAGATGCTACCTGGTCGTGCCTTTCTGACAGCTAGTTTTTGGCGGGGTCCATTGTACCCTGTTTCTGAACGGAGAAAGTTAATGAAGGGGGGGCGGGAAGGGAAAAAGAATATAAAAAGGGTGGGAAGAAGAATGTAAGGCGAAAGAATGGCAGGGCTGCAGGGTTGGGCGCTCTCAGAGTTACGGTGCGCTGGAATAAGGCGGCCTCGGTAAGCTGCAGTGCATTGTCCATTTCCCATCAGGAAAAATAGGCTTTGTCTGTAAGGGCTCTTTAGGGTTTCTTATTTGTACCCGTAGGAACCTTTTAAAAGCCTCTTACTTGGTCGGTGAATTTGTTCGCCGGCACCGAAGCAGGCGCAGCGCGGGTGGCAGTGCCTCTGCCTGCTGTGACCCATCGGCCCTCCGCGGCAGGGCACGGGGCGCTGGAACGTCTCAGCCGCCGTCGCAGGGCTTGTTTTCCACGTGGGCAGAAAGTGTTTTCTGCTGTTCTTTTTGGGAAACGGCCAAGCAAGTTTTATTGACACCCCCCTTATTTATTTATTTATTTTTATTTTACTTTTTTATGCTAAATGGCGAAAACCCGTACTTGTGAAGCCAACAGGAATGTTTCAGCCCAAACATTAAGAAAAAACATTTAGCAGAGTTGCTAGGACTTGGGAAACGGGGCTGAGTAATAGGAAATACAAGGCACTCTTAGTGCTATTAGCATTGCCCACAGTTGTGTGATGCGAGAGAGGGGGAAAAACAGCATGATGGATCTTTATATGCAGCTCTATCTACAGAGGAATTTCAAGAGTGCATTTGGTTGTGGCTTCTCCTGAATCAAAGTGGCTTACTAAAAAAGTGTATGTAAATATACATGAGAATATGTAAAGCCATCTGGTGCTTTCTGCTGAGCTGTTCCTTCCTTCGCTTACACCAAGGTGAGTGGTCCGGGGACTTTCTGCCTCTTTCCTGACACTGAATTAGATTTCCAGCTGATTTATGAGGTTTTAATGCTGCAGCCCAGTTATTTTCATTGTGATTCTGTCTCCATCACTTGTTTGCCCATCCCTTGTTTGACTCTCTCTACTGGAGTGCAGATGGCTTTTTGTAAGGGGGTCAAGCGCAAATCTCCTGGGTTTATCCTACTTCCACCAAAATCAACTTTTTCAAACAAGTTCCCAGTTTTACAGCCCACAGGTACAGCTCCTCCAGTAAACCAGCCTGACTGGAAGGAGCGTGTGCTCAGGGGTAGCCTTTGGGTCGGGCGAAATGGCTGCGGGTGGTTTTGTTGCCCTTCTCAGGGGGCAATCTCTGTTTGAAATTCTTTGGTTTGGGTCGTACCGGGAGGAGTCTGGGGAGGGAAAACACCCAACCGCGAGGGCGGCCGGTGGCGTTCGGGAGGGCGCGGGGCGGCGGGGAGGCTGCGGGGCGGGTGAACGCCCCCTCCTCGCTGGGGCCGGGCTGCCTCCGCAGCGCGGGGATGGCGTCTGTCGGCCGGCGGCACCGTCCTGAGCGCGGGCCAGCGGCACCCGCGCCGGTGGTGGCTGCTCTCCCCCGTGCCCGGGGCGTGCTGGTAGACGTGGGTCTAAAACTTACAAAAGAGCCGCTCTGCGAATGCCTGCTGTGAGTTACCAAGCTGAGAAATACTATTCTGTAAAAACGTGTTTCCGTGGTAAAACAAGAAAACTGTTAGGCGTCTTGAAGCTGTTTCCTAGCCGCTCAGTTTGCTGCAGTGCTCCGGCTTTAGGGATGTGCTGGGCCCCGCGGGCTCTTGAAGCCCGAGCAGTGCTCGAGGGACAGTCCCGCTCTGCCTCCCCGCCATCCTCGTCCTCGCGGGGACCGCGGGAGGCTGGGAGCCTCGGCAGCTGCGCGGCACGGCGCCCATCCCCATGGAAACGGGTGAGAAGCTGCAAAACCTGGGGGAACGTGCTTAAAATAATCCCCATTTTAATTTCAAACCATGTGTTGGCAGGCTGTAGGGTTACACACACACCAGAGTGTGCATCCCTCCTGCCTCACCCTGCTGATCTGGTGATCGACAACGGGAGCGCTTCATTTGTGGAGCTGTTTGATATACAGAGACCAAACCGTGCGTGCTGGTGCTGAACCTGCCTCTTGCTCCGACCTGTCATCCCGCAGCCGCCTTCTGCCGAGCCTGTGCCGGCTGGGAGCTGCTGGGAGCTGCTGGGAGCTGGCTGCCTCCAGCCACAGCTTCGGGGAGGACTCCCAGACCCAGGTGTCATCGTCAGATTACATCACTTTGAAGTCAAGAGTTCAGCTGCCGCCGATAGATTGGCAAGCTGTTTGCATTCCTCCTTTTACTTCCTATTTTCTGATCCGCCGGGAGCAAGATGCCCAGTGTTCTCCACAGCGCTAGGCATTTGTTTTTCAGATCGGGATTCTCCCCCGTAACTGTTCGTTCCAGGGGTTGGGACCCTCGGGGAAACAAGGGCACGCTGCGGGACTGCCGGGGGTGTCAGAGCGACAGAGACGTGGAGAGGACGGGGAGCAAAGCCGGGCCTCGTCGTGCGCCCCGGACCTCTGTGGGGACCCAGACCCCTCCGCCAGGTTTGCCCCAGCGCTGGGGGCGTCCCGCTGCGCTGCCAGGAGAGAGGCACTGGGGGACGGGACAGTCCCAGCCCTGGCCCAGGGCCCCTCTCCTAAGGGGATGAGTGTCATAAACCACCTGCTGCTCCTTCGGCCCCCTCCCGCGGGGTGGCCAGCATGGCCCGGCCGGGTCCCTCGGTCCCTGGGGGCTGGGGCTGCCCTGCAGCACCGTCCCTGCTCCAGCCACCGCCGTCTGTGCTCCTCCTGCCGCGGCGGGCTCGCCGGCGGGGCGAAGCGGCCTGGGCACTGGCTCCTCTTGCGGCTGGGTGCCCGACACCGGTTCTCCCGCGCGGCTCCATCATCTCAGCTGGGCAGGGGTTTCAAGCCCCGGGGAGGAAACATTGCCCTTCTGATTGGAAAACTATGGACTAATGCCCAGTAAGGCGGTTAGAAAATCCCAAATCCTATTTATTTAGGGTCAGATACATGTATGTTAAGCTTCCATGCTCTGCAAATTACTTATTAAAGTAATCACTGATCAGATTGCAAGGCAAACCTTTTTCATAGCCTGACTCTTATGTGACTGTGGGTTGAGAGCACAGATGCCTTTCCCTGTTATTTAAAAACAAGAGAAAAAAACCTTTATGTACTATCAAAGTGGTAGCTAAGTAAGTAAGTGGGGGGAGGAGGGAGTGGGAATTACAAGGAGGTGTCAGAAAAGCTGTGTTTAGTATTGTCAGCGGTGCTTTGTTTTCGCTTTGGATCTCGCTTCCCCCGGATCAGAGGCTTTTTGTGTGTGCTGTGCCCAGAGACAAGCTCTTGCCGCACGCTCGCTGCCCCCCAGCCTCCCCAGCAGAGCCGATGCTCCTTGTTCAGTCTAAGGACTGAAAACCTGGCCCTGCGTGAAGCTGCTCAGTGTGTCGTGTAACGCAGAAATGGGTTAAATCCAGAGAACTGGGTGACTGCGAGTCGTGGAAGTGTGTGGTAATACACACAGCGTTTGGGTTACTGGCTCTCTTTCTCCTTCAGAAATAATTAATAACTTTGCTGTCACTCTCCGCACTGAAGGCCGTGGTCCGTTCTCAGTAGCGCTGGAAGAAATCTGAAGAAAAAACATTCTGGATTTGCACTGCTGAAAGGGGACAAAACGTCGCCCTTTGAACACTGAAAATTGCAGCTATGGAAAACTGTTGCTATTGTTCACCTAAGACCATGCCTTATCTTTGCCTTAAGAACATATATATTTTTAAATCTTTTAATTGACAACTGTTTACAAAACTAAGCTGCCGTTCATGGAGAGAATACAGTGTGCATAGAGACTGGAAATTTAATGTTTCCTTCATTTCATTATGTATCTTGTTCTTTCAGATCTTTGTAGAGTTTTCACGTTTCCGTGGCCCCTTCCCGGTGTAGTTTCACCGTTAGCAGTGGTGCGGACGGGGTCTGTGGCCAAACGGCTGCCTGGGCTGCGCGGGGCTGCGCACGCTCCCGCGCCTCCGCCCTCCTCTCGCTTGGCCTCCTCCCGCCCGGGGAAGCTCCCGTACCTTTGCCCACTGGGCACCTTGAGGTGAGCTCTGCTGGGCGACGCAGCGCAGGGTAAGCAAGGTGCACATTTCCCTACTTTTGCATTTCACGGAGGTCCAGCACACACAACAGGCCTGTCCCGGGCAGCCGCAAGCGTCGTTTCTCCGAATCTGAATCCAGCATCTACGCGGGCGTTTCTCCCTGGGGAGCGGGGCTGCGGTGTCCTCTGGCTGCGAGGAGCGGTGGCAGGCGTTGGCGCTGGTGATGCTCCCAGGCGGGGGTTCCCCAGGGCTGGGTGTTGGAGCACCGTTGGTGTCACCGCACCCTTCGGGTGGTGCCCACGTGGGACCGATCCGTGCAGCGTGCCCGTGCTGAGCCTGCCAGCTCTCTGCCTGCAGAGGTGCCGGCTCTCAGCCTACCCACCCCGGTCCTGGCAGCGTGCCGCGGCGCTGCCGGGAGGCAGAAGGCAGGAGAGGGCTGTGGCAGCTCAGCGCGGAGCCGGCTCCCTTTGGGCGCTCATTCGCTCTCGGGCAGACACAGGCGCTCGATGCCAGGTCGGTGGGACCCTCCTCTTCCTCCCCAGCTGCCAGACCCTGAACCCTTGAGTCTGGCTCTCCTGCATGCAGCCGGAGGGGGATGCCCTGACCCGCTGAGCACAGCCTGCCCCTCGGTGCCGAGCAGCGCTGGATGGGGATCTCATGTCCTCCCTCCTGTAGGAACAGCCCAGGCATCTTCTGGACATGAGGGAGGGAAGGTCCTGCAAGTCCTCAAAGAGGCTCTTGTGCCTGTGGGAGGTCTAAAGAGAGGAGATCGGGGTAAAACAAACCCTGAGGGCAGCTGATGCTGTTTGCAGGAAAAAAGGGAAAAGCGCAATCAAGAAAAAAGTGATGGGAAATACAGTTCAGGTAAGATGTTAGACCAAATTAATGCTTGGTCTGTTCTGTAAAGGCCACAGTCCTCAGAATTGGCTTGAAATGGGCTTACTGTGAATTCAGAATAACATGCAGGAGCACGCTGCTAGGGATCTAACCACCTTGCTGACCACATTCCCGGTGCTGGCGTGGTGACCTTCCCAGCTCTGCTGGCATTCCCACCCATGCCTGCAGCTTTCTGGGGGTACAGGTACAACGAGGTGGAGCTGATGGTGCCAGGTCGCTCGTAGTCACCAGCACCGGCAGCTGCCGGCCAGGAGAGCCTGCGCCGTCGGTGCCCGGCTGCGAGGGCACTCACACGATCACCTCATGCTGCGGCTGGCAGAACGGCAGCGTGTGTCGCTTGACAAGTAAAACCTTCCTGGAAATGAAAAAAGTTGCTCTTTTTGCGGTTTGGTGCTTTTATCACATGAAAGTCGGGTTCTGAAGTGGTGAGCAGGTTGACATGCCTGCGGCTGGGTCAGGTCTCGCCTGATGGGGGGCCCCATGCGGTGCCTCGGCTGGAGGAGGGGTGCGTAGCGTGGTGCACGCCCACGAGTCCATGCAGGTAGGGGATAACGTGTGTTTCCTTTTAAATGTCCATTCATTTCTTGTGGGAATGCCTGAAATTGAGTGCGGTGAGAAACATTTGTGTGGAGCAGGGGTGCTCGCTTGCAGTGGTGATCCTCTGCCCTGGGCTCAGGACTTGGGCTTTCCGCTCACCGTGGCCCGGCTGAGTGCCCGTGAGCGTGGCCCGGCTGGGCGCCCTCGGGCAGGGGAAGTTGCTGAGCCCGTCGTTCACGGTCAGCCTGAGAGATGTAACAGCAGGTACGACTTTTCCCGGTCTTTTCCAGGGACCCGCTCCCCAGCTGCAGTTTCAAACACTTTGCTGTTGAGCAGTCTCTGAAACGTTTCATAGCTCCGTTTTTGTTAACACGCGGTTTCTCCCACCTTATCCTGGGATCCCGTAACAAGGCACCCACATTCATCATGAATAACAACTTCTTCTTGTGTGACGTGGCTAGAAGTTGTAGAGAAGTAATGGAGGGCGAGGTGGCAGCAACAGAGGGACGGCGGATGGTGCGTGAATCCCAGGTGCTGTGTGTGCCGGTGTAGGGATAGGCGTGCGGCAGGGCGAAGAACAGCGATGGCTAAGCTCTGTATTGGCATTTATCTCCCGAAGTGAAGAGAGGCGGGATAGCTCGCGAGTGGCTTAGCTTTTCCCAACAAGAGAAGATAAATGTCAGTGTCCTCTTTCCCTCTCCTACTGTTCTTCAGGAATTAAATTGCTTTAGGTGACAGTTATCGAAAATTAAAAGTGCTTAGGATGTGTGGGAACAGACGGCTCTGAATACTGCTAAGCAATGAGATATGACAGTGTGTGAATGTTGATGTGCTAATTTACATCGAGTCTGTTGTTCAGGGTCTTTTCCAATACCTGGGACTAGTGAAGAGATGCAGGCGCTGAATGATGTTCTGAGTTCAGCGGCTTGCTGATTCGGCTGTGCACACCGCAGCCTTAGAGGCTGATGGTTAGCTGTGCTGTGTAATTAAATTAAACAGCAATGTCATGTATTTGCAGCTCAGCTGACAGTTCTGGAAGCTGATAATTTTCACTTATTATTCAAAAAAATACACGAGTTTGGTTCTAGTAGCATCAGCAGAGAGCTGGTGGGCTTCTGAGGCTGATGGTGCTCCGAGCAGCTTCCAGGTTAACCTGCCAAAGGCTGTTCCGGCACAGAAAGTTACCTTACTGTCCAAGGTTTTAGTTCTGTTACAGCCTGCCTGTCCAAAGATCTAAGTGACCTTTTATATTTATTTGGGTAGTGTGTTGGTGACAGTGTATTGGAGCACTGGAGAAAGTGCGCTCAGTAGCTCGGAAGCAATGCGGTGAGGAAGATGTAAAAGCGCGGCACTGTAGATACTGGCACATTGCTTTGGGTCTTCCATTTCTGCGTGGTCTGTACAAGGGAAAATAAAGCTGTCTTTGCTCAGAAAAAAAATATTTCTTTCTTCCTTTCTTCATTTCAGGTTAACTCCCTGACCAAAAAACCACCCCCCACCCTCCAACAACCAACCAACCCAGACAAAATGCACAACTAAACAAAAGTTGGCATCACTGCTTAAAATACTGGCATATGGTTTATGTCCTGTGAATTTAGAGGGATTACCTGGTGGCAACAAAAGGCCATCATATATATATTTCAGATACCCGGGGCGGGGGGGGAAGGAAGGGAACAGGGAAACTCAGTAGGAACTGGGAAGAAACTTCCACTGAAAAGAAACTATTGCAGTATTTAGGAACTTAACAGCCAAGACACTTCCTAGGGTTGACTTTAATGTTATTGGCATGTAGGCAGGATAAGGGCACGTGGAGAAGCACTTACTTAGGTCCCCTTCTATGGTCGCTTGGAGAATTCCCATGTGTTTTTAGTTGTAGTGCCTGAGTCCGCTGACAAAGGGCAGAAGGAAGGGGCTTGGACGGGCTTGGACTGAAGCGCAGGTTCCTCCTCTGAGCAAGCAGTTCTCTGTGACAATCAGGTTAAACACTTCGGGAGGTGCGGGCTGCAGTGAATGCTAATTACAATTATCCAAAAAATGGAGTAAATTATATAGTTGGAAAGTCCCCTGCATTAGATGTCAGTTAATCATCCAGGACCATCAGGGTCAGTCAAGATCCTTCGAAATCTGTTTTCCACTGACCGTACGAGTAGCACAGTACATGTACACAGCTCAGGAGTCTCTGGATGTTGGGTGAAACACATTTTTCTTTTCCTCGCAAATAGCTTTTTATTGCTACTATCATTTCTGTGCTATTTTAGGAACAGAAAAAACACTTTCGAAGCACTGGATGGCAAGCGTGCTGCCGAGGTGTGATGCTCCCCGTCAGTGCACGCCGCAGGCACCCACAAGCCACTGCCATGAGAAATGAAACCTGCCCGAGTGCACTGCGGCTGCGCAGCTGGGCTGTGCCGGCTGTGGTGCAGCGGGGCTGTGCATCCATGGCGGTGCGGCTGGCTGTGGTGTGGCTGGGCTGTGCGTCCATGGCAGTGTGGCTGGGCTGTGCGTCCGTGGCAGTGTGGATGGGCTGTGCGTCCATGGCAGTGTGGATGGGCTGTGCGTCCGTGGCGGTGCGGCTGGGCTGTGTGTCCGTGGCGGTGCGGCTGGGCTGTGCGTCCGTGGTGCTGTGGCTGGGCTGTGTGTCCGTGGTAGTGCGGATGGGCTGTGCATCCGTGGTGGTGCGGATGGGCTGTGCCGGCTGCAGTGCAGCTGGGCTGTGCATCCATGGCGGCGTGGCTGGGCTGTGCCGGCTGTGGTGCGGCTGGGCTGTGTGTCCATGGCAGTGTGGATGGGCTGTGCGTCCATGGCTGTGCGGCTGGCTGTGGTGCGGCTGGGCTGTGCGTCCATGGCAGTGTGGATGGGCTGTGCGTCCGTGGCGGCGTGGCTGGCTGTGCCAGGTGCGGTGCGGCTGGGCTGTGCGTCCGTGGCGGTGCGGCTGGGCTGTGCGTCCGTGGCAGTGTGGATGGGCTGTGCCGGCTGCAGTGCAGCTGGGCTGTGCATCCATGGCGGCGTGGCTGGGCTGTGCCGGCTGTGGTGCGGCTGGGCTGTGTGTCCATGGTGGTGTGGCTGGCTGTGCCGGCTGCAGCCCTCCCTCTCGCTGGCTGTGGAGGCTCAGCCACCTCCCGAGTCAGGCCGTCGGCAGGTAAATCTCTTGCCATCGCTGCCACTGATGTTGGCTGGACACGACATTACCTCCATGACTCAGTGCGTTTTCGCTGTCAGAAGGATATTACATCTCTTCTGAAAGACCTTTTATTAAACTGTGGTATGTAGCATGCTAAATTACCTTGTAAAACAGATGTCATATAATCCACTGGAAAGCTATGTACTGCACATTCACTTTATATTTTACCGGTTCCCCAGTCTTAATGGAAACTGGCAGGCAAGACCAGAAAGTAGGAAACACAGAAAATTATATACATTGGACTTGGATTGTTTGCACCGTTGGAAAACGTGCTTTATGCTTTACAGAAAATAAGGCTAAAGCTTGGTCTCAAATAATTTGCACTTTAAAGGCTCGATGCCACATGTGGTAATCGCATGAATAATTCATACACATTCAAGCAGTCCCCATAATTTCATATTCAAGCCTGATTCTAGATTTGCTCAAAACTCTGAACTGCCATTGATTAGTGGCTCCTCCAGCAGAGAAAGCAGCTTGGCAGGACCTTGCGCAGGGGCGAAACGATAACCCCTCCAGCCGTGCCCGTCGCGGGTCTCCCAGGGGCTGGGAGCCTTCCCCGTCACCCATGCTCAGGCAGACTGGCCAGTCGCTCTGACAGCGTCCAGAGCTCGGCAACTCGAGTACCTCCTGGGTCTGACCTTGACATGTTTTCATTTGCTTTCATACATGGTTGCACCTTTAACCAGTAATAAACACTACCAGGAGAGTCAGCGTGGGTTTGAGCTGTTGCTATGAGCTCAGCATAATGCTTCGAGTTCCCCAAATGGCAAATGATGCCTGTTCAAGAAATGAACCCGTGTTGTGGGAAGAGATGCAGATAAAGCAGCACGTGGTGGGCAAGAACAGGGAGCTGGTGAGCAGGCGGTTGGCTTGGGTGTTCTCCCCCAGTATGCGGGTGGGCTTGGCTTACCCCCCAACACACGTACTGCCTCTCGGCGTAATACTGGGAGTTCTGGAGTAACTCGAGGGTCCCGAGGTTCAGGCACAGCTGTACAGATGACACAGGCAGGCGTTCTGGGTGGGCAAGGAGATGCTCACGTCGGGGTGCTGACGGCGGTACCGTGCTGCTCTGCTCGGACATCCCGGCTGGCCACGGCTGATTCATCAGTGAGACCCACTGGCAATCTGGGAGCTGCCTCAGGTTGTCGGTTACTGGCAGGACACCAACGTATCAGGGATTTGTGATAGTCCCTCGGTAACTCCTTAAAAACCAGCGACAGCAAGAAAGCCCTGTTGTCAGCTCGGGTATGGTACGTGCAGTACGGGGCGAGTACAGGGTGCTGGGGGCACCTGCAGTCGCTGCTCGTTTTGTTCAATTGGTTTTTATTGCATGTTGAATGCCACAGCAGGAAAATTGCAAGCAGGTGTCAAAACAAGCACAGTTGCGAGAAGGCAAACTTAGGAATTGATTAATGAATATTTTCAGCGTGTTGTGTATTTTTCTACATGGCTTTCTGATATAAAGATCAATGTGTGAAATTATGTAAAAAATAACAGGTTTCTTTTAACTAGAACAAATTGCTTCTGTTTATGAAAATGTTGTGTAACATCAACAAACAATTCAATCGCTGATTGCCCCTCAATACTACTTTGGAAGTAATTTTAGTTAGTGTTTCCTCTGGCCTTGGTTGGGATTTTTCTATGCACTTAGTTCGGCATTTCCAAAGGTACCCCCGCCTCGCCCCTTCCTCTCTCCGGGAGGGCTCTGCCTCCTCCTCCCTGCCGTGAAGTGGGAGTTTTCCATTGCCGGCTCTTCTCTCACCCAGGCTCCACGGGGGTTTGTTCCCAGGGGTAGAGCAGCGCGGGTGGAAAGCAGGCCGATGGGCGGCTCCGGGTGTTGGCGGTGGGGACGCTGAGCGAATGCGGAGCCCTGGGGGATGCGCTCGGGCCCCGCAAGCCGTTGGCGCTGGGGTGCCGGTGCCCCGAGCTGCCGTGCTGCGCTGTGCAAGGAGGGGCTCTCCCGAGGGTCGGCTCTGCTCCCCACGCCCGCGCTGCTGCAGTTCGTGACGGGGCGAGGGCTGCACCCCACAGCGGCGACTGCTGCAGCCGGAGGAGAGGGCGATGCCCTCCGCGCTGCGTGCCGCTGCAACAGGGACAAGGTTTCCCTCTTTCTTGTGTGTAAAGTCTTTTTCAGGAGATGTTGTCTTTCCAGCATGAGTTGGTACATGACCGCGTTCAGGAGAATTTCTTATCACAGAAATAGGATGTCTGCTTTCCCCAGAGAAGTTAAACTTGGTGAATAATTCTGTTTGCCATCCCCACTGTCTGTGAATTTGGGTCTGCTCTTTTGTTGTTGAGTTGGAGTGAATCCTGAGTGGTTATGGTCATCCATCCCCTGCTCCTGCAGGTACCGGGTGGGCAGGCTCAGTCCCCGCGATGCTCGGCACGCTCAGATGCACCAGTGTAGTCTGTCCACTGAGTAAATCTGTTCAGACACCTCCAAAATAAAGAACAGATTTGTTCTTGACTTCAGGGAGCACTGAAGGGGATCACTGCTCCTACCTGGGGTCAAGCCTACCCCAGCAAAAATATCTTCAAGTATTCATGAATCCCTTGTGGCTCTTTTTTTCCATTCCAGATTTATCTGCATCGCAAGCATGTGTGACTAACAGCCACTCCTTTGTACTGTCTTGGTCCTAATTTTTCCTTCTTTGCAAAAAAGAACCCCTTCCATTGCCAGAGCTGTGTGAAATACCTGGCCTGACGTGATGCGTGGCAGAACACAGAACCGCACGTGGCGACGCGGCAGTCGCAGGGACACTGAACCCCCCCCAGCCTCAGGAGCGCGCTTTGTCCTGCCCCGGTGCCGCCGTTCGCCGGCCTCGGAGCCAATGGCTCCCGGTGCCGTGCACTGCCGCCGGGCTCAGCATGGTGTTGGTGCAGCAGCCTGCTCGGGGCGGTTTGGTTTCCTTCCAAACCCTCGGTGAGCCGCCGGCGCTGCTGACCCACGGTGCCTATCCTCCCTTCAGCTGTATTTGTCAAAAAAGCGTAGGTCGCACGTCCATTGATCCCAGGGAAGGTATTTTGGGAGCACGTCTGCTGCTCGCAAACCTCCGGGACAAAGATAGGACTGTGCGCCGAAAATAGCGTCCTGGAGCCAGGCGTGCAGTGCAAACCCCACCGGTGGCTGCTCTTGGGAAGAAAATCCAGAGTTTGTTTTCAAGTCATCATCGCTGTGTTGACAGGGCTGTCGCGGGGAAAGCTATCTCAACTGGGAATGTATAAATTAACTCCAAGTACGATGTACACACATGCAGATATCGCACACCGCTCACATCGCTACGTAAGTAAATAAAGGACTAGTTAGCTTTTAAATATATATAGAATTGCCTGCCTGTTGAAGAGGAAAGCCTTTCTGTTGTAGTTCAGTGCATATTCTGCTCTAAAGCTGTCTGTTGAGTGAGCTCCTTTGGGCCCCCGTGCCGTGCGGGCATCGCAGCGGTGATGTGCTGCCAACGGCAGCGGGCACCACTCGGGGCTGCGCTGCGCCCACTGCTGCAACAGCGAGCGGTGCCGTGCCGAGGCGGCCCTTCCTGCGAAGCGGAGACCCCGGTCTGCTCCTGAGCCATGGAGGAATTCATGGTTGATGCCGGTGCATTCATTAATAAGTGTACGTTAAAAAAAAAAAACAAACAGCCCCAAACCAGACATCGACTGTATTTCCATGGTGCTGGTCCATCCAGTTGCCGAGAAATGAGCATAACCGACAACGCCAGCCCTTTCGCATGAGGTTTTTTTTCTTTTCAATTTTCTTTATGGTACTCAAGAGGAATGAAATGCTGTAGCAGAGACCACCCTTAAACGCTGTAATTGCGGTATATGCAGCAGTACTAGAGTTACAATATATAGGTGTTAAAGAGCAAGAGAACTTCATTTCATTTTTAAGTGTATCCTTCAGTGCAGCTCTTGCAGACGAAATGCTTCTTAGACACCCACAGATGATAAGCCATGGTAGAAGTGTGTCTGTTAACTGAGCTACTGCTCAGTTCGGGTGCTTACCTTCACGTAAAGCCAAATGGTTTGTGCTCTTAAGCCTATCGATTCACTACAAAAGTAGGCAGACTGATCTGGCTGGTGTATAAACAACTTTTTTTGGTTTATTTTCCCAATGTTCTGATAGTCGTTACCAGCCGCAGTGCAATAGCAGGAGGAACAAGACTGTCTTTCATGTCCCACAGTGAATTCGCTGGTGTGGCAAGTAGTAAAAGCCTCTTTTGATTAAAAACCAGAAGCAGCTGATGGTAGGAAATATTCTTGGAGGCTCGTTGTTACAAAGAGTTCTTGTCTCAGGGCTGTTGCACACTGGGTCCGCAGGAAACTCTTAACGTTTCTGGATTTATTTGGAAAAAGCAATGATAATCAGGAAACAGAATAAATGATAGAATATACGATATTGCATAGAATAGTGACGGTTGTTCCCCAAAAGACCCATTTTTTCTGTCTCAGACCTCTTAAAGGCTTTCTTGTAATTTAAAAAAAAATGTAATGCTGAATTCTGTCTTGTTCTCAGCTGTTTTTAAGTTCTCAGTTGAAACCCGAATGCTCCGTGCCCTCGTCAGGAGTGTAACAAAGGGTGGGCAAACGCAGGAGTGTTGGATGAAAGACCTGAAGGGTGGCTGAAAGGCCACCAACCCAACGCTACTAATGCAGTTGTGTTACGGCAATGCCATGGAAGCCTTCGGTGAAATCGGAGGGAATTGTGCAAGGAGAGGCAGTTCCTGCAGGAAAGAAGTTACAGTTAAATGGACGTGAGGGAGTGGAAGAGGTAGATGCTGCTTTGGTGAAACTGGTGGATGGAATGTGTATCACCAGAGGACTGGAGAGCGCGTCCCTTGGGCGACGGTCCGCGGTGCTCTGGTGTCGCTGCGGCTCAGCACCGGCGGGCACGGGCCGGTGGTGCCGGTGGGCAGGAGGAGAGCGGCGAGCTCTCGCTGGCAGCTGGGGAGCGGGGGTAACCGCCTGGTCGATGGCAGCGCGGGCGCGGCTGGGGAAGCGCGGATGCTGCGCATGGAGCGGGATGCTCGCCCGCCTCCGAGAGCTGCGCTGAGGCCGGGTGTGGATCCGGGCACTTGCCGCGGGGCCGGAGGCTGGACCAGCACTGGGCTGGAGCGCGAAGCCCGGGGTGCTCTGCAGGGAGCCGGGGATTTTCTGCTCTTTGCCTGGCCTTGTGCGCGCATAGCACGGGACTTTCAGGGAGGATCGACGCCCACGGTACAAACAGCCGTAGGGCTATTTATCCTAAAAATACAGGGGACTTTTCCTGCTTGCATATGATCAATCACACACCAGTTGCCGCTGTGAGCCTAGTAATTTTTTCACAATACCTCAGTGTTTGTTTCTGCATAAAACATGAAGTTAAACAAGAAGTAGGTAGCTCCTTTTCTTTTCTGCTTTGAGCAGCCTTTGTTGCTTTCTTTAGGTACACAGAAAAAATATGCCAACTCTGAGGACCTCAATTACCTACAGTTACTGGATTTAATGTGGCTCAGTCTTTCTTGGAAAAGCATTGTTAATTATTAATATTGCTAATTTTCCTATTAATTAATGTTTAAAATCTTCCAAATATGGTGTCAGGGCCTTTCCAAGTGATACAGTACTGAGATTAGCACTGGTCTGTCTACTTTGAATGTTCTTGTAAGCCATTTCCCTGATCTTTTAATACAAAGCATCGGGGTTGTGTTCTTCTCCAAAATGGCTCCATCTCTCTAAGATGCATTTGTGTGATTGCACGTCAGGAGTTGGGATATCGTTACAGCATGATAAAGTGCATTGGATTTCACGTTAGCAACTGGTGCATCTCTACAATTACTCTTGCTGCTCATTATTATCTGTATTTCCATAGCAACTAGAAGGTCTGGTCACGGACCCGGCGCTGCTGTGCGTGGTGCTGGAGAAGCGCGGGAGCTGACGGCAGGATCCCCTGGGCCATTTCAGCCTGTGCTCCTCGCTGGTCGGGTATCGGTGCTGCTCAGCGCTGCAGCAGGGCTTTGTCTCTCTGTTCAGCAGAGCTCCAGCAGAACTCTTTCCATCTTGTAAAAAGCTACTGAAACATTTTTTCTCATTTTTCTTAACCAGAGAGCATCGCTCCTTACCTTTCCGTAGGGTTCCTACTCGGAATCAGACCTCTGAGCCATCCAAACACCCCCTCCCCACGCGCGGTTGTACCAGCAGGTAACGAGGGGAGCCGGGCAGCCTGGTGCAGCCGGGCAGGAGCATCTCCTGCCCTTCAGTGTGCGTCGTGACAAAGAAGTGTGAGCGTCCCTATTGCTCTCTTAGCTTGTCAGCCTGTTAGTGGTAATACGACCTGACAACCCTTAAAAAAAATATGACTGGAGAATCTGTTCTCCTGCAGTCTCGGGGCACTGCTTTCCACAGGTTGACTGTTGCTATATAAAGAAGTAGTCTGTTGTTTCTAAATCTGCTCTGTTAATGTCACAGAGCGTAAAGAGAAATAGCAAGAATAAATTGACATTTACGACAGGGAGCGATCCAGGGAACAGGCCGGTTGCGGCCATACCCGCCTGGCCGGGCGCTCTCAATGTTTCTGTTTAATTACTCAAGCCTGGAAAGTCATCTGCGTATCTGGCTTTTTGCACTTCAGACATCACTCCTCTGTGCGCTGTACAACGGACTCTGATTTTAAGTGAAATCCAGGCATTGTCAAAATTTTTACAGAAACAAAACGGGGAGCGAAGCGGCATGCTGAGCTTGCAGTCGGTTGCGGGACGGCCATGGGGCTGCTGCCTTTCCGTGGGCAGAAGGGAGCAGAGCCGCGCGCCCAGGGCAGTGCCGGCCCGCGCCGAGGGGAGGGCGTGCGGCGGCGGGAGCCGGGGCAGGAGCTGGAAGCACCTTCCAGGCTGCGGGGAGGCCACCCCAGGGTGTCACTGGCATCCAGGCCGTTGTCAATCTCATGTGAGCACTTTGCAAACCTCAGCCAAATCTGGATACAGGCATCGTACCGCCTGGAGTCGTCTGTCTGACCAGCACCATCGGAGTGCTCTGACCTCTTCTCTGCCGCCAGCAATAACCTTCTCACTGGACAGGGAAAAGGTCAGATCTGTAACTGCAGTCAAGAATAATCATTACACGTAAGAAATTACTTATGTTGCCATAAATATAGGCACATTTGGAAAAAAAAAAAGGTAATTGTTCGTACTGGTATATGAATGTAACCTCTCTGGACAGCTTCTCCTTCTGGCCCTCAGGTATCCCTCAGCTTGGCTTACTCTGGTGTTCCTCGCAGGGACCCGCTGTCGGGAGCGCAGCTGGGGCTGTTCCGATAGATCCAAGACCAGGTTTCCCCTCTCTAACATAAGTGGAAGCTCCGTTTCCCCACTTTGTTGTTTTAACCTTTTTGGGAAGCCCTAGTGCTTGCAAGTTCTTTGTGTACTAACGTGTTGCAAATTTTGCATAAGGTTTATTGCAAAAGTGGGTCTTGATACAATGACATTGGGTAGGCTTTGAGCTCAGGTAAAGCCTTTACGGTGTTGTCAAATACATGTCCCACATATATAAATTCCTTCCTACAAGTGCTTCAGAGAGCTGATACTTGATGCATCGGGATGCAGGGATGCACCTACCCACAGATGAACTCTAATTATTTTTGTTGGCTCTGATCACACAGAGGTGTTTGCCCAGGTGGTACCAGCACCATCCTGCGGCGATGCTCTGCAGGATGAGCCCCGTGTTTAGGCCGTGTTGGTTTGTCCTTGGCCGTGAGTGCCCCTTTGGGTTGCAAAGTTTCCCTCTCCGTGGGTGTGCGGGTGTCCGGACGTTACAGTTGGCCAGTTTGACTAATGAGATGGGGTCCAAGAAGAAGTGACCTGTTAGACTGCGCAGGAGGCACCCGCTGAATTTGGCTTGGACCTCCCAGGCCAGGCTTTGCGCCCATGTTGGACTTGTGCTCCCTGCACTTGGCACCGGGAGCACGAAGGGGCGTCACCGTGGGCGCACAGCGGGACCGTGCAGCCGGTGTACTGGGAAACTGGAGAAATAACCTAGGGGAAGGAACGGGAGAATGGTACCCGATTCTTCTGCTGTCTGGAGCTTCTGTTTCTTCTAGGCTTATCACTTATTATTATTTTAAACTCATCCCTCTCTGTTAGTCCCTCTGACACCGAGGCTCTCTCCCCAGCGCAGTGCGGTGGCTCTCCAGACGTCAAACCCGCAGCATGTTTGTGTCCAGCCTCTGTGGTTTGCGTTGCCGCAGGCGGCGTTATGGGGATCCGCACGCCCCGAGCAGGGTGGCACGCACAAATCCTCCTTTTTTCCCCCCCTCCCGGTGTGCCCAGTGGCTGCACTGCGCCGCGGTCCCCGCCTGTCACCGCCGCCTCCCGCAGCCCCACGCTGGGTGGGGGACGCACGCCCGCGTCTCGCCCGTGGGTCAGTGCCGCGCAGGCGGGTTTGGTGCTGGAGACGCGCAGACCCGCCGGCATGGCCGGGATCAGCCTGTAATTAAAACGCACTGCATTTGGAGGGTAGCGAAAAGCCATTAAGCGGCACTCTGCTGAGGCTGCTTGGGTGATGCTAATTACTGGTGGTTAATTAAAAAGCAAGTAAGAGGAAAGCTCTTTCAGGGACTCGAGCGAGGGCGTGGGGTGGCTTGCTCTGTTCTCCCTGCATTTTCTGGTTGTAACCACGCGCGGCTCCGCGCCGGGGCTCTTCCATCTCAGATGTGACTTGCGCCTTGCTTGGCAAGCGGGCAGCCCGCTGCCCTGCCCGTGCCACCGCCGACGGCCGCCTGCGTCCTGGTGTCCGTCCGTCCCTCATCACCCGGCGTCTTCTTCCATCCACTTCCATCTGCCACCCAACGCGTTCATTTTTCTGTTTCCACTGCGAATCTATATCGGCAAATGAGCAAAATAAATGTTGCTTGTTTGTTTTGACAATTACAGCATAGATTTAATTACGAACCTTCTTCCTCCTATACTGCTGAATGTTATGTGGTATGTTTGGCGTAAACAAAGATGTTCTGCTAATGTGCGATATGGTTATTAAAGATACAGTGTCACGCTGAAGCCTAGGCACTGGAACCAAAGTCAGCTGGAGCTGAACTTCCAGTGCGTTTATTTTCGTGTTCGTTTTTGCAGCCTGCGTGCAAGGACGAAGCAGATGCTGTGCAGAGACGTCACCGAGAGTGACTGGGTGAACCTTTGGGACGTGAGCTAGGGAAAAACAGGAGAGAGAAAACCACTTCTGTGTCTTCATTTATTTTGAGTTATCAGCTTCAGATATTAAGCAGAAATACAATATTTAAGTCTCGGAGTGAGTTCTCTGTTCAAAACACTGGGTATCTTCAATTGTCACTTCCCATGAAAAGGGCCTGATTTTCTTGCTAATCACTTACTGCCTTTGAAGGATCTGTTTTAAAGTCTGAGCCTATTGTGTCGATATGAAAGCAGCTGTAACATCGTCTTGCGATGGTAAATTGGCAATGACTCTGCATTTCATAATCAGTTAACAAGGAATCACTTACAATATACGTGTCTTTCAAAATATCATTGACATGTGCAGCACACGTTTGACGCGCTATTAATTAAGACGAGCATTTTCAAGAGCTCTCGGGCGACAGTTTCCCTTTCCCCTCGCTCAGTCGGGCCACTGACGGAGATGAGGACAAATTAAGCCAAGTGTTTGAATTTCTTTCTGAAAAATACTTTGGGACTCCACGGTGATTAGAGAGGGCTTAACAGCCCACCGATGGTGTTTCAGATACCCCCCGGCTGGCACCGACCGAGCAGCCCTTATCCCTGGGGCAGGAGAAGCTGAGCTGGGGCTCGGGGCCGGGGCTCCGTGAACTCCCCCCGCTCCCGGTGACGGTCGCTCTCTCAACTACGTCTTGTCAGAAAACCTCTCCGGGAGGTAAATCGAGGGAGAAATTATTTCTAGAGATTCTTGTCAAATTACAGAGAGTCTTTAATTAAATGAGTGTCCGTTACTTAACGGCAATTACAGAGAGAAAATCCTTACTTCTGAGAGAGGCAAATCTCCAGTTTCCTAACAAAAATTTGCTTTTTAAAATAATAAGATAAAAATAGCTAATTCTGCTCCAGAACTGAAGCTTAAAAGAAATTCATGCCTGTCCTTGGAGGGATTTAATTTGGAAAGTGAAAAATGTTTGCGTTAGCTTTCCGCACACATGTGCTGTGGAAGAAGTCACAGCCGCAGAGGGAGCCGCAGTGGCTTGTTCCCAGCGTGGTACGGAGCTGATTAATCAGCCTGTGCTTTCGGGGTACCAATGCACCAGACCTTTCTTGGGTTTGCTGTTCTTCCCCTACCATTCAGAAAATTTCCCAGCGTTTTCCTATCAGCCTTGAACCGAGCTGTGTCACCAGAGGGGTGAGATGAGGGTGGTGGTGGGAGGATGCGGAGCCGGGGGGGGCACGGCCGCGGTGCCGTCTCTATCCCTCTCGGGGGGCTGGTGTGAAGAGCCCCCCGAGCTCGGGGAGCCGAGCGGCTTCGAGTCCCTGCAGCCGCTCCACCACTTGCCCCTAACCTTATTCACGTCTCATTGCAGAGTTTGGTTGGGCAACGAGCAAGAAAAAATGGGCCCAACCTTGCTGGTTTAGAACCAAATTAGTGTTTTTAAGATTTGCCTTACGTCTTTTGGGTATTTTTATCATCTGCCTCATTCTAACGGTCTTGTCTGAGTCATCTCATCCCTGGTTTAGATTTATACTCCTTTCTGCGCCTACTCCCAACAGGACCTGAATCCACCAAGTACAGCCTGCTGCTGGCCTCGCTGAAGTCATGCAGGACTGTTATTATTAAATTATGTGGGTATTGGATTGGGGAGTTATGAATATCGATATATTTTATTTAGCAGCCTTCTGAATTTAATGAGTGTCCATAATACAGTAATTCATAATTTATCATAAATAAAGACAGCAGATTAGGTTGCAATTTAATTATTGCTTATTTTTGTAGCTGTTGTGGGGTTTGTATAGCAAAATACATAGAGGAAAAGCAATGCTTCCTAAATTACAGCCCTTTCTTTGAGCAGTGAGTTAGGCGAACAGTCTTACTCCTTCCAAGGGTGCTGCCCGCAGGAGAAAACGTCCTTGCTCCAGAGGGTTTGCAGGACCATGTTTTGATTTCCATGTGCAGGAATGGTGTGAGACCCTTGCAAAGCTGTTAGGAGAGTCACCCCACCGTTGCGTGAGATCACAGAATCATAGAACACCAGGTTGGAAGGGACCTCAAGGATCATCTGGGCCAACCTTTCTTGGCAAAAACACGGTCTAGACAAGATGGCCCAGCACCCCATCCAGCTGAATCTTAAAAGTGTCCAATGTTGGGGAATCAACCGCTTCCCTGGGGAGATTATTCCAATGGCTGATTGTTCTCATCGTGAAAAATTTTCCTCTTGTGTCCAGGAGTAACTTGTACCCATTACCTCTTGTCTTTTCCATGTGACTCCGTGTAAAAAGGGAGTCTCCATCTTCTTGTAGCCACCCTTTAAATACTGGAACATGGTGATAAGGTTCCCCTAAGCCTCCTTTTCTCAAGGCTGAGCAAACCCAGTTCTCTCAGCCTGTCCTCATACGGCAGGCTTCCCAGGCCTTGGATCATCTTTGTGGCCCTTCTCTGGACCCTCTCCAGCCTGTCTACATCTTTTTGGCATAGTGGGGACCAAAAGCGAACACAGTATTCCAGGTGTGGCCTGACAAGCGCTGAGTAAAGTGGGATAATGACTCCTTTATCTCTGCCGGTGATGCCCTTGTTGACGCAACCCCACGTCCCGTTGGCTTTCTTTGCCGCAGCAGCATGCTGCTCGCTCATGTTGAGCCTGTTCTCCACCAGGACCCCCAGGTCCCTTTCCAGAGCTGCTCCCCAGCCGGGTAGATCCCAGCCTGTGCTGCACTCCTGGATTATGTTTTCCCAGGTGCAAGACCTTACATGTGTCTTTGTTGAACTTCATAAGGTTCTCGGTAGCCCACTCTTCCAGCCTATCCAGGTCTTCCTGCAGGGTGGCTCTCCCCTCCGAAGTGCCCACTTCCCCACTCAGTGTGGTGTCATCGGCGAGATGCGCTGTCATCTTCATAGCATCATAGAATCTTCTGCTCTCCTTCCACAGCCACTTGGTTTCTGCTTATTTAATGAACAAAACCCCTCTAAGTGGGGACAATGGACAGCTGCACTGCTCGTTTTATTCCAAATGGTGAATATTATATTTATGATAGATGGATCCAAATATGGTCCATCTGTTACGTGTTATTAAGCTGTTCACTTCATAGAGAAGAGAACGTTTCCGTGTCTCTCCTGTTATGTTCACATGAAGAGCTGAGTTTTTTAAAGCTGTTTCATGTTTTTCTTTACGGAGGGGATGCTAACACATGAGAAATGCCACAAAATCATGCACTTCGTGTTCCTGAGGCACCAGGGGTGCCAACGTACATCAGTGGTAATGACGTCTGGCCTGGTCTCATGCGTAGCTGTGTGTGCCATCCGTTCTGTGCATTGTCACGGCTCACGGTGACCTCTCCTACGTGCTCGCGGATCAGCCAGCCCCGGCGGGAGGCACCAGTTTACACCTCTCTTTTCTGGCTACCAGTGTTGTAGTGCGAAGTTGCCAGATGCGTTGAAATCGGGCAAAATCAGGCAGAGCCGTCTGGTGAGCGCGGCTGGGCTCAGGGCGGGCGTTGCGGGAGGCGGCTGCTGGTGGGTGCCGGCTCTGCTCCCAGTGGCCTCCTGGGAAGGTGATGGCTGATCCCAGGGGGTGCTGGGGAAACCGGTGTCTCCTCGGCTGACCGTGCCGCGCTCTGAACCGTCTTGCAGCTGCTGTCGCCTGGGCTGAAGTTCGGATGCTGAACGGACGTTTCTGGCTTGCGACATGATTAGAGATGGATGGTACAAAAAGCTTTAAGAAGTGGAGAAGGAGTTTGTTGCCAGAGGACTTTAATTTTGCATTGAGCGTAAGGGGAGCAGAGTCAGATGTAATCAAGAGAGAGCTAGAAATACTCCAGAGATAACGTCCCGTCTTTCCCTCTGAATGTATTAAGAGTTTTATGATTGATTTCAGGGGAAGCAGCACTGGAGACTAAAATGAAAGAAAGTTGTGGAAGATGCAGTAGGTCAAAGATGAGATGATTTAAAGGATCGGTGAGCCGAGAGTTGCTAAGAATAGAGCACACCAGAGACAAAGTGAAGTGTCAGGTAGTCTGATGGGATGCTCATACAGATGCGGTGTCTCCGGTGATGACAGCAGCAGTGGAGGGATGGGTGATTTGGAAGAAATTGGTTAGAGAGCAGCTCTGCAAGAAAAGAAGTTGTGCCTGGAACTGATGGGGCAGTCGTGAAGCCATGGCTGGGTGTGCTCGGCACCGCTCCCTGGGGCGTTGCGGCTGCTTGGGAGGGACTGGAGGGGACCACTGCCAGTAACTAGGACTTCTGACCCATGAAGAATGGGCGAGGGACTCAGCCTTTGGCCTGGGACAGGAGGACAGTGCCAGAGGGAGGGAGGGGATGCCTTTTTCTCCATCTCCATCATCAGTAGAACGAGCAATAGGTGATTTAATAAACAGGAAGGAAACAGTGGTTGGACGTTGTGGAAGACTTCCCAGTGGCATGGACAGCCGGCTCCGCGGCGCAGGCTTCCTGGGGCGCTGCGGTCTCTGCGGGCGCAGGGAGCCATGCCACCGAGGGTGGTTCGGGCACAGCGCCGCGCTGGGAGCCTGGGACAGCAGCTGGCTTCTAGGTGATGTTCTGTTGTCCTAGGAGATGTCCTAGGTGGAAACCACGTCCGTGCAGCTGGAAACCTGCTTAAAGTCTGGCTTCTCCTGTAGAGCTTCCCGGGATCACCAGCTAAGAAAGTGGATTTCTTGGTAACATGGGTTGATCTCACAGTACTCCAGTAAAGTCTTGTTTTTCCTCTGGGGACTAGGGTGATCTCTCTGGAGAGCGCGGTGCCGACCCGCTGGAGCGGGGAGCGGCGCAGCGCTGTGCCAGGCCTGCCGAGCCGAGGAAGACGCGGTGTAACGGCCGCTCCCGGGTTGGGCCCGGACTTGCTCCGTAGCCTTGGCCTGTTTCATCTCTGTTTTGCTCTATCTTGACTCGGGATGTTTTTCTACCCTGCCTAATCAGAAACTCAGCTATTTCAGTGCGATTGTCGTCCCTTACTGTATTTGCAAAACTCTTAGCTTAGTAGAAACCTTGTCTGATTTTGAAACTCCAATAATCATTATTTTGGTAGCCTGGTACTAGAGAGTCAGTGACTCACTGACACAGATTTATGGCATTTTTCGTGCTTGCATTGACTGATAATATTTTTTCAATTATTTAGTGCTTAATGTATGCCACATTCTTTCCATACAAACATTTTTCTTTACTGGTTTTGAGGTGATGCTGGCCAAAGCCGTTGGATTAAGTTGATGGTGAGACATATGTTGCTTCACGTCTCCGGGTCTTCCGTAGCGTTGGGTTACAGACTCCCCGTGTCAGCGTGTTTCCCGCCGGACTCGGGAGGCCACATAACCAGCAGTCCCTAACGACTCCTGATGTGCAATTCACAGTGTTGCTGGACCTGGTCCCCCCTACCTGCCGTGAGGAGCCGTGCGGGTCACAGGGCCTCCTTGCAGCGGACGTGCCCAGCTAGGGAAACAAAACACTCTACAAGGAGATCTGCCAACTTAATGCTTTTCCCTAAAATCATTATTATTTTGTTCTAGAAACTAGTTTTTACTGAACATTGTTTCTTAAGAATTCTCGATCACCTCAGTTAAAAAAAAGAAAAATAATTTCAGCACATTTCAGAAATGCATTGGCACAGATATAAATTTAGCAGAGTCTTTGATTTCCTCCATGCGTGATGCAGGCTGCCTGTTCTGTGAGCAACTTCTGCAATTTCCATTTTTGTAACACACACATTACATTAAATTTTGATTCACATCTCTGACATCTAGAAAATTGCTCCTTAAGAAAAGGAGAGTAATAGTTGTGCTATGAAATATAGGCATGGTCTGGCCACATTTTGGATAACTTTACCCTATTCTTTAGAAAATTGGTTTTATTACTGGTAATTGGGGTAAAAGGAAGACTATTTAATCCTGGCCCACCCAACTTTCTGGGACATTAAGTTCTAAGAGGCAGATATAAACTGGTCTTAATAGATGAGTCTGACATCATCTGGCTGCTTATTAACTATTAAACCTTGTTTCAGTAATTCTCTTGGCAACTATGTGTGTGTTGCCATAGTTTCTTTGTTAACAGAGCAAGACATTAATGCATTTTGAGTACTTCTTGCCCAAAAGACATGAAAAAATACCTTATGTTTAAGGATACAAACTCGAGCCCATTACAAGAAGTAGGCAGAGCTAGCTTTCCGTCTGGGGACAACGTCACGTCCCCACGGCGCTCTGTTCGTTACCGTGCAGGACGCGGGTTTGCACAGCTAGAAAAGCGTTGCAAATCCCCTGATGTAGCCCCTGCTTTGCAAACCTTGCTGGACAGTAACCTTGTCAGGCGTATATTGTGTGTTCAGACAAAGACCGAGGGGACCACCGAAGCGGGGATTCCTGGATGCCATAAGGTGTGTTTGGCTGAGGACACGCGGGGACCCTCGAGGACCCTGGGGGAGCTCCCCGGGGGCTGGGCAGGACCGGGCTCTGTGGGCGTCCCAGGGGTGGGCAGGAGGGGGCCGGCGAGCGCCGGGGGCGAGCGCCTGGCGCAGGTACCGTTCCCCATTTCTCACTTGTGCTGCTCTGCAGGGAGAAGAGCCCAAATTAGCTGTGCCGTGCCCTTTCATCCCCTCCTCCTTCATTCACCTCCAGCATCTCCTCTGGAGCACGTTGCTGGAGGGGACCGCGCGTATTGGTGAGCAGCATGGAGCTGAGACCTGCACAGCCACGCAGAGTCTTGTTGTGAACTTTTTGGGGACTTTCAATAAGCATAAGTAGCCTATATTTCTTCTCTTCTCCTCATCCCTGGGATAGATCAAACTGGAGGGATAAATAGATTGAAATAATTTCACGTCTTCTCAGATCACAGTCTTCAGATTCAGCCTGAACTTACTTAGGAAGAAATCTGTGGGAGATCTGTACTGTATTAAAAGGCTTTTGTGAGTAATTACAGGCTTAAGGGAAGTTGTAGCATTGGATAGTGACAAGTGATATTTATTCCATATTTTGTTCAATATTGTAAATTACATACTTATTAAAAAAAAATAAAACGGGCAAATACAGAGCTGCACAAAGCTTCTAAACTTCAGTCCCCAGGAACTTGGAGAGCACTTGGGTCTTTGGGTGCACATGTGGGCACAGTGTCTGCTGATAACCCTTCTCTAAAAGAAAGTTCAAAGTGAGCAGGTCTGCACCGAGTCTGCAGCTGGGGGCCCTGCCGAGGAGGGTGGGCTGGTGGGCGTCAGCTGGGTGCTCCCCGCCCCGCGGCACCGGCTGGGCCAGCGCGTCCGCCCGCGCTGGGGATGCGGGAGCAGCCCCGTCTCGGCTCCCCCACTCTTGCCGGAGCTCGGTGAAGTCAGCCAGCAAATAACACGGCAGTTTTAAAAAGAGGAAAAAAATGCCTACGTATATGCAAGTTTAGCCTTCATTTACTTGAAGTGGCTGGGAGCTGCCTTTTTGGGGAGGGTTTCCTGTCTGGGGATGATTCGGTGTCAGCACTTAGTCCTGCTACCCGTAGAGATGCTTTATATAAATTCCAAGCAGGTAGCTAGGACATCCATATTGGTTAAAAATAAAAGGCTTAAATGTTGCTTTGCTGGGATGCTGCATGACATCTGTACTTCTCTGGTCTGCATGAGACAGACTCTTTTGCTGGGCAGATGTGCATTCATGAGCAGATGTGTGCAATTTCAGCGTTACCAAATAGGCTGGACATTTACGTGCAGAGTGTTTTGTCTTATCATAAAAGGGGAGAAAACCTTCATGGCAACAACTTTCTCCTGTGTTCGGAGGAACGCTGAGACCAAAATCTGATTCAATATAACGTTTCTGTTTCTTTTAGAATTTCTTCTCACTTTTTTTGAAATTTTTAATTATGCAGATGCATCGTGAATGGTAAAGCGTAGTGAGTGATGGAGAGAAGGGAAAAGCACGATTCATTCAGGCTGCCGTGGTGTGTTGTGATTACCAGCGCAAGTCGCATGACAGGTTCCATTCTGTGCTCGGATAAGTGCAGTACTAGCTCGAGAGCTAACATCTTAAAATACCTCATGGAAAAGGAGCACACTAAGAGGAGGTAAAAGGCAAGAAAAAAATACGGAATTTTTGGAAACGCAGAACTTTTTTTTCCCACTTTTTTCCCCCATGGCCCCGCGGGTATATTTTGTGCTGAAATGAGACTGTGGTGAGACACTGATTTTAAAGCTGGAAGGAAGAAACCAGGTTGTGTTCTCGCAGTTTTTCCAGTAACGGTATATATAGGTAGGGTCTGTCAAACAGTGACACTCCATTCATACCACGAGCATATTCTCCATTATATGGAGAGATATATATATCCATTATAATGGCTTTTTGAATATTTCTGGATACTATTAATCTAATTTAGGAAACATTTAGTCTTTCTCTCTATTTCTTAATCGAAAGGAAGCAGATTTTGAGCAGTTTTTTTCCCCAGGAGGCAGGAAAGTAATATTTGCCTTTGGGGAATAAGGAGAGAACACTTTCCATTCATTAAATCTAACTGGAAAGTGCTCAGGATGTCAGGTATGAAAATGGAGACTGAGAGAAAGGAAAGGTTTTGATTTTTTTCAATCCACTGTATCATTTATCAGAAATTTTTTAATTCGGTAATTAAGGAAAAATCTGAATCAGTGCTGCTCATAGCGCAGTGGTTGCATGAGGCGCACAGCAGAAGCCGTGGTCCAGCCGCAGGGAAGCAAGCCGGAGCACCAGGAGATGGAGGGGGGTTCGTGGCAGGGGTGCCGGCAGGTGAGAGCACCAGGCCGCGCGTCACCTCCCCTTGGCGGAGAAGATTTTAACGGTAGAAGTAGCCCCCAGTGTTGCTCCCACCTGCCCGTTCAGATTGTCTTCTTTAGGGATGAAGCGTAACCCCTTTTTCTTGGGGGGAATTTGCACTAGTTTCAGCGAAGGCAGGACTTTGGCTGTATATCTCAAGGTTATGTTTAAGACGCTTCATAGGGGATTATTCCTTCATGTGTTTACCTGGGCGCTCTTGGCATCAGTTATACCCTGGGTTTGGGTTTTTTTCATATTTTGGGGCGTGAGTCTCAGCGTGGCTGCGCCGTGCGCTCTCCCGGCAGGCAAAGAGGGTTCCTGCCTCCGTGACAGGGGCTGTGGAGGCTGCTGGGCTGGCGGTGACAATCCATGAATTTACAATGGTGCTGGTTTTAATCAGTCTGATTTGCTAAAAATCAGGGTCGGACAGCCTGCTCCAGGAAAGGGACCTCAGCCACTGAAGCACAGCCCTGAGCAATCCGCAGGTGTAAGGCTTACCTCTCCCATGCTTGCTTGTTTTTTGTGAGTATTTTTAAATTAAAATGTACAGGTCGTTAGCGTGTAGCTGCTACAGAGGAACAACACTGTAATTTAAGGAGGAATTGCTTTAAATCCGGTGCATCAGCAGATAGATTATCTGGAAGATAAATCGCGGTGACATATAACCGGGAAGCCCATCAGCTCCAGATGGCACAATTTTCTCTTGTTTGTCATCGTTAGGCTGATCGTGGTTTTTTCCTACTACACCTTCATTTCAGCTTGCCGTTTCCCCTCTGCCGCGCGGGCTCCCGGTCGCGGCGGGAGGGCTGGGCTGAGGCGGGGGAGAGGGGGTCCCGGTGGGCGACGGCCTCCCCGCCGCGCTCTGCCGGCGCCAAGCCCCGCGGTGTCGGGGCGGCTCCTCTCCCCCTGAATGCGGCGGCCGGTGGCAGCGCTCCCGCCCGGCCACGGCGATCCCGGGCATCTCCTCCTTCACACCCCGCCACGGGGCTGTCGAGGCAGCTTACGTCGCTTCATGGCTTGCACTGTTCTGCACTGTGGGATGCGGCTGGCTGCAGCCGCTGCGTTACCTGTCCCTTGGTGTGGCACCCCGGTAGGAAACCGTCCCCTCTGCCGCCCCAGCCTGCTGCACCGGGGGTCATCACGGGTTTCACTGCTTGGGGAATGGGCTTGTCTTCAGCTCCCGAACGGAGAGGCGTGCTCCCCTTTCGTCGGCCTGATCTCTCATCAGCAGGGGTCTTGTCTCTGCCTGGCACACGGGGCAGCGTTTTTGTGGACACTGAGGATTTCGGTTTCCCCCTGCCATGGACGGTGATGAGACCCACTGGTTTGAGTCACGTTCTGAATGGGGAACAGAGAGGGTTGGCTGAAAATCTCTTAGTTGAGTGGAGATGATGTTCAGAGAGGGCAGGGAGGGGATGGGAACATCTCGAGGTGGGTGCGTTTCTGTCGAGGAGCTGCTAAACTGCAGGCAGCAAGGACAGGAGTGGGACGTCTTGTCTGAACCGTCCTGCGAAGGACAGCACTTCCCAGGGGCTGAAAGTGATCTGACGAGACCCCATCTGGGCTTCCATCGCTCTTTTCCATTTAAAGATGCTCCTGGGACCAGGGGCTGTGGGTACCTGGAGATCAGGACTCGGTCGTCCCCGTACAGGCTGTGCAGGGGACAGACCCGTCCCTGCTCCCATTCCCAGCCTTGCAGGATGGCAGGGCCAGCGCGCTTCGCGACGCTTTGCGTTAATGACTTCTTCCACCTCTAAGCAGTTGTGCTGCCATGCTAAAGAGTGAAAGTAGAGAAAAGTCATCAAATGCTAGCCACGCGGTAGAAAATGAATTACACTTTGAAGAATCTTTCTAGTGTTCTCCAATTATTAAGAGTTCACATGAAATGTATGAGTGAGATCACCTCTCTTAAAACCTTGCAGTCAGAAACCCTGTAGGCACCATCTGGAAGGGGCGTGTGGCAGGGCGTGATCTGCATGGGCAGGGTCCCGACCGCGTCCTTGAGGGCCGTCGGGAAGCGGCCCGGGAGCCCTCTGCAGTTGGCGATCTCTCCTGCCTAAGGCCCTGGCTAGGCAAGAGCTACAAAGCTGTTGCCTCTCTGCACTCATACGCAAAGCTGCTGTCCACCTCATGTTCTTTATTAAAAGGTCAGTTTGGTCTGCAATAGAAGTACTTCATTTTTTTTTCCCCTCTGGGGAAAAAAATTGCAAAACTCTATTTACTATGATTTGTTGGATCAATTTTAGTCAAGGATATACGGATATCCACTGGTAAACAGGCACATTTCCTCAGGCCTCAGGAATGGTCCAGCATCATTGCACCAGTATTTATTTGGCTGAAAAGCTGTATTGAATACTGGGATTTCGTGATTCTACTATGTGAGGTATAAGTCAGATACAGTGGGTATCCTTACGTTTATTGGAGTCACGGTTTCCGAACAGCCAGTGATACTTTCATGTCAATATTCATATCTATATTAAGTAATAATATATATTCACGTATACATTCTGAGCATTAAGAGCATCCGTATTTCCCGTTGATTGGTATTTGCAGGACATTTCATTGTACTAGACTTGTTCTGAGAAGCTCGGGTACCCCCGACGTGGTTTTACCTGGACCAAACAGCAGCGGTGGCTCTCCTGCCCTCGCTAGCAGGCACTGTGCAGGGCAGCAGAGGTGCCGTGGCCCTTGCGTCTGCCTGAGTCTGGTCCAGAGAGAGACTCGAGGTTGGTCAGCGCTGCTGTCCCTCTGCATTGCTCTGGTCGGTCTTAAAATGCGTGGGGTGGCTCATGGTTGATGTGCTGTCATGAGATGGAGTAATACCTGCCACGTGGAGCAGGGCTCTGCCGTGAGGGACCCACACCGAGACCTTGTTCTCCAGGAAAAAGATGCTCCTCCACTGTCCAAGGTCTGCTTTTGCCTCCTGCAACTCACCGAGCTCTGCTCGCGGCAGCCCTGGGCACGTTCAGCTGGCAGGCCAGCCATCATAGCAGGGCAAACACCTCTGTGGTAAGCAGGAGCGAGTCTTAAATGATTATTAGACAAGAAAGGAGCTAATTTAATAATGAGCAGTTTGACTAGCTTTCTTTGCAGTGACGTTGGAAATAAGTGTCACCTACTGTGCTAGGGAGCTGTTTCTGTAAGAACACCATAGTTCCTTATCTCAAACTTCAAAATGATCCTTTCCAACTTTCTCTTGCTGGTGTTGAGAAGTGGTAAGGATTTTACATGAATTAATACATCTCGATCAGCGTGTTTCCAGCAGGAGCCGAGTACCAGTTTGTTACAGTACTTGAGTGGGAGGAAAGAAATGTGAATTTGTAAGCGAAATAAATCAGGAGAGGGGGAATAAAGTACAGGTAGGGGAACGGGGAAAACGAGAGAGCACAGTTTAACATCGGGATCTGGCTAAGCCTGTATTTTCCTTTTGTGTATGATTCGGTGGTCACGCCATCTGATGATTTCACATGGCGTGAATTCACTGCTTTGAGAAATGACAGAAACACAGAATTTAGGTTTTCCAGAAAGAGAAGGCTGGTTTCTTCTTAACAGGCATGAATTTCTGCAGCCTGAAGTCGTGTTCTGGGCAATACCTAATGAGACTGACCCAGAGGATTTGCAGTCGGTCCTTTAACAATAATGTCGAAATAATTACAAATGAGTTGCTTGTTAAAAGGATTTGGGTTTGAAGCTCTTTTTCTGCCTGCGTGGGAGATGATGGAAATGCCTCTGTACTGGCAGGAGGCACCATCTTTTGGGGAACCTGATTGATGGTTACCGCTCGGTGGAAGGCTCGCCGTTATCCAGGCAGTGAAGCCTTTGGCTGGAGCAGAAGGCAGCGGAGACCCGGTGCAGGTCTGTGGTGACCTACTTCTGGGGAGACGCTGGGTGTCCCCGGGCAGCGGGGCTTGCGGAGCCTCTGCGCAAGTTAAAACCACGCCATGAGCAGTCTGCTAGCTGAGTGCTGCAGTGAGTAAGCACAATTTCCTTCCCAGCTGTCCAGAACGCTCGATGCGTGCGAGGGAAAGAGTGGATGTATTTTTGAGATGTAGATTTGCTGACATGTGAAGTGGGAGTCTGGAGATCCAAAAATAGCGGCCGTGTTTTCTGAACGGAGAGGGATCTCCATCGGACGCGAGCGGGGTAGTGCTGTCGCCCCTCCCGGGGTTTCCAGCCCCGCGGGTCCCTGTCTTCCCGGCAGCGCTGGGGCTGCGGGGATGCTCCTGCCCCGCCGTCGGGAGGGAGAGGAGTGCGGCGGGAGGGAGGTGGCCTGGCTGGTAGGCAGCACGATGCTTTCTGCTGGTGAGAGCTTTCTGCTGTTCCTATCTGCCTGCTCGTTCAGAAATAGCTCTGTGCTGGGGAGGAGCAGAAGGGAACCCGACAGACCGATTCAGAAGGTACAGGACCTCCGGGTTTCTCTGTGCTGGGCAGAGCTGCCAGCTGGATGTTTCCAAATGTTTCCAGCGTTTCCAAAACAACACGTATCCCCAGTTCCTGAACCTTTGCTGAAGAAAAGACCAGCCAAGATTTAAAAAAATCGGAATTTCAGCAACAAATCCTTTACTCACTGACCTCAAGAGAATCTGCTGCTGTCCCACTCCACGAGGACATGCACGCACACACACACAGGCACGTGGGGAGGCAGACCTTATGGGGCACCCCGGGGTCGAACAGGTTGCGTGATCTCACCAAGGTCTGGGTGTCCCATCAGATGGCACTGCTGAGATATTCAAATCAGCTGTTAGGAGGGCTTCTGGGATCTATACGTTAGATTTAGAGGCCATGTTAATAGGAGATTTTTTTTCCTTTCTCTTAAGTGCTATCAAAAGAGATTTTTTTGTAGGCGATAAAATTTTGGAGAAAAAAGTAAAATCCTGTTGGCACAAGTGCTAGAAAGCAGGTCAGCTGCCAGAAGGAGAAGCCAGCATGGCTAGCTGAAGAACAGAACAGAAGTCTGCTGCTCTTCCCACCCCTGCACAAGAAGCAGGGAGCTGGCGCCGTGACCAGGATCCAGATGACTCTGTACGGCTGCTCGAGCGGTCCCTGCGCGCTCTGCTGCCCGTGCCGAAACTCTCATCGCCCTCGGCGGGAGCCGGACAGGAGGGGGGTCCCTCCGCTGCTCCTCCTGCATGTCCGTCTCAAATCATAGAATCACAGAATGCTTTGGGATGGAAGGGACCTTTCAAGGCCATCCCGTCCATCCCCCCTGCCATGGGCAGGGACATCTCCAACCAGATCAGGGTGCTCAGAGCCCCATCCAGCCTGGCCTTGAATGTTTCCAGGGATGGGGCAGCTCCCACCTCTCTGGGCAGCCCCTTCCAGTGTTTCACCACCCTCATTGTAAAAAATTTCTTCCTTATATCCAGTCTGACTCTACCCTCTTTTAGTTTAAAACCATCACCCCTTGTCCTATCACTATTGGCCCTGCTAAAACGTCCTGCTCATCACGCCCTCAGGCCAGCAGCGCTGCTCAACCCACGCAGGCTTCCCCGTGGGTCCTTGGGCCACGCGGCTGCTGAAGGAGCCTCCTCGCTTGTGCCGTGTGCCCGTTTCATCACTGGGCTCTGTCTTGGTGGTGGGTCTGTCCATCCATGGCCATCTGCGCTGCGTGCAGCAAAGCTCATTCGAAACAGAGCTGTGGGTTTCCTGCTGGAAAACACGTTTCTGGTTCTGCCCCTGGCACCGTGGTGCTGCAGCCGTGGGCCTTAAATACAGCACCGCTCGCTGTGTGCGGGCAGCAGGTCTGTGAGGGGGGCCCTCTCCCCAGGTCTCCTCAGGTGTCAGCTTTCATTAGGCTTGCAGTTGCTTATAAAAGCTTGGAAAATGGCACTCTAATTCAGGACGAGATGACTGGCCCTTGTGGGGCTCTTTACCGAGCCTCTCCACTTAGAGAGATGGTGGATGGTGGTAGTATAAAAATGTTATTCTGTTTGAAGAAAAATACTCTGAAACTTGGGCTTTTGATACGAGCAATTCTCTTCCAGTTTCTTTTTTGGCTCTGAGAAGTTGGATAGTACTAAAATACCAGTAATGAGCAGACTGAACAAAGATGTTATTAAGTAAGTTGATGTGATTTAAAAAAAAGTTAGAGAAAAGCATTTGTAATGTATTGCTGAATATTGTCGCTCTTTTTGGAAATGACAGAAGGAAGCCCTGAGTTTGGATTCATACCTTTAATCAGTAATATCTTGACACAAATATAATGGTTTGCAGTATTTCTTTTCATGGTCTTAAAACAGGTCAGCAGTTTCTCAGAAAGCAGGATTTCCTAGTGTTGTTCCCAAATGTGCATTTTTAGTACCGTAATCATCCAGCCCAATGTTGCAACAAATAACTTTGCCAGCTCTTGAGAATATGCAAATATTCTGCCTTGCTTTTCTTAGTGGCTTCAGGCTTGCAGCTGCCTGTTCCCATGAGCTGTGGCTCCTTGGTCAGGCAGGCCCAGCAGCTTGTGCAAAGTGTCTGGCGAGCTTTCAGGAGTGAGCTCGGCGCTGCAGGCGCTGCAGCTCCTGCCCGCGGGCAGCACGGCCAGCGTGCGTGTGCCGTCTGCTCACCTGCGGTCCCGTGTGCCTGTGCGGGACCAAGCCGCCGGCGCATCAGCAGCGTGCCCGTGCCGACCTGCACAGGGTGCTCCCTGCCATGCCCCTGCACACGCTGGGTGGGCACAAGAGCCCACCTAAGGTCTAAGAGCGCCCATGGAAACACTGCCTGGAGCGTCAACATCAGCACGAAGAGGAGCAGCACTTTTCTGGACAGGGGTCTTGAGCAGTTGGTACAGGCGCGTGCTGGGACGCTGGGGAGTAATTGCGTAGGGACGTGGTGAAGCAGGAGCTGGTCAGTAGGCCAGTCGCTTCAGTCTGTTTCCTTAAACCCACATCCAGCGACTTCACCTGTGTGGTGATTCCTGATGTACTTTCCCGTTAGCTTTCTGTGTTGGTGACCACAGAATCATGGACTGCTTGAGGTTGGAAGGGACCTCCAGAGGCCATCTGGTCCAGTCCCCTGCTAGAGCCAGTTCTCCAGGACATGTCCAGGTGGCTTTTGAACATCCCCAAGGATGGAGACTCCACCACCTCCCTGGGCAGCCTGTGATATTTGTGGGAAAGCTGTCTGAACTGGTTCAGGGACCTGATCTGGGTTAAAAATACCTGCCTGCAAAGAAGTGGAGGGAAACAGGCAGCTGGCAACTTCACACCCACGGTACCGCTGAGAAAGGGGTATGTAGGACCACAGCCTCCGGAATAAGATGTGGTCCAGCCTTTCCCCTTTGTCTCTTCTCCTACCTCGAGGGCACAGACAGGAGTGGGACAGCAGTTTCATCCCTCTAATCCCAACTCTGTGCCAGGAAAGGCACGAACTGGAGTTTTCCCTTCCATGTGTCAGTGCACGGACCAGCATCACGGAGCTTGCTCTGGGTCAGCAGCCTGAAATCACCACCTAGGAGATGATTAAACCCTCCTGCCTTCCTGGCAGGCCGTTCCCCACTGTGGCCAGGAGCCAGCGTGGCTGCTGGCCACCCTGTGCGTGGGGCTGCTGGTGGGTGCTGTGGATGGATGGCCCCGGGGATCGCAGACAAATGGCCGGGGTGCCCAGGCATGCCTCGGCAAGGACTTTCTCTTAGGCGCTGGCCTGATGTTCTTCCTTGGCTGACTTCTGTTCCCTTGGCTTATGTTAGAAAGCTTATGCCATAGCACAGGCAGCTAGCACGCGCCAAAACTTACCTTCTTGGGTTCGAACAGCATGGTGAGATACACTGTGGTTAGGTTACTGACAGACCAGCTAACGTCTAACCTGATTGAGCAGTGTACCTTCTCACGTTTAATACCAAGTCACAGATGGAGGAATTTATTTTGTTTATTGCTTGTATTGTTAAATTAAGCTTTTATTTTATTTAGCCTTTAGCATAATCCATTTCAAAGTATATAAGCGAGGTTTCAGTTTGGTTCCCGGTTTGATCCTCTTGAAACTGGAGTCAACAGTGAAACATTTTGAAAGCCCAGGAAATGGAGTGTTCATTATTTATCTTTTGAGGTATTCTCATTTTTCCCAGCAAACAGTATCGGGTTGTTGTAGATGCACAGGAGCACGTTGTCTGCAGAGAGTCTGTGCTGCACAGTATGGCTTCTAGAACATTTTGTTTTCAGTTTAGACAACACTGAAAAGTTGAGCTCAGCCCTACAGGAGTCCTAATTAGCTCCATCAGCGTATGTGCGCCAGAATCATTAAACGTGTGTTGTTGGGTTTAGCTAAGGAAGCAGGAATATCAAGTGCCACCTGACTGCACATAATTAAGTTTAAAGCATGAAGAGTTAATCCTGCTGTGTATTAGAATTCATGCCATTTCAGTGTGAACTCTCTATTTCTCAATACACAAGTATTAAAAGTTAGGAGGAATTAGTGTAAGCTGTTTGCTATTGAGCCGAACAATTGGTTTGAATTGAATGCTGGAATAAGATTGTGAGCAATACTATTATTAGCACTCGTTTTCCTGAGTAGGTAATGATCGCTTCGACCTGCTACGGGAACAAAACGGTGCGGTAATTAATCCACTGCGTATGGCAGGGCAGGTTTTGTTCCACAATCAGCATCTCTCTTGGTGCGAATCACAAACAAACAGGGCCCCATGGCCAAGCGTTACGCCCGAAGGACCCGGTTTTGCCGTGGATTCTCTGCCAGGTTTGCGTCTGTGGACCCTGCTGAAGCAGCCAGTGTTAAGTTGTGTAACGGTGAGTCTGGCTTACGGCAGATCCCTGGCGCTTAACAAAACTGAACACACGCCTTGTGATTTTTGATGCAGTGAGATGGGCACCTTCCAGAGCTTTACCAGGAAAATCGTCTCATTAAAGTCATCCGGGAAACCTCCTGTCGATTCTGCTGGGCCAAAATATCATCCCCGAGCTCTGCCACTGCCATTGTGAATGCAGTCGAATTTGGACCTTAGAATTCCCAAACAACGGTTCATGGACCTCTTCTCACTATTTCTGCTCTTTATCCATCTGGGAGCTGCAAGCACTGACCTGCAAGCAGCAAGCTGCCCAGTCCGTGTGTAATTCTGCTCTTTGCAGGGTTTCTGGTGAGAATAAGATCCCTCTGTGCTAGCCCCTGTGGGTACGACACGCAGTGCAAGGCACGCTTCGCGCTGCAGAATAGGCTTTTCAGCAAGGAGCACAAAGAGAGAGGCAGTTCAATTCACTTGGATCAGAGAGGGAGCCAGGAATAGAGCGCGGGGCGGGTGGCTGGCGGTGACCTCGGTGACACCTGCGTGGTGCCGCGGCCCCCTCCGTCCTTCTTTGCGCCGGCCAAACTAGGTTTCCTTTGCTCCCCTGACTGCATGCTGGGCTTAGATCTCGATTTTGCTCTTTATCATCAATTCTGGCGATGGTGTGTTAAAGCTTTCTTGCTTTGTACTTCAGTTTCATGTGCCGTTTGTTTCCTCTTAGTTGAATCGCGTTTCCCGGAGGCTGGAGATACCAGTATGATTTCCATGTAATCAAATGCTGGCAAGTGCCACCTCCGCCTGTGCAAAGCGTAGAAGGAACAGAAAGCTTGAACGAGGCCCTTGTTCTGTGGTTCCCAGCGAGGAAAAATTGATGTGGACCCAATAGACAGCAGCCTGGGCATATTATGGCTAACAGCTTGCTGGGGAACAGTCCCTAGCAAATTGCATTTAATTTGGAAATGTGTAAAAACAGCAAATTAAATGTGCCAGCAGTTTTTTTTTTTTTAAATGTCATGTTAAAATCTGTTTATTTTGGAGGTATGTAGGTAAAGAAAAAGAAAAGAAAGAAAATCACAACCCGCTCCCCCCTCCAGGGCAGATGAAAAAGCCTCATGGCTGAGGGTGGTGATGGTTGGGCTCCAGGCGGGAGGGAGTTTTCCGAAGCGGAGGTAGCGGCGTTGGAAGACTTGGGTTGAATCCTTTGCAGTTATCGTTAAAGCTTTGCTCGTGGTCTGTGGGAATGCCATGCAAAAGATGGTCTATTAATTTTGTTGCTGGGTGTGCTTTATTAAAAATGTAAAGTCAAGGCACATTGTGAAGACTGTGGGTTTAGCGTGATGGAGCAGCATGAAAAATGCAGACGGTTTAAATTTGGCCCACCCTCACGTGGAACGGAGCTTAAAAATGGAAACTGGGGGGGGGAGCACACGAAGTGTATGCTAATTCTTCTATGGGATGAGGATGACCTATTTCTGTAAGTCATTCTCGATTGCCAACTCTAGGCAATGAAAATGTATTTTCTGAACGGTGAATAATTTAGCAACTTTGAAGTGATTAACATAGAGAAGAAGCTATAACATGAAAGGTAGCGTGCTTTCTGAGCAAAATACGTTCCTGTGCAGGAGGGCGGCACGAATCCTGTGCATCCTTTAAATTCCGCGGATTCACTCAAAGGAGGTTCCTATTGAAAGAAGATAGGAGGTTTGGGCTTGTGCTCATCCTCAGGACAAGGGTGAGTTAAAGACCTGAGGATCTGAAGCAGTTTGTAGCGTCAGACCCTCAACGGTGGCTTTGTCGCTGTTCAACTTCTGTTCAAATTGTGGATTGAAATGTTTTAAAGAATTAACTTCTCATTTCATGGTTTCCCTTGCACAGTCAGAACCAGTGTGACCTAAGTTCATGAAAATAAGCAGACTTTATTTCTAATAGAAAACATGTATTTATTACACTGCAAGTTTGGGATGCTAAATGAAACTATTACTGTGGCATAAATGTGGAAAATTCTATCCTTGTTATAATAGACAGAACTGAAAAATGGTTATTGCTTTAAAAACTGTGCCAGAAAGCCACAGCTCATCCTGCTCTTAATCCATTTAACGTATGTTTTCTTGGCATATACAGAGCAAAGCTTTAACTGCACTCCTGCAGCACTGGGCCTCACAGTTCAGGGCAGACTAAGGGGCCTGCACTGCTGCCTTTGATTGCCATGTTTTCTAGAAATTTCAAATAAGGCAATTAAGTTTGGTTGACAGAATTGCTTCCCTACAGAGCAGTAAAAACTGGCATTAATTTTTTTCCTAGTCACCTTTATAAGTGAACCCCAGAAAAGCATCCTGCTATATATACCCAGGAGTAAAGTAAAACACCCTAGCTTGCAGGTCCCTATGATAATTTTTGCCCATGCACCATGGGCTGCGTGATGTTGGTCTTTCCCCTTCTCTCTTGGAGCCTTATCCATCCCAGGTCATGCTGGAGTGGCTGCCAAGAAAAAAATGAAACAGGAGAATTGCTGTTGAAGAGGTTGCCGTAAGCACAGCCGGTCCTGGTCCTGCTGGTTGGCAGGACCCCTCTGGCGGGTCAGCAGGAGCGTGCTCGGGACAGAGCTCGCAGCACACACCCGCTCTCCGGCAGGGCTTACGACATCCTCCTTCCACTTAACGACAGTTTTGCATAAGCTTAGCTGCAAACCCTACTGCATTCCCATGTTTTCAGAATTCATCAAGCATCGCTGGATGGGCTTAAATATTTTACAGTTCAGATACAGCTTGAGGGTGCAGTGCAGGTTTTCTTTACAAGTGTGGAGGCTGAGGAATGCTGCAACATCCATTTTTTATGAGGCGGCAGGTCTGATGAGGAAGCGAGGCAGGTCTGATGAGGAAGGCTGTAATGAAGGAGCAAGGCACAGTGCTGCTCCAGCGCCTGCAGCAGGTGAGAGGTTCTGCAGAGCGTGGCCAGCCCTGCTGCGCCGCTGCTGCGTCCTGCGGAGAGCCGGCCCTTCTCTGCCCGCCCTGGCACCCCTCTCCCGTTCGGGGAGGGAAAGGCCGAGGACTTGGGCTTTGCTCATTTCCACGTGCTATGTGTTCCTGGCGTTACGGCTAATATTGAAATGCAAAGATGTCCTTACATAACAAAACCTGGATTAGTGTATTTTTAATTCTTAGTTTCCTTTCTCTGATAATTACAATGAGGACCCCGTACCCGAGAGCGGAGTTCAGCTCAACTGGCGCGCGTGCGACGCCTTGTCCGGAGCGCTGCAGCCCGGCTCCCGGGGCTGCCCTCGCCCTGGGCGCGTGCCTGCTCCAGCCAGCGGCGCTGCCGGCAGCGGGGAGCCCCGGGCGCAGCCCCAGCCCCTGGGGTTTCATTTGCTGTTGGTGGCGGCCGGTCTGAGAGCAGAGAGGTGGTGGCACAGGCAGCAGCATCCTGAGACGCGGGTATAAAGCTCAAGATGGGCGGCTGGTGTGGCGGCTGTACTAAGGTGACTTCTAGAAGAAAATAGTTAAGGGAGTATTTCTCTGAACGGGCTGCGGTAACGTAAAAACTCGCTTGCTGGCTGCATAAAAAGCGTTTATCTGGAGTTATGTTAAGGACATGAGATGATGAACTGGGGTCCCATGAGGCTAGGCACACAACCCCATAAAGGGGAAAAAATCCTGCATCAAAGGAATTCCTAGTTAAATAACTTTCTTAGACTTTTAAAAGACCCATCTCTTTGATATATCTTTTGATTTAATTTTGGAGATGGTTCTTGACCTCCTACATCCCCAGTTTTATTACAAGCTTTTAAAACGTTTCCTTCTTTTCTTCTTCCTCATGCTTTCTGCTTCATCGCAAGAGTCCCTTGTGGACTTCTGGCTCATCTGAAGTTAGTAGCTGCCTTCTCATAAAACTTGGAGGACTGGAGCTGGCTTACTAGCGTAGTAATAAGTTTCTTCCTGGAAACAGTGTGTTTCTTCACTGGCTGGATTTTATTTCTGATTACTAAAGGTTTCTGCATCCTCCTATGAGAATTCCTTAATTGTATTTAAACTGGCATTGCTCAGCAAACTTTACCACTGCAGAGCCAAAACATATGGTACGTACATAAAACATTAACATTTTTCCCATGGATGGAAGCGAACTGAGGCTGACAAAACCCAAACTTTTCTGTTGTGCTGAGCAAAATAGATCGACAGCTTTCAGTTTGAAATGGAAATGGCAAAGTTGCCTCTAACTTTGTTTTCAGCCTAGTTTTTGAGAAAACTTGAAAGATTTTGTTTTTAATGAGAGTGTTTTCTATCAAAACCAGTTTCAACAGAAGGCTGTCTCTGAGCTGTGGTGAAAAGCAAAGTGTTGCCTCTGCAGCACTGCGAGGGCTCCGGCGGGGCTCGCTTTGCCGATAGACCCGGCAACGCAAGCATCAAACAAGACTTCTGGTAGGCAGGGGTGGAGAAGTGCTGAGGAGTGGCCGTCCAGTCCGACGGACTGAAGGCAAAGCCGCCAGGCAGCGTGGCGGAGGCGGCTGCGGTTTGGGATGGCTTGTGTCCCGCAGCGTGGCGGCAAATCCGCTCTGCAAGGGCGGTCGCTGGAGCTGGGTGCTCCGGCGCTCGGAAGGGCTGGAGCCCGGCGCGCCGGGGCAGGCGCGCGCCGGTCAGGGCTGGGGGGTTCCCTCTCGCGTGGCCGGTGCGTGGAGCTGCGCCAGGAGGGGAGAGAATGGGGGCTGCAGGTTCAGCGGCATTTCATTCTTCATTTTGGGTATTTTACCTGAAATCCACATTTTTCAGCGGAGAGAGCAAAACTTCATTTCGGGTCAAACATTTCATTTTGTGTAATTATTTATTCTTTTTAGCTTTTAAAATTAAAATGCAAAGGAGGTCTTATTGTACAGAAAACTACTGTCAAGGTCAGTTTTGAAAACATTGGAGAAGAAGAGAGACTTTCCCACCTCCCTACACACTGTAAAAAAATGAAATCAAACTGAGGAAATTAAATAAGTGCTTTGGTATAGCCAGCTTTACAATTTTTGTTGGAATAAATTTGTCTAAAACTGTTTCACTTTACTAAGGTGCTTTGTGTTCACTTTAGCGTTTTTAGCAGTCACGGCCTAGCCCTGAACACAATGCAACCTAAATATTTTATAAGGCACCTGAAGTCATCCATCTATCATTTATAACATATGTTGCAAAAACATTAAGTAACATTTAGCAGATGTTTATTGCTAATGTTATGCTACTATAAACATGTGCTATAAAGACTTTTTTTTTTTGTTGATAAATCAATTTTAGTTACTTGAAATAAAATTTTCTAAGCTGTAGAAGTGGGGTAAAAAAAGCAACAAAACAACTAAAGGCTAGAGTACACATCCAATCTGTCATCTTGATAAAAGATGGAAGCTGAATTTGGTATTTAATTGGATTTATTTCTAATGCAAAATGCCATGCCTTCAAGGAAGGAACATCGTAGTACATTTTAATGGTAATTTTCATCATCCGGGTAAAATGTTTACCTGCTTGGCCCATTAGAAACTGGTAGTCTGGTTTTGGATTCCTAGAGAAGAGGACCCCCACTGAAAAGCAGGACGCCTTGCCTGAGCTTTCTGCCAGCGCCACTGGCACCTCGGCCGCCCCGGGGCCACCTGCACCTCTCCCGCGCTTGCCGGCCTGCGCCACGCTCCCCGCTTTCCTTCTGGTGGCTTCACTCTGGGCTCTGCCGTCTCCTCCTCTCCCTGGTGCACCGTGTGGGGACACCCTTGGCCCGGGGCTGGGACCGGGGCGTGGGGAGGGAGAGCGTGGTCCGGGGGTGCTCCTCAGGGACGAAGCCCGGGGCTGCCTGCAGCAAGGTCTGTCGGCACAGCTAACCCCCGGCACGGTGCACGGCGCAGGCTGCTGCAGTGCCCAGGGGCCAGGAGCTGGGTTTCCTTCAGAGCAGCGTCTCCCCCTCCAGCACCAGCTTATTTTGCAGGTCGCCTGTGCCCCTAGACGTGGCCCTGCCTGTCTCCAGTGGTGAGGTCGCACTCCCTTCTCAGTGAAAGAGAGGAAAGGGGAAAAATGAGCAATGAGGAGGCTTTCTGTTTATTGCCTGATCAGTCCCGAGGCATATACACACACACATATATATGTACGCATGTCTATGGTGTGTGTGTATATACACGTCTATAGAAGCCTTTTCTGCAAGCATTTTATGTTGAAAATACAAAGCACATTAGTGCACGTGTTGGGTGCGTCGTTCTCAAGGGGTGATCCTGCTCTGATGCGGACTACAACCGAGCAGCACCGTGCCCTGTATTTCTACCCACTGAGTGGATGTCCCTGATTCCTGGCATGTGAAAGCCCCCGGGGTAAGCCCAGCCTGGCGGCTAGCCTGGGCTCAGGAGGAAGGTTGGTGGCGGGCGGCGCGGAGGGGAGCCGGCCTTGAGAAGCGAGGAGGTGACTGGGGGGAGGTCTGGTTCCCTCTTTCTTTCCCCATGCTGGTGGAAAAATCAAACTTTGTGATTATGATGGAACCATCCCAGAATTAAATGGCTCAAATGACCTTCCTGAGCCTCTTGTTCTATTCTGGGATAAAGAGCAGGGAGAGATGAAGAAAAATAATTACTAGTGCTGTGGAGCGAGAAGTGGTGATTATCCTGTAAAGCCAGCCGGGCAGCCGTGGGCCGGAGCTGGCAGAGGCGGTGAAGGAAGAAGTGCCGCAGAGCCGTAGCTCAGCCTCGTTCGGTGCAGTCCTCCTCCCGTTCTTCCTTTTCACCACCAGCGTGGCTTCTGTTTATTGCCACGGCGAGCGGCAGCGCTGGTGGGCACCCCAGTGGAAAGCCTCCGAGCGCGTCCTGTCCCTGCAAGCCCTGCTTGCTCCAGCCCGTATATCCCCAGAGACTGGGCAAGTCGGGGGGATGTCACAGACGAGCTTGCCTTTGTGCAGTGCTGGCCTGTGTGATCGCACTTTAGGCTAAGCTTAAGTTATTTGGCATGGACGATTAGCTTGGCGCCTTTTGCTGTGCCCGTGAAGCCTTCTCTGCCGGTACGTGGAGAGGTGGAGCTGGGGGTCCGGCTGGCCCAGGAGACCGGGCTGGTGTGCAGACGGGGAGGGCTGGGGAGGTGGCAGAGGACACCCTGCTGCTCGTCGTCTGGAGGGGCAGTGCTCGGATCATCACGGCCTCGTGGATTTAGTTTCATATTTAGCACTCAATTAATTTATATGCCGTTCCTGGAGAGTTTGTGTATCAGCTTTACTCTGCCTCCATCCAGGGTTGCTTTTTTGTCCCTTTTTTTTTTTTCCATCCGTGGTGAAAAATACTAATAGTGTAAGAATGGGAAAAATCTCATCTTTCCTTCACTATATAATCAGCAAAGCTAATCTAGACTATCAATAACGCTCAAATACCCCCCAGAGCTCTCGGCTCTCTGCTCGTCTGCATGCGTGCAGCCTGGGCAGAGGGCCTAGGTCCGCGGGCGGGCAGCGAGGGGTCCCTCCAAGAGCACCGGTCCTTCCTCGCTCTTCCCCCCAGGAGGGGTTTTTGCCTGGCGGGCGGGAGAGGCGCTGGCATTGCTGCTGTGAGGGCAGAGACTCATCTTCTCTGCCACATCGCTCTTTCCTTGCAGGGTCCTCCTGCACCTCAGTGTTGGCTTCTGAAATGCGCATCTGCCCCAGGAAACAGGTCTCGGGTTTGTAACAGTGACACATCCAAGGAACTGGGATAAAAACAGTGTGTGCCTGTCATTCCTGCCAGGGCTCTAACGAGCAGTCCTTTCAGCCCAGATAAGATGATACTGTGATCAAACGGCTTCAGCTCTGCTCTACTTTAGACTCAGTGTGCTGGAAGAGTTTGATTATTTGCCAGGGAGATTTTATTCCAGCTGCATATAAAGTTTTCCCTTACAAATTTAATGTGATGGTTCTTGCCCCGGAAAGCCTGCAGTCGCTGCTCTTGGGAGCAGATGAACGTGTGTCCACAGCGGAGTATGGCTGCTTGTACTCCGGGCAGCAGCTCCTCGAGCTTTTCTGCAGGCAGAGCCCCTGGTGCAGGGAGGTTGGTTTGCTTTTGGTGGGTGTCTCTGCCGCCTGCCAGCACAGCACCCGCCTACTCCCCCCGTCCGAGCGGCCGTGGGAGCGGGATGCGGTAGTCCGTGCGCATCGTCCTGGCAGAGCCGCACGGCCGCCTGCTGCAGAGACCCCGCGCTGGGCTGCTGGCGCCTGCCCCCAGCCCGGCTGGCGGTCGGTGGCTGAGGCTCCCAGGCCTGGGAGCCATGACGTGCTCTGTCAGCCACGGGCTGGTGAAAAAGCCTTGGCTTTGCTGTAACGATCATTATCTTTAGGAATAACATCTCCGTACATGGACTTCAAATACTGTATTTAACACACAGACAAATGCATACTTTCCGCGGTGCCCAGTGGAGCCAGTAACGCTGTAGATGCCAGTTGTAGAGATGTGCCTAAAGGTTTACAGGCTGTCACCTCTTCCCCTCAGCACTGGGGTGGTCTGGAGGCCATGCTGCCAAGTAATGAGGCCTGCACCTCCGCGGGCGGCCTCCCCGCGCTGCCAGCAGATCGCTTGGGAGCGCTGCGGGAAGGCCTCGGGGCTGGGAAGCAGTGACCCCCCGGGGCCCAGCAAACCCCCGGGGATGCGGGAGCGAGGTGCTGCCGGCCTGGCACCTCCCGCTCCTGTGTGGGGACGGCTCCAAGGCCGGCCGAGCCCTGGTGCTCTGCCTGGAGCATGGGTAGCGGCGTGAATCCCTATATAACATTTGCTTTTTCAATACCACCACTCTGTAATTTGCTTGGAAGCTGTTTAACAAGCAATGCCTGCATAAAACAGGCCATTTACCAGAGAGTTTTGCCAAGAGGCAGTACCCTTCTAGAAATACTAGCCGGACATGCGGGAGCACGGAGAAACAAAACCGTCTTCGGCATTGGCCTCGGGGCATCGGTTACTGGTTTCGTTTTGGATGGTGCGGAGGGCTCTGGCGAGCGTGCGTGCGTTCTGCCCCTCTGCAGCCAGCCTCCGAAAACAGGCCTCGCCCGGAGCGAAGGGAGGCCGATGGCTGTGAAAGCTGGGCGGCCCGTGCAGACGGCCTGGTTTGCCCATCCGCCTGCCTGTGTAAAGCACGAGCTTGGCTCCTGTGCTTTTGGCTGAGACCACGCTGAACTCATTTAGTGCTAATCTGCACCACAGAGAGCTCCGCGGGGCGGTTAATGAATAACCTGTTTGCCTCCCTGGGTTGGTAGTACAAAGTAATACAGTTTTTTTCTAACAGAAATAGCGTTTGTAAAGCGTACAGAACACAAGGGACAAGGTGCTGTGTTTTTCTCTGCAATCTCTAGTGCCTCCTGAGCTCCTTGATGGAGAAGCAGATGAATGTAATACACTTGCACTCGTTTGGAAGGGCTCCTGGCCAATGCAAGCAGTGTTTTTGCGCTAATTAGGAATGGTTTCTGGCCAATGCAAACATTATTGTACTCAATATCAATAACCCAGTCTTCCTAAAATGACTTTGCAGTTGCTTTGCATGGTATATTTGATTCCTTATGGAGTCACAGAGATTCATTTTTAATCATACATTAACTCGCTGTTTTTACATGACTTCAGAGTTGCTTCCTAATAGTATGTTTGAATCCTTAGTTTCTAAAGGGGTTCATTTATAGCACTGGGCTTGTATTATACCTTTAATTTCTTTCATTATCTACCAGCGTTCCCTGAATTCCTGGGTAGTTAATGCTCACTTGAGTTTCCTGTCAGTCACATTATACTGTATTTCCATTTTTCTCATCCATGTAATCTTCTCTGTGGATATGAATAGGCAAAACAGATCAGCCCGAGATGTTGGAGACCGAACATATTGCTTGTGCTTTTTCCAGTGATAGAAAGGAAAGCAGTGGTTTCTTGCGCCATATGGAGCCTTCGAGTTAGAGAAAAATGGATGCTTTGCGTTCAGAGGGTTTGGGGCTTGGGGAGGACTGCTGTTAGCATTCCCCATTGACCTTTGCTCCCTCTCTCCATCAAATACCTCTGCTTTTTCCCCCAAGTTGCTTCACCTCATCTCTAATCACAAATCTCACTTTTGATCTCCCCGATCTTCCCAATCTTCCCAGTTCACTCAGGTTCATCCTCCAATTTGAAAACTTTTCGTAGCGAGCCCTCCCTGTCCCTCCTGTTGTCCTGTCCCTCTCTCCCCCACTGTTTTTAGCAGGCTCTCTGCTTCTTTGGAAACTGTCTGAGGTTTCCATTTGCAGTGATGCCCACATTTCCCTTACAGGCTCTTTGCAGTCCTCCCTGGTCTGCCCGATCCCCTTGCTCAGGCCCTGCACATTTCTCTAAGAGCTGCTCCCAATCCCGACATCTGTTAGTCCTTCTGTGGTTCCTTTTCGTCATCCTCTGACTTTCACGACCCTCTTCCCCATTGCAGTGCCCCTGTGCCCCATGTTCCCCGCAGGCCGTCCCCCTCCCGGCATGGCCTGGCCGGCCGCCCTCCCTGTCCATCCACTGCCTCGTGGTTTCTCCCTTCTGGCTGCAATCAATGTGTGCAATGACTTTTAAGTCTAAGCTGTAACTCTCTTCTGTGAGCTGAAGCTCTTGGCATTTTGTGGCAGCAAGCTTGTGGTTACTGTGGCCGCATATTAATGTTTCTACATCAATTACCGTGGTGCTTTCTTCCAAAGCTAGATTGCAGTAATATAATAGGTAGACAAATGCTATTAATTATGCCAACATATAGAAATACATTGATAGAAAGAGGAAGTTGATCATGCCATACTAGCCCTACAAATTTGCTGTTACAAGACTCAAAAAAGAATTTCTTAGGTCTTTAGCGTTGTAGAGAGTCATTCCTGGAGCTGGAAAACACGCAGATAAATAGTGAAAGGTTGACTCGATCCTTAAAATGCGATTTGTAATTTTCTGTTTTCCCCAGATTTGTGGATATTGGATACTGGGTTTACTAACTGCAGCCATTGTTTTCCTACTGTCGGACATTAATACCAGGTCCTGATGTTGAACCCTCACTGAGTGTCCACTGTGTATCTGAAGTTTTATGGGAGTTTTATCTTGCTGTACTTTTAGATATCTTGTAAATAAATGCAGAATAAGCAGCAAAAGTAATGAAAACATTCATAATTTTAAGATAGTAAAGAGAAAAACCTCTCTTTTTTTCATCTTATATTGAGGCATACTTGTCTTTCTGTATAAAGAATTTTTGCAGAGAAACATATTCTTCATTCTCTTTATTTCACTGGAAAATAGAAGCTGTGCATCCAGCCTGCTTTATCACACAGTACATTTTGTGACTACAATGAAATCTTAATTATAGAGATGTCAGTGCAGCACCTGGCACTCTCTTGTGAAGTGGGCTGGACTGGGCTGCGTGAGGTTTGGTGAGGTCCAACAGGCGCATGAAACCCTGCCATCCCGCTTTTCATGCGTTACTGGAGACTGAGAACAAAACCATGCCGAACTAAGTAAATCCAGGTCATGGTATTTATCTTTATTTGTGATTCATGGTTTGTCACTTGATGCCAGGGAGAGCCAGGAAGAGGCATGTCTCTCTTGTGGCAAATACCAACGTCTTAATGTCCAGTTCCACTTACCTGCAAAGGTGCTATATCGATAACGAGCTGTTAGAGGAGTCAATAGGAATAATTAGCGTATTTTTTTCATGAGGAGCTAACAAAATACCCATTGGGGCATTTCAACACAACAGATGGCATTGGACTGTGGTGCGACCAACAAGTCAGCGTCTTTGCGCTGCAGTGCCACATTCCCTTGCATTTGTACATTGCAAATGGTTTTAGAGTAGAACAGAACACAACAGGAGTAGAGTAGAACAGAGTAGAGTAGAGTAGACTATTTCAGTTGGAAGGGACCTACGACGATCATCTAGTCCAGCTGCCTGACCACTTCAGGGCTGACCAAAAGTTAAAGCACGTTGTTAAGGGCATCATCCAAATGCCTCTTAAACCCTGACAGGCATGGGGCATCGACCCCCTCCCCAGGAAGCCTGTTGCAGTGTTTGACCACCCTCTCGGTAAAGAAATGCTTCCTAAAGCATCCCAGGTTTTCAGGTCCCTCTCCCCCTCTGACGGGTTCCTCCGGTTCAACCTCAAGCCAAAACCATTTCTGTACTTACAGATTGTGACTGTCAAAACTGTGCCACACTGAAGTCAAAGTCGTGGGTGAGTATGGTCCTGTGAAGAGGCAACAGCTGTCATCTCCCGCTGGCGGGGAGCGTGTGTCATGAAATCCTCCACTGGCATCTGTGACTCAGGCTCGTACCAGTCACCCCCCAATAATCAACTCTTCTGGTTGCGGGTGAAAGACAGCTTTCTCTTGTCAGCTCACAGAAAGTGGAGTCTCTGGAGCATACGTAATTGTTCCAGGCAGGTTCAGGATTTCTATTTTAGGGATAATCACATATTCTGTAGTGATGTGTTGTCATTTTTAGAAATCCAGTGTGTTGCGCACAAAAAGCAACATGCTGCTACTATGATTTTCTTCCTCAAACATTGAGATTTGCTTTTTCTTTAATGGGATTGCTTACTAATTCCTGAAGAAGATAATGAAACTGAAAAAAATACAGTCAGTGCCTGTTCATCTAACATCATCTGAACTTCAAATCAGCAGAACTGTGTATTTAATTTATTAAGTGACATCTTTGCTGATAGGTTCAAGGGCCTGGTGAATATTCATATCTCGATTTGTTTCTTGACTGCTGACTGGAGCATGCTTTCTGGATCAGTTGTAGTCATGGATACATGGAAATGACACTTTTGGTTTTGTTTTCTCAGTGGCAATGATTTTTTACACAATATTCCAAACATTATAATAAAGAACTGTCAAAAACTGTCCTCCTGGAGTGACTGCAGATCGTGAGCACTTGCACATGGTTTAATTGCCAAGAAAATGCTGTGCTTTGAAGGTGCTCACTATAGCTGGGTTTCCTGAGTATTTCGTAGTGACCGGAGTTCAATTAATGGATTTGCTTGCACGTGAAAAAAATTGGATCCGTTGCCCCAAATGCTTCAGCACTGTGTGTGCTAACGTTTTGGATTTCAGAAAGAATATTTATGAACAAGATGTAGCTGTGGTTACCCATCGCTCACTGCAGGCTCTCTAATAGGGGTGGTAGGAAAAACCTCAATAAAATGCTGCCTGTGGCTGCAGATTGCTCCCTCCAGGGCTGGGGTTTGCCAGATGGGAGGGAGCAGGCGACCAGTTTGCAGCTCCTGCAGCATCTCGGAGGAGCCGGCCACTGGCTCCAGGCATTACCTGCATCCTTGCCAGTATCTCATGGCTTTTCAGCCCAAGACCTGTCAAGTCCCACCAAAAGAAAGCTGTTCCCCCACCGAGAAGGGGAGCGATAAGGAGATGACACACCACCCGTGTAGCCAAGCTTTTCCTCCGGAGGCGCGGGAGGCCGTCAGAAGGACAGGCCGGCACTGGTTTCCCCACGTGGTCTTTCATGGAGTGTCCTGGAGCATCCCAGGGGAGGAGACGGTGCATCTGCCCTTCAGCGTTGCTTATGGAGTGGGGGGAGATACGTGGTAGGAGCTGGCCCAGACTCTGTTTTCAATTTCATTTGGCAAAGTTTTCCGAGTTCTCCTGCAGAAAATGTCCCACAAAAGCGACAATAACAATATTTTGGATATAAGCCTAGCACAAAAGGGTAATAGGAACTCCACGGGCATGCGTGGGCTTTTGATTCATCCTCAGAGATGACAGATGTGCATTTATTTAAGATCTGGGAGTGGGACTCGGAATATTTATAGTGAATTCTTTGCTCCCACTCTTCCTGTGTGATTTTGGTCTCCACCATCAGTCAAACATGGGTTCACTGCTCCCTGTTGACCATCTCATGCATCATTCATGCTGCAAATCCCCAAGCCCATGCCGAGCATTTCTCTTTGTCCAGCCTTCAGAGCTTTCTGGGGAGGAGATGCTGAGGGTCCCCTTGCATGATCCGGGTCTCATGGTAGAAATGCCAAGGGCTGACGGGTGGAGCTGAGCAGGGTGCAGCCCAGGCCACCGGCGAGCTCCTCCTAAACACACGCGGCCACTTCGAGAGCACACTGGGCTTAGAATAGAACAGAATAGTTCAGTTGGAAGGGACCCACGACGGTCACCCCGTCCAACTGCCCGACCACTTCAGGGCTGACCAGAAGTTAAAGCGTGTGCTTGTGCAGCAGCCAGCGCTGATGTGCAGTGTGTGTGCACCATGTTTGCAGCCCTGCAGGTTACTGAGCTGTGAGGTCATTAACTGGGGTATACAGAGACAATTTGGGAAGAGGGAGTAATGCTGTGTCCTTTGCATTGGCTTTTGTGACAGTATTTATTCGTTTGTGAGCGACTCCAACTATATGGCAATGGGGATTATCTCATCGTTGGTATAAACAGACCTATCATCTTTATTTATTTAAGACTGATATTAGATTAGATCACAGCAATAGTTTAGTAAAAATAATCTTGTTTGTAGTGGCTGCTGGTCAAGGCAGTAGCTGAAGTGTTACAGCTGCACTGTCCTTTCTTGTCATTACTCCTCGCCGTGGCTCTGGAAAAAATACCAGATCTGGTGCGGATGGGTTTGCACATGAAGAGAGTGGAAGTCAGTCGCCCTCCTCTAAACGTTGTCCTTTGGAAAGCACAAACGCCAGACCACCTGGCTGTTGAATGTGCAGCAGCAGCACGGAGCCGGGTGCGGGGAGAGCAGCGGCTGCCCACGGCGTGGGGTGTGCGGCGCGCCGGCCTTCTCCTCTGCCGCGCGCCGACTTTGCTCACGCGCTTACGGCATCTCTGTGAGACCCCTCCTGTATCGACACAGCTCGAAGCTGTATTTTAGCTGGTGCTTAACCTAATTCAACCTGTTTGCTAGCTACTTGAAGCAGATAAAAAGAAACTGTTGAAAGAAAAACAACTGCTGTCCTGCATCTTCCCCGGGAGGTGGTGACTTTTAATAAAAGCTTGACCAACGCTCTTTAGTTGTCTCCTTGTCTTCATTTTAAATGTAAGATCTTTGCAGTAAAGCATTTACAAATTTAAATTCTTTTTTCTTTACCTTGTAGTGAACTTTGACCACTTCCAGATTCTCCGGGCGATTGGGAAGGGAAGCTTTGGCAAGGTAGGCTTGAATGCTCGGTCTTCAGTTTGCTTGTATGTTTTATCAGGTGCCTGCTGTTATCTACTCACGGTTTACTGAAAGAGTAATGGTGCTGAAATAGGCTATTTTTGTTGTTGGATGATGGCTGCTAAGTAAACACAGGAGAAATGTGTTCAGGAAAATACCTTGTTGTCATTTGGCATTGCTTTAATTCTCAGCATCTTGGTGAAACAGGTGTATTTTAAACTACCAGCACAATTGTGACCATTTCGTGGCAAATATTCATTATGTTTTCTGTTTCCCGAGAGGGTTTATAGGTTGTGGGGGGGGCAGTAAGTCAGGACGGAGCTGGGAGTTGTTCTGGGTGATTGACTGAGCTGGCACGACGTGGTCAAGGGGGTTCTCTGAAGCCCTGGGCTGTTTTCCCACTCAGAAATGAGTTATGCTGAAGAGTTTTTGTTGTTTATTTTTAACAAGTTTTTTTGCCAAGCACGTGGGAGAAGGTGGGAGGTGATGATCAAAAAGCTGGATAGCTCTGGAAATCAGTTACTGGTGGATTTCCTAGTTTTATTCCTTTCTCATTCCCTTTTTCACTGACTCTCACTCGGTCCCTGGGTACATAACCATTTGCTGCTTCTGTCATGGCGTTTTACACCATTTGTTTGCACTGCAGGCACGAAGTTCGGTGTGCGTGTGTGTGTGCACGTGCGTACGTCCTTGCACACGCACGAGACTCCACTGCCCTGGTACTGTTCTGTGGTTGTTTTGTCACCTGCACTTTACCGTGCCCCAACAGTTGTTGTGCCCCTCTGTTTAGCCGAGACATCCGCACCCGATGGACAGGAGCTGCAGGAGTGATAACCCTGGTGATGATTCATGAAAATTGCTGAATTTGGTTGTCGTAATCTTCTCACGTGATGGTCGTGTGATGTGGGGCTTTGTTCCAGGACTGGGTATTAGGGCAGGGAAATGGGCCTTTGAAATGGTGCAAAATGTGCAATGTTGAACTCTGTTGAACACAGACTAGGTCAGAGGACGGCGCGAGCGCCTCCGTGTCTCCACACGCTGCTAAAATAAACTGAAGACAAGCTGAGCGATCAGAGGAAAGCCCTATCCTCTGTCATTTCTTTCTGGTCTGGTCATCTTGGTGGGTTTCTCCCATCTTACTTTGACCAAAAGCTCATACCAGGAGGGTAAGAAAATCTGAATCTGGCCCAGGAGATGAACCGTACTGTCCTTTGCTTTTTCGCTCTGCCCATTACAGCCCTACCGAGGCAGCATTACACCGGGCAATGGCCACGTGAGCGGCCTGACCTGCTGCATTCAATGCTTGGAAGCTTTGGTCGGATGCTTGGAAGCTTTGCAAAAGCAGAAATTTCTCAGGAGATCTGAGACCTGTTTGGCCAGAAGAGCCCCCATTTTTACCGATTACTGAAAATCTCTTTTTAAATACTTAAAATGTACTAAGTAACTTCAGTCTTGAGAAACAGTAGCAGTACAAAATCCTACCGCAGTCTCAATGCGGTAGAGTCCAGCTCTTCTTAGAGTCAAGAATGGACACTATTAGTCATAGTGCTGTCGTTTGCACTGCTTCCTAACGAAGATGTTTTGTCACAGCCTCAGTTAACTGAGGAACGCTGAGGTATCTGTTACGCAGTTCTGGCATGCTCAGGGCACAATCTACCCATGTGAATTCCCGCCTGGCTTCGTTGTAAGTCCACACGGGATCAGGGCTAATGAAAATGTAATGCCGAGGAGTGGGCAAGTTGGGGAGAGGATGGTTTTAAGTGGTCACCCATATTTGCAGCCATGTCTCTTGAGCAAGAAGAGGTGAGAGCTGGCAGCAGAGCTATGTCAGATTTCTGAGGTTGCGTTAGACGATGGAGAGTGATTAAATACAAGCTCGGGTCCTTCCTTAGGGTAGCGCTGCAAAGGTAAAGCAAACAGCAGAGGAAAGTCTCCCCAGACACTCCTGGCGAGCACAGGAACTCTCAGGGTCTTGTGACTCCTGCTCATTGTCAAAGACCAAAACCTAACTCAAAATCTTACTAAAAAATAGCAGCTAACATTTTTTTCAAGCTCATAGGAGAAGACTTGTACTTCCAAATGTAAACTTTCCAGAGAAAAGAGGTTTTACTCTGTTGAGCAGCAGCACTTGGTGCTGGAAAATTAATTCTGCTCAGAACATGGAAAGGAGAAAAAAAATATTCTTGTCCCAGGGCAGGACCTTTTTGGCTTTGAAGAGAGCTGCTCCTCATGGCTGCTTCCTTTTCTGTTTATGTTAAAGAAAGGTTAAGTCTAGCATGTAGCAGTCTATCACGCATCAGAATTGTATATACACTTTCAACAAAATGCTGAAATGATTCATCTGTCATCTTTCTGGATAATTATGTCAATATGCTAAATTTCCTTTGATACTGAGAAAAGCTTTTTACATTTACAAAGTCATTTACAACTTGCATTTAATTACAGAAAATGTAGAACTACCTACCTGAAAACTCGTATTTGAAATTTATGAGTAATTTAGTTGCTTTGGTTGATTAAGGCACTTATCTGCCCACATTCAGGAAGGTATTTAGGAGCCAGTGTCCCGTCCATCTCAAAATAAGGGTGTAGACCCTCAGTGTGCAATGAGTGACCTGTGAAATCTGTGACACCACGTGATTGTGTAGTGACGGGACCTAGGAGGCAGCAAGCCGCTGGGTAGCTCTGGGCAAGGCATTTGCTTTCCACTCTCATTTTGCGCACCTCTCAGGACAGACTGTGTAGTCTTCGGTACGGGAACTGTACCAAATGAAGGAAAAAGGAACTCAGAAATCGCTTTTGAAGAGACTGGAGAGCCCCTGAGCTGCGGCTCTGGCATATCTGCAAAAAACGGCCAATTTCTGTTTCCCAGAGGTGTGTTTAATCATCTTTAAGATACTATTAATCAAATGAAGGTCATGCTCAATTCCATGTTTACTCAAATTAGCAAATGTGTAATATTTTCGATACACATTAGAGGTAATATTATTTAATTTTCAGTATTTTAATAGGAGCATTATGTTTCTCCAGTAGCACAGACTCCTTTCTCAAGCCGCAGCAGTTGCTTAGGTTTTAGCTGGTCCATTGCCGTTACCCAAGGAGCAGTAGCCCGGAGAGGATTTCCAGAATGTGATGCGATTTGTGACTCCCTGTTTTAATGGGAAACACGCTGTGGGTTTTGTTATGCTTCACGAGAGACGTGATGAGACCTGGATATCTCAGAAGGCGTTGGTTGCATTGCAGGTGTCCTGACATCTCCCTTCTTAAAAATTCACCCCTCCTGGCTTAAGTCTTTGTCTGTTTGAACCAGGAGGCAGCCGAGGGAGTGTTTGCCCCTGTATTCCTCCTCCTACCTGGGCTTTCCTCTTGATTGTCCCTCAAATCAGCCACCGCCACCTTTTCCACAGGATAAAGAACTGGATAGGGTTATGGGAATTCATTATTTTCACTTTACTGCTGTGAAGAAATAAAAACACATATCTGAAGTTCTTCAGCACAGATTTATGTCTTTGTCTGCTGTTGGAAATAGGGGATTAAACCAGGGGATGGGGGCTGGAATGGGCAGCAACGTGAAATGAAATTTTCCAGAGAGAGCAAATACGTCTGGGGGCGGATGAGCCAGTGCAGGCAGGCCGCAGGGACCTGGGGGGCATTGCTTTCATTTTTCTTCTTTTTCTTTTTTTTTCTTTGAGTAATTTATGGAGTTTTACTGGGACCTGTGAAGGTTCAGGGGAACTGTCTGGTAGTAAAGAGGTTTCTGTAGCTGGCAGGCTGCCAGGGAAGGCCTGGAGAACAGGGCTGACCCCCCGGCCTAACACTGCATGCGGCGCAGAGGCGGGCGGCCTGCGCGGCTGCGGGTGGGGACCGCGCAGGGGCCACCGCGGGGGACGGCGGCCCTTGGCACGGCGGGGCAGGCGCGGAGCCCCGCGGCTGCGGGCGAAGGCGTCCGCCTTCCCCGGCTGGCCGCCTCCCCGGGCCGGGGCATGCGGTGGCCCTCGCGGCTCAGGAGGCTGCTGAGGGCCCTGCTCCCTGAGGGTGCCTTCTCGCTGACCCCTCCAAAGAAAGCTCGCTTGCAACGTGGTTTGCTTTGCAAAAGTACTTTAACTTCATGATTTTGTTGCTTTAATAATTCACACAGCCTGAGGCTGGGTATAGAAAAGCTTTAATCCATTTTCTAAAGGTCATAAATGCCCACCCAGTAGATATACCGTAAATAAAATTCCCTTAAAGTCTATTCTCAACTGAATCCCTCTTTGATATCAACACAAGCTTGATCCTTTGTCTTTTTCTTTGAGCTTTATAAATGTTGGATTTTTCCCCCAAAAGAAAGGCTACAAACAATCCTTTGATATTAAAATACCACAGATATTTTTTGCCCTTGATTTTTCTTTTGCTGTGCTGGAGCTTGTGTGAGGCTGAGGGTTTGTCAGAGCCGCAGGCAGGGTCTCAAGACGCGTGTCCCTGCCGGACATCGGCCCCGTTGCTTGTTCGCACGCTGGTGATGGCCCCGACCCTGGCGGCGGAGGGCGTTGGGAGGACCTGCCGTGTTGTCAGGAGGCTCCGGAGGTGAAATTGCGTTTGCTTTTTAAACAGGCAGTGTGGTTAGCTGAGAGGGGACAGCCAGGCGAGGGGTGTCCATGAGTCCCCGGGCACCAAGAGCCTCTGGTGTTTGACCAGCCAGCCCTGCCTGGGTGAGGTTTCACTGTGCGGCCCCAGCCCTGGAGGAGGGAAAGGCCTTGCTTGCTGCGCCGGCACCGTTCAGGCACCGTCCTGCTTGGGCCCCAGAGCTACGCAGGGCGTCGTGCGGCATGTAGCAGGTCCTGCAGGCAGGAGATAGATAGGCAATTGCAGGAGTAGTGATGTGAAGGACGTGCTTCGCCACAGAGTCCAGCACAGGAGCAGCGCCCATGGCAGGGGGGCACATCTGCCCAAATCCCTTGTCTGGCAGTGACCACGAGCGGGTGCGTGAGAAAGCATGGAGCACATGGAGGGTGATCCTCCCTCTGATAAAACCTCCTAGGTAGTGTTTAGTGATTTTTTTTCTTTCTTGGACATTGCTGACCTGTAAGTGTGTCATCAGTAAAAGCCACGGGAGAGAGAACAGCAAAGAATGAAAAGCTGAAGTGATGATGTGGTCCAACGCTACCTTACTGTCCAGATCTTGGGGTGTAGGGGCAGCAGCAGTATAATTGCAGAGCAGAAAATGCTGCCGAATGATCTCGAGGGACGGAGTCAGCAGTGACTTTAGCTGGAAGGAGGCCTGGGACATGATACTGCGCACCCCCGCTGGGGACCTGTTTGGGGTTTCTGAAGGATCAGACTTCATAAGACAGTGATTTATAGTAAAAGCTGCCCACTTTTGTTATTATTATATACCCAGTGCCTTATTAACATTTGCATTAGAAAGTGCCTGGGGTTTATTTCAGCCCCCGCCATTCCCTGTGGATGAGTCACGCTGGTGTGGGATGGGAGGTGGGCCCGATGCTCCCGCCAGCAGCCCGGAGGCTGTGGACAGGAAAGCGGTGTAAGAGAGCGGAGGGCGGAAGCACCCTCCTCCACCCAAAAACCACCTGGCCACCCCTGCAGGTCTCCACGCGCGAGTGGGGACTTGCCCCAGAGCAGAGTGCCGTGGTGGGGCGGCATCGCCTCCCCTGGGGCTGCGCGGCTGCTGCATCCCCTGTCTCAGGCAGTCCCCTTGCGCGAGTGTGCAGGGAGGGGTATGGTCTGCTGTAGAGGGGCACGCGCGAGCGGCAGCTCCTGGGAGCTGGCTGTAGAGCGGGATAGCTTCACTTTGGGTGCCAGGCTCGCCCCTCGCTCATGCAGTTTCTCAGCTTGCCACTCTGTCCCTCCCGAGTCCTGAAACCTGCTGGTTCCTCGTTGTCAGGAGGCCTGGAGGAAAACATTGGAACAGGCTGCCCAGGGAAGTGGTACACAGTCCCTGGACGTATTCAAAAAACGTGTGGATGTGGTGCTTAGGGACAGGGTTTAGGGGGGGACCTGGCAGTTAGGTTGACAGGTTGGGCTCGATGATCTCAGAGGTCCTTTCCAACCTTACCGATTCTGTGATTCTATGATTCTATAAAACAGGATGCTGGTTGCAAATCGTGGCATTTGAACGTGATGCTTACTCTCAGACAGGTGCTAACCCTGAGCTCGCTGTAGTCTGTCCACTGATTCATTGCATCGTCTGTCAGGGGAAGTCTCCTGTGTATTTTGCTGAAGCCTCTTCACGGGGTGAGGATGGCTTTTCTGGTGCAGTATGTGACATCCTCTCTTGAGTCACAACCACACGTCCCCGCTCATGCATCTCCTTCCTCTCGCGCTTCCCTTCCTGGGCCGTGGAGGACAGGCAGAGCACGCTGGTTGCGCTAGCTGCACGTTGGGAGTTGAGAAATGCACTGCAGGTCTTATGCACACCAAGGATAAAATTTGTGCGTGAGCCAATTTCTCTCCTTTATCCCCTACAAAACAACCCAGAAGATGTTTTTATTTGGTTTTCTCCTCCACGCTTTGTAGACGTGCTCCACCTCGTGCTTGCAGAGCTGTTGGGGAAAGTGCCGCTTTACTCCTCACCTGACGTTTTGTCATTTTCTCTTCTCAAGTTGTCTTTTGCCACCAAAGTGCCCCAACACTGAGAGGATCTAGTGCCTTGTTGCCAGAACAAAGCTTGTCTCTACTAACTCATGCGTAGCAGCAGAGCCTGATTTGGTGTGATGAATTCATGAGGATTCCCTGGTGTCTAATAATGCAGTTTAATGAATGATGGAGCCTTTCCCTCCTTCTGGATCTCTGTCTTTTGTGTTGTCTGATTGGTTTTCACAAAGCTGAGAGGAACTTTTACATCTTTGAAATATCCATCCGTTTGTAAAATCTGGCTGAAACTGGCTAACAGTCCTAAAAGTCAGTAGGGGTGAGTGTGAAAAAAAAAAATCCCATAACCTCATTTTCTTAGGAAAGCAGACACAAATGTTTAATTCATGAAGCCATAAGCAAGTCCAGCAGACTGGATCCCTCCTGGCGTGAGCCTGCATGGTAATGCAGCAGAGCTCCTCTTTGGGAAAACCAGAGCACTGGGCTGCCAGGAGGAGCCGGTCTGGGTGTGACGCTGCGGCATCGTCCCCCTTCCGCCTCCGCTGGGGCTGGTGCCGCTGGCAGCGGGGCAGGCGGTCGTGGACATGGCACTTGGGGCAGACTGCTGCCGTGGGGAGCACCGGTCCCGGCTTCCCCATAGGATGCGCTGGTTCAAAATGTCACAGCGCTAGTGGTGACGCCTCAGCATCCAGTGCTACTTGTGTGTCATATGTTGGCGGCGTGATAAAGTGTCACCAGCAATTGTAGTGGTGGTAGGTGATGGGCAAGGGAAGAACAAAGGGTGCTGAATGGGCCCGGCCCCTGTTTCCTCATTCTCGCCTCGCTCTCATTCTTTAATGTTGTTAGCCCCGGGGTGTCACTAGTGCCGGCCTCTGGTATCCCCTTCAAGCTGTTTTTTGTTGTTTTCCTGTGTTTTTTCCTTCCCCTACCACCTCTGAACTGTACAAAATGAAGAAAAAAGGAAACATGAAATGTAAAATGTTTTTAAGTTTAATATAATTTTATCTAAATTTTTTTTTTTACTTTTTATAAAAGCTAGCATGAAATGAAAAGGAAAAAGGATGTGTGTGTTTGTAAGTACAACATTGAACCCGAGTGCTGTAGTCCAAAAGTTGGCAGCCAGGCAGTCCTGCTGAGGCGCGGTGTGGCAATGGCCGGCTGGGTTTCACGGGCCCGGTGGACGTGGCCCGGCACTGCTGGCCACATGCACCCCTCTGCCCACTGACGCCTGCTCCGAGCCAGCATCATCCCTCTCCAAAAAAGTGCGTAGCCCCAGGTGACGCATCCCTGTGGCGAGAGCCTCCCCGCAGCAACAAACGCCGTCCCTGGCCCAAACCAGCCTGTTTAATTGGGATGCAGTTAATCGAGTGTGTAAGGCACAGGGGGTGGGGAGGTGGCACAGCTGTGTCGGGGCAGCCCCGCGATGCGGCAGGGCGGTTGTACGCACCCGCAGCTTGCACGCCTGCCCGAGCGCAGCGAGATGGACCACGCTCATTTCCGTGGCAGCGGGGCTGTGCGGTCTCCGATGCCGGAGCCGGCTGGAGGGCCCTGCGGTGACATCCCAGCTCCACGCGCCGCTCTGGCTGGGGAAGCAGAGGAGCAAACAGGCGCAGCTAGTGAGGGGAGGCTGGAGCCGCCACGCCGGCTCTCACGCCGGCTCTGCCGGCTGCGTGGCCGTGCCGCCGCGCGCCCAGGGCACGTGCCTGCTGGCAGCCGTGACCGGCGCCTTCATAGACTCAGAGATGCCTTGTGCCAAAGCAGGTGTGTCGCACTCGTAATCACCCCGCCGTTTGGAGAATCCTCTTTTCACTTGCTCTGCTCTGCGAAGCAAGGATCTGTGGATCGGGTAATTCCTGAAAACAGTAAGGGAGACAAAGGTGGTGCTGCTCCTGAGGCAGCCCAGCCTTCCTCAGGCCCTGCACCCTTTCTCAGGGCTTTCTCAGCCCTGAAGTCACCCAGTGATAGGCATATATACTGCTTTCCTACTGCAGTTTGCAAAAAGGTCGTTAGTGGGAGGAAGCCTAGACAGCAAATCCATAATACGTCTTCCACATGACATGTTTGTGTAAAGACTATGAAGTTCTTGTTTGCTATAAAGAGTAAAATGATGCAGTGCTGTTACAACATAGGCAAAAGAAACAACTCCCAAGAGGCTACAGCTCAGTCCTGTGAGCTGGAGGCACGAAGCCAAGCTTTCTTAGGGGCATTTTCTCTTTCCTCCACAAAGTCCCCTATCAGAGTCCCACAGCTGTCTCCAGCTGCCCCAGATGAGAGTGGCAGTGAAGTCCCTATGGACAGGAATGTCCAGCATGTTCTCATGTGCCCTTTTAAAAACAAGGTGGTTTTCCAATTACCTGTGACTACTGCAGATGTATGTTTAGTTACTGTTGTTACTAACCCACGTTGTCTCTCTGACAATTTATTACCGCAGGCTGGACCCTCTAGGACATCTCTCTGCCATATTCTTTGTCTGGTTTGCCTTTACTGTGTTATCTCTGCCTGCACTTTGCTGGCCCTTTGGCTCTTGTTTGTGGTCTCCTTCTGCCAGACGAAGCCCGTGGTGTGTGTCCTGGGTCTGAAGGTATCATGGCTTTCGTTCTTGATTCCCTGCTATCACTGCTGTCCCACTATTTGCACAACAACTTGTAAATATCAGAGGAGGCATCGCAAGGGGTGCTGCACGAGAAGCCTCGGAGGCTGACAAACCCTCTGCTGGTGCTCCGAGCACTTGGACGGAGAAGCAGGTGGTCCTAGCAGGCGTGACCAACAGACACACGGTGGCTGGCTCTGTGGGGTGTGCGTTCTCAGCGTCGCTGCCAGGGCTCCTCTTAGTCTGGAAGCAGAAGCAATGTTGCGAGGTGAACCACGAGGCTGCTGCTGCCCATGGATGCAATGAAAGCTTGCCATGGCTTGTGTCAGCAAAATTTTTTTCTGACATATATTACTGTGTACGCATCAAGGCTAAATAGCTATTCCCTGCTCAAATTCTTCCTAGCTCTTACATGTGACTTTTTTCAATATTAAATTCTAACACCAAAATCCGCACACACCACCACTACACCCCCCCCGCCCTGCCTAAGCCACAAATGCAATCTCATTTGTAGGTCTTTGATTAGGGAGACCGTTTTATGGATTAACATATGCTGTCTGTTGAGCGGCAGATGTGTCTGTATCAAACACTGACACTTGTGAAGGGCCAACCTGGTTATGGGGTAAGGAGATGGAGAGCTAGAGGTCTTTGAGGGGAGGAGGAGGTGTTGCAGCATGGGAGATCTCCAGATTCTGCAGGAGTCTCACGGACTCTCACAAGAAAAACAGCGGGAGTAGGAAAGGGCAGAGCCGAGTTACGTGGCGTGGCTATGAAGAAACTCAACCTAAATGCATTACTGAGTTTCATAAACTATCATTCATCTGTGAGGACAAAGAGCAGAATATTTTGGCACTTGATTGGATTAATAATTGGAAATCTGATTATTGTCGCTCTTCTCCCCGTGCATGTCTTCGTTCTTCACTGCGCTGGGGAAGGAGGAGGGTAGCTGTGGTGCAGGGGGTCTCCTCTGGCCCCAGCCCTCCGTGCGTGCCGTGGTGCGTACCACTGGAGCGGGCCATCTCGCCGCCAGCAGCCTGTGCCTGCTTGTAGTCCTGCGCTCTCACCCCAGCACAGCACCCATCCATTTATTTATTCAAACCTGTGGGACGCGTGGATGCGGGGCACAGAGCTGTGTTAGGGGAGTCCTGAGCCATTCCTGGTCTGATCACCCACACTGCCCATCGCACTGATGGCAGCAGACACAGAAGGGTGAAAACTCTGGAGGTCTTGTTCTTCTAGCATTACTCTTAAGAGAAGTGCCAGTCCCACTGTGCTCAGCTGGAAGCTACCCAAGAGGCTCTGCCTTGTCTTTGGCAGCGGTGGTGTCTTTACCTGCCCTCAGTGCCAGCTGTGCAGCCAATGCGCAGACTGATGGTCTAACACGTCCAACATGAAAAAGTCTTATTTTTCAAGTAAAAAGATGTGCCCTGCTTTGCTAATGTTAATTATACATTTCTCAGTGGCTTAAATATGACCAGCATTTGGATCTTTTTTTTGTTCTGACAAGCCATCAGACAGCACACCCCCACAAGCTGGTTAATTGAACCAAGAGCATGGGATGTTCCAGCATCAGATGCAGGATTTGGCAACAATAAAATTGAAGCTACGTTGGACGTCAAAATCATCTACAGGTCCTTAGAAGCTGCAGCTTATGAGTTTGGGATGTTCTGTTAATGCTCATGATGGGACAATCCAATTACAAACCACTTAATGTCATAAACGATAAGGAACAATGTCCTCTGTTCTTATGAAATTATGAATATATCAGCATGATACAGCAAATATTCCCTAAGCACTTTTATAATAGTTTATTAAAGTAAATATGATCTGGGTTTACCCAGAGCATTATGGGGTGTACCCATTTTGTTACGCTAGGCAGCACCATAATTCAATGATGTTTGCAGAAGGAGACTTTCTCCTTTTCTTCACATGATGTATTTCTTCCTGTGGGTTGGATCAGCATTCAAAGAAGTCTGAAGTTCATGACTTCCTATTTAAATGTCTGTACGCTGCTTAAAAACAAATCTGTATCTCATAGTAATTGTACAGACACAAATCCGGAGAAGCTGTACTGGGTACGGTTCTGTTCTTCTGGTTTTTCTGTGGTGAATACAGGAGCTGCCCACAGTAACAGGCAATTGAGACTTTCTGTGTCTCAGCAATGAACAAAAAATGGAACATGAGAAATAGAAACAGCAACTGATGCAGCTGGTATGCAATTAAAACAGAAACTGTTGTTGTAATGATAGATCTGATATAGCTCTGCCAGTCAGAGAGACTTCCCGCCTGTGTTGTGCCCCCCGAGCCTGCAGCACCTAGGCGAGACCTGCCAGGGGACAGAAACTTCGTGTGAGCCAGGCTTCCTAGGAAGGTGTCTTTCCCCTTGATGTGCACGTGATATGCTTGTATTCCTCCCAGTTTTCCTGCCTGTCTTTCTCTTATGAAATTGCCTCCTTTCCAGCCTTTTAAGGATAGGTAATGGTTTGCCTTGTTTCCCAGAGGAGCCACGGTGATGGATTCTGGAGACAGGCAAAAGGAGGATGTGGAATAGAGGTGGGTCAGAAGGGCTGTGTGGAGGGTTGGGTAATTCGTGTGATGGGGTTGGGGAGACCATGAGAGTGCATTTCTTGTTACTTCTGCTTGGGATGGCGTCTCCTCCCTCCCACGACTGCCGTATTGCCCCGAGCTGCACACCGACCAGCTGAGCCTGCAGAGACCTCTGTGTCGCTTTTATGTACCGTTTCTACTTCATTTCTATTTATGTACCATTTCTAGTTTGCATGGCTTCGGTGACCCTCTGCATCAGCCTCTGAGTGCCTTTTCCCGTGTTCCTCTGCACCTTGGCCTTTGGTCCCTGTCCCCACGCTGGCGAGCACGTCCCAGGGGGTAACTCAGTAGTGATGCAGGCAGGAGATGCTGCTTTACTGCTGGGGAACTGGATCTGAAAAGTGCAGGATTTTTATTTGCATTATCCTGACCTGTGGAACTGGGTTCTGCTGGGGGAGCAATGATAGATAGGTAGACAGATACGTGCATATGCATATGTATACATACCTGCACAAACACACAGAGCTTGTGATGGTTATCAGGTGCTGCCTTGCTTTTGTGGGTCATTGGCCCCCAAGGGAGGACGCACCAACATTATGGATTTGAACTACATGCTATTTCTTAAACTGTGTAATGAGCCAGCTCCCCCTGTATGAGTATCTGTCCTTCAAAAGCGGGAGGACATGTTGCTGACAGATGATGTCCTTTAGCAAAAGGTCTGTGGTTTTCTAGGCAGGCTTTATTTATAACTCTTTTTCCCTGGGCAGCAAATGAGCCTTACAGTCTGACTACCTAATTGTAGTGCAACAGCTATACGATTTGTCTTATGAATCTAGCCAGGTTGGCCTCAGTCATGGTTATTTATGGTGTTGCTTAAAATCGTTATGTCTGACCATATTCCTAACAAAATCTAGGGATCCTGGAGTCATTTGGTTTAAATACAGGTAAAAGTGTCTCTGATACACCTTTCCTTTTTATGCTCATGTCTGAGCGTGCTGCCGTGTCCTTTACACCGGCACAGTGCTGCTGTGTGTTCAGCTGGACGGTGCGTGAACACCGTGACATCTGAGGCCCACGCACTGTGGTGAGAAAACAGCCAGAATTATAAAAGTGCAACATATTGGATGTTTTCATGAGTATTTTCATTCTCTGACTGCCTGGAAAAAGCTTCCTGAAAAATTGACCTGCATTGCATAGAGTACCTACTTCATTAGGAAACATTGAAGGAACCCAGGGACGCGTATTTGTTGCACAAAGGGTGACATTTTGCCAGTAAGAAGTGGCGAAGAGCTGCTGCTCTCTCCACTTTCTCAGAAGCTTGGTATTTGTCTGGCTGCTCTCTGACAATTAGTTAATTCAGCCAGGTGTGGTACAAATGTTTGTACCGACACAGAAAACCTTGCTCCGTTGCAGCGGATGGGAGCACCCAGCGGGCAGGAGTGCGGGGCTCGGCCACGCCGTGAACGTGCCTTGTTTTGGAGCAGAGCAGGGCATGTGCTGCCCAGCGGCCTGGGGACCCCACTGCTCTTCAGAAACAGAAAACCTTCCTAACGTGGCCAGGCACACTGTCAGAAGTTGTGCACTGGGACTTCTCTGCTTCTCATTTCATTCTCTGCCCAAGACTGATGGATCTGGGGGGGGAAGAGAGAGCAATGACTAGTTCTCATGCTTCAGCTGTGTTCTGGTCTGTCACGGAGGTATCTGCTCTTTTTTTGTCTCTATTGCTATAACTTGCTGCTAAATACTGCTTTCGGCACTGGGGAAACAGGGAAGTGAAGAACGGGCAGAGGGAAAGGTCAAGCTGCTCAGCCTGTCACGAGCGAAGAGCTTCTGAGAAAGTGGCCATGAAATAAAGAACAAGTTTTGTGAGCAGCGTAAGTAATAGGATGCGATTTTGGGTGGGTTTGCATCCCAGAATGCTGCTTTCCTCCATCTGTCTTGCCATGAATAACACCGTTGGCCATCCCCAAGGTGCGACACGACCGCTCTGCGGCGGTGCGGGTGCTGTCGGGGCAGCGAGGGGCCGTCAGGTACAACCTAGCAAGGGTCACCTGCTGAGAAGTTCTAGACGTGTGTATTTATATAATGTGGCTAGCAAAAATACTAGCTCTTTCAACAGTCTCATAAAATTAAAAGATTAGGAATGAAAGCATTGATGAATTCTAAATTTAGTGCTTTCCATTTTCACACAAACTGGAGATTTTGTTCTCTGAAATAAAACCTTAACTGTAGTATTGCTTTGACAATTGCAAATACGCTTTTCTAAAGTTTTATAGTTTTTTTTATTCTTATTCACCCATCACAGTTGCGATAAACTATATTTTTTCTGTATGATCAGGAATTCTGCCTCCCTCAGGAAAACACTCTGGACTGTAAACACATGAGATTTTTTTAAAGAAAGAGAAGAAAGGAAAGTAACAGTATTTATTAAAGAGAGTCTTTTGTGTCTCTGCTTTTCACTCTCACCTCCCGTTTAGTTACTATTTATGTACAAAATCCACTAAGAATCCTTCTGTTAATGTTGTTCACTCACAGAGTTGCAGTAAGATTGTTGTGCTATATTATTACTTTTGATCTAAAAATTCTTTTTAAAAGTAAGTGCTAAAAATTCCTCTAAGTAAAGGGCAATGCAGTATAAAATATATCTCTCTTCATATTCAGCAAATGATGCAGTTAAACCAAACCGTACTCAAGATTAAATAACAGCCAACCCGTTCTTCACAGCTGCCGTTCTGACAAGTGCCATTTAGCAAGGGTGTAGGAGCTTTGTTTGGCCGCCACGCATCTTGTTATGAAATAGTGCCCGACGTGTGCTCGTTGCAGAGGTCCGTGCGTCGTGCTGCGTGCCGAGGCTCTCGGCTCGGCTCTGCTCTACCTTATTTCCTCGGTAGGGAAATACATTCAAATGCAAACTTACAGGAGAATGCGTGCATAAGATGAGAAAACTAGATTTTAGCCCCCGCTATTATCTTTTGGCTTATCAGAGAGAATAAGATACGCAGGGTTGTTCCTGGGCAGAGCACTCCAACTGGAGACCTTTCTCAGCAGCAGCTCCTCTTCTGGGTCATGCCTCTAGGATCGAGGCAGAATTTAAGCTGTGGTCAAGCCCTGCTGCTCAGTGGCAGCGATGAGCTCAGGTATTGATCTGCCCCTTCCCGATGCCCCGTGCCATTAATCCAGCGAGCACAGTTTGCTACGAAATCGATCTGCTTGCCGTTGGGCATGCAGGGCTAGATTGGGTAGCTGCTGGCTCCTCTAGGCGGCCAGGCTGAAGTCACAGCGATGACTCAGCTCGGTAAGTGCTGTCTGATGTTCATGGAGACATGCATGACGATGGGCCACTGGAGGGATGGTGAATAACTCAGCAGCATTAATGAGTGGAAGCATAAAAGGCATCCGTAGATGCCGAATGAGTGAGCTGCAGTAGGAAGATCCTCTTCTCTGCTGTTGAATGCTTGAAGCATATTTCTTCATTTTGGTGATATGATATAATTAAGTACTGTTTGGTAGGTTTAACAGAAATGCTTGTGAAGTAATGCTGTGGCTCCTTGGGAACAGGCGGGAGGCAGCCCCTTCTCTGCTGGTGACCGATGACCCATCTGCTCGGCGCAGCCGGTGGGGTGGCTGCAGTGATGGAGGAAGGAGACCAGCCAGGAGGAGCAGGGTGTATGTCCATGTCCAGGCTCGCGCACAGCCCCTGTGCCCCCCATCTGGAAGGGACCCCCACCTCCCCGGCCCCTACAGCTGTCTATTACAGGAGACATGGCTCTCTCCAGCCAGCCGTGACAGAAATCGGTCGTTAGAAGAATTGCACGAGATTCCTCGTGGAGAAGGGACTAGGTATATTTTGTATATTGAGTTCCTACATGTGTGGAGGTAGATGCTGGAGCTGCCGTAACATTTACTTTCTTGCTTTTTCTAAAGGAAGGATCAACAATCGTCACAATGAAATTCATCAGTAGTTAATAGAGTTATGCTAGGCATGCTAAGTTGGTCTTAACCACAAATTATCATTAATCCTCTCACTTCCAAGATGATATTTTCTCATGGATGCTTCCACTGTTGGTATACTTTCATAGTTCCTTAGTATGATCTCTGTTGGTGGCCCTCCAGATGCTTTGTGTTGAGTGTTGGGCGTGTAGGACAAAGCGAAAATAAAGCTATGTTTGGTCAGGTCCTACAAGGTCTAGGTTTGAACTGTCCTTTTTCCCAAGGGAAAGATACTAGGGATTTTAATGCAATATTGAAAAGCAAATCTGAACAGATGGGACCTGAATGTGGCCAATCTTCCATCCAGCCAAGTTACTGACTTTAAACTGGGAGAGGGGTGCTGCAGTTGATGGAGAAATTACTGCTGGGTGCAACATGCATAGTATGGGCACAGAGGTATTTGCTGTCAAGTTACATTTGTTTACGGTTATTCTGATTTCTGACTGCCAGTTAGCAGACCCAACAGCTGGTATTAGCGTTTGGGAGGTTTTCATAGCTCTGGCATATTAGCTGTTTGTAATGAACTGAAGTGAGCTTTGCTCACCTTTGTGCTGGAAGTCACTTCACAATTTGCTGGCATCTTAGGTACGAGCATCTGCGGTGTGATAGCTCTTACGGTTACTTCACAACACCTTGGGTCTGGTGCTGAAAAACAAGGTCTTTCAGTACAGAGGACCTTCACTAGAGGAGATGTCTACCAGGGCAGATCCCTTTGTAGCAATTTGGTGGTAAACACATCAGCGCAATGAAGCAAGCTTCTGCCAATGAAAAATTAAGCATTTGGCTGCAAGTGGCATTAATTCCTCCTGAAGGTTTTGCACTGTGAAACACGAGTTTCTTAGGTGAAAAGTTATACCTATATTTACTTACTTCAGCACGGAATGGAAACTTTGGTGCCTGGGAGGCACGTTGCGGCAGCAGCACAGAAACAAAGACATTAGGCCACATCGCTCTCAATGCCATTGCCCGGCAGCGCCGTTTCAAGATGAGTGATGAGGTTTTTCGAAATAGCACAGTGAGTGTTCTTGCCTTGGGATCAGGAAAAGCTTCAACATTAATTTACGTTCAGAGATTAAATAAAGCCCTCCATTCCTCATTGGAAATAAGTAGATTTCTCTCTGTTCCCAAGTTTTATCAAATACGTAACTAAAAAAATCCTTTTGTCTGCCTCTTTGACCAGCCTATAAAACATCACAGAATGTAATCATGGCCATAACGAAAGATGACTCAAATACAAGACTTACCTCAAAATGTATGTCAGCCATAGGAAGACGTACTTTCCACATTTTATTCAGAAAGGACTTGTTAACTGTAGTTGTATACAAGGGTCCAGATCCTCATGTAAATCCGTGGAGTGCTGCTGAGCTGCAGTAAATGGTGGATCCAAGTCTGGATCCATCCAAAAGGCAGAAAGAAGATGGGTCATGGTGTCTTCAGGGATTTCTGCAGGTTGGTCTGATTTTTCATCGTTCTTCTTTAAATAATATTAAAGCCAGAAAAGCCCAGCAGAGATATCAGCATGTGATTAAAGCTACACAAAACTCTAGATGCCTAACAGCCTTTCCGTAGGAAGCGTGACAGCTCCAGAACACATCTCCCTCTTTGTCCTCCTCCCCGCTCTTGGCAGAGCTGTCCGTGCAGGGGGAAGCACCGTTCCTGTCCACTTTGAACCCTCCCCAGCGAGGGTCTGCTGCTCTGTGTCCTGAAGGTCAGCAAATCCGGGCCATTGCACGTCAAGGATACTTGCTCAAGACTATGACCAAAGGATGATCCAAGATGCCTACATTTTTTGTTTTAAAGTTTAGTAAAGACATCAGATTTTGAGATATGTGACTGTCTATAATTTCTCTCAAACGATGAAACTATGGCGTGCAAGAGAGGAGAGGGTGGAGAACGAGGACAAAAAAAGTAAAGATAAATGCTTCTTGTTCTTCTTTATTTCTTAGGTTTATGTGCTGTCACTTCTTTAGTTTTTCCTTGTTTACTTGGATTAATGTCTCTCAGGAGGTAAAGAAGTCTACATGGTTTTTGGAGCTGCAAGTCAAATAATCATCCATATCCAAAGCTCAATTATAGAAACATCTGCTTAATGTCTGATGAGATATTATTTTCTCAGCATGACATTAAAAGGATGTGCTTAACCTGAACCACCTAAAATTCCTTTAAATCATAGGATTCAGAGCATGTAGATAACATTCTGCACCCCCCTCTCATGAATTCTTGCAGGAAAATTGGAAAATATTCCATGATAGATGCCAAAGAGAAGAAGTCGGCTCCCGCTCGCTGTGTGCAGGTGCCCATAAGGAGAGCTTTTCCTGACATAGTTTCAGCGTGCTGGTTGTGTGCCGTTTATGTCAACAGCAAGACAGAAATAAAGTTCATTCTGGGAAAAAAAAAAAAACGTGCAAGCCTAGTTTTGGATGTGTTTTGAGCACGCTCCCAGCTATACCTATGCTATGTGTTTTACTTTCCCAGTACACAGAGGGCTGGCCACGTTGGTAGATGATATAAATCTGTACGGGTCTGTTGAGCCTGAAGGAGCTCTGTGGCTGTGCACGAGATGAGAACACAAACAAATTCTTACAACTACCGAGTTGAAGTTACTGAGGTATGGCATGAGGATGTGCGATCTCGAACAGCAGGTTTTATTTTAGGTCAGAAGAGGTTTTCGTCTCTAGCATAAGCAACTGAGAAAGGGATTTTTAATGGAAGTGTTGACACGACCTGAAAACACCAACGGGCTTGCTATGAATAAAAGTTTTATCAGCTACTGTTACAACTTGGCTGTAGCAAACAGCAGTACTGAATTAAAGAGATTTTAATGATTTATGGTGTTCTGACAAACCAGTCCTTCATCAATCTTGTGATAAAGCATAACTTTTCAGCAGGGAAAAAGTAAAGTTGTAAGACTGCATGAAAAATATCTTAAGGAGTGAAACGTGGCAAGGTGTTTGGAATAGAAAACAAAATCAGCTCTTGAAGACGCGAAGGCAGATTTGTTGGGCTGGTAACCGCAGCATGGCTCCTGAGGATCACGGTCATTTTCCATTCACTGCAACTTTACACCTTTTAATTTACTTTATACCTGAATATATAGGTTCTGGTTTTGACCTTTGCATCTGAAGGGGAGACTGTGTTATTAAAATACTTGCTGTTATTCTTAGAGATGTAGCTATAAAGTGGTCCCAACTGGCTGAAGCCGTTAATGGCAGAAAAGCTGCTGCAGTACCAGGTGCCTCTGGAGGCCAGGCGCCCGTGGTTGGGTGCCGCCAGTGGATGGGTGCAGCCCAGTGGATAATTGCAGCCAGTGGATAATTGCAGCCAGTGGATGGGTGCAGCCAGTGGATGTGCGCAGCATGGGCTCCTCCACGAAGGCTGGAGATCGGCCCTATGGAGTTGGTGTGCCCATCAGGACCCCAGAGATGTGGGGGTATTTGCAGAAGACAGCAGAGTAGCAGCAGTAGGTACCTGTTTGCACCACGTGTCCCGCAGTCTGTGAGCGTCAGCATCTCACCAGGGCTGGTTGTGGAAGCAGGTGGGAGCAGCGATGTGAGCGTTCCGCCTGGAAGTGTCCCTTGTTTTGAGGACCACCACCAGCTGGCCTAAGGGGAAAGGGCTGGGGCTGAAGACCACAGGTACGCCCACCCAGGAGCACCCAAACGTGGGGAGGCTCCGCTGCGCAGGTCTGGCCCCGAGCAGCGCTTTTGGCCTGATCCAGTCCAGAGGCATGGCCAAAAGCTGGAGAGACGTGGAAAGGCGGAGGAGCGCTGTCGTCATGGCCAGCAGTTGCCCGCCTGTTTGTGTCACCGAGCCTGGTTCGTCAACATGGCATAATGCAGAAGATTGCTGTGCAGATTGGCACTGGGACCGGAGCTGCAGATGTCCCATTCTTTTAAATGGGTCTTTGTGTGCTGGAGATAATAGTTGGGAAAAACACTGCCAGAGACACTGCTGTCAAAACTGTTCCCAGAACAAAGTTCTGGTTAAATAAGCTGCATAATCAAGCAATGAAGGTTTTTGATTGTTTCAAAGTATGTTTTTGTTCAGGATCAGACAGTATTATAGTAACGTGTCCCCACTGAGCATGGGGTAAGCATCACGGGTAGGTTGCGTGTAACTCTGCAGTCCTGCTCCCAGGACCTTGCCTCCAGCCGCAGCGGCGCAGCCTCCCCGGGGCGCCTCGGCTGCTGGAGCTGCGGGGCTCTCATCGTGGCTCTCACCGCGGCCGCAGGCTCGCAGCAGGGTGCTGCAAGGTCCCTCTGAACTGCACCAGACCCGCTGGGCCACCGGCATCATCATAGGAACTCTTCTAGGGATGGGTCTGACATTTTCCATCTTGCCCAGAATGCTCTCTACCAGGACCAGCCCTGACGGGACGGTGAGGGGCTGCACAGGCTCCTGCAGTGCCAGCTGCCTTTAGCACTTCCAGCCTCTTGTGCTCATTGAGCCAAGCTCTGGGTCAGCAACTGTGGAGGGGGAACAACCTTCGAGGGACCAGCATCCTTGAGGTGCTGGGTGCCTCTTCTGGGCCTGTTCTTGTAGGGGAGCTGCTCCTGGGTGGGGGTACCTGTGGTCTTCAGCCCCAGCCCTTTCCCCTTAGCTCAGCTGATTTGAGTCCTGTGTATCAGGTAATTATCAATTTACTTTTTGTTCATGATTCATCCTGCCTAAGGCACACAGCTTTGTGCTGCCCATAGCTGCACTTCCAGCTGTGCTCGAGAGAGCACATCTGTCTGTCTGTCCTTCCTCGTTTGCTCATTTCTGGGTGTTGGGAGAGGAGAACGGCTGTGGAACCGGGTGGTGTTGTCAGATGCCCAGGACCCAGCTGCCAGGTCATTGCTTTTGTCAGGGTCAACACGACTGTTGCCTTTTTGAGAACACTTTTGATGAGATAAATCTGATTTGATAAATTTGAGGTGATTTTCTGCGGAGATTGTCAGCGTTTCACACCTGATACTGCCCGTAACTCGTGCTTTTGTGGCTTTGTAGGAGGTGCTGTTTTCTGTGGGTTGTCACAAGGCAGTCGCTGGGAGCCAGCATGGCAATTATGGGGATCAAGGGAGTTTTTGACCAAGGGAGTGTCCCAAAGGGAAGGCAGGGGATGGTTCTGGCACAGGCCACTTCCAGCAGCTGGTGGCCCTGAGGGGACCATGCCGCTGGCCAGACAGGGAGGACTTGGGAAGGGACCCTTCCTGCTTCCAGGTGGAGCCCATCGTTTGCAGACCGAGCCGAGCCCCCTTCAGCACGCGGACGGCTGGCAGCCGGTACCCGGCAGCAATGGATGAGCAGCTGGGGCAGCCCGAGCCAGGGAGCGCGGGGCTGTGCTGGCGGATCATGGCCACAGCCCTGGCACGGTCACCATCCCCTGCGTGCCCACCCGCGCCTGGGCTGGTGTGGAGTGCCGCAGGGGATGACCTGGGTCCTGGGGTCCTTCCCGGTCGGACACAAAAGTCATGGACTGGCCTGTGGAAAGCAGGTAGATGCTTCCAGCAGAGCTTCATCCAGCTGCTCACCATGGTTCATGTGCTTAATGAATCCCTGATATTTTAATTTTATCTCTGCAAATACACCTAGGAGGCAGCTTTAAGCTTTGCTCTCTATCTTGGCTATGCCTAAAAAAAAAATGATTAGCTGGTTTTATCCTTAATGTTTCTGAGAACTGTAGAACAAGTTAATGTTATCTTTTTAATTACAAGTGTTACACGGATGTTAATTACCAGGCAAAGATTGTATTTCAATTACAATCAGTGCCATCATAATACCAAATGGATACGAAGATTGCTTTTAAATGACAGGGTAACTGATACTGTGTCAGTAGTGATACCGTGGCCGTGTCAAATGCCTTTGGTTTCTCTTCAGAATAGCACCATCCCTGTTTGTTACTTTCCTGATAGCAGCTGAGAATTGATTTTAATTTTTTGTATATAATTGGCAAGATTCTGTCTGCAGCTCTGGGTACAGAACCGCTCTCAAAGGGCGAAGCAGAGGCGTCGCAGGGTCCTGGTCCCTGGAGGCCCTGGGGCAGCACCGGGGGGGCACAGCTGCCAGCCCCGTCCTGCCTGCTGCCGGCACCGCGGCTCTGCCGCTCTCCTCCCGCCCGGGCATCGCTCTGCCCGGGGCAGCAGCTGCGTGGCAGTAATTTCCCTCCAGCTGATCAGACATAGCCACTTTCTAAAGAATGAAAACACTCCGAGAAGTGAACTGTTTCTTGTCTTGGTTTAACAGGTGAGCAGTTAAGAGGAAAGCCTGTCTAAAGGAGATGAACTTGTTAAAAATCAATATTGGAGGTTATTCTTCCAGCAACAGAACAGCAATGCATAGTTTACAGTAAACCCTTTCTTACCTGCTTTACTGTCTCTATTTGCTCAGCAAATTCACTGTAGTTTGCAAGAAACCAGTAATCACGATCTTCTTGCTCTTCTCTGCAAGGAGGAACTGACTGTCGCAGGTTTTGCAGTCTGTCCTTGAAGACTCAGACCCTCACTGAGTACCTGCGGGTGGTTTCCAGCCATACTGGAGTTACTGGTATTCAACCCAGACGTTCCCCGTGAGCCCAGCAGTCGGAGTGGCCTCAGCAGAGGTGCAGTAAGCACATGCTTACGTGACTCTATCACAAATTACCAGTTCCTTCTCTTTTCTCCCCATTTCTGCTGTAACATTTAATGGTCAAAACTTAACTCAGTTCTCCAAAAAAGCTCGAGCTGTTGATACATCATGGTAAGTGCCTCCTTACTGCTTCTGGTCCTTCGGAACGAAGAACTTAGCTCTTCCTGCTGCAGAGGCTGCAGATCTCCCTTTTCCTTGGCATCCTCCCCGAGGCTACTGCCATGCTGTCCCCTGTAGCGGGGACTCTTTTCCCCAGGCAGTCCCAAAGCCTCCTGATGCTTTTGGGTGCCACGGACAATTTCATGTTTATGCTTCACATTTCAAGTTTCAATCTTGCAAGTAAAATGACAGATATATAGATACTGGGGAAAACGGGGAGGGATTTGGCCCCGGCAGCCCAAGAAGGGAGAATGAGCCCTGCCGGGGTCCTCCTCTGCTCCAGCCTGCGTCTCGGTGGGACCCGGCGCTGGGACATCATGCGGGTGGCCCCAGCACGTGTGGCGACTGCCAGGCCAGACTGAGCTTGCACAGCAGAAGCCCCGCAGGCTGGACCAGGTGTTTGCCCAATCCTTCGTGTCTTCTGTGCTGCCGTACTGGGGCAGAGGCAGTGCCTGGTCCTAGGCCACCAGTGCGGGAGGTGGTTCGTGTCGGAGGTGACTGATATTTCCTTTGCTGGGTAAAAGCTTAGGGCTAGATTCTGGTTGTGCTTTTGTTCATGATAATTCCTCATTTTTGAGAGCTGAAAACTGCTGCTCCAGGTGATTAATGGTTGGAGAGCGCTGCTGGGATCAAATAAGCTCTGCCAGAGGGATCGATGCATCATCCCAGAGACACAGCCGTTTCCAGAATGACCACTTACAACTGCAGTGCTTTTCATCTCTGGAGAATGGGAAATATGGAGACTTTTTTAACCATTTCAATATCTAACTGGAGTTTTGTAGGTTTTCCGCATTGGGAGTCCAGACATAAATACCTAAGGGAAGTCAGCAGAAGCTGGAGGAGAAATCAGTACATGCGGGCAAGCTGCAGCCACTCCAAATAAGCATTTTTTATAAGCTAGAGCAGTGTTCGGCTGTGGTTCACTATCGTGTAGGATTAAGGTGTTTGATGTTGGTGTGTAGTGCTTGCTAGTGCTAAGCCTTGACTCTACTCTAAAAACAAAATAAGTGAAATCCAGCTTTGTACACTGAAACTTCCTGATGAGTCTCAGCCGAAGTCGATAAAGTGTCTGTGTATGTAAGGATCACGTTTGTCTCGTCTTTCAAAGGCAGAAGCCACTGAGAGATTCAAGAAGAAAACCTGCTGCTCACAGTTCGGAAGCAAAAGGAAGATCTCATGAACCCAGCCGTGGGTATTTGCATCCGATGCAGAGGACAGGGTCGCGGGTGCCTTAATTTAAGATGACATCTACATTTGCAGAAGAAAAAAATAATCTTTGTGCAGCCAGGATCAAGCAATCTCAAGTATTTATCGCTCCGCAGATCCTGCCCAGAATGCAAACTGCTTGCTTTTGTTTGAGCCCAGACAAATTGTGCTGCCCCTTTATAATTAGTTTGAGATAAGTCAGGGCATGCTATTAAATGATTAGATGACCTTTCAGCTGAGTGGGGATTTCAGCCCGTTGGATTCCTCCAGAATCAGCACGAAAAAAATTATTGGATTTCTAAAGGAGAAAAGGCAAGGCCTGCCTAAGAGAGAGCAAGCTGGACTGAAAAATGTACAGAGCAGCAAAAATTTAGGCGATTGGGGAAAGCATCCTACATTAACAAGAACAAGAAAAACTTCCAAAAAGGACATAATGTCCGAGTCCCCTGGACACTGCAAAACACCCAAATCCCAGCTCTCTATTTCCATGCCAACTTACAGCACGGTTGGGTGGAAAACAGAAATAACTCTTGCAAGCAACAGCTCAATGAGTGATGCAGGGAAATAAGAAGCCAAATCATTCCTGGCAGGTCATGGATTTTGCTTCAGCTTTTGGTGCTTGGTCCATGGTGTGACGGAGAGCGCTTTGAACCTACAGGTCATGGATTTACCCTGAGGCTTTATCCTAAAGTCAGGTTTGTGTGAGTGTAAATGGTGTGTATGCTTCCTACCAAAAGAGCAAGGTTCATCCTTGCAAATCACAGTCATGGCATGGGGGTGTGGGTGGTAGTAGAAGACAAACCGGTCAAAAGTGTAAGTCCCTCAGATATATTCTACTTATTTAGTCCCAGTATTAATTTTTTGTTTGCTTGTTTGGGTTTCTAAACCTTAAATTATGGTCTGGTTTTTGGAATTCTTAATGTTTTCCCTGGATCAGTTGGATGCTAGTGGAAACAGCCACCACCAAGCTGACTCCAGGGCAGCAGCTCAGAGCCGTGCCAGCTATTTCCACTCCAGAGGCTCCTGCTCATTCATTCTTCTTAAATTAAAGCTGGGCCCTTTGTCCCCCTCTTTGATTTTCAGACGCTGCGGGAAGATCAGGTGGACTTTGAGTGCTGTGCCATGTTTCCGTGCGGTGTCCGTTTGCCCCGCGGGAGCATTGCCGGAGCTTGGCACAGCATGGCACGGCACGGCATGAAGGAGTCCTCCAGGCGCCTGGCGCTGCCGTGCCGGAGGGATGCAGCCCTGCTGCCCCGTGGGATGCCCAGCTCCCGCCGCGGGGATCCCCCTTGGCTTCCCATCTCTTGTCTTTTCGGCTGTTCTCACGCCTCCCTCTCTCCCATCGGTTATCGGGACAGTTTAAACAGACGGATTTACTGTCAGCTCAACAAAGGGTGAAATGTTTTGGCGATGGGAGGCCGCAGGGGCGGCTTTGCAGCAAACGAGGTTGGGGACGTTACCCGGGCGGTGCTCCATGACAGCGGGGGTGGCAGGGAGCAGCGCCGCACGTCCGCCCTCGGGAGAGGCAGCGCCCAAAACCTCCTGGGTGCTGCATGGAAGTCAGGCGAAGTCAGGCGAACTCCGTGACTGCTTTTGCTGATAAAAACAAACTTTGCGCACAAAGCGGAGAGGCAGCGTGGGACACTCCCGTTCATGTACTATCTTTTTAAATGATAACTCTTACCTTAAAGAAAGGTGAGTATTTCAAAGCCAAGAGTCAGTTTTCCCTGCCCGTTACTTTTTTAATATCACCTAGGTCAATGGTTCTCGTTAGTCATCTCTAAATTAATGAGATATCTGGGGCTGTTGAGTGAAGACCGAGATCGTCCCAGATTCAGATGAGAAGAAGCTGCCAGCTATGGTGACAATACAGGCGTTCTCATTGTCTGGGGCCCCATAAAGTGAGATCGAACTGGGAGATGTTAAATGCACATCTCATGTCCTGAATCGCAAATGCAAGCTCCAAACCCTTTATGCCTTTAATGCAATAAAAGCAAAGGCAGCTGTATACAAACCATTTGGCAGCAGCTGAATGTTCAGGGTATCTGGGTCTCTATTAAATCTTTTATGTGCCATGTCTTGAGCAGTATACTACCAGCTGATGCCTGCCTTCTGCTTCGCAAATCTGGCAGCATTACATACAATTTTTTCTAATGGCTGTATTTAACCACTGAAAATTTTCTTTGTGCGGCGAGGGACCGCATTATGCAGAATGAGGACAAAGTACTCTCTTCTTTCGGCTTTCTTGCGTTGCTTCACATTGTAGATCTGCTTGAAAATGGATTGAGATTAATTTACAAAACCACTCTGACTTCTTACCAAGTAGATGTTTATTCCTTCCCCAGGAACAGATGCACAAATGGAGAAGCACAAAACCCGAAAGATACGTTTTGGGGCACTGACGTTTTTAGGGGGGCATTTCTGTAACCAGGGGCATTTTATGAAAGATTCCTGCCTGTGGCAGAGGACCTAAGCGGCTGAGCCTGGCCAGGGCAGCACCGAACACCAGTCCTGACGTTGGTTTGACTCATGCTAGATCCCCGCCACGAGCTGTATCGTGATCGTTAACTATTAATGGCTGTGGTAATTATAGCGGTACAAACGGAGCATACCTGGGGCACCAGAGCAGTGCCCTTTTGCCCCGGCCGTCCATCGGCCCTGGGGTGCGCCGCCCCGGGAGCTGTGCCGTCGCTCAGCACCGCAGTGGGAACCGCGCACCGCCTGCGGGCACGTGCCCAGGCCACCCCGCGCTGCCCACGGGCACGGGGCAGCGTCCCCCGCTCGCCCCACGCAGCTGCCCCTGCCGCCCTGGCCTTTGGGGAGGCTTGGCTGGAAGGACATTTCCATCGACGCCCATGGTGGTGGTTTTTTCCAGAAAACAGAGAACAAAGATTTCCCGAGCGCCTGAAACTGGCATTGCTTTGTATGTAGGTGATGCTGTTCCCTTTCAGAAAACTATTTATTATGATTACAGAGTACAAGAAGTTTTCATCATTTTCTCATTTATTATACTAGGTTTCCATTTTCCCTGCAGAGAAACAAGAAGCAAATGACATAAATATAAAATGCAATACTTGTTAAGATATTGCAAGTCACAATCTAAAAAAAAAATCAGAAATTAATGAGCTTCTAGCCATAATGTGAAATAAACTGACATCAGGAAAGAATGTTGTTCAGTGCCTGGATGGCTGTTACTCAAAGGCTTGTTTTTAGAGAAGTTATATAGCAATGACCATGTTTTAAAGGGATATTGTTAGGTCTTTTCTGCTCAAAGAATTTATAAAATATAAAGTTATTTTTGCCTGATATATTAAATGTACGACCAGTTTAGTCTGCTTTAGGCAGGGTTGGATCTCGCTGGTGCTTTGCGTTGCAGTAGGTAGTTCATTATTATTATTAAGTTTGCATAAAGCAGGGGTTTTACCTTATGTTTTTGTGTTACGAACAGTCCCTGGCAGCTGCAGCTGATGGGCTTCTGCATGCCCACGGGCGCCGGAGGGGACCGTGCCAGCCAGGGGACGGAGCTGGGGACACCCGTTCCCACCGGCTAGCTGAGAGGCGCGGGGCACGGCTGCCAGGAGCGGGCACCGTGTGCGGGCCTCGGGCTTGCCAGTGCCGCCACAGGCGAGGGACGGGCAGCCAGCAGCGGCGGTTCGGTCGGGGACTGAGCCGGGGTCTGGTGACCCAGCGGCCTGAAATGCACCCTGCCGCGGCCGCGGGGCCGGGCTGCCCACCCGCCGTGCCGGCTGAGCCCGTTCCCGCGCTAGCCATGTCGGGCTCTGCCAGCCGTGCCGGCCTCTGGCCAAGTGTGAGTTTGACCCAGAGAAAATGGCTCAGGTCAAGCTGCCCGAGAAGTGAGCCTGCAATGTGAGGTCTGAGGTGTGCCTGGAGTTATTTCAATACGTAATTTTCCGTCCTTACTGTAATTGTAACGATGACTGCAAAATAGTCCCCGTAATTTCAGTGTGCATCGCTAATTGGGATGTTTTTATCAGGCTAACGATAACCACATATTATTTTGTCACCTTCTTGCTGTAATGTGTCCTTGATGATATTATAGCGTGCGCCATTAGCACTTGCAAATGGTTATTAATGGCAGTATCTCAGAAATGCGGAAGAGCGCGGTGGCTCCTGTCTGTCTGCGGTGTTTTCTGCTGTCCGCAGGAGCTCCCGTTGCTCGCTCCCATGCTGGTAAATGTGACCTGCTCTCTAACGAGCTGCCTGAAGCCACCCCCGGGTCAGCCTCCCTGCGCCGCTCCAGATGAAGGCTGCATGACCAAAATGACAAATGACTTCTTTTTCAAAGAAAATACATCCAGCACATTGTAATCATGGGCATGTCTGATAATTTAAAGAGGACAGATGTAATTGTACTAGATGTAGATATTTCATTAGTTCATTTAAAAATAGTTACCTTGATAACTAATTAGCTCTTTTAAAAATAGTTACCTTGGTAATTAAGGTGTCGTTATTACTCAGAAGAAGCGAGGGAGGCACGCCAAAGGCAGTGCTCTTGGAAGCCCGTGCCAGCCCGGCGGCTCCATGCCTGTCGGCAGAGCAGGTGCCGGGGCCAGGTGCCAGGTTACCCCTCTGGGCCAGGGGCTGCCGGGCGGCCTGGCTCTGCGTGCCGGGACCGGGACGGCTGCGAGCAGCCGGTGGGAAGCTGGCGTTTCGCAGGGGGGACCCACGTGGCCTCCTGCTTGCCCGGCCGTGAGAACAGGCCGTCGGAGCCCGCGTGGCGGGGAGCAGACGGGCAGCGGCGGGAGGCGGGAGGGACCCGGCTAGCGGCAGGCGGCTTGAGCTGCAGCGTGGCTTGTACAAGTGCACTCTGCGCTGGGTTAAAAACTGGCTGGACAGCTGAGCCCAGAGAGTGGTGGTGAATAGAGCCAAATCCAGTTGGCGACTGGTCACGAGTGGTGTTCCCCAGGGCTCAGTGTTGGGACCGGTCCTGTTTAATATCTTTATCGATGATCTGGATGAGGGGATTGAGTGCACCCTCAGTCAGTTTGCAGATGACACCAAGTTGGGTGGGAGTGTCGATCTGCTGGAGGGTAGGAAGGCCCTGCAGAGGGACCTGGCCAGGCTGGATTGTTGGGCTGGGGCCAACTGTATGAGGTTCAACAAGGCCAAGTGCTGGGTCCTGCACTTCGGTCACAACAACCCCAGGCAACGCTACCGGCTTGGGGAGGAGTGGCTGGAGAGCTGCCTGGCTGAAAAGGACCTGGGGGTGATGGTTGACAGCCGCTGAACATGAGCCAGCAGTGTGCCCAGGTGGCCAAGAGGGCCAATGGCATCCTGGCTTGTATCAGGAACGGTGTGGCCAGCAGGACCAGGGAGGTGATGGTGCCCCTGTATTCGGCACTGGTGAGGCTGCACCTCGAATCCTGTGTCCAGTGTTGGGCCCCTCACTTCAAGAAGGACATGGAGGTGCTGGAGCGTGGCCAGAGAAGGGCAACGAGGTTGGTGAAGGGTCTAGAGCACAAGTCTTATGAGGAGCGGCTGAGGGAGCTGGAGGTGTTTAGTTTGGAGAAGAGGAGGCTGAGGGGAGACCTTATTGCTCTCTACAACTGCCTGAAAGGAGGTTGTAGTGAGGTGGGGGTCGGTCTCTTCACCCCAGGAACAAGCGATAGGACGAGAGGAAATGGCCTCAAGCTGTGCCAGGGTAAGTTTAGGTTGGGTATTGGGAAAAACTTCTTTACTGAAAGAGTGGTCAGGCCCTGGCACAGGCTGCCCAGGAGTCTCCATCCCTGGAGGTATTTAAAAGCCAGGTGGATGTGGTGCTTGAGAACATGGTTTAGTGGTGGCCTTGGCAGTGGTAGGTTAACGCTTGGATTTGATGATCTTAAGGGTCTTTTCCAACCTTAACAATTCTATGATTCTATGGCCCGTGCCCGGGGAAGGACGCGTCCCCATTCACGATGGCTTGGTGCTCCTGGAGGCGGGGAGCCTGGGCTGGGTGCGCAGGAGGGGCTCTGGGGCCATGAAACCGCGAGCAGGGAGGGTCTGTGTCTTATGAGGACAGAGTACTGCTGCGCTCCTAGGAGCACGGTGTCTGTTGTTGTTAACAAATTTACATTTTAATCGCTTTCTGCTAAAACAAACGGGATTATTTTGACCTTTCAGAGCACAGCTATGTACGCAATAGATTAAAACCAATCTGCTGGAGGTTGGCAGCCAGTGGATGTGAGCAGAATGGAGTCGAGGCTGGGAGAGAAGCACTGCGACTGCCTGAAGCCAGTCTCCATTCGGAGGCAGCGAGCGCAACGCTCTCTCCTGCAGCTCCCAGGCACCATTCCCTGCTGGAAAGCTCTCCCCGGAGCTGGGCATCACACCCTAGAGGAATTTCTTGTGTGGCTGCGCAGTTAAAGGCAACTGGGGTGGTGCAGTGCCAGAATGGGCGTGCACGGCACTGCCCCTGGAGCGGGGATGCTTGTGTCTGGAGATCCCAGTTCACAGCCCAGGGATGAGGAGTATTTGATAGCAGGGTGGAAGTGCTGAGCGGCCTGGGTCTCAGCCCAGCAAAGCAGCAAAGGAGGATATGGAACACTTTACTAAATCTCTTTTTTCCTTCCCCGTCTGTGGTACTTTAGGTGTGTATTGTGCAGAAGAGGGACACTGAGAAGATGTATGCCATGAAGTACATGAACAAACAGCAGTGCATCGAAAGAGATGAGGTTCGCAATGTGTTCAGAGAGCTGGAAATCCTGCAGGAGATCGAGCACGTGTTCCTGGTGAATCTCTGGTGAGCATCTCCTCCCCTCGCCTTCTGGGGCCGCCTGCCCCCAGGTGCTCGCAGAGCCACGTTCCCCCCGTCCTCCTGGGCTCACAGCCGGCCGTGGGAGCATCCCAGTGAGCTGCTGCAGTACAGGTCCGTGGGAACGTGAAATGTGTTCAGGAAATCCAGCACAGAAGATATCCAAATGTTACGGCATCAAACATTTTAAAACAGCTTAGCTTCTCTTTTTCGATCAAAAACCTTTGTATGTTTGTTGGGTGTTTTTCACAGCCTTCTTGCAAATACCACTATCAGGTCCCTCCTGAGGGACCCCCTGCCAATTTAACCGTAAAATAGTTTTGTACCACGGTGTGTTGGTGTGCAATTTGACTAAGGTGTCTTGGGGCAGTAGGATTCCCCTGGTGATTGCCGTTAAAGAAATAGTCCATCTCATGTGCATGGAGATACTGAGAACTGTGACAGCCTGTGGTGAATCGGGTACTGTGTGGGACCAATTTTTGTAGCAAATAACAGCTTGAAAAGTCAAAGAAATTAGCATTTTTAGAGATGATGATTTATAACTTTTATTAATACAGAAATTATACAAAATATGTAGTGTTTTACACAGTAATTGGTCCCTCTAAAGGACTCCACCTTGCAGAGAGTGGCTAACAGTTCAAATAAGCAGAACTGCTCCCAACTGCAGCCAGTGTGTGCAGTGAAGTGTTACTGGGGCAGGTCCTAGCGCGGGAGGTGTGAGTGGGTGGTTTCAAGCTGTCCTGACCGCGCTTGGGTCTGCGCAGGCGCTGCAAAGGCGGCTCCGTAGACGTACACCGAGGGATGCTGGCGGGGTGGGGGGTTAACGGGGTTCTAGGGAAGCCAAGGGGGTACACTGCATGTCATTTTTTACTGTGACTATCTAGACTGGATGATTTCAAAAGCATTACCAACTAAAGCTATTTGTTAGATTTCAGCCTGATTTGAGGAGTTTTTTTAAAATTAGACCCTAAAATGTTACTCAGTAACGAGGTTAATTTTTGTCAGTGCACACACAATCAAGTTAGTATTGAGCAATTTGAAATGTAACTATTTTTAGTGATCTGTTGCTGAAAAAAAGCTATGAGATCTCTTGAAATTACCAGGTGTGTGGCCTTTTGCTGGAGAACAGCTAAGGGCAAAAAGTGCTTTGCAACACATTCACTGGCCAAATAAAATATATTCCTTTAGAGCTCAGATATATCATTATCAAATTTTGCACGAAAAATTAATTTACGAGTTTTAGAAAATAGTGCATTATATCCTAAGATCGTTGGTTAGTTTGGGATGAGTCCTTAGCAGTCAGCCGCGTGACCCTCTCCTGGATCCTGCTGCCGGGTGCTCCGTCCTCTCCCTGCCCTGTGAAGGAGCGCTGACGCGGGGCAGGGGTCAGAAAAACCATCGTCTTCATCCGCGGGTGACCAGCATGCCACAAACTGATCCGCTGCCAGCAAGCATCTCGGATCACTGCTAGGAGGGAGCTGGGGCAAGAGCAAATACAGGATGCGTTGCAGGGTGACAGAAGTAAGGAGTTCGTAGCTTATATTACCAGAACGCAAGAAGAATGACATTTATTGGAGGTGATGGAAAACCTTTGATATCCCGTTGAGTGCAGGATGACAGACTGAGGAGAGGAGAGGAGAGGAGAAGAGAAGAGAAGAGAAGAGAAGAGAAGAGAGGAGAGGAGAAGAGAGGAGAAGAGAGGAGAAGAGAGGAGAAGAGAGGAGAAGAGAGGAGAAGAGAGGAGAAGAGAGGAGAAGAGAGGAGAAGAGAGGAGAAGAGAAGAGAAGAGAAGAGAAGAGAAGAGAAGAGAAGAGAAGAGAAGAGAAGAGAAGAGAAGAATCAAGTCCCTTCTCTTACTGTATATGTGACCTGGGTTGCTCAAAATTTTGCCTAGGATTTATTCCCCAAGTGTCTTGCACACCCTTGGCGCAGTTTGAAATGCATTCGTTCAAATGATAGCATGGCTTTTTGTGAAGCTGAGGCTTAGAGGCAGGAAGGCAGTATTTCCAACCCAGCGGTTTTTGAGATTGCCTAAAAATTTGTGCAGTCGCAAACACAAGGAGAAAATAGTAAATGTAAGATAAAGGCCATGCTTACTTGGAAAATAGTGGGTAAGCAAAAATGATATATTATGTACAACATGCAAGGAAGTGCATCTGCAATGCGTGGTGCGCAGTAAACTCCTTCAGAGGTTGCAAGGGTTATGTTACTACTGAAATGTGTTTTTAAGGCTAGAATCAGTGCCTCGTGACCGGCCCCCTGTTTCATAGGGGCAGAGGAGGGGCAGAAGCAGCAGTTTTTCCCGGGGAAGCTGCACGCCTCGGGTGGCCGGACAGGCTGAGTCTTGGGCAGCCGGCTGGCCGCTGGGCACCCCTCCCTCTCCGGCCGCGTCGGATGCGCGGCAGGCTGCTGGGCGGGAAGGTTTTCAAAAATTCAGAAAGTTTTATACCCAAAGTGGTGGAAGTTGATAATACTTTACATTCTTTTTGTTGATCCATTACTCCAGAATAGCCAAATAAGTTAATAGTTATTTTTTTCAGCATTTTTGCAATTGCAAATATTTTTTTCCAACAAGTAATGAGATTCTTAAGAAAACTTGCTCTCTTAGCAAATTTCAGCTCGTACTTTTAGAATAAGCCTACATTTAAGATGAGAGCAGAAGTGTGTGATTCATAAGTATTATACAATCCCACATGCTCTTTCCTTAGAAATACCGTCGCCAAATATAACAATTGAACGTTGTTTTGTAGTGTATCCTCACTGCTGTCAGTCTCCTGCAGGATCCACTGGAGATTGAGAGAGGCGTTTTACTCTACAGTAAATATAAATCTCTTTTTCTGGTTTTTATGGTTAAATTAGCACTTGTGTTTTCCAATTCTTTTTCAGGATAGGCAGAGATATTTTAAGTACAGGTTTATCAGATTGTTCACAATTGAAAATGCAAAGTTTCTCTGAAGTAACTGGCTAGCAAAGCCCCAAGTCTGCCTGCAGCTCTGCCTGCAGCTCTGCCTGCAGCTCTGCCTGCAGCTCTGCCTGCAGCTCTGCCTGCAGCTCTGCCTGCCGGTGGGGTTACACGGCAGCGCTCGGGAGGTGACGGTGGCAGGGCGAGCGGGGGGAAATTAATTGGGATTCTTACCTCTTCAAAGGAAGCCTTGCTTAGTGTAGCAATAGGTTAAAAAACAAGACAGCATCTTGAGCTGCGCTTGCTTAATTAGAAAGGTGTAAACACCGAAGCGGGCACATGTTTGTAGTGGGATTGTTTGCAGCTTTCACAGGAGCTGTGTAATTAGGAGAGGGAAGAAGCCTGACTTGGCTGTGTGACCCCTGCGAGACTCAGCCAACTCGCTCACGCGCCGCTGGTCCCGCAGGTACTCCTTCCAGGACGAGGAGGACATGTTCATGGTGGTGGACTTGCTTCTCGGTGGCGACCTGCGCTATCATCTGCAGCAAAACGTTCAGTTTACGGAAGAAACGGTCAAGCTCTACATCTGTGAGATGGCGCTGGCTCTCGACTACCTACGAAGTCAGCATATTATCCACAGGTAACCACGCCGTCTCTTCCTCGCAGCGGGTAGCCGTCCGGAGCTGCCCATGCCCACGCTGCCCACGGCTGGTTTGGGGTGGGCGATGCTGCCTCTGCTGCAGCGAGGCCCTTAACCCCATCGGCACCCCCAAGCTGGGGAACTGCCAGCGTTAAACCGCATCAGCAGTGCCGGTCCTGGGCACCCTCCGGCTACTGCTCCTGCTCCCCGTCACTCCGAGGAAGGCTCACGCTTCACGGGGGGCTGAAAGCGCCTTCCAGGGCGGGTTTCAGAGCAATCCCACAGAAATAGGCCCAGTCTCGTGCTGTTAATTTTCCTTAGACATGATGCCCGAACAAGTCAGATGCCCCCGTTTTTTTGCCCAGTGGCCCAGGAGAAGCATAGTTCTAGTCCATCATAAAGGGACTTGTCTCATCTTAGGGTATTTTTGTTTTATTTTTTTCTAATTTTTGATAGATAAAAAAGTTGCCCTTTTTTTGTTGCTGAGTTGCATCCTTGATCTGCCTGAGATTTCATCTTGCTGTAACCTTGCTTCTTTTCCCAGAGATGTAAAACCAGACAACATCCTCCTCGATGAGCAAGGTAGGATCGCTCTGCTTTGCTTTGTCTGCCTCCTTTATTCGAGGGACAGATTCTTTACAGTCTTGAATACTCTGTCTTTTTATCGGGGAAAGTGTGACAAAGGCACCACTCCTTCTAATTGATCGGTGTTTGGTCAGACGTACTTGTGCATTGTAATGCCAGGGAAGATTCAGCAAGGGCAGCCCCTCTCCTCGTTACCCCCGCCTCGCTTCGCCTGCACTCTGCCTCCTTTCTCGCCAGTGCCCCAGTGCACAGGTCACTCATGCCAGAGACGCGGTACCTGGCATCGTGGAAGGGCATGAAGCACATGAACTGTCTCTGTTGAGTTTTAGAGTGAGTGATCTGCACAGATACTCTTAGGGTAGTTTTGATGTCTTCCTGGGGGGATGGACCTGGGCTGAGCCAGGTGGAGTGAGCTCAGGAACCGTTATGAGAGCATCTCCTGGTAATATTGTCTCAGTGGCCTGCATAGGAGAAACACCATAGGAGATCCTCAGATGAGCTCTGTTCCAGTAGTAGATCTTACAAAACAAAGACACAATCTCTCAGGCTCCAAACCATCTGAGTTTTATCATAAAGCCTCATAAAAACCAAAGCTAGCACTTGCGTAAAGTTCATTAGAAAATAGCGCAGGGCATAAAGCCCAAACACAAATGGGAAAAGGAGATGTAAGGGAAGACTTCATAGGACAAGGCAGTCTGTGATTTACACACCATTTTCATAGCTGCCTTGTAGACAGCAGCCAGTAACCTCCAGAAGGAGAAGTGGGTGGGTTTTCTCTATACCAGGCTGGCTTGAACATAATGACTTTTTCTGAATTTTAACTTTCAGTCCTGATGACAGAGAAAGTAGAAACAGAGAGGTGTTCCAGCACTTTTTGTAATACCTTAATGGTTTCTTCAGAGGCTTAGGGTTTGGGAAGTATTGTTAGGATTTCATTCAGCTGGCGTGTCCGAGTTTGCTGTGGTCTGTACAGAGTGGCAGTGGAGTGTTTTAGCTCTGGGACTTTGGGGTAGGTGTGGTTCAATGGCTTTTATCAAAAACAGTTCTAGGGTTTTAATCAATGCAACCAAGGCAATATCTTAGTGTAGTGTTTCCCTGTTGTCTTCTTGATGACTGTAGGCTCTGGATAGAGCAATCCGACCCAGTGCTGGAGCTGGTGTAGGTTACTAGTTCACTCCAAGTGCGATGTAAAATCAAGACCCAGAGCTAGCTACCATGTAGTCACCCAGCCCGACTGAGAGCCTGGAAAGCTTCAGGATCTGTTATGGCTGTTTGGTGGGGTCTAACCCTGACCTGCCTGCGCCCGTCCTACACTGTCTGAGGGCAGAAGCTTATGAAACAAATGTATTCTGACTCTGCATTGCCACTGTTCTGTGCTGCAATTAATTCCTTCTTAAACTGTGTCTTTATTTAAGGTCATGCACATTTAACAGATTTTAATATTGCAACAATAATTAGGGACGGTGAAAGAGCAACTGCATTAGCTGGAACAAAGCCATACATGGGTAAGAAATAATAACTGTTCCTTACGTCTGTATTTTACATTTCAAGAGTGCTCACCGCATGCTGCCTGACAGTCCCTGTCTGTGACAAAGGCACTGAATTAATTTAGCACATTAATGCATGCGCCCAAGTCATTCAGCAGAGCCTGATCATTTGAAAAGTGAAACTCCCGGAGTGAATGAACCGCTGTCAGCACACCCTCCCCATCCCGCCCTGCCCTCCCCGCCAGCCCCGCGCTGGGGCTTGGTGTGTCCTGGCAGACACCGAGTCTCTGCCGTCCCTCGCGCGCTCGGTTGGGAGGGCTCTCCCCATGTGTGCCAGATAACCCAGCTGCCCAGCGAGGGCAGGCCTGCTGCCGCCGCTGCCGCTGCTGCCGCCGCTGCTGCTGCCGCCGCTGCTGCTGCCACCCCTGACTTGCAAAGCCTCCCCTTGGGCAGTAGCGCATAAAAATAACCATAGGTTTACATACTGACTTACATGAAATACTGAAATAGAAACAAACTGAAGTCAGCGAATAACCTGTTGCATTTTGCTCTTTCTGTTCAGCCCCGGAGATTTTCCATTCCTTCCTGAACGGCGGGACGGGCTACTCCTTCGAGGTTGATTGGTGGTCGCTGGGAATCATGGCTTACGAACTGCTGCGGGGCTGGGTAGGGCTCCCGGACGGTCGAGGGCTAAGAACGTGCTTTCTGAATGACTGCAGAGAGGAGAGGGAATTTCTTCTCATCTTCCTGCTTTTTTCCCCCAGAGACCGTACGACATCCACTCCAACAACCCTGTGGAGTCTTTAGTTCAGCTCTTCAGTACCGTCAGCGTTCAGTACTCGTCTGCGTGGTCAAAAGAGATGGTTGCTCTGTTAAGGAAGGTAAATAGTCCTGCTAATTGTACATTAGCTGCAGTGCGTGTGGGACTAGCTGGAAAATTTTCAGCATATTCAAAAATAATGTAAAATTGAAACAGAACTAATTTTTATGGCTTTTTTCAGGCTTAAGCACAGATTAGTCTTGTGTTTTGCTTGTTTATTATCTCTGTAATAAGATGCATTACGTTTGACAGCAAGGGAAGGGAAAAAGCTAGTTTTGGTGTGGCAATCGAATTCCTGCCTGGGCTAGAACTGTACCCTTCCAGCATCCCTCTCTGTGATCGTCCTAACCCGAAAAGGCAGCGATCGCGGCTGAGACAGCCGTGGGAGATGGAGGAGCGTGTGCTGCCCCTGCTGCGTTAGCTGCTCGCTCTCGCCACCCCTGCTGGGCCGAAGGGTCTGATCTGGTGTGCTGGGTTGTGAGAACCGTCCGGGGGGTTCCATGTCTGTGGGATGGTCTGCTGCTTTCCTCGTACTGCGACACCAGAAAGTTGTTGATTTAGTGCAGAGTCTGCGGTTTTAGCTTCTGCTTGCTTGAAAACTCAGAAAAGTAGCTGATGGGTGTGCTATAAAAAAGATATACACGGTGCTGACAGCAAATAAGTGACTCCGATGTAAGTTAATGTTGGGTGGACAATTTACATAATTAGATTTTGTTTTAATGAGAAGCAGCATTGTTAGTTACAACTGCGGCGGAGCATTCAGCAAGTTCACATTGCCATCTGCTGGGCTGCCGGCGGTCGGGCTTCTGGAGACGGGGCAGGAATGAAGTGTCTCACCAGGGCAGTGCCAGCAGCCACCTCAGCGGGCAGGACCCCCGTGTGCCCCCACAGCGCGGGGGTCTCTGTGCTCGGGGTGCCCCAGCTGCAGTCCTGCCCGCTGGGGCAGCTCGGGGGGCTCTGCTGGTGCCCGCTCCCCGCTCCCGGCAGCGATGCCCCGCATCTGCTTCCCGCCGGGCTGGTGCCATCGCGGCAGCCTTACTGAGGAATTGCGAATTCCTCCCTTTTCATTTTAAAGATGAAGACAATTTTATGCTGTGAAAAAGTGCCTGAAGAGTTCCTCGTGTGGCAGTTGCTGGTCGAGGCGGTCTTTTACGCTGTGCCCTCCTCTTGGGCGCTTGGTGGGCTGGAAGTACAGCCATCATTACCTGCTTCTTGCATAGTTACTTTGGCATTGGAAAAATACTCAGTGCTGACTTTATTTCCTGCAAAAAGGTCGTAGCGACCTATAATTAGCGTGCCTAGATTATGCCATGTTTTTTTGAAGGAAACAGCCCTAGATGGGCATTTTGTAGAGGCCCTTCTGTAGGTGTCCATCAGTTGGGAGACGGTATGCGCTCAGTTTGCGGATGCCCAAAACTGAGCTGGGGTGGCAGGAGGTCAGGACTCAAATTCTAAAAGTGCTCTGGAAAAATGACAAGAACTGGTCCAGAGGTGGGGTGCGGCGCCGGCGCTGGCGGCAGCGGCACGGGCAGGCAGGGTGGCCAGCTCCTGGAGAGAGGCGAGGGTGGGCGCGACTCACCCGCCACGAGCATCCCACACTTGGGAGAGGAGGGACGCGCATGGGGCTCTGAGGATGCACTGCAGAGGTGGCATCAGCCAAGCTTTGGTGGAGATTTTCACAGGGCGAGACCAGGCACAGAACTTTCTGGAAGCCCTACCCAGATCCCATGTTAGATGTACCTCCCCATAGACACACCTCCACGCCAGACACGTCTCCTCCTTAGGCATACCTCCAGCGGGCCTGGAAGCTGTAACTCAAGTCAGCTGAGCGTACAGCACGGTATGTGGTGCTGAATTCTTTGAAAAATCAGGTCTGTCCTCAGACTGGCGTGTCTCAGTGGATCAAGCGATCATTTCTTTTTCTTTGTGCCGAGTAATCTGTGCGAGTGATAAACGGAGTAGTAGCCCCTGGTGTCACTCACAGAAGTGGTGTGAAAATAGGCCATGTGGAGGTTGAAACCGAAACAATGAGCTTCTGGGGGCATCAATGCCTTTACAAGGGAGCGAGGCCTGTCCCTGGCCTGGGGAGGGATGCGCCGGGGCGGCAGCGCCCGGGTGCTGTGGTGAAGGGTTGCGCGTCGTTGGTAGGCACAGGAGGAGCAAACCCACGCTGGTCCGAGTGCTCACGGCGCCGAATTTTTGGCCATCTGGTTTCACAACCTCCAGAACATTTTTCTAATGTGTTTGTTTTCTCTATTCTGTTACGTATTTCCCATGACAGAAAGGTTGCTGCGTGGCTGAACCACTTGAGTGCATCAAACAGGCAGGACGATGCTGGGCTCCTTTTCTTTCTCCTCTGATGGGAATGCTTTTCTCTCCCCAGCTGCTGACAGTGAATCCTGAGCACCGCTTTTCCTGCCTGGCCGACGTTCAGGCCTCAGCGTACTTGTCCGGCGTGGTCTGGAGCGACGTCTGCGAGAAGCGGGTGGAGCCGGGCTTCGTCCCCAACGTGAGTAGGAGCGACCTGTGTCCCGGCCCGAGCAGGGTCGGTTCTCGTCGTTAGAGGAACCGCTGCGTTCAGCAGAGGCTTTCTGATGGAGAAGTGGTTTCTGAGTGTATTTGCTGTGCCTGACGCGCGTGGTGTGGTGTCCTGTGTCCCGGCAGAAGGGCCGCCTGCACTGCGACCCCACCTTCGAGCTGGAGGAGATGATTCTGGAGTCGAGGCCCTTGCACAAGAAGAAGAAGAGGCTTGCAAAGAACAAGTCGAGGGATAACAGCAAAGACAGCTCACAGTCCGTAAGTGCTCTCTGGGGTAACAGCCAGCCGGGATAAAAGGCTGGGCTGCTGAATTTGGGGATGTATAGCAGCAGTGACTGAGACAATGCAGATTTATTTTGATAAAAACATTTGTGCAATGGACTCATCCCAACAGCCCAATGTTCCTCTTAGGTCAGTTTGGTAAAACTCTCACAGTAATCTGTTCTTTGGAAAATGAAATGAGAAACAGAGGTCTGGGCGCACTGGTCAAGAGAAAAACTAAAAAAAAAAATACATGTCCATATGATCTTCGCCTTTCCGAGAGGCGCTGCCCAGTGTCTGCGATGGCTGTCGGTGGGGTTACACAGCAGTAGTTTATCCAAGCGCTGATGATGCAGAAACATCTGGCCAGTCAGTCCCATTTTTGCGTAGCTACCCCGTGATTTCTCTCGCCACCTGAGCTGTGCGGCTAGGTAAGCCTGCGGCTCTGCCGGGCGCCCGTGCCGGGGCGAGCTCTGGCTGTGCCGGCTGGGGAGGCCGGCACCTGAGGTGGGAGAGGTGTGCAATGTGCCCGCGAGCGCTTTCTGCAGAGAAGGGATCCATTAGCCGGGAAGTTAAACTAGAGAGGAGACGCATTTGTTTCTTCTTTGTGGGAGTCACGGTGGTTTTGTGTCACTGTGGAGATAAATACAAGAGTCTCAGTTTTACAGAGCAGACGCATCCCAGGAGCAAAAGCAGCTCCTGACGCGGCAGAGCGGGTACGTGGTCCTGCAGAGACCAGGGCTCGGTAAGGGTGCTGGCAGGTAGGGCGGTGTGCCGGGGAGGCCTGTGAGAGCCAACGCGTGTCGCCCGCGGTCCCCGCTTCCCCTGCGCAGTGCCTCTGAGCCGCGCAAATCCCAGCCTAAGGGAACAAGCATTGCCCCCCGCAGCGAGGTCGGGACCAGCCGCTGTCGGAGAGCGGCAGGGAGCGCCGGGCAGGATTGTGCCTGTCTCGTTGTCTGCGCCAATTAACTGCGATGGATCCGATCCCTCTTCAGCGGGAGTTAATGCTGTGATCAATGAGACTTACTGTAAATGCTGAAGAATAAATCGGGAAGTGAGGGAGGAAAAAGCAGAATAAGCAAATTTGCAAATACCTCTCCGAGGTTTTGCTGCCAAGACAGTTAAGGGCACTTTGCCTGCCAGGACCCACGGCCGCTCGCCAGCCGCCCATGCAGGCATCGGGCAGGAGCCCGTCCCTCTCCGTGCCGTGGCCCGTGGCTGGGGGGCACGGGTGGGCGGTGCGAGGGCTGGGCAAGGCTTTGTCCCCGGTGTCCCTGCTTCGGCTGGAGGTGGAGTGGAGCAGCAGCATCTGGCTTCAGGGGAGGTCTCTGCGCCTAGACAGCGGTGGTGCAGGAGGTAAAATAAAGGCAGAAATGGGGAAGGGTGGGCTGTCTGCACACCCGTGTTTCCCTCCCGCCCCGTGGGTGCTGCCAGCTTCCCGCACACGTGCAGGCAGCGTACCTGCACAGCCCCTGGGCCGGGCCAGGCCCCCACGGGGGAGCAGCCATCGGTGGGACGAGGCAGCAGCTTTGTGCCTCCTTCTTGCAAGGACTCACAGGCGCAGGCTTCGTGCTGATCTCCCCCGCGCTGGCTTTCCTCCCTGTGGGCAGATAGCACTCCCAAAACCAGAATACACAGATAAATGTGTTGTGTTTATCTGGAAAACTGTGCTCGCCACAGATGACAGCAGCCACCGGTGCAAGCCCTGAAGGCAGTCAGCTATGCTGTTCCCATCATCTGTTTCGGCTGAGGTTTCTGGTGGCTGGGAGGCTCTGTGCGTACAGCTGGAAGCGCTGCGATGCTGTAGGCAGTGATGAGATGCGAATGGGCCTGCTTATGCATGTGTTGTTTTTCTTCAACAGGAAAATGACTATCTCCAAGAATGCCTTGAAGCTATCCAGCAAGACTTTGTCATCTTTAACAGAGAGAAGTGAGTGGGGGGGGGGGTAATTTTTTTGAAAGGAAAATACTCTTTTTCCTGACTTCCTTGAGGAATCCGGTGGCAGTGCCTGATGGCTGGGAGCATCTGGCCGCGGGCTTAGCCCTGGGTGACTGACGTCAGCCGAGGAGCTCAGGTGCTGCCTCTGTATGAAGAGCAGTGCTCACCAAAAAGGGAGACAAGATCAGGGGTTATTAATCACTGCCATTAAATAAAATATGCTGCAGAGAGACTTCTGGGATTTAACATATGTATGTGACACTGCTTCAGTTCCCCCATTGCATCTTCTCATCCATCCTGCTTTCAGAGGATGATGTTTCGGAAAATGAAGGCAAGGAACGTGCTAAAATCTCTGCAGGGCATGAGCGGGCAGTGAAGGCGCTGGAGGTAAAGCAGCTGCTTTCCCCCGTGTCCGAGCACGCTGACATGGGAGTGTTTGGTTCGTAAGCAGGACAGGAGACAGCCTCCATGGAGGAGGTGGTGCGCAGCAGGGAGCCCCCGGCCCCGGCCGTGGCACAGGCCGAGGTCTGGGTGGGCAGCGCTCCTGAAAGCTGAAGCCTTGCAGGTGACTGCGGAGTGTTTCGGTGTGTTTTGCTGATACATCAGTCCCCGTTGTGACCTTTTTATGTGCTCTGGAAAGACTCCTCTGGTTTACCATGGGTCTGCTGTAGGCACCTGGCGAGGAGTGGTGCGTGGGCAGCCTGGGGCACGCTGGCTGCTGTAGACCACCCTCGCACCACTCCTTCTGTGGGGCATTTCATCTGGGGATGACGGTGTAACGCCTGGTTCCTCTGCTCCGCACAGGCTAAAGAAGAGCCAAGAGCAGATGAGCGAGTCCATGTCCCCCCCCGAGACCACCGACGAAGCCGAGACGGAAGCCGAGTCTGAGACCTCCAACTTGAACATGTGCAGCTCCGTCTGCTCCTCCGCGGGCAGCAGCTAGGCTGCAGCCGCCGGGCGAGGGTCGCCGGCCCACGCCGTGCCGATAACCCATTCTCAGGTTGCGCTGAGCACCACAGGCTGTCCTCCGATACCACCGGAGAGCACTGACAACTAGTCTTGCAAAGCTGTAGCAAAAGAGGGAGTTCTTACAGCACTGCATTCTTGGATTTAATGGAGCGCCAGTTCAGCACACTGGTTGCCTGACGTGGGTAAAGATACTTGCTATGCAACTTGTCGGAGGAGGTAGATCAACTTCTTAACTTGTTCTTTTTTAATGTCAGATTGCTGATCTGCACATGTTTTTAATACCGTAAGGTGACAAGAAAAGAAGTTACGTCCCTGGGTACAGCAAGGGAAGACACTGAGCAGGTGTGGGGAGGGAGGGAGGCTGAATAGGTGGGTTCAAATTTGCTTTGGCATTCCATGTTCGTAAAGGCTGCCGCAGGGACAAGCAATGCCCACGTAAACTGGAGCAGCCCCGGGGCCTCTCCGGGCTGTGGCGGGCAGCACCAGCCTCCTGGGAGCCTCGGGCTGTTTGGGTCCTGCTGCGTAAGGACATCCCAGGCGCATCCTTGTCCTCTCGTCACCTGTCAGAGTTTCTTTCCCGACTTGGGGCAAATAAATGTTTTTTGTGCACTCCATGGATTCTTCTGGGGCTGGGCAATGATTAAACATGTAATTGAGATGCAGAACGTATTTAAAATATTTGCTTTCTTCACATAGCTGCTGCGAGTGGCGAGGAGCCGTGCGAACGGATCGGAGGGTTTGGTTCTGGCTGTCCGGCTTCGGAGGACACAGTTTATCACAGGTTCAGATTTTACTGGAGACAAAGTGGGTGGCCTTGCAATGCTGCTCAGTTATCAGGGGGGAATATCTTATTTCACCCTTCGATTTACTTTATTTTCAGTGTAAAGTAAAAGTACTGTATATAATTTACCAATACCTGTTTTAACTTCTTAACAAGATGGGAGATCTCCTTAACTTGTTCCAGCTGTGGATATTGCCTTTCTTCTTGTTTCAGAAGCCTTCACTATATTAGTTGCTTAATCTGCTGTAGAGTGGCTTTTGGTTACTGTTGCTAAAAATGAGCCATGGGTTCTGCTGCAACTTACGGCTGTTGTGATACACAGGGGTTTCGTTAGAACTGCAGTCGCTTTCAAACTATCAACATCTGTTTGCTGCCAGACATTAAGAGGTTGCAGGGTTTGCATCCTTACTGTATATTCGTAATGAAAAAATGGGTAGAAAATGTTTTTAACAGATGCAGACTCCCTCAGGACAAATTTTGCTGTGTTTCCAGTTTCTGCGAATGAAACAGAAAGGCGTAACTGGTACGAAACAATTTTATATGAAAAATGACACGACACATTTATTTTCCACAGTTTTATGTGGAAATTAGTACATGGCTAAAATCGTGCAGAACCAAATTTTCGCAGAAGTCTCTAAAAGAAGCGTTCAGGTGTGCAGGCAGAACTTGCACGGGGCGGAGGAGGGAAGCCGAAGCTTTGGTGCCAGTTGCAGAGTTGTTTTCAGGACAGAGCCAGGTAAACGCTGTCGGACGCGGGCGCTCTCGCTGGGGTGGTGAGCATCCAGCGCCTCGGCCGTGCCCGCTGAGGGAGCAGGGCCGCACCGTGGGAGCCCAGCGTTGGCCGTGGGTCCTTCCTTGCAGACGACCGACTCTGCTGGGCACAGGCATGTGCTGTGCCTCATTAGGAGCTGTGTTAATGACGGGCTGACGGGGAGCTGCAGCCGTTTAGTGAGAAATGCTTTCCCCTGCGCCTTTTCCCCAGCTACAGGAGGGGACCTACACCCCGGCTCTGATCCTGGGCTGTGCTGGGGGGACCTGCCCAGACCTTCCAGTCTGATTACTGGGTACCAGGGTAACCTCATTACCCTAATCGCCTCATCACCCTCTCCCGCAGGCCGGAGCGCAACTGCGTGCGCCCGGCTGGGCCGCGCGCTCTGGCCCCGTCTGCTGCTGGTGAGCAGCCCCTGCTCGCTGCGCGGGCAGCCCGGTCCTCGCCCCACGCACGCCTCGGTTTCCCCATCACCCAGCCCGAGCAGCAGGGGCTGTCCCGGCGCAGGCTGCGGTGCACACTGGCTGCCCGCTGCGTGCCTCGGTGGGCTTGGCTCCCGCTGCGTGGGAACGGTGCCGGTCGGCAACGGCCGTTAGCGATGGCCAGGGTGCTTTGCATGTAGTCGTAACACTTCAATCTCAAGTCACAAAACCACATCAAGACGGGCTCTGATTTGCTGCTGATCAGAGCAGTCTGATAACCCTGCTGCCGTGAGGGGCCAGAAACCCACCGCTTGGCCTGCCGGGACTCAGGTGGGGCAAGAGAAGCAGAATGAGGCTCAAAAGCAAGTATTTATTCAGGAATTATAAATTACAGATGATTTACTCCACCGGTATGGATAGGTTTTTTTCAGTAAACTCCATCTCATTGTTTATCGTCTTTCTGTAAATAATGACAAAAGTTTGGACTATCAGAAGGGCAAGGAGCGTAACTTATTTTTGGACCAAAGTGTCCCATATCTGAGGTGCAGCTAGCTCCTATTCAACCATCAGCTCTCGGGCCAGGACAGATGTTGGCAGTTTGGTAGGACGCATCTAATCTGAGGTTTTCATTGCTTTCTTTAGGACAAGTGACAAACGGCCCTTGCGGTCGAGGCTGGCGTGTGTAGGGAGGAGCTGGCTCACTCCTGAAACGGATGTTTCTCACCCCAAACCCTCTCCGTGTCGGTCATTTATGTTCCCTTTTCAGCACTGCTCTTCCTGGGTAAATTGTGCAAACTGTCCTCAGCAGCACTCGGCAGAAAGCGGGAAAGCCTCTGGGGAGACGCCAGGTAACTGCTCCTTCCCAGGTGGAATAATTCGGGGCAGATTCTGGCTGCCCGGGGAGCACCCCTGAAATCCAGCAGCGCATCCCCCAGGGACGCGCCAGGGGAGACGCTGCTTTTTGCCTCAATCTATTTCTAAACCTTAATCACTGAGAGAAGTGGCAGGACACAGACCTCTAGGATGGTTGTGCTGAGTAGCAGAGACACCGTGAATACAATATAACTGAAGCACTCATTACCGATCGTAAATAATGCATGGTGTAACTTCCCTAGTGCCCACCGGGGACCAGGTTTTATTGGCGCCTGTTTATGCCTAGTCCCTGGAGAAGAAATTGCAAGAAAAGATGAAAAAGTAGTAAGAAACAGATGTGTGTTTGCTTCATTGTCAAAAATCCCCCTGATGGGTTTCAATACACGGGGCCCTTCTGTCCCCGCTGTGCTGCTGCTCCCTGGGCCCCTTTTGTGTCGTGTCCCCATCGCTGTGTCCCCGTAACGAGCCTGTGCTGATTGAGCCGGCGACTCCTTCCAGGGACACCCCGCGTAAGGCTAACCCCATCGGCGCTGGGCTCCCGCGGGCGACGGGAGCCTCATCCCAGCGGTGAGCTGCTGTCACCGGCTGGCTGGCACGGACCGGGGTGGGACGGGGAGCTCGGGTCTGGGGTGCGCAGGGTTACCCCCCGGTGCCGCTGTCGTTTGTGGCCGTGGGCGCTGCGTGAGCCTGTGCTGCTGTCGGTTGCGTGACCGTCTGGAGGGCCGTCTGCCCGAGCCCGTGGGGGCAGCTCACCGGGGCCGGCCGGTGAACCGGCAGCTGCCAGCCCTGCCGCCTGCGTCCCGCAGCGAGAGCCAAGCTGGCGCTGCTGGGCATGACGCGTGCGCCCAGGGCGCCCGGCTGGTGCCGAGGGTTCTCCTCTGCGAAGGGGCCGGTTTCTGTGGAAAACACGTGGCTTTGAAACCTCTGAACCACTCTGCTCCTGTTACGCGCTCTGTTGCGTTAGAGCCTGATGCAGCTCCAGATGTGAGCAAAACTCACAGTGAAGTCGTGACATACTCCTGGTACCAAACCCCATCGTGCAGAGCTTGAAAGAAGCCAAGAGCAGCTCTGGTTTACATCTCCACAACAACCAGAATACAATAATTTTCTGTATATAAATATTTAAATACATGTATTTTTTGTATGACAGATTTATACAGGGTGTGCCATTATTCACTGTGAAAAGTCTACATCGCCTATAAATTATTCTCCTTAAATTCCTTGCCATAAGATTGTTTTCTTATCTCTGTTGTATTATGAAGTTTTGCAGAGTTGCATATTTTTAAGTGTTTCCATTGAATTCCACAGACTTCACTGGGAATTTTGCATAGAAAACAAATGCCAGATCAGGTCCTGATGTTTCCTCTGTTGCCAACTCTTTATTACTCTATACCTTGCCAAAAAGAGAGTAAGAGTAATAACGTAATAGCAAAAAGGCCAATAGTACGAACTTGACATTGGACAGCGCTGAAATCCCGATGCCTTGGTAGGGTATTTTTCTTAATTATTTCAGTGGAAATATATGTAAAGTATATCTTTGTATTTTATGTTAATACATTTCTGTAATTTTAGTGCATGAAAATTCTACCATGTCACAGAATATTTAAGTTATGACAAGTTTGTGTTTCTGCAGATACTGCGAGAAGCCATTGCATATGTGGAGTAATAAATGTGTATTTTTAACATTGCCAAGTATTTGCTCTCATTTCTAGGTTATTGATCTGTAGACGAAAACATTGAATCTTATAAAAAAGTGCATGTTATAATGACATTTCTGGTGTACACACCAGAGGCTGTTTAGCATCCCAGTCACACCAGTCGGTGTGACAGCCAGCACACCCCGCCAGCCTGCCGTGTGCTCGGCGCCGGCGGCTCCCTGGCCAGCAGCAGCAGCAGCAGCAGCACGTCACAGCCGCGCGGCGAGCGGGTCAGCACGCCAGCTCGTCTTCATTTGCTGCACACCGCATGGTGCGGTGCCTGGCAAAGCCGGGCGGTTGCAGCTGATGGTTACGAGGCTGCGTGAAGGCATGAATCATGAAAGCATCAAAATGCTGAAAGCTTTCTGAAGCCCCGCTGGACCCCCGGAGCCGGTGGGACGCTCCCTGCTAGCGCAGAGCCAGGGGTGGGACGAGAGCTGCAGGAACGCGGCTGTGAGACTCCTTAAAAACTGCAAAACAGGCGTTAAAAGGGGAACAGCTGCATCCAGACATTTTACAGTGTCCCACTTTCCGGTGTCAGTTCGGAGGGATGTATAATTCCCTAGGGAGAGTTTACAGCGGTGGGGCTGAGGGTGAACCCACCTTTCCGCGGTGGGTTTGGGGGCTCAGTGAGGATGAGGAGCGCCCTGGGCATGGCCACCGGCCTGGGTTGCCCCTGCCCACACCGGCCCCTGCCCCGGAGGGACCAGCACCGCACGGCTCCGAGCCGCTCGGTTCATAACGAGCTCGTGCTGGGCTGGTGCCTGGCGAGGAGATGGGAGGCGGGTGCTGGGATGCACCCGCGCAGGGGCCGGGGCAGGGCCCCGGTGCCCAGCACCCACCATCAAGGCACCAACAGCTATGGCTTGCTGCGTTTTAGTATTTCACTGCACAACCCTGGATTTTGTCTCTTAAACTCGATAAAAAAGGCCCCTGAGGAACTTCAGGGGGCCTCCGATTTTTCTCTTTCATCCCTCATCAGTACTTGGAATTATTTATTACGGTTCTTGGCACAATCTGCTGGCTTGCTTTAGCTCAGTGTAGGAAACATCTACAAAGGCTCCTCCTCCTTCAGAAGAAGTGGTAAAGGAATGAGACAAATCAATATATGAGCCTTACCTTGGCTGTCTGCAGAGCCCTCCGCCGGCGGTTGGCAGCCCCGTGCCCCGGGCTCGGCGGGGCTGTGCCCATTTGAGGCTCACAGCGTCCCTGAGGGCCGTGGCAGCAGGCGGCTGCCGCTGCCGGACTCCGCTCGGCCTCTCCTGGCACCGGGAGAGCTGCAGAAACGCTCTCGGCCCCGTTCCCCGCGCTAGGAGCCTGGGGTGAGTGTGCAGCAGCGCCGGCTCTGCGCCTCCCGGGGCCCCACCTTGGGAACCGGCTCCCTGACGGAGGGATCGATGTCAACCCCCTTCAAAGGGGAAGGGGCAGCCGGATTTCAGCCCCCAGCTGGCGCGGTGAATGGAGGGACCAGCCCAAGCCGCTGCTGCAGGGCGATGCTGGGAGAGGGACAGCGTCTCCAGCTCCGGCCGGGGTCCCCGCTGTCCCAAGGCACCTCTCACCAACGCGCCTGGCCCTTGGAGACAGGGGTATTTCCAGGGCAGAGATCACCGAACTCCCCTTGCGCAGCGCTACCGAGCTGGGGGTGCCCCCCTTTTACCTTTCCCATTCCTTACGCAGTTTCCACCGCCATCACTTTAAAACTCTATTTAGAAAGAAAATAAATAGATGTTCAATAGTCTTGGTGCAACCAACAAATGAAATTAAATAATTTGTTTGAAATTAAATAATTTAAAATTAAATATAAAATATATGAACAAATGCATTTTCATATATGGTTGATGCAGGAATTACTACAGGTCATTGCATTAAGCTATGAGACACAGGTCAGATAACGAAAAAAAAAAAACCACCAAAAAAGACCCACCATAAAAATTGACGACAGTACTGGACATTCATTTTCATCCAAGTTACGTATCCAGAGCTGCAGAACGGCATGATTTCACCTTCAGCTACGGCGTAGATGCTTGCTCCTGTTGCCACAACTCTTTTGTTCCCTCTCTCGCTCCCTGCGTTCAGCCAGAGCTGGAAACGACAGCATGACATTGCCCGAGGAGAATCTGCATCTCGGACCCTTACAGCATCTCCTGCCGCATCTGCGTCTCGCGGGCACTGAAGCGCTGTTGACCTAGTGGGAAAAATCAGACCACGCTCACGGTATTTTAGCTTCATTTGCACACCAAAGGCTTTCGGTGGGCAGGCCGGCTGCGTGACGCCGCAGCGATGGAGCGGCTCTTGGCAGGCCTGCCAGGTCTGAGCAGAAGGGCGGGATTCTCCCTTATTCCTTCTCATTGTCAAAGGGGAGTGCAGCAACCTGCAAGTCACGAGCTGATGGTACAAACCTTCAGGCATAAAAACCCAACAGGAAGAAAACACAAAAATCAACTAAGCCGGATGAACCACTTCTGTCATTTTAGGATTTCCAACAAGGTTTATTCAAAGCAAGGGACAGAAAACGAATGGCGAGCCATTCTGTTAGAGGTACATGCATAGCTTTGTGGCATAGAGGTTCACCTTTACTGTACATACCTTTAAATATAATAAATGGGATATAATAACCTTTATAAAAGAGTCTGTCATATGCAACTGGCCTTCAAATGAGCCTTGTTATCCGTTATAAGACTTACACTCGGTTCTTGAAAAACTGTATAAATAATCTTTAAAAAACAAGCCTAACAGAAAGACTACAGCCCACGGGCCCGTCGGCTGCGGCTCGGGGTCCCCGGAGCAGCCAGCGCCCGCCCTGCCCCGGGACGCGGGGCGCCTGCACGCGCCCCACTGACGCTGCGACCGCTGCAGGGACAGACGGACGCGCTGCCGTCCCGCGCAGCCGCGCGGGCTCACGCGCGCAGTGATGGTGACTCCCGGAGCACGGCCAGGGCTGCGCAGTGAGGTGGCGTAGAGATCTGCTCCGGGGTGCTGCAAACAGACAAGATGCAACTCACCGTGTTAAAACCATACAGTTTCAGAAGTGTTTATCGGTTAAAAGTCCTTCGACTAGAAAGGGCAGTCATTGCTACTAGAAAGGAATGTATTCCAGCCAAAATGCACCTTCGTTTTCGTCCTGGCCACAAGCCAGCCAGCAGCACGGCCGAGCGCGCTGCCAGGCGTACGCCTAGGTGCCCGCATGCACAAGGTAAGGGCTTTCCGAGCAGCTAGTGAAGAAATACAGACTGGGAGAACTCGAGGTGGGAGCGCTACCTCTCGGGAGGGTTACTCTATTTTCTACCTACGAGAAGAAGGGGCTGGGGCAGCTGACGAATGCTTGGTTTTCATCCTGAGCTTGAGGGCGACCCACCGTCCCCTTCCCGGCTGGCCCCGGCCCCGGCCGGACCCCAGCACGCCCCGGCAGCGGCTGTGGCGGGGACAGCCACGCCGGCACGCCGGCGGCGCGGGGGGAGAGCGCGGCCCCCGGGCTGCCCCATCAGGACAGCGAGGTGATGTTGGACCGGCCACCCGGCGGGGCGATGATTTTCTGAGCCGTGCGTCTGGCAATGTGGTCGTCAGCCTGCGACCCTAGGGAAGAGGAGAGGCATGGGGGTAGGGTCGGCACGGTGTGGGAGTCCCGCTGCTTTAAATGCACAAATCATAACACATTCCCTTTGTGGGAAATACCAGTGTTTTCATTATATATAATTTTGGACACTATATTATCACAGTACAGTTCAGAATGGCTTTATTTGCCTGAACATCTTTAGTTTTTATTGCTTCTTTCTGGAAAACATTGCAAGTGGCTTTCCTGTAAATAAATACTTTCTATATAATAAAATGTGGGACCTTGTACATTTACTAAACAATACGTGATCCATCTGATTTCAACCAGCTAGGAAAACAAAATTATGAAAAGTCATTTTATGGCAGAGCATTGGCTTTCCAAGGTCCCTAAAGCTGCTGGGCAGATTTCTGCAGGACGCTGAGCTGAGCGATGCTCAATTGCTGCCTGCTTACACAGAAAGACTGAAGAAATTATCTTTTCGGTTCCTGAAAATGGAGTTACTTGGCTAATCTCAGCAAACCCAACCACTTCAAACCCCCGACTCGCAGAGGACGCAGCCGGGGCCGAAGTCCCAACCCGTCAGCAGCCACGGCAGCGTCCCCACGGACCGGGGCAGGGCCGCGGCGACACCTCGCCCACCCCATCCTCCTGCTCCCCGCGGCCGCAGCCCCTGCGCTCCCCCGGCAGGCTTTGCGATATACGCGCGTCAGTGCATTTACAGGGATACTGTAAAACATCCTCGAGGCTTCTGTGCTGCCTTTAGTCCCTAGGCTGCTGCAACGGAAGAATTGCTTTTTACTGAGCAAAAATTAAGGTTCTATTCCTCAGCTTTGCCCTGCCGCTCACACAAGCCTGGGACTTTGTGACACCCATGCAAACCGTCCCCCGCCCCAAGACTTCCGTGGCCCCAGACCCTACCAGACAAGCTGAACCCCGACTGGTGGAGGTTGCGCACGGGAGGAGCCTGGGCTTTGCCCGCACAGGGCGCGATCCTGGACGCCGGGACGGGGGCCACGGCTTTGGCGCTCGTGAGGACATCGTGGACCGGTCCGTCGTACAGCCCTCTGGGGACGCCGTGGACTTCAGCCAGCTACGGGGTGGGGAGTAAGAGACACGTACGGCATGTATTTACGCTCAGGTGAACAAGAACCGGGCCCAACACATGGGTAATGACTCATTGTCCTTCTGTCTGTGCTCAACCCCGTCCTGAGGGTTTTGGGGAGACCGCGCCCCCGAACAGACCAGACCAGATGCCTCCCCAGGGAAAGGGCAGCCCAGGCAGGATGGGGCAGCCGGCGGCACTTCCCACCCTCAAAGCCAAGCGGAGGATGCTGCCCAGACCCCGCGGGCAGAGGTCCTGTCCCCCCGGGAAAAGGGGCTGCGAGAGGTGGCCGGGGGTGCCCGCCGTGCCAGGGGCCGAGCTGCCCTGAGGGCAACGCGCCCCAGCCAGTGTCACCCGCTGTGACCATCACGTCCTCCTGCAGGGAGGATGAGCTCAGCCCTGGGCGCTCACGGCTGCTAGGGGAGCCAAAGCCGTAAGGACTTCGCGACCAGTGTGTCATCACAGATTTCCTTAAGGCTGTTTCCCTTCCCAGTGACAGCCCTTTGACAACCACAGGGTCAGAAGGGACTTGTTCTGAAGATGAAAAGTGCTGGGTTTCAAATTAGAAAGGCACGGGCTGATAGGTTATCAAGACATATACAGCATTTTCTGTAGAAATTTTTCTCTTACATGACCTTTGTCTTCATCGTGCTGCATATCTTGTGAAGAAAATACCCTGCTCAGTGCTTTCCAGCTCTCTCTTTGACCGTAGCTTTTGTCAAAAGCTCTGGTTAAATCAAGGATGGAGAGCTGGCACGGGCAGGCCTCCGGGTTGTTTGCAAAGTGCTGACTGCGCCTGCCTGAACGCATTAACTGAGCAAACCAACCCCTCACCGCCTGGGCTGACACCCGGTTATCACCCCGCCAGAGCACTGTGCGTCACGGTTTGTGTTCAGCAAACTCCGTCCTTTATGATAAAAAATACGGCACGGAGCGTCTGCTTCCACAACGGGCAGGGATGCAGCTTGACCGCCAACAAGGAGCCCAGGGACCCTCTGCCCGGATGGGACCGGCCAGCCCGCCCCACCGCTTCTCTGCACTGGAAGGGGGATGTGGGACGTGCCAGGGAAATGGAGCAGGCCACTGCCGGCACCGCCAGACGGAGCGGGGATGGCTGCCTGCCGCCGGGCAGTGCCACGGGGGAGACCCGGCCTCCCGCAGGGAGCTGGCAGGGTCCCATCCATCCCCGTCCCGCCGGGCGCCGGCAGGGTCCCAGGCCCCCGGACCTGACTCCGGAGACCCCCCAGGAGCGGGGGGTCACTGCTGCAGCTGCCGGCGCCGCGGGTGCCGCTGCAGGGAATTGGGGTTAGTGATTTCTGCTCTACCCTCACCTACAACGCATAATGAAAATGTCTAAAATAACACAGAAAAAGGAAGGAGGGCAAGGCTGTTAGGAAGCGTTTTACATATTTGCACATCTTCCTATCTCCTAAGAAAGCTGTGCTAGCACACTGAAGGATTTATCTTACTGTATTTCCAGTAACTACCGAACGCTGCATCCATTAGTCTTTGACAGATGCAAAGCAGATACTGGTACTACAATAACAAACTTTTCTAATACGGGTAGGTGGGGAATTCCTCCCTTCTACCTCAGTGCAAAGCAAACAAACCCAGATTTGCTAGAAGTCATATTTTTGCTTTATAACTTTGTAACAGGCAAATAGTACTAATAATATTAGTATTATTAGTTTTAATACTAAAATAGGCATCATTGATTAATGCGCCAAGCCACACACCAAAGCAGTTACATGACAACATTACAGACTTCCAAGGCCTAAGAAGAAATAATATTAATAATATTCTTGGTTCTGTTGCCTATTCCATCAGGAAGCTTACTATAGCAGTGACTGCAATACCGTACTGCAGAGAGATTGCAACGAAAACAGGGGATTATTGCAAATAAAATTCTCCTTACCCTGTTTCTTGCCTTTATCCTTTTATAAACAAAATCAGGGAATGTCTTTCTAGGAATGAAGCGACCTGACCCCTGGGTGACAAACAGGTTTCCGTCTTCAAGAACAACTCTTCCTTGACTTATGACCACGGTAGGAACCCCGTGGCACTCTGTGCCTTCAAATATGTTGTACTCCACGTTCTGGAAAGAACCAACCAAGATATTCAGTATGTTTAAGATTTAAGAAGAGAAGGAGACAGTCTAGCCAACTATACACCCACCCCCGTTTTTGCACCCTGCTCCTCGTGCACAGTTCGTTGTTCCTAACTCACCCTTTACGTTTCAAATAATAAGGTTCTTCTAACTGGATGAACTAAAGCAAACTTTGCAGTGAAAAATTACAGCATTATAGAACTGCAAAGTGAATTTTCTGGACCAAAAAAATAACCTGTTCCTCTATTTTAAAGAGAAGACCTGAATATTTCAATCACAATGATAATTTTCTTCAATAAAAAACATTTTGGTGAAAAAACCCACATGGGTCAAAGTGTTTCTACGTTAACTTCGGTCAGCTCTGTCGCCAGCATTCCTCACACCACCTCACCCTCCTCTCTCTTTCCACGGCAGCTTTCTGCCTGAGGCTCATGTTGGAAATTAGTGGGGGGACGTCCATGGCCCAGAAAGCCACGGCTGAAATGCCTTTAAGGTGCACCCGAATCTCTCCCGAATGAGGCACCCCGACGGACAGGCAGCGCCCGCGGGGGACGGGAGCACGAGCAGGAGTGGGTCTGGCTCTTTGGGAAGGATGCTGATATATTAAACTGATGTAAAGCTGATATAAAACGAGTTCAGCACTTACTTTTTTCTAGTCCACAGCAAATACATTGATCTTAAAATTTCTGTACCAGATGCAGACTGTCTCGGAGTAGTCACTGCTACTCAGTTTCAATCCCCTTACAGTAACCAAAGAATATTTTCATTTGCCTGTATTTTTAATAGGAAATGCAAGGTCCTTCATCACTTTATCCACATCAACAGCTCCTCCCTTGCTGAACGATCTGATCTTTCTGATCTGAAGAAATATATGGCTTTACTGCTCTTTCTGACTCTCAAACCAGCTCAAGAAAATAATTTAAAAAATATTTTACCAGATTGTGGGTTTTTGCTGAGATGATTTTAGTAGCCTTGGGGTTCCACAAAACCAAGTCTGCGTCGGCGCCCACAGCGACGCGCCCCTTCCTGGGGTAGCAGTTGAAGATCTTGGCAGCATTGGTACTGGTCACCGCTACAAAATCATTCTCGTCCATCTTCCCGGAGACCTGGGAGAGAGAGGGAAGAAGGACCGTCACTGGAGAGGTGCCCTGCTCCCAGCAGCGGGCAGCAGCCCCGTCCCCGTGGCCGGGCCCCCGCTCTCCCAACAGCAGGAACAAGGGACCAGGAGAAGAAATCGCAGGACGGAACCGTGTGACCATGATGATCCACACTGCGGCAGGGCTGCAGTCCTGGGGACAGGGGAGGCGTGGGGGGCTGAGCCTTGTCCCTGCGGGCTAAATAATGCAATAGAGGCTTTTAATTTCCCTGGACTCTGAAATTTAAGGTTGAAAAACAAGACCTTCACTGGTAGGCTCCAACTCCCTGTACAGGTGTCTCATGTTCACCAAAGATGGTTAAGGACATTTCAATGAAAAAAGACTGGAAGTGAACCTAAATAGTGCTATTTATCACCTTTACTTATTTAAGACAAATTCTATCTATCTTTTAACAAAGCCTACCTAAGACAGAGACTTCAGGGTGGCTTGGTTCCCAAGCTCCTGGAAGTCCACCCAGAGACGTCTGCTCCATGGGAGGCAGGCCAGAGCCTCCCAGGGATGCTCCTTGGGAGGGCAGGGTGCACCGCTGTGCAGGGACACGGGACTCGGTCCCACCGGCCAGACGCTCGTGCACCGCAGCTCTCCCTCGGCACCAGAGCAGCTCTGACTCGGAGGCACCGTGGGAATCCATCCCCACCGGTGGGGTCTGGGGCCACCGGGCAGCTGGCAGCACGGCCATAGCCACCAAGGGAGAGACGCCCTGTCCCCACCCGCCCCCCAGGCCTCCTCCAAGCACCAGGGAAGAGGAACGTCGCGTCCTACCCTTAGGAAAATGCGTTGGAGAGACTTTCTCTTGCGACTGCAAGTGAGAGCGGTGAGGATGATCCCCGTACTGAAGCCTTTGAAGACGCTTTGAAGGCATTCGAGTGTCACATCTTCTCTGATTAGCAAGCTCCTCTGAAGCAGCAGTCTAGACAATGTCACACCTCCTGGCTCGTCTGAATTAACGAGGATGCTGACATCACCTAGCACAAGCGCTGCTCACGTGCACTTGCATCCACAGCTTCCAAGCAATCAGCCTTATTTTAGTACCTACCACACACTTTTCCCAAATTATCGACAGCCGCTCTTCGATGCCGTTGGTTCCCTCGGGGATGAGGGTGAAGTTGTCCTTCCCCACTGCCTTCTGCGCGGTGGTGAAGGTGCAGTGAGCGCTGCCTGCAACCTGCAGGTCCCCGCTAGGCAAAGCACAGCAGAGGTCAGAGGAGGCACCCCAGGGCGCGAACAGCCTTCCCGGCCCTGACACCACCCCCCAGCCCCAGGACACCCTCCCCGCGGCGGGCGAGAGCCACCCTCGCCCGGACGACTGCGCGTGGCACTGATGGCTTGTGGGCTCGGTGCTCGGCCCGTTTGGTGCAGACTGGCTTCACCAACAAAGACTGTAAGGGCAGGCGACTTACGATCCGTAAATCCCACGGGAAGGCAAGTTAAAAGGCAATTTTTACAGGTGCACGGAGGCATCTCACTCTACTAATTTATACACGAATTAAGCACTGGAATCACCTAAAAGATGTAAACAGCAGCCTCACAAGCACTATTTATATTCTCCCCTAAATTGGCCATTATTTTTACTGTTTAAGCCAACAACTTAATCTTTGTACCTTCCTTTTGAACCTCGGATTATTTTAGGAAATGGTTCTCCAAGCACGGTTCTTTTAAAGCAAGGATATGGTTAAATAAGACAAGATCCTGGACAAACGCAAATGTTGGGTACTATCACACCCTACGGTGGGAGGAACTGGCTCCATGCTGGCAGGCAGGGCAGGAGGAGAACTGAGCGTGTGCAGCTTGACGCGCCTGGAGCACGCCTCCAGACATGGCAACGCTGTGCTAGACTGACCTGTGCTTGTATCCCACTGCCTCTTTTAAGAAAATACTAAGTGCATTGAGAAATCTTTATATACTATGTAAGATATACTAACATGAAACACTTTTCTCGTGTTAAAAACCCTTTATCCTTCTAGGAAAAAAAAAATCACATTTCAGGGAATTCTAAGAAATGTTTATTTCTTATTTAATATATATATTGAACGCAATTCTTTTACAGTTATCTGGACCATAAATAAACATCTCTTATCCCATTTCAAAGATTCTTCATGCGTTACTTCTGGACCCGATTTTTCTAACTCCACCCATACCGAACTGCTCATGCCGCTGGTGCCGCTCCGTGGGCTGTGACGCTGCCAGGGCCGCGCTGTAGGCACCCCAACGCCAACCCTCCGCGGGGAATGAATCCCCACTTCTACGGACTGCTTTCTGCAAGGCGGCGGTGACAAATTTAGCGCGCATTTGCTGTGAAATGCGAAACCCTGGCCTGTGGCAGAGCTCCAACCGTGATTAACAGCTTGGCGGCTGCGTCCCTGGATACAGCCCCAGCACGTGGCTGTTTGTATTTCCCTGTCCGTTTGTATTTCCCTGCCGGGCCTGGGCTGCCAGCACCCGCTTGGTCCATGCATGGCTCCAGAGATGCTCCTGCTGGCCCGGGGCTTTGCTGCACAACTCAATACATCGAAACGACTCTGCACGCCTACGTGCCCTAAAAGCTTATGTTTCACACATTTTAAAATCCTGCAAATGCCCAACACCCCTTCCGATAAAATCCTTCTTTTTGCTTTAAAGCTAAGGCAGTGCAGGAGGCTTTCCCCAGGACACAGCGAGGCAGAGCGGCAGCGACCGCTGTCCCTCCGGCGCTGGGGTGTCCTGGCCATCCCGCGGGACGCTGCGCATCCCCCTCCGGTTCTGCAGGAGGAACTGGGCAGCACGAGCCTGATTTTTACACAGACAATCTGGTAATTATCACCTGGCTTCATCAAAGCCTCATTTAGACTCTTTTTGAAAGAGTGGCTGGCTCTTTCACCTGGCTCCTTGCTCAAAACCCCAAAGATTTATTCTTTTGGTAGGGAAAAGCACAACAAGTGATAGATTATTTTTCCTACTCAGATTATAATATCAAGGGGAAGGCTGAATTGCACGCTAGCCTTTGCTGGGGGTGCCCCCAGGAACAGGGGGGCTGTTACCCACCGGCGGCGCCGTTACTGTAAACGGCATTCGAACAGAGGCAGGGGGATGCAATCACGACAGATGCGCCCGGGCACCCGTGCCGACAGGGAACTCACCAGGACAAGAGGGAGGCGAGATGGTCCGGCGTGGTGGGGTCCGGGCTGATGGGGGGGGACGTGACGAAGGCTGCAGCTTTGGCCCAGTTTTTGCTCCAGTAGTGCGACCCGTCGGCGCCCAGGCTGGCAGTAATGGGCTCTCCGTACACAACCGTGCCTAGGGAGCAATCGATTAACGAGTGCAAACGCGCCGCACGTCCTGCAGCATCTTCCCACGCAGCGAAAATACTGCAGTTAACAATACAAGACAGTTTCGCTCATCTTCAGAGTTCTCAGCTTTTTAAATTCACATTAATCCCTCAGATTATCTCATACGACTGGGAAATGCTGTCAAAACAAGTTTTGAACCCATCTATTCTCTCCTTAGACCAAACATACATCGTATCTGCAAACCATCGCGCCTTCCTCTAAACCAAAGCAGAGTCTCTGGCAGAGTCTCCTGGCTGGGGACAGAGGCGGCCGTGGACCCCTGCCTGGCCCTGGGCACGGCCTTCTGTCTTGCTCCCCGCAGGACTGCTTCCACCCCTTCCCACTCTACCCCCAGTTTGAATTCGGAGCTTGCTCCAGACCCTTTTATCATCCAGTTCATGGCAAATGATTGCAAGCGAATTATTTCCTTTTTTTCCAGTTGCATCTGCTGAGATTCAGGTATCAAAGTTTCAAGCACATCTCCTCAAATCTCTCCAGCTCAGAGCAATTAGCTCCGGCACACTCTGCGAAGACAAGCCAACACCACGTTTTAGCACCCTTAAAATGTGAGAGAACTTGGGTGATAACGAGTTCTTAAACCCTGGAGCTAGAATGATATTCCTGGACACATTTAAATAGGTTCAATTAGCGGGCACATATGAAACAACGCTTTACCTTTCCTCTTTGCTTGAGCTAACACATCTGCTGCACCTCTGCTCATTATTTTGGTGATGTACAGGGGGCAGTTGGCTTGTTTCGCGATGGTAATCGCACGGTACACCGCCTCCGTTTCCACCTGCGGACACCAGAGCACAGGCAGAAACGTCCCAGGGCCGCCCTGCTACAGCCGCAGCGGCTGTTCCAGTCCCCTGGGTAGTTCTGCTGAAGGACTGGAGACGTTACCTCCTCGGGGCGGCTGAGGACGTGCCCTTCTGGCCCCGTAATCCCGAGTTCCAGCAGCCTCTTTTGCTCCTAGGTGGACAAAGATGAACAAAAGAGCAGTCAGTGATATGAACAGCCTGTCCGAAGCAAGGCTGGACACAAAACACCTTTTCAGAAGTACCTGAAGGACGATGGAAATTCATGAATATGACTAGGCGATACCATTTATACCTGTGACGCTCCGTACACCACTGCAGCTACTTCCTAGTAGGCCCACCTCATGCTGTGGAAGCACTTCTGGACTGGGAACTGCTGTGTCCCAGCGGTACCTTGGGACCTTCCCCACTCTTCAAACCCAGCTCTGCTTCTGGAGGATGCAGGATGTTAAACCCATCCTCGCTTACTCGAAGGCTGTGCTAGGTATGACGCATGGCTACAGGGAAGGAACTGATGCTTCCCCCGGACCTGAAGCTGCTCCGAGAAGCCCATGGAGGAAGCAGAGATGGGTGTGAGACTGTCAGCAGGGCGCAGTGGGTGCCACCTCTCCAGAGCTTCCCCTGGGAGGTCACGCAGCCACGGCCACCTACGTCCCCCGTCCTCGGTGCACTTCGCCATGCAGCAGCGGGGATGTGGCTCAGCCCAAGGGCTGCTGTTGCTCACCCCCTCGCGGTTTTGGGGGCGGCAGCAGCGGGAGGGGAGGTTTTGCCCGGCCCCTGGCACAGCCGCGGGCCCCAGCACAGGGGCCGAAGCCGAGCAGCCCCACCTGGCTGCGCCCACCTCCGCTCCCACCTGGCTCCGCTGCTCCGGCAGCGCCAGCTCCCCCGCAGAGCAGCGCACTCGGTCCCCGCTGCCGCAGCCTCACCTCACGCTGGGCACGAAATCAGTCCCCGCAGGGTCTCCACGTTAGCTGGGACCCCCCGGTGACAGAGGCTGGAGCGAGCACTGGGCTGCACCCAGGTTACTCACGTTGTCTTTGGAAGCAGATGTCTAGCACACACCTCATCCAGCTTCCTTTCTGTGATGTTGTTTCATGTAATGCTCCCACTTAGCTGGGATTAGATGCAAGGACATTATTCAACACGACAGACCAGATCTTTCAGGTGTTTTTCAATAACTCCCAGAATAATCTTCTCCATAATTTTGCCAGGCACAGAGGTGAGACTAAAGCATCCTGCTCTTAGAGGATGGCCATTTGTCCATCCACTGTGCTCCTACTGCAGATATCCTCCGAGTTTGTCCCCAGGGCTCGAGTGCCATCATGCTGGCAGCTTAAAAAAATACTTCTGAAGACAGCAAACTGCTTGGGACCCCATTATGTTTCACAGCCAGCTGAAGAAAAGGTTTCTCAGATAAAATCCCGGGGAGGTAGGAATTAGCCTTTATCCTGTTTGCTCAAATAAGCCCATTTGAAGGATTGGGATCCTGCTTTCATTTTAAACTCTCCTCCCACACCAGACTGAACACTTGCACGCCCATAAGCTAAAAGGAACCGCAAGTCTAGGTCTACCTTGTATCACCTCATTGCAGTATGCATCTAAGATTATCTTTTCTAAAGGTAAAAAGGAAAAATAATGAACATGAGCCAAGTCTGCAGTACCAAGGAAGTTTCTGAGTACCATTTCTGGAGAGAAATATTGCCAAGTGTAATGTATGTTATTTCAAAAGATCCAAACCTCTTTATTTTCTCAAGTACTCAAGACTTCTAAAGAAGATAAAGTGATAAAGCATCACTTAAGGCAGTCAGTCATCCTTTAAGAAGCCCTAAAACGTACTTGTTGGGAACCACTGAACAGTCCTCGTAAAGGTTTCCGCGATGACACCCAACTGCGTGCAAGGAATTGGGCGGATGCTGCTGATTTTAGCAGGTGCCCCCGACCCTCCTGCACGTTCTTCTGCCTGCCCATGCCGCCGCCACGGGGCTCCTGTCAGCCCTTCCCCTCCGGGCCTGGTAATCGGCTTAGAGCGGAGAGCAGACCCCGATCCCCCGGCGCGGGGGTGGAGGCGAGGGGCCGGGCACGGGGGCACCGTTTCGCCGTTCCCCTGCCTGCTGCAAGGCTCGGTGCCCACCCGCGTGGACCGACCAAGGCTGCTCCGCGGCAAGGCCACGAGCTCAGCTCGGCTGGGCTTTTGCCGGAGATCTCAGAGGTGAGCGACCAGGGCGATGCCCTGCTGGCAGCGGACGCTGGGAAGTGCTCGCTGGTCCTCTCCCCAAAGCAACCGGGTGTCACAGCAGGCTGCTCCTGCTCTCGTCTGCACCGATCCCTATTGAATTTGCAGCACCAACTGAAGGCTAAAAGCATGCTGGCACTGCTCCACCTTCCAAGAGACACTACAGCCCATCTGTTAACATCAGCACTTTGCCTTAAATCAAAATACTCTGGTCAACCTTTAATTTAAATGAATATAAATGCCATACCTCATCTATGATGTCTCCATTTTCAGCGTGCACTTGGGCAATGGCCCCCAGGTCTCGAATAATGCAGAATATTTCGTACATCTGCCAAGAGACAGTGGGATGCCCAGCATCAGGTAACTCACAGCTCACGCTCGGAGGGCGGGTGCCGACGCTCCCGGGCGCTGGCTGGCTCCGTTACCTGGGCATCGGTGCACTGAAGTTTGTCTTTGTAGGCCATAAAAACCAGGAAGGAGTTCACACCTCGAGAAAAGAAAACAATGTGTGTTTATTGTCAGGGCTGAGACCTCAGCGACCGGCACGGGCCGAGCAGGGCGCGCTGGAAGCCGTGGGGTCTGGGCTGGCCGGGGTCAGACTGAAAGCAAAGCCAGGCGAAGGGCTGAGATGGGAACCGTCCCCACAAGGACCGAGCCCCACAGCTTGGGGCCATGAAAGACAATAAACCCCGGCCTTTGGGTGCACCTGAACCAAAACCCACCCAACCCAAAGCCCATTTCTGATTTTAGGTACCCTCTGTAACACGGCCCGAACGCACAGAAGCAAACGCATTGCTCCCAATCCGAGTTTTCCCTCCAGTGCTGTCTTCAATTTATGGTTTATCCTCAACTTCTTTCTGGTCTTCTTTTTCGTCTTTGAATTAGTGCCTTAGTGCTAAGATTAAATGACAGCAAAAGATGAGACGCTCTAATATTGGAGCGCTGTTATTTAGCGCACTGCTGTTTCGGCGGAGGAACAGACGGGCAGTGCTTTGCATACAGCATGGCACGCAATCCTGATTTCTATCATTTCTCTCTAACATAAAGGATGATTCACGAAGCACTGAGTCAAAGCCAGAGAATTGCTACTGTATTTTATATGGATAGAGGCAACAACTAATCCCAAACTACGATCAAATTACAAATAAACTGCATTTCATGTGAACGTACACATGAAAAATACCCGGTATAAGCTTGCCATAGCTGCATTACTTCAGCCACTCCGCATTTTAATAGGAAATTCACTGCAAATTTCTATGTTAATTGACCAATTAAGCCCTTGCTTGCAAGACTGCAAATTACACTGAAGTCATTTAGCTCTACATTAGCATATCTGAAAGCAAAATGTAGTTTCCAAAACATGGAAATAAGTATTAATGAAATGCATGGATGCCTGCCGCATGGCCTGATTTCCAGTAAGCCGCGTCCAGAGGATACTTCAGGATGCGCAGGAATTACAGGCACAAGCGGAATCTCTACGGAAAGCTCTTAGCTTTAGGCTATAAGCTGCATCTTGAATGTTTTTATTCAAATGCTTTTCTGCACCGCAGGCAGCCTGGCTCCGGGTGCCCGACACCCTGCCTTCCGTTTCCAAAATCAGTGTCCAAGACCGGGCTGTAAATCGCCCAAAGGCGAGAAGGCACGAACAGACGTTACGGTGTGAATGGGGTGTCCGTACCCCTGTCCGCACCCTCCTCCCGCCGGCAAGGACGGGCGGTTCGCACCACGACAGCGAAGGAGCGCGGTCCCCTCCACGTGCCCCGTTTCGCGCCAGGTGAGAGGAGCAGGGCGCTGCAGCAGTAACTGCCGCAGCCTCCCCTACGGCGACCGGCTTACGTGCCTGTACCGCGCCGGTTGCGACGCGGGGGTTTCTGGGGGGTTGTGGCCAGAACACCGCTCCTCCCCTCCTTACCCTTGTCCTTCACCAGGGCCTCCAGTTCCTCCTTCAGGCTTTCGTGCCAGCGAGGGACGTCGACGTGCAGCGAGTAATCGCAGCAGGCCTGGCCGTCGGCGCTCCCGCGCCACTGCTCGTAGGCCGCCAGCAGGCTCGTCCCGGCCTCCGGGCAGACGTGGTCAACTGGGGAGACACCGCACAGCGTTAGCGGCCGGCGGGAAGGGGCTAGGGCAACACCCGGGGAGCGCAGCCGCGTTCTTGGGCAAGGCTTTACTGCTGTGAAAAGGAGACGTTTTAATACCAACTCATTTTTATAGCACTGATTGAAGATGAAGGATAATAAATTTCCCGGATAAAGCGCGACAACTGGAGCAAACGAACGGCACGTTACGGCTACGATGATGCCTTTTTTTCACACAGCATCTGAGAGGCCGGTGACCGGAGCGTGTCCTTGCACACTTCTGCACAGCTCCCTGGGCACCTTCCATGTGCGGTCACCCATCAGTTACTGCCCTGCTCTTTGGTCCTGTTCCCTACCGCGCTGGCTACGAGATTGGGACAGAGCCACGCCGGGGCTTGGTGGGACCGGGCCTTCAGTCACCTACTACGGTGGGCCTCGGGACCAGAACAGGAGCAAAACAGAAACCAAAATTATTTTGCATTAACACAAAAACGGAACCCATGTTCAGAGAGCTGAAAAGCTCCCATAAAAACACACTCACAAAGCTGTTAAAAACATATTAAAAGGTGTTTAAAGTTCTCTTCTATTTTATTCTCTTATGAGCTGAAGCAGGAGTAACTATGTATGTTTAATATATGTGTGTAGCAATGGAAGGAGGTTCTGAAAGGCACATAATGCGTTTTAATTAGCTTTGTAATGCTCTGATTTCTACAGCAAAAATTAACGTTTCTCTGCTATGAGGGTGAATGATCTCTGCAATGATAAAAGGCCCAATGTATTTTGCTAAACAATGTTCTGCTCAGAAGTCCGTTAGAAAGCTGCTCCGTCTTACTGATCATTGTGGTGCCTCCTGCCAGGGCTGCTTTCGTGCCTTGGTAGAAGTCATCAGCAGAGGTCATCCCCATGACGGGCGTCCGCAGCCTGGTGTGGACATCTATCCCCCCTGGCATCACGAGCTGCCCGTAGGCATCAATCGTCTTTACGCCGCCAGGAACAATCAGGTTTTCTCCAATTTGTCTGAAAACGATATTAAGATCTCCCGTTAATTGGCAACAACTTTTCAGTGAAGATGCAAAACCAACTCACAAGTACTGCTCGTGGCAGGCAGGCGGGCGCTGCCCAGGCCTCCTCGCTCCGCGGGGCCGGGTTCTCCCCCGGGAGGAGAAGCTGGATGTAAGGAGCTGGCCCAGCAGCACCCATCCATCCCATCCCATCCCATCCCGCTCCGGCGCTGCCTTAGCAGCGCTGGCACACGTCAGGCCGCCACTTGAGGCTCGGACCAGAGGAGCTGCTGAGCTCTCGGTGCCAGACTCCGCACGCTGCTCCTGAGCCGCTCCTTCGGGGAGCTTAACCCGGCCCCTGGCTCGCCTCCGCACGCCTCAGAGCACAGGCTGTCAGCGCTTTATACATCTCCCCAGCCACAAAAGCACGCTAACGCGGCTCTGTCTTGACACTGTTCTAAAAAGCTGTCTGTGTTTTCCAAAAAGCAAACATATTTCCAAGAGAACAATGACGGAAAGGAACATTGTTCAAATTCCACAGCGCTGCATCATGCTTGGAAATTACATTATAAAATATAAATTTTTAACTTACTTTATTAAACCGTCTTCCACATAAATGTCTGCATAAAATGACTGATCATCGTTGACAATTTTTCCTCCTTTGATTAGAAGCCGGTCACTCTAATGGAAAAAACCACACTTTTTGTAAAGATGACTTTATTTAGACGCTACTTTACTCATTATGAGCTTTCATTAAGTCTAAGACTTAATATTGGCCCTTCAATCACAGCGGCTGAGTTGAATATCCAAACCACGCTACACCAAAGCCCAGCTGCATTGTGCAAAGGAAACCAGACGACGTTGCCGGTCCTCAGCAGTTTTATAAGGTTTGCAAGGTAACACCCCGCAGCTCAGCCACGCGTCTGCCTCCTCCACCAGCTCTGCTTACGGAGACTTCTAAGTGCGTGTTATTAACCTGCTCATTTATTGATGTTTGGTAGGCTTCGGTCTTGCGAGACAGCTAACGCCTCAAGGACCTCCCTCACTTCAAAGCCAGACAGCGGCACAGTTGTCAGATTTGCAGAATCTTTAACCAGAAATATTAGAAAGCAGCGGCATTTATGTAAATGTGGAACCGCAGCCTCATTTAAGAGGATTCCTTCCCCACTCTCTGGTGTTGCTAGAAAAATTATTACCAAGGCTACAATGGGCAACACAAAGAGCACAAGAACAACCGAGGGATGCAGGAGCACGTGGCAGCACGGCCCAGGAGGTGACAACACAGCAACGCGCGCGGATGCAAAACAGCCTGGAAAATATTTTGGAGTCTTGTTTTTAAGAGCCTCACTGGCATATAAAAAAAATATTGAAGAATTGCATCGTGTTTTTAAAACTATCAAGGCTTTTATTGCATCTTTATTGTTTTCCATTGTCCCATAAAATCAATCGAAAGAAGCCTCAGTGTTGGCTGCCCCATGGGAGAGCCCTACGGGCCCTCCCCTTGCGGGGCCCATCCTCACCCCATTCCCCATCCCCAGCCCCATCCTCACCCCATTCCCCATCCCCGCACGCCCGGAGATCCGCTCCCGCAGCAGGGCAGCGCCGCTCGCCGCTGGCTCCCGCAGGCACCGGGATGCTCTCAGGGGAACTCAGCCATGAAGCAGCAAAGCGGGGGGGGGGGCATCGCTGCCTGGATCTTCCCTCGCTGCTGCTGCGGGGCCCTGGCAGCGGGGCACGGGAACCCCCCGCCAGCCCGGCGCCGCTCGGGAGCGGGACGGCAGCAGCGGGGAAGGAGCGGGGACCCCGGCGGCTGCGCTCGCCGGCGACCCGGGCTCGGGGGCGACCCGCGGGCGAGCAGGGGGCCCGGAACCGGGCAGGCGGACGCCCCGTCCCCCCCCAGGCCCATTCCGCCAAAAGCAGCGTTTCGGCAAGGAGAGGGAGGGAGGCGGCGGGGCCGCCCCGCGGCCGCGGTGAGGGTCGCGCCTGCCTTTGTCCCCGCGGGGCGGCCCCGGCAGCCGGGCGGCTCTGCCGGCGGGACCCCGGCTGCGCCCCGGCCGGCGGCAGACAAAGCGCCGGGGCCGCCGGGCTCAGGCCGGGCCGCGGCCAACAAAGGGAGCGGCGGAGCGGGAGCTGCCCCTCCCGCACCCCTGCCCCGCAGGAACGGCGGCCCCGGCGGCGGTAAAACCCCGCCGCTCCCCGGGGCCCGGGCCCACGGGCGGCGGGGAGCGCCCGCGCCATCACCGCCGGCTGCCGGGGACCCCGCAGCCCCCGGGGTCCCGCCCGCGCCAGGGGAGCCCCTCACCGTGATGCGGGGGACGCTCCTCTTGCCCTGCTGCGACATCGCCCCGCCGCGCTCCGCCTGCCCGTGCGTGTGTCCGTGCGTGTCGGTCGGTCTGTGCGTGTCGGTCTGTCGGTCTGTCTGTCTGCGCGCCTGCCCCTGCCTGCGCCCGTGTCCGCGCGTCCCTGCGTGCGTGCGCGCCCCCCGCCGCCGGCTCCCCCCCCCCCCCCCGCCGGCCCGGGGCCGCGCTCCCGGCGCCGCAGACAAAGCCGCGCCGGCGGGGGAAGGAGCGGGGCCCCCGGCCCGGTCCCGCAGCCCTTGCCCGGTGCCGCGGAGAGGGGCCGGGAAAAGTTGTGTCCCCCGGCGGAGAAGCGGCCGCTCGCCGCCCCTCGGGCCGTCCCCTGCAAGCAGCCGGGCCGCCGGCCCGGTCCCGGGGAAGAGACCGGCCCGGGCCCCGCTCGCCCTCCCGGCGGGGTCTCGGCCGGGGCGGCTCCGCGCTCCGCCCTGGGCTCCCCAACGCCCCGGCGGGGAGGGGGCGAGGGCCGCCGCCACCCCACGGGGCCCGGCCGGCCCACGCCCGCCCCGGGGAGGGGAGGGCAGGGCGGGGAGGAGGGAGGCGGCCCCGGCCCCGGCGCAGCCGCCCCTTACCTGCGGGCGGCCGGCGGGCGGCTCTCCCGGGCCGGCGGCCCCCGGGGGCGGCGCGGCGGGGCCGGGGGGGTCCCCGGGGCGGGGGGCTCCGAGGGAGGCGAAGTCCAGCGTCTTGTTGTCGAAGGCGTCCTCCACGCTGCAGAACATCCCGCCCCGCTTCTGCCGCGGCCGCGGGCTGCCCGCGCCCAGCCCCGCGAAGCAGGCGGGCAGCGGCTCCTCCCGCCGCCCCGCCGCGCCCGGCCCCGCCATGCCCGGCCCCGCTGCTCCCGGCCCGGCCTGGCCAGGCCCCACCGCTCCCGGCCCCGCCGCTCCCCCGCCGCAGCGGCTCGGCCCGGGCGGCCGCGCCGGGCGCGTTAAGAGCAGGCAGGGCCCCGCCCGGCGGCCGGGCCCCTCCGCCCCCGGCCCGGCCCCGCCGTCCCCGCCCGTCGCTGCCGCATCCCCGCTGCCCCGCCGCCCCTGCAGGTGCGGGGCGGGTTGCTCCCACCCGCAATTAAGCCATGAGAAAACGAGGCAAGTTGATGTTCGGCTCAGGAGGAGGCAAGTCGCGCTGCCGTGCGTCTGCCGGGGTATTCTTCATTCCCGACTTAATCCATTTTTCAACTTAAAAAGTGCTTCAAAAATTACTGCGTTATAAAACGAACCCCGGCAAAGTTACCGTAACTGACCGAAGGCTTCCTCTGTGAGAAGAACCAAACCAGCTTCTCTGATTTGAAGGTTTAAAACAGATCTTTTTATTAAAAGTTTACAATACTTTATGTATTTTACAAATGGATAGAAAGTCTCTTGATATATATCATATGAATCACAATACAAAAATATGTGTAAAATTCTGTAATTGATCGATCCAGCCCTATCCTAGGCCCGTCAATTACTGTTCCAGCACTGAACCAAAGCTTACGCAGTTAGGATATGGTTATTAGGAGATTATATCAGAGAACATGAGTCACGGCACGCTGGCCATTGGAAAAAAACATTTTCTCTGGTTTACGTTTTGCATAAATTTACAATAGTTCCTTTTTTATAAAATGTACACTACGTAAGTACAGGGTTTAATACACATATTCACAATACGATTTCCTGAGTCTAAACTAAATCCATGTCTGTGCTGACGCGCGCTGCCCGTCGCGAGCGGTGGTGGCGGCGTTCGGGACGCAAAGGGAGTCGGCATCGGTCCCGCAGAGGGACCCCGGCTGCGTTTTCGCGGTCAGGAGTTCTGTTCACAAGCTGTGTAAGGCACTCGAGGATACGCTGAAGGCTACAGATATTACTAGAGCGGAATACTTTATAAACAGCCACAGTCCTCCAACAGCTTGAACGAGAAGTACAGGCCTGAAATACACAACGCACGGTTGCTGACCGAGTGAGCTGCAATTCCAGTGGATTTCAGTTTAGACGTGTTGCTCCGCGGCCGCGGGGCGCGGGCGGGAGCGACTGCCCGCTCGCTGCTCCTTCAGAAACTCGCGCGTCTGAGCGAGCGCATCCGCGCACGCTGCTCCGATTCCGGCGGGTGGAAGGTAGCGATGGCGACACATCAGTACCGCGCCTAGCGATGCACTTCGTTTATCTGCCCCCCGTCTTGTCGCTATTTGAAGGAAAACTGGGGAATTCGTAAAAGATGCTTACGGGTGAGACACCAGCGTGGTTGGCAGCCCCTGACGTACGGCGGCTTCCCCGAGGAGCGGGCGCTCGCCAGCCTGGGAGCGGCCGGGGTCCCTCCCCGGGGCGGAAACCCCACCTTTCCGCTGCTCTTTGACACCTGCCCCGAGGGACGGAGGGTCTGCAGAAAAAAGCCCCGGGTTAGGGTAATGCCCCCCCGCCGCGGTCCTGGGGCTTTGAGACCAAGGTTTTAAAAGATGCGCAAGACCCAGAGGTGGGAGGCCAGCAAACGAGACCTGACACAGCTCATCTCGCGGATGAAGGGTGGCAGCGTCCCCAGGATGGCTCCGAGCCACGGTCAAGGACTCATCGTACGAACTCATCGTGCAAAACCCCAGCGGGATCAAACTCAAAGTGACTGAAATTTGAGCGAAAACCCTTATGTTGAAATTAAGGAGCGCCCCTCTGTAAATTTCCTGTTTGTGCATTGGTAAGAAAGAAACCGTTTTGAAAACATTCTCTGAGCCATTTTTTTCTTTCCTATGTACATATCTTTTTACACGTAAATATTAACATATACATAAGCGTAATCCCTTATTTACACATGTACCTGTCCTGTACAGTTAGCTTCTTAATTAAAAAAACCATGATTAAGGAAGTCTAATTGATGGCAGGACGGAAGCGAAACTCTAGACGCATACACACCACGTGCAAGAGCGTGGCCCGCGTAACCGCGATGAACCGTGCCCGCGCCACGTCCGAAGGCGCTCGTGGCCGCCCTTGCCAGCGGCCGGCAGCGCAGCGGGTGCTGCGGGCCCACCGCCCCGGCCGTCCCCGCGGCGGCGGGCTGCCTCTTCGGGCCCCCCGGTACGGCCTTTTGGAGCCGCCAGCATGGCGCGGTCCTGCGGGGGCCAGGAGGGGTGGGTAAGGCCTCCGGCTGCAGGCAGTTACCCCAACTGCTGTTTGCAGTTCTTCCAAGTAAATAAAATATCTTAAGACCTGAAGTATTTAAGCAGACCTCAGAATGGACACATGTTTTAAGCGTGAAATGCAGAAGTAACAACGTAGCTCATCAACGTAATCCCAATATTGGTATCTGTATCTGGTAGAATTGGAATTTGTTAAATTACTTTTATAATATAATCATATGCTGATATCAAAATCCATAACCTTTGACTTAAAATGTCGTATTACTTCGGTACAAATATAACACTTTCCTGAACAATTCATTTTCTTACATTTTCGTAGTTTAGCTCCCTTTGCTGTTCACACTGTCCGGCTCAAAACAGACGATTGATGTGCAAGTATCTGGAGAGTTTTTAGAATTTCAGTATCAAGGGATTTTCTTCGCAGCTTTATAAACTCAACACAAGTTTTGGAAGCGGCGCAGGTACCTACAGAACAAAACAAATATAAGGATTAACTACAACTGGGATTCTCTCTCCAGCACGCGAGTTTTAGTCCCAAGCACTACAACATTTCCATTTCATGGGGTTTGCTAGATTGTGCTAAGTAGCTCTCAATTAAGTCTACAGCTGGAGCAGGCTTATCCAACTGCCAGTTGGTCTCTGAAAAAAGAAGATCGTTTATTAAATGTTAGAGGCACTATTTTCTCTAGGCTGTACCATGTATTATATTATTAATTTTTCTTAAGCAATACTCCCCTAATAGGTTCCAGGTAACACTCAGGACATAACGATGATAATGATGAATGGTGAATTTAAAATTTGCCCTGCCGAGCTTCACGCAGCTTCCGAGGCCGCCTTCCCTGACCGCCGCCTCCCGCGGCGCCCACGTCTCCCCCCTTCGCAGCGTCCACTGGCGCAAGGGGCCCCGGGGCGGGAGGTGCTGCGGATCGGGACCCCAACAGAGAGCGGGTGCGTGAGCGGCGACCTGCAACACGCTGAGACGCTGCCACTTCTGCATTAGTCACTAAACAGCAATCGGGTGATTTGTTTGATGATTATTATTTCCAAGGAGGGATACAGATTATCCTCCTGTCGGAAATTAAAGGGAAAAAAGGCAAAGGCAAGTCCAGCTAAATTTCTGGGCTGACAAAGAGCTGGTAAGGGCTGCCTGACTCGGTGGCAGAACAAGCCCTCTGAGCAGCAGCGATTCCCTCCCTCCATTTCCAGCCCGGGGGTTCCCTGGCCGTCCTGTATGGATATACATCTCCCTGTGTCGCCAGGACAGCGATAGATGCGGGCTTCCACTGCCAGGCCCGGGGGACACCAAAGAGACCGCGCAGCGGCATGAGCTACTGCAGAGACAGTTGATTCCTGCGGGTAGTTTTATGTCAGTATAATGGACAGAGAAAGGAGTTGTGTCACGGAGAGGACAAGTTAATAACCCGCGGAGCCAAATTCGACCTCCTCAGGGGAGGGGAGGTGGCACAGAAGGACATCACGCCTTTAGAAAGGGTGGCTGCCTTCCAGCTGCCCTGTCCCTTCGTCTGCTCCCTTCTTGGGCTGTTCATCGTTTTGTTTTACACTTAGCTATGAGACCAGCATCAGACAGAAGGGGAATTTCTAGAGCAAGCACATGGAAAGCAGAATAGTTCAGCCAGTGACTAGGAAGGAACAGAAACCCCAGCTCGCCCTCCCTCCTCCCCCAGCCCCGCGGTCGGTGCTGCACCCCCCTCCCAGCACAGGCCCCTCGCCCTGCGCGGGACAACGAAGGGGCTCGGCCCAGCCTGCAGCTCCCCGGCGGCCTCGAGGCAGGGCTGCACGGCTCCCACGGGGAAAACAAAACCCCAAGAATTTCAATAAGCAATTCCTAAAAAGACACGGAACTTAGAGAAATCAAGAGCAAACAACACTGAATCGTAAAGACGCCACTTTGTCTTACGCACGAGCGCATCGGCCCAGCAGCAAGCAGGCGGGCAGCGCCGGGCAGGGCGAGGGGGTCAGCACGCCTTTACGTGAAGGCCACCAACGGCGCTGGCGCTCACTCGAGATCAGGCCCGCTGCCATTTCAGATGTCACCGCAGCGCTGTCTGGGGCACTGCCGGGAGGGCTGATGTTTGCTTATTTTAAAAGGAACACAGTTGTCATTCCCTCATCATGCAACCTTCCGCCAAAGACTTTTTTTTTTTTTTCAGAACACTGTAAAAATGGGACAAAAGAAGCATTTCAAAAATGGTAATGGATGGAGCTTTAATATTTGTGCACCTGAGCCTGTGAAAAACTGCAGCTTCACTGAAATAGAGCGATCCAGAAAGGCAATTCATCAAAGATTATGGATAAAATTTCATATGGAAAAGGGATGATTGCCTTCATTAGCCTGTTACTATGCACAGCCTCTTACCGAGACTGCAGTGGATGGAGATACACACATACATTGCTTTATTTACAAACGGTACGAAGGGGATTTGCTGGGGGTTTGTTTAAACACACCACCCCGAGCTGTAAATCCCATTTCGCGCGATCTTGCCCGCTGCGTGCCGCTGGCGGGAAGCGAGGAGGCTGGGGTTACGGAGGAGGCCAGCCCCGGCGACGCGGGCAGACGGGCCATCTGCCCCGGCAGCCAGCGCCGGCCCCCGCGTCAGCGGCACGAGCGACCATATGGCTGAGAGAAGCAGACAGCGATAGCGCCGACGCGCATCTCCTTACAACGGCTTGGGAACACAGGAGGAATGTTCAGGGAACGACAAGAAGGCAACTAAACACACAGGCAGTAGTTCAACTCGCTAAGTTAATACTTTATGTATCGTACTCTGCTTACGTTAACCAGAGTCAATAATCAGTTGAAACACGGGTGCAAGTTTAAATTGGCTGAAAATGGTAAATACTATTTGTGTGAGCAGCCTCACAGTGTGCAGTGAATGCCAGTGGGAGGTGTGCTTCATGGTGTGCCCGCTGTCACAGCCGGTAACCTCGGCGGCTGTCTTGCTGCAAAGGCCAAAGGCAGTGTATTTGGGGACTAAAACAGTCATTTCCAGCCTGGGGTGTTCTGCTTAGGGCTGAACTGCCAGGAATTAGAAGGATGAACCTGAGCTGGTGGCTTCGGTCCCCAGCACCCATCAGCTGAACGCCTTTCGGGAGCCTGGGCTCGTACCGGTGCTTGTCCCCGCCTGGTCCCCGCGGTGGCATTGCCGGCCGGTCCTTCGGGCACCCTGGGCACTGAGGGAGGGCAAGAGCTGCTGGAGGCGTTTCTAAAGCAGATCACCCCTCCATCCCGATGGAGACCCCACGGGGACGAGCCCGGGGCTCTTCATCATCTGTGAAACTCGAGCACGCCTGGAAGCCAGCTGCCCTCCGCAAGATGCAGGCGGGCCGATAAACCAGCCTGCTGGGACCCGCATCGTAGGCCATGAGAAACCGCGGCTTCAGAGAGCCCTCGCACGGACACCGCGGCGCTGGGCTGGATCCCGCCCGCGCCTGGGAAGCCACAAGCATGGTCACTTGGACGTGTGAATGAAATTCTCTCCTCTCTTCCCACTTATCATCCGTGCTGAGAATAAAAAGGTGGAATTTCATTTTCATGTTAAGAAAAATGGGCTAGGCTTGGCTTCCTCTTTATTTTCCCCTTCCTCTCCCACTACAGCCACATGCACGAGTAAATTTATGGCGTACTCAAGCCCTCTTCTTATACATGCAGATAACTCATTGGTACCTACTGCATGGGGGGGAGGAGGTCATAGAAAACAGGCAGATATGAAATCATGAGCAGAATGAAATATTGAGGGGGGTTATTTAACCATTTCAAATAGAAGACAAAAAAAAGTAGCCATTTAGTTCAAATAGGGTCCACAGAACGGTGAAGGTTTTATGTCAGGGAAGATGATGAGGCAGGTCCTTGCTGAGGAAGAGGGGACAACCTCTCTTTTTTCTTTTCCTTTTTTTTTTCCTTTTTTCTCTTTTTTTCTTTTTTTTTCTTTTTTTTTCTTTTTTCTTTTTTTCTTTTTTTTTTCTGGTGAGAAAGAGGAAACCCTCTGCTAGTTGCAATGAAGTTATGGCGATTTACAGTAGCTAAAGATCAGGCTAATAACAACTCTGGACCTTTCAATACTCACACAAATTACAGCTGCAACCACAGCTGGGAAAAAGTGCACCTTACTTTTTAAGACATTAGTTTTTTCTAATACATGACTGCGCGAGCCAGGTGAGGGGTTGAAGATCACTCATGAAATTTCCCTAGTTTAATTCTCTACTGAGCAAAAATAAGTGCCTGGAAAGATTGCGTGCCTGCGCTGCCTGGCGCTGGCCGTTGCTCGGCCTGCCAGCTGCCGGGCTGGCAGGACTGACTGCACGTAAGGCCACATCACATGGCTTTTGTGGCATCGGTGTCAGTCACCAGCCCCAGAATCCCAGTGATCAGCAATTAACAAGCTTTTACTGTCCACTTAATTTGTTACTAAATTCTTATTTTGATTTTGGCATTTAAGGATTAAGAGCAATTTTTGGAAGATATCCCAGTGAATATGTTTAGGGTGTATTTTGTTCCTGACCATACTCATCTGGAAAACTCTGCACTTTTTTCCCCCCTTAAAATAGTCAAATATACCAACTGAAGGGAAGTTACCCGACATTATCCATTTATGCTGATAAATCTTGTGAACATATGCTACGCAAGAGAACTACTCATGAGCATAAAAGGATTTCACTTCATAAATATTTATAGGACTGGAATCCGAAACGCTGTTCCTGGGGCCCGGGGCCCCCCTGAAGCTTCCCAGCATCTTCCCGGGCCGGGGGGGAGCCTGGGGCCGGCGCTGCTGTCAGGGCGGGTTGGGGATTTCAGGCATCGCCTCCCTAATGCGAGCTGCCTGCGCCAAGCCCTGACCTAGATTGGAGCGGAGCAATAACGAGGGTAACAACCACTACGGCTGATTTTTAACCATTTCTGTTCACTTTCCTTCACGACTTCATGCCACCAACAGACCCGCATGCAGGGCAAAGCGGGTTTCTGGCATCCGCAACACACTGAAGCGACGTGCAGAACGCCAGGGCTCCTGCAGCACTGTTGGGCTTCCCCATCTTTCCTTAATGGAGACAGGAGGAAACCTGACACAGCTACGCTGTAAACTGCTTCTGCTACAGGACGAAATAGGGTTGATCCTTTGATGCTTAATAGCAGGGGTTTTAAAAGCTGATTCCTTCCATTACAAATGATTTATTTGTGATAAAATCTGTTGGAAAGAAACTGGATACTATTCATTTTACATACACCCATACACATACCTATATATGTGCATAGAAGAAGACTATCGCATTTTCTTTTCATGTTGGATTTTGAAGCAGTGTGTAACAGAGAATAATAAGAAGATTTGTGATTAAAACCATTTGCTGACTCCTATGCCATCCAAAAAGCAGCATGTGACAGCATGGCCTTGGTTCTCATACTCCCACCAGAACAGGTTAAATTTATCTATTTTAATCATGCGTTGTTTTTAGAATAATGGCTGATTCTGCACTGAAAAATATTTGTTTTGCCCTTTAGAAACCTACTTTACGTTAATTGCTGGTATCATCCTCTAATGATTCAGGGTATTTCATTTGGGTAAATGGTGCTTATGAGTGAATTTGTAATACATTTACATATACTTTTCATGTAATTGGTAAATGATGTTAGAAGGCTTTCTAAAAAGACAAGCCTATTCAAAGACAGTCATTATGGTATTGGAAAATATGGTACGATAGCTATAAAATATATTTAAATGTTGGGTTACATATAAAATATTAGATCATATCACTATTTGTTACACACCCAGGAAACATAAATAGCATCCATTTGTTTTCCAACTAAAGAAAAGACTCTAAAATATTTGTCTTCTATATTCGCAATAATGTGGATTTTAAAAACTTCATTAGCACTTAACCCTCACAGAAATCTCTATCTGTAATGTACAAGCAGTAAGTTTATGGCTGGGATCCCTTACGTAGCGTATGCATCTGCCTGCCGCCGCGGCTGCAGGGCTGAAGAGGCCCATGAGGACATAAGGCCTTCAGCTGGGAGCGTCTGCACGGGCAGCTGGGGTCGGGAATTTCATATTCGGGGGACTCCTGTGAAAACTGCAGACAAAGAAGCCATTCAGCTCCCCTCAGCCTAGTCAAATAGTCAGTAATGGATTTTTTGTACTTTCAAAATTAATCTGCAGAAAGTGGAGCCTTTTGATGGCAGCGAGAGGCAAGGGCAGAGCTACGGTGCCCGCAGCTGGGGGAGGCAGGCTGGGACCGCCGCTGCCCAGGCCTGGGGCTGCTCTCGAGCACCCGTCCCTGCCCAGCTCGCTCGCACGCAGCTATCGCAAGGGTCCCTTCTGCTGCGTCGGGAGAACACGTGCTCCGCTGCTAAATTCACGGCCAAGTCTCCTGTACTGTTTGAAAATTGTAATTACACAACATAGCGGGGAATAAAAACACCCCCCTGGTTCACCGATTCTGTGCTACATCGGCTCTGAGGGGCAATGGAAACAAATGATTGAAACAGCTCCGAAAGATAGAAAAATAATAAAAACATGACAGTCTGTCAAGAACCTGGGTGCTCACAAGCATCATTTCTTATTGTAGATCACCAGGTCACAGATAGGAGATCGGCTGCAGCATGAATACATGACATTAAGAAGGAAGGGTTTCGAAGCGGTGGGGAGCCCAGTCAAGCCGTAAATGCGGAGCTAATGCAGAAAATGCAGGCTGACACCCCGGCTGTAACTCAGGGAACGGCCCCGGGGGAGAGGCAGCCCAAGCGCGAGAGCTGGGGGCCAGACGTCGGCCCCGATCTCAGCCCTGACGAGGGACGCCTGGGTCCTCTGCGCTGAAGGCAGCTGCGTAACCTTACTGAGCCATGGCGCCCTTTCCTGGACGACCTTCTCACGGCAGCTTTTAGGAAACATAGCTACAATTAACACTCCCAGAAATCTGTTAAATTATAAATTTTCAGCCTTTAGGATTCTACCGTCACTCTCTTCGTACAATTAGTGTAGGCTGAAAAGGTTGCTTTGATTTGATGATGTGTGAATATTTTACAGTCCTCTTTTACCTTCGTGACCATCACAGCATTGCTAACGCATGCTAGTTATCTCCTTGACAGCCATTCTGACACTCATTTCATCAATTTGTTGTATCCCTAGGGTGTGTTTTTGTCTATAACAAGAAGGAAAATGGCCATTGGGGCAAGCTGTCTTTAGAAAAAGCCATTGACAGAACAAAATTTCCTGCATCTGCCTCTACAGATCGGCGTAAGGCTGTTATAGGTCTTAGTTTCTCGGACGTGTTCTCCTTTCCTGGGGGAGGTTTACCTGGGATTTCTAACGACCCAGAAGTGCAGGCGCATCCCCTTTGCATATCAGCCCTGCTGCATAGGTGTGCTGAACACCATCTGCATACGCGCAGCAAACGCGGGGGGCCTGGGACGCGCAGGACTGGAGGCAGGCACGGAGGTGGATCTGGGGCTGACCTCGCAAGCTGGGCACAGCACACGTTTGAGGGAAGCCCTCACGTTTGTGCCACTGTGGAGCAGAGGAGAGGTGTAAGGAGACAGCCTGCTCCCTGGGTTCAGCAGAAAAATTCTCTTTGATTGGAGTACAGCAACACCCGAACCCTACAAGCAGGAGAGCTTCAGGGAGGAGGCAGCACCACCCCGCGAACACGCGGCCACCCGTACACTGACCCTCCGGCGCAGTCAGTCTGGAGCCGTCCCGCGCCCGATCCCCCCCGGCCAGGCTGTCCCCCTCTGCCCCCAGGCCAGCACCCCCGAACCCCCAATCTGCGTGCAGCGGGCAGACACACAATGCCTCCGTGTCTTTACAAAACCAGACTAAAACCAGGAAACTCGAAGTTTAAGACTCGATAACACAGCATCCCAATAGCTAATAATGCTAAAGAGTAAGTCAAATATTTGTTATTCTCAACTAATTATCTAACAAAAAATCTTCAGAATTGTGACTCTTCCCAATACATCTCAACCCAAAATCTTCACAATATGTTTTTATGCTTCTATATATGCATATTAGAATAGCATTGGAAGGGACACATAATGTCCATATATGATACTATCAAGCTGATATGATACTATCAAACAGTGGTACCACTGTTTCAGGCCTATTATGTGAAATCTTTATGAATAAAGAGCATGAATGCACAAAATGTTGTGCCTAACAGCACTGTGAACTAGTCATAAAAAATTACCTTTAATCTAGCTAGTTTGCATTTACGCTTAAAATTTGATTCTCCAGATAATATTTCAGTGTTTTGTTGTGTGTCTTGGCTCTCTATCAGAATGAAAGGATGAGGTCCCTGACAGCAACCAAGAAAAGGTTCCTGCTAATTTATGCTAGGGTATGCTTGAAAATATTTTTTTTTCCTTTGCTATTACGTATCAGTGCAACAACTTCCTCAAAGGTTTTGACTGCTGCCAGCCTCACAAAGTATTGATATGCATATATAAATGTATTTGTGTATATATATATATATATATACACAATATGTATGTACATATATATATAATATGTATGTGTCCACAAACATATTAGTTTACAAATATAATGCATTTTTTAAAAAACGTTCACCTTATAATCGATTTTCCAACCAATTAATTCTTCAGACTAATACAGGGTTTGGTACATTACAAAAATCTGTGTCCTTGTTCTTTACAAGAACTCAGCAAGAATAAAATTAAGGGGAAGAACACTTCAGAGCTAATGACAACTGAATCTGCTCTGCCCGGGAGTGCTTTGGAAAAGGAACGATTCAATGAATGATTATTTTTAAAAACAGCTCCGTGGACCAGGCTTTTACAGCGCAAATCTCAGTTCTGTCCTGAGTTATGCTGGATGTGTATTTCAATCGTAATTACTGGTTTGCTTTTCCCTAACAACCCCCTGCATTGCTGACAGGGTGCAGAGGTGACACGAAGAGTCCCCGCGGAGCGTGGTAGCCCGCCAGGCGGGCCGGGAAACGGGCAGCTTACGCAGAGACGTCTCCGTGGGGATTTGTCCAAAGGCCGGGCTCCGCCGGGGGCATGCCTGCAATTTTCTTTTTGAGAGAAAGATACGGGATGGAGGCGCCCGAGGTTTTGAGGGGGGAGCAGACAGGACACAGAGTTGCTGCTGCTGTGCACAAATCTACAGGATGTTTGCACTCCAAGAAAGCTCTTTGCTGCTTCTCACAGCTGTAAGAACACCCGTATGAATTATGCTGTATGTCAGATACCCCTACAACAAAATAGGAATGTGGGCTTCTTGATCGTAGAGAAGATAACGTAAAGAATTGTCCCAGGTACTGCCCTTTCTTAACCTGTCCAGAAAGCACGACGAGAAGTTACTGCCATAATAAAACAGATGTGCTACTTAGAAGGAAAATCTCAGCAGGTCTGCTTCAAATTGTTTTCCTGCGGGAGTTAGCAAAACAGTAAATAGCAGCCTCTTTATAAACGGAGACCTCTCCGTGATCGAAGAGCTTTCCCAGATGCGCCTCAAATCTGCGCTGTGCTGAAGCTATCCTTAAGTACCAGCGATGCCGTTACTCCTGCCCGAGGACCTCCATCTCATCTCATCTCATCTCATCTCATCTCATCTCATCTCATCTCATCTCATCCATAAATTCAGACTGACATTGTCATTTCTATGCATTTCAGTTTGTAACAACCCCTGAAACATTAAAGCAGAAATACTGTGCAATGAGATACCCGACGCTTTTATATAAATTGACGATTATTAATCTGCTGGAAATCACTTTATTATTACTGAGCCAAATTCTGCTCTTTACCGAGGTCAAGAAAGTTACACAAGATTTGCATCGCAGTAAAAATGAGCAGCCTTTGAGTCATTCCCTCTGCATCTTCCCATGAGTGCCGTTTGCTCAGCTGGAGTCGTCTTGGTGGCTCCAATTTCCCCTACACAGTTCCCTTTAAACAAAGATGTTTTGGGTCATCCTGCACAGTAAAAACTTGCCAATTAGTATTCAAATAATGTAGCTCATTAGCCTTATCCCTGTACCCCTGCGAAGAAAGCCATTTACAACCCCTTTCAAAGTGCATGAAGATATTTATGTACAGAAGGCAGCTGATTGAACATTACAGAAAAATTTAAGCTCCAGTAGCTCATCATCTCCCCTGTGGATCATTTCTGGAAAAATGTGCTGCTGACCTTAAAAAAACCCAGCCTCTTCTGACAACTAAGGCACACCAATAAAAAAGCAATTTGATTATAGGGGATCAATGCATAAAGTAATTTAAAGAAAAGTAATTCCCTACAAACCTAACGGGTTCCCATGGACAGATCCAGCAGTGGCGTCGAGGAAGGTGACCCCAGCGGGAGTTCTGCAGGCGTCGGCTGGGAGAAACGCCACCCGCCCTGCTGCGGCGCACGCTCGCACGTACTACCCACGGTTAAATAACAAGACCAGATTCTGAAGATTTGAAGTTGGTATTTCCAGTTGCTGCCTACCGTAGGAAATACGTTGTATACTCTTTCTTAAAAATGTTAAGACCACTTCTAAAACGAATTTATACTGATGTAAGAAACAGAAGGGCTAGAGGATTTGGAAATACATGGGTTACTGTCTGAAATGATCGTCCGTGATGAGCCTAGAGCTGGCTCAGTGCTGGCCAGCATCACCGACAGCCTGGGGGCAGAGGCACCTCCCCACGCTCCTGGAGCACAGGCTGCTCCACAGGTGCCAATGAAACGTGGCAACCACCTTTTAGACTGAGGTCTTCTCTCCATCCTTCTGTCACTGAAAAAATGTAAATAATCTTCTTTTAATATTAATATTTTCAATGTTTTAATTAAGATTAAAGTAATTAAGATTGTAATTACTGTACAATCTTCTATTACCAACAGGAAACCTTACAGTCGTGAATCAAACTGGATCACCGCCCCGATGCGATCCTTTTTCAACGGAGGGAATATCTCTTTGTAAGGATGAGCACAGGACCTATTTTTGTCATTCCAATTTTATCTGTGTCAATCTTCAGTCCAGGTTAACATGACGCAATGCCTCGAACGTATTTATTGGCAGGAGTTTATTTACAAAAGATATTGTGCGGTAGTGATGGGCAACTACTCCTTTTCCTCAAACGCACACATTTACGGACTCCTTCAAGGACCAGTCTCACAGCTCTCCATTTTGCATACGTGTACACACACACACAAAGCGTATGATATTAGGTAAAACTTTTTAGCCATAAAGGGAATAATTGCATCGATACACTGGAAACCACAACCTAACAGCCTACTCTGTGTCTGGGACAATGTTTCTTACTCGAACAGCTGTTGCCAGCAAGAGCAGAGGGATCATTGCCCACGCTGTACAAACCCCCATAATTTCTGCCCACCCCGACCACGGAGAAATTCGGTCTGTGACCACCCCCCGCTCGGCAGAGCTGGCTGAGGGCAGCGGCGTCGCGCGGGAGCTCTTCCTTTGTGTTTATTGAAGTCCCAGGCAGGGCCTGGGGGTGAACCTGACTTGCATCTGTCTGTCTGTCCATCCCCCTGAAACAAAGGCAATGTGGGAGGGGTAAGGAAGGACCGAAACTCCTTCTTCCAGGGGCATGGCTCCCCCCTGGCATGGGAAGCAGGACACATCCCCATTGACCTCCCATGCTGTTCCGGTCCCTGGGGTCCCCCCTCCTGCCACACTGGTGGCCCTGGAAGCCTTTGGGACCACGGGGGGTTCCCCCAGGAGGCTGGGGGAATGGCAGGGTCAGTAGCCACCTCCTGCAGGGTGGTGGATGGGGCCACACACCAGAGGGGCATGCAGACCTTGTGAGGGCAAGGGCAGCCGGACGGGAAGCTTGTAGACAGCAAAAAAATAGGGAACAGGGAAAATTATCGTCTGAAACCCAACAGCACCATGTCCTGAGCAATTCCAAGCCGAGGGATAGGTTTCCTTCTGATGATATCTAGGGTCTTAGGGGTTTGCACCTGAAGCCAGGAAGCCTTGTGGCCAGACACATGACATGTGAGTCTGATGCTGGGATGTAACTCCCAACGTTCATTTAGGAGCTGACCGAATACGTGCTTAGACACGTGCCGCTGAATTCCTAAAGTATGTCCATTCAAGTACAAGCTTGTGCATCAAGTACAGGTTTCCCTTACAGAAACCTGGGCTTCAGCATGTTTCAGATGTTATTTCTTTTGAATAAACAAATATCAAATAGAGTTATAATAAATGTTGGTTTTTTTTAAATTAAACTAAGATAATTGGGCAAAAATAAAAATTTGGGGATGCTCAAGCCCTTCTATGAAGAAAAATTTCTCTTAGCTTAACTGACAGCTTATTTATCTGGAGATACGAGAGTGCTACCTATCCCTGGGAGTCCCAGTCTCCAGTATGACTTAAACATACACTGCAAAATAACTGAGATAACTGCCTAAAGCAACTTCCTAAAACTGCTCAAAACAGCCCATGAAGCAGCAGTTTTACCCTACAGTACCCACTTCCCAGTTTCCTTTTGCCTGCAGCACCCTCCAGTGGCTGATCCCGCCGATGGGTTTCTCTACAATTTGGCACCCCAAAACTCAACCGCGGGTGAGCCGCGCTCCGGCTGCGGTTAGGTTCAACCCAACAGGAGCGCTTAATCTTGTAGTGAAATTTAAATTTGGTGCATAATTAATGCATAAATTTGGAGCATAAATAATACTTTTATAAAATACTCGAAACTGCAACTTTCTCTGTGCCTGCACACATATATGTATTTATACAAACACATTTATTTATGTCAAAGTGTTATTAAAAGTATGCTGAGAAGTTAAGCAGTCATAAACCAAGAAAAGCCTGAAAAAACGCACTCGTTGGACCTTGACTGGCCCCCTGTGCCGGTGCTGCCTCTGACGCCGCTCTCCTACGTTGCCCCCAGCACCCTGTGCCGCTCGCAGCCTGTGACCCCTATTCAGTCCTTCTCCCTTCCTCTCCCATTCCTCCGGAGAACGTTCCAGCACATCCCGGGCTGCACCGAGCACCCCGCTGGGAAAGGCCGGGGTGCAGCCTCCTCCGCACCAGCTCCCACCCGGCGCTTCAGCCCTTCGCCATAGCTGGGGACTGTGCCGCGGTGCGATTGCCGCTGCGCACCAGCACTGCTGAAACACGGACCTGGAGGTGTGTTAAGGGTGTAATAACAATATTATCCTGAAAGCCTCTAATAGCAAGCATGCATTAAGATAGATCAACTCAGAGTCTATAGGTTTGCCAACCCCATGTGTGAGCACTTAATTTTTGCTTTAGCAAGTGTCTGAAATGCCTCCACGTAGCAAGGCGGAGCAGTCTGAGACCCGGAGGTTAACCACCCTCCTGCCAACGCGGCCGGTAAGGCTCACACCACGTCTCACATGAAAGAAAGACTTGGGTAAGTCTTTCTTCTTGGTTTCAGTTTGCCATCTTTGCAAATCTGTTCTTGTTTTTAAAAAGCCCTCCCATTGTCACATACTCATCTCAACCATTTTCTGATTTAAATTATTTCCCTCCTTTGACTTCGTTAAGTTTTTTTTTGGGTTCCTAAACGCATAGATCTCATTGATCTTACTGCCCAGGAAACACCAGCCCCTCGGAGGCTGGCGTGACACCGACAGACATGAAGGATTTGGACTCCTCTCTAAAAACTAGCAGGGCTGAGATGTACAACTGCAAGTTTTGAAGAAGAGCCGGCATCGTCGAATCTAACCCTGAGCACAGATTACCTCAGTGAGCACCATGTGAGCCAAATAATTTCTACGACTCCCTGTATGCATCCTTCTGTATGCAGACATCCTATGTCTGATTGATTTTAAAAGCAGCAATCCTATCTAAAGCAGCAAATCAATAACCTGCAGTCAAACACCTTAAGATCTGAGAGATGTTCAAACTCAGATTTGATAGACATTCTGCTTAGAAAAACTGTTTGGGGGAAAAAAAAGAGAAGAAAACTGATGGGATGAAGTACAGCGAGACAATTGCTCCTTTAAAGCAGAAACAAGTCCTGTGAGAAGTACTCGAGGTAAGAAGTATAACGTTAACAAGTACTGGGACAGCCCCAACAAAACCGAAAAAAGAAACGGCCTCCAAGCACTATCATGAGCGCTCCGATCTGCCTGTCGGTTTGCCTGCTGACTGAGTTATCCTGAGCGTTATCCACAGGAGCGACTGCAAAACAGGAGTTCTGTTCCAGGGTGTTATTTTCTGGAGATCTGAGTATTTTCCCTCATTTGGGGAGAGAGAGAACGGGCTCCAGCGAGCACTAGTTGTTCTGGGTATGACAAACTCCCAGGCTGTGGGAGCAGCAATTTCTTGTCAACCTTCTAGCTGGGTTCTGGTCCCCTGCTTAACATCCCTGTATTCTTAAATACTCTTGAAAATAGACAGCTTCAGGCAGTGCTAGGGTGACCGCTGCTACTGTCCCCATCACGCTTACCAGTCAAGTAACTCATTACCAGAGTAAATTAGGAAAAAAGTAAGTGAAACTGTGAATTAAAATACTTTTCTGAATACTATTTGTCTTTTCAATCCAAAATGAAAATTATTTTCATCTATTGCATTTAAAATATAAATTTTTAAAGTAGCATGACTGTTTGCTGTTCATACAAATTTGACAGTGTATTTCATTACCTACCTAGTACTTTTTTGTTGAGTGACCACTGATCTACAGAAATAAAGTTAGCATTTGTGATTATATCATACTGAAATTCAATACCTAAATTACTAAAGTGAAAGATAGATAGATAGATAGATAGATAGATAAATAATGTTTACATAAAGTCTTTGGTCATTTCAAAATTTTTTCTGCATTATCATCAGAAATGTTTTAACTTGAGCAAGAGGGACTAACAGCGACGTAAAGGAAGTTTAATAGTATATATAACTATATAATAAATTGGTTTCCCGTTAATCAGTCTTACCTGTCAGGAGCTCTGGGTTTGCTTCCTGCCTCGTGCTTCCAAGGGTCGGGCAGTTCCCACCTGCATCCTGCGCCTCGGGGACCTTGGTGACACCGCAGCCGTGGAAAGCTGCAGACGGGAGCTCGTTCTTGTTCTTGCCCTTCCTCGACAGCCCCAGGTTTGTGTGCCCAGCTCCAGTTCCCATTTGGCGACTCACACTGGTGGGATTTCTTCCGGATTTTCCCTACTTCACTTGTTTTTCTAGAGGATCCATTTTCCTTCCCGGCTCCTGCGCCAGCCTCCTGGGCTGGGGCTCTGCGGTTCTTGTGCTCCCTTGCCTCAAGGTGATAAAATCATCTGTCGCCCTTTTGCCGCCTCCCCAGGCCAGAGTGTGCGGCTCAGGGATAATGTGTTTTCCATGCACTCTTTTCCAGGTTGGGCTTTTTGTTGGGACAATGTTGTGTCTTTTGTCATCATTTAGGGACAGCAAATTATAAATTCTTGTGCCGTTTTTCTCATCGTGCTGTGGGCCATGGTCTACTGAAAACTCCCCCCAAATTACAACTTGATTTCTTGAAGGGTTCAAACATAGCTTCAGGTTTTTCCCTAAAACTGGGCTAGCGGGATATTCAACCAACCATTGGACATACCCTGCGTTATGAAGAAATGCCTTGGAACAAACAACTTCATTTTCATTCACGTTTATCTTTTTGTGAGTTACTCCTCTGGAACTCTTCCTAAAATCTTCTTTCAAGACAGATTTTTAAATAACTATGAATAACAAATATAAATGCGTGACATATAAAACAGGACACGGTCACTTCTACAGAGAAGCAATTTACTACCTGCTTAGCAGGGAACCAAAACATATTCAGTTTATCTGAATTAGTATACTGCTCCTTACGTAAAGCTGAGAGCTATTTCAAGCAGCAGAGCCAGGACTTCCACTGAAAGTTAGCTCAAGCAGCAGAGCCAGGGCTCCGGGAAGGAGCCTGTGGCCGTAGGAGAGGGAGGGGGTTTTTGGCTTTCTTCTTTGTCGGCTTGGTTCTAGCTTTTCAAAATGCTCAGTCAGAGGTTTCGGTGTGCAGAAATTTCCACATACCCTAGTTCAGCTTCAGTCTGAAAGGGTCCGAAAGATTGCATCTTCCATCACCAGTAGCAAAATACGAGATATATTTGGGGGTTTTGAAATGGCAATGTCTCTTCTTCTGTCTTGGTAATCAGTGCTGTCTTCCTGTTAATAACAGTAGAAGCAATTCTAGCTTCCTCAGTAGGCTGAAACAAGAAAAAGATATAAAAACATGGATCAAAAAAAAGTATATCATCTGGGCAAAAATCACATACATGAAATTTCTGTAAGGTTTATATTTATAACTATCTGTTTGAATTGTACAACTGACAAAAAAGGATTTGTGTTGTATTCTGTTGTATTTGTGTTGTATCGTGTTGTTGACTTTGATGACTAATAGGGAATGTTCCCCTCGATGCCATCCATGATGTGGTCATTTCTGGAAGCACAGACAGATGGGCATTTGATCTCTTATTTACTTGGGAAACAAGGTGGGGCTGGGCAATACCTAGGGCCCTAAGGCATGATGCTGGGGGAAACACACATTTATAAATGACACGTCCCCCCCCAAACCATTCTGTTTTTTTTAGTCTGAAGACAGCACAAGCTAATGCAAGGGGTTTAATCCAGCTGTGAGGGTGTCAGACAGCCCAGCTGTGTGCAGAGTAAGAGCGGTGGCTTTAGAGATTTCCATTTTTGGGTTACCTGGGGCACCCAGGAGACCCCCCCAATACTGCTGAAGCCAAAGCAGCAAGGGGAAGGCTCTGATGCTTTACAAGAAGAAGAGGGGAGACCAGAGGTGATCCAAGGGCTTACCTTTTGCGTGTGGCCTGAAGGACTATGACCAGAGAATGAAAGCTAAAGAGAAAAATAAAAACAAAAATAAAAACTGAAAAGGGGAGGGAGGAGAGGAAAAAATGGAAGAGAAGAAAGAGAATAAGAGTTTACAGTGTGTTTAGCTAAGAAATAAGCCGTGGTTACAGACAGAGTGCAACAAAACTCTCAGTTGAAGAGAAATATAAAGTGTGAAGTAAGCTGCAAGGGCTTGACACTCAGCTCAGCTCAGCCAGAGCCCAGCAACCCTCGGACTGATGAGAGTCGTCTCCTGCCCCAGCGGAGCCCAGCCCAGTCGCAGCCAAGGGCTCAGGAAAAACAGGGAGAAAAAAACATAGCTGAATTCTTCTGATACCTCAAAACCCCCCCCAAACCCACACTGCTAAGGTTTGGGTTTAGTTTCAGGTGAAAGTCCAGCTTGGTGCCTGTTGTACCTGAACAAGTTCTCCCAATGCAATTTCACTAGAAATAGATGGTTTCAGATGAGGGTAATCTTAGGGTAAAATCCAACAGTTATAGCTTGACCGGAGAAAGCTCGATGACATTAACCATGGTGACAGCGACTGCTGCGGCTGCAGGTGAGGAGAGGAGAGAGAGCCTCCTCGTTCCCTCTGGGAAAGGCAGGTCAGTGCAGTTGCATGTGCAAATGCTGGAGACGGGAGGGCGAAAAGATCCCCGGCTCCTTCCCTGGAGCACCTGGAGACCTCACCCCTCTGCCGTCAAGCAGCTCTCCATCACTCCCTTCCCAGGGCAGACGGGCCCCTCCGTCCTGGCCAAGTCCTGTGTTTTGGACTTTACTGAAGGATAACAGAAGGAAAGACTCAACTTAAGCTGGTAACCTTTCCTTCTCAGAGGGACTAATGCAAATGCAAGATGGTTTCCTGGAGCGCTCTCACATTAGCTCACTGCACTAACAAACACAAACTTTGTATAAGATTGTTTTCTTAGCCAAGGTGAAATGAATATATGGTCATGTGCACATACGATAACTGTTTCATCTGCATTACCTTACCTTTTCCTCTAACTCTTTTATTTGTCTTTTTTGGCCTTCAATTCTTTCTTCTAGCTCTTTAATTCTCTGTCAGATTTCAAATAAAAAAATATTTATTAACCAACCAAATACAGATGTACCCAGAAGATGCATTATTTTTGGAGATATAAATTGTATGTGCTGTGCTTCTAAAAAAAATAAATTGGGTTTTAAGCTGTAGATGAGTCCTCCGTGAATGTCACTACGTGTGACAAATTCATGAAAACCAAAATGCCCCGTTTGCAGGGATTATCCAAGGCAAATCAAAATCTGGCCCCAGGAGCAGCCATTTCTGGTACAGCTCTATGAGGAGAGGCTGGTGCTCACAAGTTCATTACGTTTCCATCTGAGGGACCGTCCCACCCGCACCTTGCCATGCCCGTGCACCGGCGCCTACCTGCTGTGCATGCTGAATGAGCTCCATCCTTTCTCGCAGGATTTGGGCATCCCTCTCCCGGAGTTCACTCATCACCTGCCGCTTCCATTGCTCTACGGCGCTCTTCAGTTTCTCTTTCTCCTCTTCTGAAAGAAGTTCGGAAATTTTGGCTCCAGCTTCTTGCTGCAGGGCATCATAGAGCATGGCTTCTAATTCCAGAATTTGCTAATCAAAAACAATATAAGGCTGTCAGCTTGATGTTGTCTCTGGTCGGATGAGGATGTTGTGAACTGAAAATCCTACCCCGGTAAGGCAACGGGAGCGGCAGAGGGGTTGTGTGCTGAGCCTCCCGCACAGGACAGTGCAGAAAACTCAGTCCAGGGGGAAAATACTTCAGGCTGCTTTCATCCTGTGGGGCTTTGAGCAGCACTGGAACCGGGACAGCCCCTGGGCCCAGCCTAGTCTGCCTCTCCAAAAATATACGGGTGTCAACTTCTCCTTTCTGGAGTTGCGGAGATGGCCGTGGGGAGAAAAGGCAAAAAGAAAAAAAAAAAGAAAAGGAAAGGGAGAAGGGAGAAAGGAAAGAGGTTCATAAAAGACTCGTTTTGTGAGTTATATTTTTTAAATGCAATGTTCAGTCTCTCAGTTCCCCTTTCCCAGCTATTCTGTTCCCAGCAGCAGAGGACACGGCAGCACCAGTTCACTCTCCTGCCAGAAAGGAATGACTCCCTGTTGTGTGCTTGCAGCACTGTACCAACTAGCTTAAAATGCCCCATGTGAAGGTGTTTCCAGCACTTCCTCTGGCAGAGCTGTCAGCTCCAAGAGCTCAAGAAAATGCTCAAGAAAAATATATCTGGTAGCTGGGCTCTGTTCCTGCAGTCTCAGGCTGCAGAGCCCTTACTTCACTGCATCAGAAAATGTCTCTTGCACAAAGACGGATGTACCTTCCAGATTTATTGAGATATAGAAGTGTGTAGGAAACGGACTGGCAATGTTTCCCCAAGGTCACCGAGCCTGGTACCCTCCTAGGGCAGGTGACCTTGCCAGATAATGTCTTCTGCTTCAAAGTCCAAGATGAATGGACTTCACATAAGCCAAAACCAAGACAAAATCATGTTCAGCCAGTTTGATATAGAGCAAGAGACAAAGCAGCAAATGATGGCACCGTTGCACACCCTCTCCAAAGCTGGTGGCGTCTTGCAGAGCTCTCTGTGGCTTCAGGAGAAGAGGACTGCAACAGTGTGGTCTGAACCCTGCAGAGCTCTCCGTGGCTTCAGGAGAACAGGACCGCAACAGTGTGGTCTGAACCCTGCAGAGCTCTCCGTGGCTTCAGGAGAACAGGACTGCTGCGATAGCGTGGCTTGAACCCCTTGACAGGCTGTTTGAAAATGCCGTAGATGTCTGTTGTGATAATTCAGCTCAATTCAAAATCGACAAGTTTTTCCACCTGAGGCTGCTGGTGGTGTTTTCTTACGATGTCTTAGCAGAGTCAGGACAGAAGAATACAATACAAGCATTTACAAGAATAATAACAGGAGTTATGGAGTTATGGATACTGATGATAACTGACACTGATGATAACTGAAAGACAGCAACCATGGTATCTCTGTGGGGAAGATCAGATCAGATCTCATAAGATTCTGCCTTCACTTTTAAAAATAATGCCAACATGCTTGCTAACTGTAACTCTCTCAACAAAATGCTGTTATTTGAAACGCAGATTTCTGTTGGGCCCCAAACGTTGATTACACAGCCACTATCCCTCTCTGATTATATTGACTTGGGAAGAAAGAAGAGCGTGGGGAAATTCATGGTCTCCAGACCAGCAGCAGTGTCAAGAGGCTCTGTGTGAGCCAAGTGCTTCTCGGAGCAAAATCCCCCGCCAGCAACCAAAGGGAGTGAAAACCGTGCAAAAAGCTTAGCGGTTACAGCTGGTAATCTTGTTGGCTGTAGTTAGCGGGGGAAGATTAGCGGCTCCTCATCTCAAGAGGCACAAAGGAAACATGGAAGTGAAACAAATTACAGAAATCAGCAGAGCTTTTGCCACTTGAATTTCAGGGCAGAACAAAGCTTTCTTGCTGCTTTCAGCCTGCATTTGTGCCTGGGAGTAAAGCCCATCGCTTCGCCTGGCGACACTCGCGTGATGCACTCAAAGAATACAGGAAAATGCAAATAACCCTCAGCGACTTCTGCATGGGCTGCAACACATTCCTTACGCTCGTTCCTCCTCCACAAGCGGCAGAGACAAGGAGCAGGTAGTTGTGGTTGGACCCTTTGGTAAATTTGGGATCCTGGAACTGGACATTCATCTCATGGATGGAGAGCGAGCGGCTGGCCGTGAGCCACAGGGGTGCCGAGTAACGTCCTCATCGACAGCCGTGGCTCCGCGTCTGAGCCCTCCTGCAGACTCCATGGCGTTACCAGGAGTTTCAAGTGATGCCACACGAGTTTTCCCACTCTGCTGCTGTTGCAAGTTTCCGCATGCTCAGGTTTATGGATCTGTTTCAGAACTCGTCCAAGACCGAGATGATCACCTCTCTCAGGCTTATCTTTGAAGATGAATCCTACAGGCTCAGCCTTTGGCTGCACCCAACTGCTTCTCAGAACAGCTCAAGGCTGCAGGAGACAATCTGGCGTTAGGGCTGAGACCGCAGGTAAGAGGGGCTTGTGTACTTTCCAGGGCTTCCACTGTGCATAGACATTGGTTCCAGATATAGCTCAGTGTTTGGCAAAATAGCCTTAAAAATCATCCTTACAGGAACAGAAGGTGTACTGAATAAAAGCTCCCTCAAATGGTTTGAGATATAAATAGATAATAGGTATCCAGAAAAAGAGGCATAAATACTCATTGCTTCTCAGAAAGTGTAACTGTGCTCAAGATTTAAATGGAACTGAAAGAATGAGATAAATCGATATGAAAATCTATGCATTTATGTCTTTCATGAGTGCATATTGAACTTTTCTCTAACTGAAGGAAACAAGACAGCTGATGACTGAAGAGATGGTTGAAACGGGTTAGGCTTAGGTAATGATGAGCCTGACCTAAAAGCAGTTTCATTTCAAATTCACAGAATCACATAATACCTCCAGCTGTTTTGATTACAGAGGCTGTAATCAAAGATCTAAGGAAATGTCTAGGTCAAAATCTCTATTTTGGAAGGGAAAGAGAAATTACTGAAAACATCATTTTCTTATCAGTCATTTACCAAAACCTCTGCTAAATTACAATTTGTGTTTAATAAATCAGTATTTAGGTCCTAATCCTGCAAGGCCCGTGCAAACACAAGGAACTTGGTTCATAAGGAACTCACTGTTAGCTCAGGGCATAGACGGTTTGTTTAAAATTCAGCCTATTTAGTCCTCGGGTCACTCCTGAGCAGAGAGTTTTTGTATAGAAAACAGACTACACGTATTAGACAAGGTAAGTTCATCGAGATGGCATAATTCAGTCAAGACTGGTTGTCCTCACCTTGTGAGCTTGGTCCAAGGACTGTTTCCTGAAGTCGAGCTCATCATCCAGGTAGCCCTTCTGCTTGCTGAACAGCTCCTGGGGACACAAGGAAGAGGCAGTCAGCGCAACGGCCGCGGCCCCAGCGCCACTGCTCTTCCCGCCGCCTCTCCCGCCGGCTCGTTCCCCTCCTCTCTCGGTACCTTTTCATTCTCAAGGTCCAGCATCTTCTGCTGCAGCGCAGACTCCGTCACTTCTATCTGCTGTAGCCACTGTGCACAAAAACAGAGATCAGGTGCTTAAGCCTAAAGAGCAGAGGCAGCACGGCTGCGTATTCAGCTTTCACCGTGACTTCAGGGTGTGTCAGCACACACTGCATGTACTTATTTAAATTCACTAAATAAAAGAGGAAAAATTAACTTTATTATTACATTTTTTCTTTTATATATATTGGCGATGGAAAAAAGCATTATTTCAAAGCCTAGCCATTTACCTTCTAACATCATTTTGCTAATTAAGTAACATTTTAAAACAAGCAATGTCTGTCTGTATTGCCTGAATGTTACCTTTATTTTGACAAGAACTAGCGTAAGTGTAATTCCACATAAAGAATCAGGGCATTTTGTGATGAAACTACCATTTACATCACCAGCGTCTTCAAGCGAGCTATTCTGAGAGGGTCAGGTGCTTTCATGACACGCGTTTACTGATGAGTGATGCAGTTGTTATTACCTTTTCTGCTAACGTGAGAACTGTCCTTGCTTGTATGACAACTACTTGCTCTTCGTTGGTCAGATTCTGCACCAAAAGCAGAATATAATTACAACAAATCCCAGTGTCTTGTTATTAATCCACTACTTGGGCTACTGCTGTGTTAAATAAATATGAAATTAAATATGTTCGAGGAACAATAAACTAAAGCAAAGAAGATTAGTATTGTAATGCAACATTGTTGTAAAAACGATTGTAACTATTTGTGATGAATTGTCATCATACATATAGTTAATTCTTTCCAAATTCCCACATTTAGAAAAAAAAAAGATGTTGACACTGGATCTATTTTTCCCCAACAGGGAATAAACACACAGTTACACAAGACAAAATCAAGCTTAGCACAATGTGCCATTAAGAAAAGAGATGCAATCTTAAGTCCTCTGGGTTCCATTACATGCACAGTCGGTTAATACACAGTCCTTGTTCTGCACAGCCAGAAGTCATCATTTTGCAAAACACTTGTGAAGATGTTAGTTTTTCAATTCATGTTTTTGTTTTTAATGAAAATACTGAAACTGTGTTTTGCATTTCTTCCCAAAGCTCGGTCTTACCCTGGCCACACCTACAGTAGCAGAAGTGAGTCCTTCTAGTTTGGGCCCCGTATTAGCTCAGATCCAGAGCGCCGAGCCTGACCCGCTGCTGCCAGGGACGGAGGATGGGCCAGTCTCCGCGTGTTTAGGAAGTTGGTAAGAAGGGTGACTATGGTGACCTTCAATTTAAGGCACAAGCCTGGGGTCAGTGCAGGTGCTATCCGGCAGGGATGGGAGGAGACCCGTCCCGAGGACCCCTGAAAATTGTCTCTTCCATAAATGTAAGTAATTTTTTTTTTAAAAACGAGTTATGTTACTTTAAAAATGAAACCATCCACCCAGAATATTAACGGTGTTCTTTCCGGTAACTCTTTGCTGAGTTATCCCCTGACCGGACTCCCCGGTCCGTGGGGAAGAGGAGGCCCCCGAGTTCCTCAGCCCCCCTTTCTCTGTGCCTGTCCCCAGTGACCCTGGAGGCTGCACCCCTCTGTCCTCTGCTTCTGCGCTCCTCCTAGCGGTACTCTCCCAAGGGTTTGCCTTACTCAGAGCGGTATTTAACTCAGGACAGTTCGGCAGGAAGCAGGTAGAAGCTGCCGGGGGCTTTACAGAAATGCAAGTGAGAAAATGTGCAGAAAAGGATGGAAACGCTTGCACACAGGCGGGACATGGGTTTGCTTTCCCAGACTCCCGAACAGCCAGACATGACAACATGCACCCACGGGGCAGAGTCTGCCATCGGTGGCTGAGTCTGTGATGTTAAACATGTGAAAACAAGAAAAAAACAAGTGATAACAACAGTCTACAGTTATCTTAAAGCTATCTGAGGTGAGAACTGCGAACTCCTCCTTGTGTCGCATCTGGAATTAACTTATTATATATAATAGGAAAAAAAAATCAGGGGGAAATAACATTCTAGACTAGAGAGCGTTAATATAAGTAAAGAAGCCAAGAGGAAAAGAAAGGGAATAGAAAACATGAGAAAAGCTATCACTTTTTCTGTTCCTGCTTGCCTCCAAGTTGCCTGTTTGGGATGCTGTCCCAAAACACTGCATGGGACTAACCTGACATTAATAATGCCATTGAAGACAGCATTAGTGCAGGCATTAACAGATTAATGAGTATTAACTTTCTACACATTAGTAGGGTCAGTCTTAGCTCATTGGTGACTAAGCTATGCATCTTTTTTTTTATTCTTTGCACACAAAAGATTTTAGGATTCTTCATATTTCTGCCAGTGTGAATATCGTTAACTGCAGCAGTGGTGAAGATTATTAACTGCTTCAATGTGTTTCAGCTCCTCCACTAACTCCTGGCTTGATTTTGTGGGGCAGAGCGCCTAGGTATGAGAGACTGGGGACGATGAGATACGATGACCCCACTGGTCTAAGCGGAGAGGTGGACAAGAGGTACTTCCAGGCTGCCCCCGTGGCCCTGGGGACAGCGTTTTTGCTGGTACCCAAACTGTACAGAGGCACGGGGGAGGGCTGGGGTGGCTCAGATGAGGAGCTGTGAGAACGGTGGGGACCTTCCTGCAGACCCGATGGCGGCAGCGGGGTTCTCCCCGGGAGGAGCCCCGCAGCGGCCGAGGGCTCCGCGAGGCCTGCCGCTCTCCTCTGCCCCTCAGCCACGGGGGCTCTGCGGCTCTGCTGATGGAGGAGAGTACAGGAGAAAAATATACAAGGGCATATCTACCTTCTGTACACATAACTATAGGTATAATTAATCACTTCCATTTGCTACAGGATAAACACTTTCAAATATCTTATTCATCTCTTCTTTTCATGCTGCTGTTGTAACTTTTTGTTTAATATCCTGGTTACTATCAAAGGTTTATGGGTTATCAGACAAAACTAAAATACACAGCTGCTAAAATGCAAAAGCAAAGCAAATGCAGAGTAAGCAAATAAACAAACCGTGTGTGAACAGTGACCAGAAAAAAAAAACCCACAAAGTTTCAAAATATTTCCCAAATCATTGAAAATATAAAAGCAATATTGTGACACCAAGATCCCACATGGCACTGGTCAGAAGGCTATTAACAAAACCTTAAAAAGCCAGAAAACGCTTAGCTCGTAGCCCAGCACGTTGACCACAGGGAGGACAGGTTGTGCAGTAGCAAACCAAGAAGGCTTTGCTAACTTAACGTGGGGACAAATATTTCCAAAGCATGCACAATTTATTAAAGGAACATACACTTACGGCGTTATCCCCTAAAATGTCCAATTTTTTCATCAGCTCTGCTACTACTATGTCCTAACAAGAGAGAAATGGAAAACCAGGAGTCAGAACAGAGCGTCTGATTTTATTTAGGGAAAGGAAAGTACGAAACGAGAATCCCTTACTGTTACACCTTCTGCCTCGCAGTAGACTTGGAGAGGGCTTTTTCCCTCTGTAAAAGGACCGTGATGGAAGTTGATGGCAGGCGACCGTCTTTCTCTCTCCTGAAATGACAAGAATTGCTTGGTTACCTACAAGGGTATGTCATAAATGGCAGCTTCACCAAGAACGCCATAAATATGGTTTGAAAAAGGTTCACTCTAACCGAACACGTTGCAAAGCAACGCTACCGCAGAGTGGCTTTAGTTTGGGTACAGAGAGCACAGAAACCCCTCCTCCTGCACCCTGTAGCCATTGACACGGACAGCCAGGAGCAAGAGCCGTCCCTCCGGCCAGACCATGTGCGTTCGTGAGGGTACGCAGGGCTGCCCGGGAAGACCTCCACCTCCCTGCAAAGCAGGGCAGACGTACACATTAACGGCGCTAATATTTTCCCACTACGCTTCTTCACTGGGCACTGATTGTGACCACTTACCTATTATTTTGACTACATAATATATTTGAACAAAACTAGACACATAGCTAGTATAATACACAGAGCATTTAAATTTCTCCTGTAAGTAGCTGCTTTGTTGATCTCGCTTTGGAGAATTTGGAAAACAGTTTCCAAGAGCTTAGAGATTCTGTTTATACAGGTAATGATATTGAAAACAGAAGGCTCAGTGGAGTAAACCGAGTGGTCCAGGCCATGGGATACCTTCTCTGCAGGTTTAGCAAGAGGTGAAACACAGCAATGATTTTTGGCAATGACAAAAACATTCCCTTTTCTTTCCCACGTATGATCTGTTCTGGTTTTATCTCTTTGCGTTTTCAGAACTGATGGAGTATAGTAAAATGTGTATCTACATCATGAGCCAATCTTCTGGATCTTAAAATTACTTAAGTAGTAAGACTGCCAGAACAACCTATCGAGAATGCCAGGATTGATCCCTGGGTGTTTGCTGTTTTTTTTTCTCTTTTATTAGCACTGTGTACCAAACCCTTTGTCTCATTCAGTGCAGCGCTGCTCTTCAGAGCAAACGTGGGTGAGTTCCCCAAGCCGCGGTGCCCCCAGCCGTGGCTCGCGCGGCCCAGGGCAGGCGGGCAGGACCGTGGCTGCTACACATGCTCACTTCAAGCTCCAAGATCCTGAACTCCAGGAGCTCGTTTTGATCCTTAACGTCCTGGACATCATGTTTTAAGCGAGCTTCCTCGGCTTCCATTTGTTTTATCTGCAAAATAAAGCAACACGTGTTAGCACTGTCGGCAGAGTGTCACTGGAGATGTGCCGCGCTTTGGCTGTGCCGGGGAAACGCTGGGGTCAGCGCAAGCACCGAGGGTCCGAGCCCCGGCTCCGGGGTCAGCAGGAGTGGGGACCGCAGCACCAGCGCCGGGGGAACGCGGGGCTTCCCCCCACAACCACGTCCTCACGCGACCTCACACCGGGGCATTTTATGGGCCAAGAGGGAATGCCAGAAAACCACTTCTTCTGGAAGGTTTATAAGGATCTTATTATTCTATGTGAATTATTTCCAGTAGAGCTGTGTGATACAGATTAAAATATTGTACCTTCTGCATTCCTTAAGCTACAAATATTATTTGAATAATACAAATAGAAACATTGAACACCTTTTCTACCAGTTCTTGATTTCTTCTATACAATGCTTGCTTCTCCTCAATCCACTTCATGTCCTTGAAAAAGAAATGACCAATATTGTAGGTGAAGCTGGCAATGCTTAGCACAAACACAGTAGCAAGTATTTCATAAAGTCATGCATCTAGAGAAAAGGGACAGAATAATACTGCATCTGAAATTGTAATTCCATTATTTCCTATGATACAAAAGCTCACCCTTTCTGTCTTAATTTAACAGTATGTAGCATACAAACAGAACAGAAACTCCAATGATTAAAAAACTGCTTTCAGATAAAAGATTGGTTTGCATTAAAAGGAATATTTCTAGCTATGCAGTTACTATTAAATTTCAATTATACTGAATACAAATTACCTATTTCTGAACACTAGGAAAAATAAACCTTATTTTGAAACTAATTTCTTAGTTTGATGGATATATAAAAGCCACAAAACCCAGAACATTATTCATCAGTAAGGTTAATGACAATAAGAGATTAAGCTAATTAAGGTAATGATCAAATGAATTAGTATTATTTTAAAGTTCTCAAAAAACATTTTACGTTTCTGGGTTTGTTTTTTTTTTTTTGGTTGGTTTTTTTTTTTCTGGAAAAGTAAGACACAAGCTAGAAACAGCCTGGGAATGCTTCTTGTATTTCCAGCTGGGGGTTGGATATTTGCAGTCTGCAATATTTCATTGTCAAGGCTATCCCAAGGCCAGAGATGCGCCTGTTTCTTTATCACCTTTGGATGCCAGCGTGCAAGGTGGTTTTAAACTCTGCACTCTTCCAATTTAAGGTGCATTTTCCTGTTAACGCTTTCCTGCGTTACGCTACTTTACGCACACCTCCGGGCTGTGTAACCTCAGTGCCAGGACTGACCAGCTCGCCCGGGCCCTGAGGAGGAGGGCGTTGCGTGGTGGAGCAGAGGTGCTTGGCTTGAGTTGCCAGCCCGCTGCCAGGATGCTCCCCGATTTCGGTGCTGTGGACGCGGGCGCAGGATCCTCCTGCATCCGAGGGAGCGTGCAGAGCCACTCGGCTCTGCAGGCAGGGAAGCAGAACACCCCAAAACCATAATGCCTTTTCTGTTCGGGGAACATCATGAGCGAGAATTTTCTAGCTCTAGCTAGGCAAGGATGTATGCCAATGGCAAGTATTTGGACCTCAGCGCTGCAGTCTGAAGGGATCCAAACGGCATGCAACAGCCAGGAGCGCAACACGGCCTGCGCCAGGGCTGAATGTCACCCACCGAAAGCTGCAGTGGCACCCAAACCTGCCAAGACCTCGAGTGGGGCTGGCTTTGCAGAGTGAAATCTCAAGGTCAGACCAAGGTGACAGACTACGGAGCCAGCCTTGAAATGAGCCAGCCATGCAAAGGCAGACACCTTGCAGTGAATTCAGAAATTAAAATTCCCAAGTGTAAGCCTTAACACATCAAAGCAAAAATAAGACGTCTTAATAATGCCTGATGGGATGAAAAAGGCAGAGCTCAATAGATGTTTGGTTGAATGGGATGTGCTTCATGTTAATCATTCAGACTAAATTTCCTAGAGCGCAGTTTCGTAGATTATTCAATTGTATTTCTCATCAACCCTTTTTGAAAGAATGACTGAGATGATTTGACAAGATATTGCATGAACAGGCTGCACAGTGAACTACATAAACAGCTGAACCGGACACTTCAGACAGCCCTAATACACAAATTTACTCTGATTTTAAAGAAAGCATTCACAGCAAAGTTTCTCACATGATGAGAACTACTTGGTTTTGCTGAAAATACACAGCCTGTGCTGTGCGCTTTCTCCTTCCCTTGAAATGTTTAACGACTTTCTAATTTAACACCTGCTTTTCTCCTTTCAAGAAAGTAAAATCTTCCGGAGCTAGAAGGAAAGCTGCTGGCAGGGAAAGCTTATTTTTACATTCACTAGATAAACATTTAATTGGAAAATAAATATTATTCCTTTATTTTACCTTCCCAGTTTTCTCCTAGGTATCAAAAATACTGGTAGTCTGTGAGATTTTAAAGTAGACCAACTTCTTGCCAAACACAATTTTGTTCCCTCTCTTTACCATAATACTTTCTTAGTATTTATACACATCTTCAAATTGGCAAGGGAACTGACCTGTTATTCACTGATTTCATTTTCAGGAGATGCATAATAAAACAACAGAGAGCAATTTTAAGCTCTGGACAGTAAAGGGATAGAGGAGGGCTAATGGCACGGCTGTCCGCTGGATGCCAAACAGGCCCCGTGCTTTGGGACTTCAGGCAGTGACAATGACCATGGGGGTTCATTTCCTCTCTGGCTGTGCAGAGGAATTCTCAGTGTCCTATCGATATATCGCACCCGTTTTGAGTTCACAGCTTACACGTACTGAACTCGGGCACTCCTTTACCAGCCGATTTTGCTTTCCCTTACTGTAACATCTGCGTGTCACAGATCCTTTCACGCAGGCGTCGTCCACTGTTCTCTCCACTATGCTGGAGCAAGGGAGGCATTAAGGCTGAGACCAGCAAAGACAGACGGGGCTTTAATGGGTGCTGACTTCAGGAATTGGCCTGTAAGCACTGATGGGGGCTCGGGCCTTTGGGGACTGCTGTTTGAGATACTAATGCATGTAAATGTGGAGTGGGGTGCTCAAAAGCCCTTGCATGCCTGACTCTCCCTGAAACCAACTAGACCACATGTACGAAGTGCTTTCTTTTCAATTAATTGACCTGTTTATTGAAATAGTACTCGGCAGGTTACATTAATGTCCCCTAAATCAGGGGTGCGGTGGTGATGGGGGTTGTGCAGCGCAGGTCACTACAGCGCACGTTGACAGGGATGGTAGTTGCTTCCCTGCTATGTTTGCTTTGTATGAAATGAAACAGCTATTGAAAAGTCGCATCAGGATTATTCTACACATACATAAACACTCACTAGCATCTGCAGTATGATACGGTAACACGAACAGGCACATTTCTAGAGCCCCCTCCCGGCCACAGCGCGAAGGCTGGAGAAAGGGCCGGTGTTTGGCCCCATGCATTACCTGCCCCTGCTCCGCAAGGGCCTTCTCCAGGTCCTCTATCCGAGCCTGAGATCGGTGTATTTCTGCTTGGAGCTGCTCACGTGTCTGTAGGATACGAGGGAAAGAGAAAAAAAAATAAATCCAACTTTCTCTAAAAGACAAAAGCTAACACAGGTACCGAAAATACTTAAAACAGCAAATACTTTTAACAAATAATTTTTAAAGTTCTTTGGCAGAATAAATTTGCAGCTAAGCACATAATATTAGTCGTTAATCATAAAAAGAAGTCTGTAAGATAGGATAATAATTTTGAGATTTAAGTCCAGATTAACATAAACAGCATCCCATTAGGCAGACAGTAGGACAGCAAAATATAAATGGTTATGACAGTCTGCAGGGAGCAGCCTTCCCTCTTCTAGAGCAAGGTGTTTAAAAAAGCCAGTGTAATGCAAAGATTCATTTCTCCATGAAGAGAAATGAAAATTATTATGCCACAACTCTGGGCACACCTGATTCCTTTAAATTTTTGATAAGTTAAAAAGCTCAGAGCGGACTCTACCTATGTAACCTTACAAACTGTGTTCCTCCTTATGCATTTAGTACCCTGTCTTACGGTCTTACTGTATTGTGTGTAATTTTTTACTATACTTGTATATGCAAATAAGCATGAAGCTACACCACCTTCCTACACATGTTTCCTGGAGAGTAAATGCAATTATTATTAGCTGTTTTATTTGTTAAATATTGTTTTATAGAACATTTTCTTTCCTCAAACCATTTATGTGCTATTTATTGTGCTATTTACAATGAAAATTATCTTATTTGTTTGCATTACCTGCATTGTTCTCTCTTTTTGTCTCACTATGAAAAAAGTAAAATCAAGTAACTTTTCAAGTTATGTCTTGTTTCATTATAATTTTCTTTACATGTGCAGTGCCTAACACTTCAGAGCTGAGCTCATGCTTCTGGGAATGTTCGTTTTAATGCAGTTTGAGCATTCAGAGAGAGTGAGATGATCTGTGATTGCCAAACAGGGAGCTCGCTGGGAGACAAGGGGTGCTGCTAAATCTGGGTGGCTGAGAGGTACTCACCAGTGGAGACAGTGGTGAAATTAGAAGTTAATTCTTTGAATTATGCAGTGGAAGAAAACCAGACTAGTTACATAGCTAGGAAAGCCAAAATATTATTGTAATGACGGACTTCAGCTAGAGGAATTTGGCCATTTGTTTTATGTCTAATCGGGGCCAGGGAGCTGCCCGCGGTTGGGACAGTCACAGCGCCGCTGCTGCCGGAGGCGTCCCCACCGGAGGCCCCAGCTTGGATGGTACGGGTGTCTCCCAGCACTGTCATCCTTACCTTGGACTACTGTCAGTGTTCCTGGATAACACGTTCACACAATAGGTATAGACCCAAATTAAGACTTTGCAGTTACATTTCTCCTATTAAACTCCAAAGTGTTAGCTCGGAACAGAGTTTGTCCCTTCATTGGCTGTATTCACCCTTGCATTCTGTGCATGGTAAGTCCTGCCAACTCCTTGTAATATACAACATAATCATAATAAACGTAACATTTGATGCCAGATGTTTGAAGCCACATGGGCTGTGTGAGGCAGGTAGGCAGGCAGAATAGCACAGGACACTGCAATTTAATTAAGAAAAAGTCTCGGCTATAAGCCTTCTAAACGTTTCATGAGGAATCATGTATTCTCGCAGAATCCAGAGGAATTAAATATCAAGCATTATATATTTAAGGCTATCTGTCCTAGATTTTTATGGAAAAAGAGCTTAATTTTAAGGATTTCCCATAAAAATTCTCTCTGAATTTATCTTAAACTGATCAGAGGTGAGAAGACTAAACCGCAGTAATGGTGGTTCCTCCAGCCAAGCAGCACTTCATGGGGGATGCTGGACAAGCTGGCTGGAGTCAGAGACCCCGGAGCCCACCTTGGCACCAGCCCAGCCGAGTCCCCTGCCCTGCACTCCCGGCCGGCAGCACGCTGGAGGGGCTGGCTGACCCCAGTTTAGCGTGAAAACAACCAGAGCAAGTGCAATTGGAAACCCCCATACAATTACAATCCTTTATTTTCATGTAATATAAGCCATTTAGACCTTAACTTCTCGTTCTGCATCCAATGTTCCTCCGACCTGTTCTTGCAATAAGGCGTATGCTCGTTGCAGAGCCTGGTACTCCATCGTCAGCTGCCGAAACCGCAGTTCTGTCTCTTCCTTGGCCATGCCCTGGAATTAAAAACAAATATGCATTGCACCAGTTGCTTTTATTCTGCAATGAAAGTAAAAAAATATTATAAGAGTGGATTAGCTTTGCTTTCTCTAAAAAGTGCCAAAATTATTACTTTCAAAATGCAATGTGGGAAGCACAGTACTAAGGATCTTGTTTATGTGCCCTCAGACTATTTCTCTTTTGTCCTTTAAACATCTCTTGCATACACTTACTTCAAGAAAATGCAAGATAGAAAAAAAAAAGAGAATTCTCCCCACCTTGGAAAGAGAAAAACTTGCCATCCATATAACATACTAACAACTGAATCGCCCTTTATTACTGTAACAGGCAAAGTCATCACATTTAAAGGTGAAAATACAAGTTTCTTGAAACAACAAAAGGTTTCCAATCTGGAGAATAAGCCAAGCCTGACAGTCTCACTCAATTATTAAAACACTGATCTAGAGTTAATACTTGTAGAAATGGTGACATCAACATGAAAAGAGCCCTTCATCTTTTTCACTCTGCTTACAATATCCAGCATTGAATGCTTTCATGTCAGGTTGACCGGAATATTTCATTCGACATGAAATGAAATTATACCGCTGGTTGCATGCATAAACTTCGTACTATCTGAACAGGGAAAAAAATGTCAATACGGGAATGAAAAATAAATAGGCTCGCGCATATAAAAATACATTCAGATTCCCTGCAGTGCAGCTCACACCTGGTAACCAGTCGTGTATCTTTTATGATGGAGATAGCAGTTCTTTAGGTTCCCTTTCAACAGATGTAATTACAACCCATGAAACAGGTGAAATGGCAGATGAAAAATTGCAGCCAGCATACCATAAAAAAGCTGCAAGCCATTATTAGCAATTTTTTGTTTATTACAAGATTCTTGTTAAACCCAGAAACATGTAATGGTACAGTGATCTGACACACACTCGGGAATGCATCTGCAGGGGAGCCCTGCAAAACACCAGGAATAATCACTTTTATTTGTATTACCAGCTAACTTTGTGTACTCTGCGTTCAGGGCCTCCAGAAAAGTCACGACCTCAATATAGTGGCGAGGAGACAGCCTTTCCTCTGGAGACTGGTGCTTTGTGTGGCTGCTTACTGCTCCTTCCAGAAACACAAACCTTATCGTTTAAGGCTGCGCTCTGTGCCGAGGTCAAAACGACAAACAGAAGGACCTGAACCAAACTACACGTGCACAAACCTCCAGCAAACCTCAGTGTGAACAGATCTTCCTAGGGTTGGCCAACTTCTCAGTCTTTTTAGACCTCTAACCTACAAACCCATTATAAATCCAATATTTTTAGGATAGAATATTTCCAGCTCGGCTAAAAGTTGTGAAATTAGCGAAGACTTCAGATCCAGAGATATTGACCAACATGCACAGTATTAAATTTAACATAAATTTTTAATTTTCTGGTCAGAGGTGACAAATGAATGATATAACAGACCAGGAATTTCATTAAAAGTCAGTAGCGAGGTTTCAGAACAGAATAACACATATTTTTGATGAATACCTCTTCCAAGTCATCTTCAGGAGTGCAAGGGGTTTGGTCTGTCCGGTCAGTTTGATACGAGATAGAGGAACCATCAGATTCCAAGGAAGCTTCTTCATCGTAGCCGAAAAACGTCTCCACAACCGGCTTCTGACAGAGACAAGGTATCAGCGAGCGCAGCCGCGCCGCGCGGCAGCGGTGCCATCGGCTGGGCCAGCCTGACGGCATCGGCGCGAGAGCAACAACTTCGGGCACATGGCTAAACCCTGCGCCTTTGTAGGATTTGAACGCGTACACCTTCGGAGGAACCTGAATTCCAGATTATTGGTAATTTTCACTCTATTGGTGTCTGAAAAACCACCCAGCTCTTTAAATGTATTCTGCAAAGCTTTTTCACCCCAATTGTAGTGCTCTACCATTGATAGCTAAAACTACTCAAATCACGGAATTGTCGTATTTGTTATTAAGTATGATGGTGTGCAACCTCAACCCCCTTGCCCTTTTTTAACGTATTTTCCTCCCAATTTCCCTAGTTAAGGCAGTTAGTTTACTTCTCTGTGTGCCCATCTCAGCGTGAGGTGGGAGCTGTGCATCGAAATGTCTTTGTTAATCCATGGTCATCACCAGGATGTCCCTCCTGTCATTACCACAACTGTCACATGAAAAGTTAGATTTTCAAGAAATATTCTACTTGAAAATTTGAAGTTAATCACCACAGCAATGTTTTTACAGTTTGAAGAAATCCCCTTTTCCACTCAAATCTGCCTTCTGTTTAAAAGAATGAGAATAGTGCCAGTAAAAAAAGATTTATGGTTAAATGCTTGAAAGTCAACAATGACATTTCAAACACAGTTTTAAAGATATTTTTAATTGCTGATTTACAAAAAACATTTCTAGATTTTGGCTTTTTTTTTTTTTTTATTTGCAGTGGATAACTTTTGAAGGAGACAAAACATAATTCTCCTTCAAAGGCCTGGTTGCCATTTGCAGGATGGCAGGAGTTAAGGGGTTACCTCACATCGACCACAATTCGTTGTTTATAGATTCATTAGCTCCATCACCACCTTAATTGTTCATATGTAGAGCACAGCTTACTCTCAGGTCACTGACATTATACCTTATGATGTCGTTACTGTGTTAATATTTATATTAACATCCTGCCAAGGCTTCATTAACTAACATTTTCTTTTTCCCTGAGCTCTAACCATTGCTCCTTGTAACCAGCAATTTTTGCATGTTACTAAACTCCATAATGAATTATTTACAACCTACATGTGTTTTCAGGCACTGCCATTAAAAGATCATTTTGAGACGTGTTAATTCACAAAATTTGTCTCATCTTAAGAAAATCACATACCACGGAGGTCCCACGGGACACCGAAACTGCTCGGGGTAGCTGCAGAGCATGCAAATGCTTGTAATGCGCGATGTAAACAGTTCCCCTACCAGATCCTGTCTGAATTATCCCAATACTGTCTATGAATGTCCTTGAAGCCAAATTTAAGACTAGGACCTGTTTCTAGACCCTCTAGGAGAGCATCCCCCCGTGTGGCTCCGAGGCGCTCGGAGCACCCCGGGAAGCCAGCATGCCCATAAGCATGTAATGATACAAGGTTTTTTTTTACCTTAGGAATTCTTGTCATTTTTTTCCTTTGCTTCCTATACCTTAACAGCTTATCACGTTCCTGAAAGAATCAGATACAGATGTTAGCTGTTTTCAGAGAGCTGTTACTTAAATTAACTATGTCAGTAGTAGTGGGCATTAGGCAATCAAGAAATAGTGAAGTCAGTGCTGGCCACTGCCTCAAAATCAGGTTTTCATCAGTCAACTGTTAGTTTTACTCCAACATCTTCCAAGTTTGCCATATACAAGTAGCAATTGCTCTTTACGTTCATGAAAATCAAAATAGCGAAAGAAAGCTGGTTATAACCAAGACAAGACGCTGACAGCTTAGGCCTCACGTCAGAGCTGCTCCGCGAGCAAGCAGGCGCGTTCAGGCCCGGGCTGTGGCTCTGCGCTGGCAGGTGAGCTCTGCCCAGGGTGAGAGGCAAAGACCGGCTCCTGCCCTGGGCTCTCGGTGCCGCGGCCCTTCGTGCCCTCTGGAAGGCGCACACCTGTAACAGCCCAACTACATGAAATTCAGAGGCTGTTTGAACTCGGCACTTTCAGTCTCAGCTGGCTTCTCCAAGGATCTGCAGGTTCCCAGTGCTTCTGAGCATTTACTGCTCCGGCAAATTTTTCTGTTCAGTGGAAATGATGAAACTCTTCATAGAGTCGTGTCAATTTTTTATAGTGCTGAAAAAAAATTCTTTATTCTGGATTGCGAATACAGACAAACCCCAGGATTGCAGAGAGTAAATTTCTAAAGGGAAAACCCCTATAATCTTTCATTTTAACCATTTGGTAAAAGGATGCGATGACACCGTGGGACATTGATAATGTGCCACTACCATCAGCCCAATGGCAAATCCTAACACCAGCAGCAGTGACAGAAGAAAATGGAAAACTTGTTTTGCTTGACAACACAAGCTTTGCTGCACACTTGGCGATGAAGAGAAAACAGTACACATTTTATCAGTACATATTAGCGGCTTAACTTCACAAAATTTTTACCGATAATAACACAGCGACGAGTCGGGCAAGGGCAGTGACTGAGAACATGCCAGGATGGGTGAGACAAAGCTAGTGGCAATCAGACTCTAAACCCCATGCAATTGCAAGGTGGCAGAGCTGTCCCGGAGACGGGGACGCTGTCAGCCGTCAGGGCAGGGTGACCACGCTGACCTTTGCCTCCGAGGTCATCCTGGTGGGGGTAAAAAGCTCTCCTCTCTCACCAGAGCTTTCCTCTCCACTAGCACTAAATTTTTGTCTGGTGAGCAACTTCAGCTGATACGGCCTTTGACAACATCTATGCTGAGAAAAACACTGCGCTAGCTTGCTGCCTGAATGGAGATGTAAGTGATAATAAATATTATTATACCCTGCATGCTTTTCATGAACAGCCATTTAAAAGCATACAAAGATGAGGATGAAGTTAACGTCATTCTTACCATGACACTCTTCACATAGCCAGCAGTTTCCAGTGTCTAATGAAAAAGAATGAAATAATGTCAGTAAATGTACAGACTTAAAAAAAAAAAAAGGTATTTTCTTGAGAAGTATTACGATTTCGGTATTTTTGCTTTCCAAAGACTGACGTTAACAAGGAAGGAAAAACCCAAACACAACATTGCAGAACACCCGCCATGTACACAGCAATCTTTAGCCCTGATGCTGTCTCCAGCTAAAGGAGCTCTGACATTTTCTCTCGCAGGTGCAGGGGCTGGCCATCAGCATATCCACTGGACGTGCTGCAATGGTTCTGTCATGCAAGCGCCATGTAGAGTGAAAGGATTTTTCCAAACACTCTGCCAGAGATAACTCACATCCAGTTCAATTACCAGTAGTCATAGAAATGCCAGCCACGTTCCACTGGTGCGAGCCATGCCCGTTAGCTCACAGAACCCCAGACACCCCTTGCTTAGGCTTCCTGTTCTTCTGCTAAGGCCTTAGTCGAGCTCGCATGGCAGCAGCAGTATTACATCTTACCTTGGAGAGTTCATCAATGATATTTTGCTGTTCAATAACTTGTAGTCTCAGGAAATCGACCTCTCTTTCTTCCTGGCTGTGGTCAAGGTCATTTAAAGAGCTCGGTCTCCTTATCGTTCCAGCTCTTTGCCTCTAAAAGAAACCCACATGGCAGAAGAGGAAATGATCAGAAGGCTTTGCCAAAGGACAGTACGCAACCCTTCCCTTTACAGCCAGTGATGCCGCTAATCTGATGGCTGTTCTGGCAGCTATCCTGCTCCCCTTTCGCTGGGCGGTACAGCTAGACTGCAAACACACCGGGTGCTCCTGCTCTCAGACTGCTGCGGGAAGCTGGCAGTCGCCGGGGAGGACAGCGTGCGTGGGGGGCCACCACCACACCAAGGAGAGGGGCTGGCAGCAGCTCAGCTGCACCTGCTCTTTGGTTCTGCCAGGAGCTGCGTGGCTTGCTCTGGGTGGGGAAGGGATTCAGAGGGCTGAGACCAATCTCACTTCTCTCCAGGTTCCTCTCATTAGTTTTGACCTGCAGCAGATCTGGAGCTGCAGCAGCCACAAGGATGACCCCACTCCTCCTACACCCATGCAATGCCACAGCCGCTTGCTACCGGCTATCGCCCACTAACAATGTTCAACTGAAAAAAAGGGAAGGGAGTCACAAGGGCAGATTTCCTACAGGTTACGAGGCAATTCTGGTACAAAGTCAAAGGTGAAGCACGGTGATTTGTGCTCATGTGGAAGCTGAGCAGCCAGTGACTGAGCAGTCTGATCAAAACGTGCAAAGCTCACGCAATTTCTTTTCTTCAGAACTATTTGGTTTTAAAGCTAAAATAAAACATTTTATGTGAAACAAAACATGTTAAAGCCACAAACCACCAGTGCACTGCAGAACATCCCAGCAAGCACCGGAAAGGGGAAAGCTTCCTATTGAGCCTGCAAGTTTGGGATGATGCCTGACTTCATCAGCCGTGTGAGTGCTGAATTACGTGTCCTTCCTGGAGCATACAGAGACTTACCATTGCTATATTTTCTTGTGTTACAAATTTTAATTTATTTTCCATTCGACGTAAGGCATGTGACAATTCTTCATTCTTCCTACTAAGGCGTTTATTTTTGTCCAAAATGGGCTTATACTGACTTTCAGCTTCTCTGAGACGTTTTAACTGAAAGATAAAGAGAGAATTAACACCTCCGGAGCTGTTCTTTTTCATCAAATTTATTAAACATTTTCTTTAACTATCACACTAGCAGCATTTTCTCCTAATGCGAAGCAGAATTGATCAAAAATTCTTGGTATTTTCCATTGGGAAGCAGATTGTTCCTCCTTCATGAGGTATTCAGTCTGTGCGACAAGCATACCGTGTGGGGAATGTATTTATTTTAAAAAATAAATAATTCCAACTAATGCCATCTTAAAAATTCATTGTTATATAAGGAAAGATGAGTGTAACGTGGCACACCACCAAACACAGAGCGTAAGGAGGAGCTAGCTACTCCTGCAATGAGTTCGAAATGGCACAGGGGAAAATATCTCGGTATTTTGGGGGTACGGCACGGCCACGGCAGCGTATTCACAAGTGGTCATCGCCGCGCTTTGCCGCTGCACTCACCAGCTCATTTCTCTCCTCCGACAGCAGCGCGTTCCGGTCCTCCAGCTTCCTGATGATGGCACTCAGCTCAGCGATTTTAAGTTGGAAACGCCGGGCATCCTTTTCATCCAACTGCTGTTCCTAAAACAAAGATCAACTGCAAATAACTGTTCGTAAGTGCACACGCAATATCAATATTTTTCAAAGCTCAAACTTCTTCTTATCCCAAATCCAAACATTTCAAAACTTTACACGGCAGAGTGTAACCTATGTAACCTAACTGACCACTGAAAGCTGCAGGATGAGACCAACGGAAAGTTAGGAGTGAAAATGTAACAAAGTATGCAAATGCAGAAGTATGTATATGCAAATACAAAGTCACAAATGGTAAACTCGGAAAGGGAAAAGAAAATATCAAAAATTATTGCAATGTTTCCAATGTATGCCACTGTTGAACTGAGTGCTTCAGACACATCACCCACTCTGAGGACTTTGTTATAAGAAAATGTTATTAAAAATACTGAAGTACAAATGGGGAAAATCCATGCAATTATGCCATTGCATAAGCTCTTCTTCCATAAAGCTGTGCCCCTTATTGGGTTCTGAAGGGTCACTCATAAAGCCAAAGGGGTAGCACTTTATCTGAGTGAAAATGCTTAAATCAAATTATAAAGGAATAGAACTATAGGTAGATACGTTCTCGTTCAGAATCAGAGAAGTGACATCTATTTACAAACGTGACAGACTTTTCCCCCTTCTCTAGGCCTTGTTCTGATGTTTGGCAGAAGTTGAGTACAAATCAAAACAAGCAAATTAGCGTCCGTAGTGCTGGTGGCACTTTTGGGAGGTCTAGGGTTCCTCATTCAACAGGTGCAGGAGAGGCTTGGGACAAAGAATAAAATAGATCGGTTTGCTCACGTACAAGTATTTACACTTCTACTGAGAAAATTAAGGCTGTTGCAAAAGAAATCTTGATGAGAATCAGCAATGAAGAAAATTTGCATACGTCAGATATATGAGGTCAGTTAACTGAGGGGTTTCTAATATTAGCAAATTAAGGCAAAAGCAGAAAGGTGCCATAGTTATATTAAAAAAGCCATTGTGAGAGGGTGACTACAATTTAATGTTCTGGATATTGCATTGTAGAAGAGAAATAGGAGAGAACAGGTTAACAGGTGTTTAATTCACTTTCTGGTCCACTGAAAGCGAGAGCACGTAGCAGCACGAAGACGCGAGCTCGCAGCGGCGTTCCAGCAGGACTGCGGGCCTTCCCACGCTTTCATGCACCGATTCCCTTCCCCCATTTCCCCTTGTAAACTGGCCTTGTACATCTGCACGCAAAATCCACTGTCAGCAGCTCGGAAAGCTAGCACACATACATCACTTGGTTAGAAATGCATTTGCATCATTTGTTGCCAAAATTGTGTCAAACTGTCAAATTAAGGCAGGTGGCAGAAGTATGGTACGGTGAGGAAAAGGAAGAGAAAAAGAACAGAAAAATTTCACCCTGCTAACAAAACCAAACCAAACAAACCAGAAAACAAAACAACAAAAAAGCAAAAGCTCTCCCATAGCGAGGTTTCTTTTAAATCTTAAAGGTTTGGCTACCGAACGAGAGCAAGAAATCGGTGCCTCGGGGTTTGCCCTGCACGGCTATGGGAAAGCTGTTGCTCAAGGGTGCACTCATCAAGATTCTGTCACTTTGTGCCATTTCGTCACTCCGTCTGCTCGTTTGTGTAGGTGAAACCACGTGAAAGTGCTTACGGGGCTTCCCGAATGATCTGAAGCGTCTCCTGCACCACTTGCATAAGGAAGTTCCCGCTTGGGGCTGCTCAGATGCCGATCAGACTCTTTGATCTGGGAAAGTTGTTCATCTAAAGCCTCCTTTTGGAGCTGCAGTCTCTGAGCATGCCCGGCTTGAACCCCTAACTCTCTCTCCAGCACGTAGACTGCTCTGTCTTTAAATTTAATCTCCTCCATCTACAAGGAGAACAGAACACAATCACACAGGCAGGCAGCGGCTTGACAACAACAGAGCATCTTACGACCCCAAACGCGGCCAGAGAACAGTTGCACAGAGCCAACACCCCTCAACATGGAAAATACAACAACGCCCTCTTGGAAATAGAACAGCAAGGAATATTTGACAGCGAACACATGAACTGAACCGCTTAACCAACTCATGAATATTACTCTTCTTTTGGAGGCCACCCAGAATAAAATCTCTTTTCAGCAGGAATTTTTCCATTAAAATGATTGGGAAGTAACCCATGTTCTTAGTACCATTTCAGAAGATCTTAAAAAAAAAATAAAACCTAATATTTATATCACAATTTGGATGAGTTCACTCAAACATTTCAACGATTTTGCAGCATTTTGCTTGGACATCACCTTTTGAAAATTTGGATTCATAATTTTAACAGAAAAATATTAAAACCTGAATATCCTTTTAATTTTCAAAATACAGAAGGAATGTGAATTTTTAAAATTCTTTTTCCAAAAGTCTCCCACGTGAGCAATTTGTTTAATTATCCTCTTTCCATGAAAGGTTTTGCTCATGCATAATAAACATTATGCCAAATCATTAAGTGCTTAAATGACAAATGCCCAGCTATCTCTAATTCTCTTCCTTCCTATCTGCCTGCCCTGTCCTTGCTGAGTTCAGAGAGCCATGCCTATCACCGCTGGATCGAGCACGTTGAATTTGCAGGTGCTCCAGGAATATTTTCTGGATATTTTTTCCGAATGCTAACGTGGAATTAAAGCCTCCCTCTCCAGGGAGCTGAGCCACGCTCACCGTGCAGAGCGCTGCGCTCGGAGGGCCGGGGCCAGAGGCACGGCCGGCTGGGCGCATGTGCCATGGGCGCACGTGCCATGGCTTACGCCAGGATCAGACCCTCAGAGTCCGTTCAGAGCGTTCAGCCGTGCGTGGCCCGTGCCCTGCCTGATAACGAAAAATGACTGAGCACAGCCCGAAATCTTCTGTGTCTGCGATGATGTACAACACTGCAACAGAATCTCAGGCTCTTCCCAGCTGAATTGCATACATATACATTATACATGAATATAAAGCATTAATTACACTCACACGCCACAGGGTTGCCAAATGTGCTTACAGATAATGATCCTATGGAAAGAAAGAAATCATATACATCCCCTAAAATGTCTGTTGATCTGGTTTCAGACACCATACATGCATAACATTTTTGCCATAATGTTTTGAGACTTTACACATTTAATTTAAATGATCAGTTTTTAAAATGTGGCCTGCTTGAAATAAGAACATTTTGCCTTGTGAAAATTGCGTTAGATACTTTTATCTTTGACAGTTTTGTCTGTAAACCTGGAAAAAAATGACATTGTGGATTAACAGGTCACTCAAAGTACTTTGTTTCCAATAACTGCAAAAATGGCCCACCCAGGGAAAAAGCAAGTGACGGCAGTTTACGCACAGATACCCAGCAATGGTATCGGGAAATTACTTCCCTTAGGTGCTTTTGGGTGGAGGGGTTGATTACCGGTTCCAGCTGTGAAATAAACTACGTAGGAGAGGACACAGCGGGTTGGGGCACGATGTCGCTGCGTTGCACAGCGTGGAGGCTGCGCCCGGACCCAGGCCAGGTGAGGTGCACCGTCACCCCAGCGCCCTCCCGCCGTCACCCCAGCACCCTCCCACCGTCACCCATTGCCCTCGCGCACCAGGGAGGCCCCGCGGTTCCCGCTCCCGCCGCGGGCGAGGGCCAAGGCGCTCCCCGACGGGCGGCACTGCCCTGGGCGGCTGCGGGAAGGAAGAACGGCGCTACAAACCCAGAGAGATCCCGCATCCTCCCCGGGGGAAGAGCCAGCTTTTGCCAAAAGACAACACAGGCCAACTCATAAATACCGGCGCGGAAACTGTGTTTCAAGGTTATGCAAAATTTAGATTCTTTTGGTAAAATGGAGCAAATCAAATGTACTTTGGGTGCCATTTCATTAAAGGTGCTTTCAACAATTTCCATTACGGCAAAGGTCTGCTAACTTCGAATGAGACAAAGAGATGCCCCCTGAGGTCCTTCTGCTAAATACCTAATCAGGTAGAAATCTAAATGGACGTATAGATGAAAAGGTAACACATCATCAAATAATCATTTGTTTAAAATAAGCAGAATATTGGGTAGTTGATCCCAATTTACATGAAAACAAAGACATGTTACAATATAGGCAACACTTTAAATTAGGAGGAACAAAGAAACTGGAGAAAATACAAAAGATTTCACAGTATTTCACTAATGGTTTGTTTTCCAGAAAAAAACCCTAAACATAATCTTCGTAAACAACAAAGGAAACATCAGTATTCACATTTCCCCCCAGATGATTAAATTCACATTCGTGAAATATGCATAACAGTTTGATGCTTGCAGCCCATTATTAAATAGCAACGTTGTAGAAATAGTACAAACTGAAGGAAGCATTTCACTCAAAAATATTATTTAGCACATTTCTTCCTAGCATTTGTAACATTAAGAGAACGTAAAGACAAGAAACAACTTGCAACTCACTGGAAGAGGCGCCGGTCGCCAGGCGCGCACCCCACCAGGCTGTCGCACGCCCCGGCCTCATTCTGCGGCGGGTGCGGGACCGGCGGGTGCGGGACCGGCGGGACTCCTCCTCCCCGTCTGTTTGTCTGTCTGTCTGATGGCTTCAGACACCAGCAGCGCTCGTGAAAGGGCGTCAGCGCGTGGAGGAGCGCGGCATCCAACCACCTGCGAGGGTGCCCTGCGCCGCGCCGTGGATATTCCCACTTTAGCTCTTGCAGGCTGCCTTGACTTGGGATGAATATTTATGTGGGAGCGCTAATTAATAACCAGCCCGTGAGCACAGCTGATGCCAATTATGCAAATATAATCCCATGCAAAGCTGAATTTGTTATTCCCGCCTTGTGCTACCCGGTGCAATGCCTGTCACGGTCTGACATGCAGCTGGTTTTAAGCTGTGCGATTCATTTTAAATGTATTATTTCCATCAGGATTGTAAAGTCAACATTTAGGCTCCCTGGTTGGGAAATTGCTCCTTGCGATGTTCCTGGGGCCTTTGCCGCTCTGCAAATTCACAGACGCCATCGGGAGGACGGCCGCACGCCCCAGCAACCTGCCTTGGATGCTACAGCGCCTGGTGGATGAAAGCCAGTCACTGGCAGGCAGCGGTTTTAAATGCAAACGAGAAGCCCCTTTCCAGCTGGCGCTGATCCGTGACAAACGCATTTCCCCACGGGCACGGTGGGGAAAGCCAGCGATTCGGACACGTGAGGAGACCTGCCCCAGGCCTCGGCCCCCAGGGGTGGAGGGGCCGGGACTGCCAGGCCCCCGTCGCCCGGCCGGCCAGCAGAAGGCCCCGATGGAAGGAGCCGGCGTCGCCCTCCGGCCTGATCACCCCCCGAGAGACGGGGCTCACCGCACGGGCTGGCGGCAGGGCATGTCTGCCCCGCGTGCCACGGTGCACATTCACCTTCCCTCTCCGTTTTCCTATCATTTTCGTGAAGGCTCTCAAGAAATAAATGCAACTGCCCCTTGCTGGTGAGTGACGCATCTCACCAGGACAACAGCCAGCATGATTGAGTTAACTGGTTTCTGCCAAATACTCTACAAGAATAACTCAAGCTGGTGTTCTGATACCGCACATTTTTATCACCACTATGATTTATGTTTTACAGATAGCTTGGGGCTGGCGGTAGCACAGCTGCAGCGTGACAGTGCTGCCTGGTTCATGTTCCTAACTCAAGGCGTTTAAACTCCGCTAACATGCTTTCCTATCTAAGTCAGGCTGTCGCACAACGCTGCAGCACCAAGTCCGCATTCATAGAAACACAGAATCGTTCAGGTTGGAAAGGACCTCTGAGATCACCGAGCCCAGCCGTTAACCTAAGTGCCTGGTCCCCCTCTAACCCACGTCCCTAAGCACCACATCCACACGGTTTTTGAGCACTTCCAGGGACTGTGATTGCAGCACTGCCCTGGGCAGCCTGTGCCAGGGCCTGACCACTCTCTCCGTGAAGAAATTTTTCCTAATATCTAATCTGAATCTCCCCTGGCATTGATTCCCAGCACTGCAAATGATGGGAACACAGCTGATACAATACAGGAGCAAGCTCAGATTTCTTTTTTTTTTGATCAAGGAAAATTCTCCCTATTTCTGTACAGATGAAAAACAAAACACCGAGTGTAATCACCTCTCACGCTATTGTAACATCTTCTTACAATATACGTTACAACGTATATTGCAATAATAAGCTGCACACTGCAAAGTACATGATGTATTTTTAGAAGAGCAAAAGCTCCTTGCAGCCACTTGTCTCATTCCCACCGCACGCCGGGGCTCCCAGGAGCACCCCAGCCCGTTTTACCGATCCGCTTGGCAGAGCGGGGCCCAAACTGATGCATCTCCCTTATCGCTGAGGGAGGAGATGAAAGCTGAGAGCGTTTCACGCTGACGTTGTTGCTAGAGGCATTGCAATGAGCGGCAGCTCCTCGAGAGGATTGTTGCTCATCGCAGTTAAGCTACGACACAAGAGCAAACCCCTCCAGAAGAGGGGGTCCCACACCCTGCCTCTCCCAGATCCTCTGCCAGCGCTAGGTCATACGATAGGAGAGGCTGGCTCATCATATCGACCCAAAAATTGCTAGATACTTCTGGATTTATATGAAGATATATTGGAAAAATTACTAATCAGAGTAGATTTTTGAATGAATAATAACCTGCACAGTTTGTAACAAAAATTCTAACAGAACTAAATGTAATACTGTCTTTGAAGAGTAAAGTACATTGGATGGGAGGAATAATCGTGCATCAAGAAAGATTCAAAGATTTTTCCCGCACTTGTCCTGTTGTGCATTCCCCTCTTTTGCTCTGCCTTCAAACATACGTCATACTGTCCTCACACTCAGGAGGTGCTCAGCACAGCGTAACTACTCAGTGTCACTGGTGAATGCCATAAAATGAAGTGTGTGGTGCCTCAGACCTCCGCTGCTGGACGCAGAAACCTCACATCCACCGCCAACGGTTTCAAAGCGCTTCCAGGCGTACGGAAGGCCGAGCCCCGTGTTAGGTGTGCTGTAGCACGACAGCAACGCGGTGACAGCACAGACGAGAGCAGACTTCTTGTTTAGGACTGCAGAGAAAAATGTTTTCAAAAACTGGAGTGTAAGACACAAAAGGAACAACTCGGAACTAGGAGGTTTATTGACCCTCCAAAATGTAGGAGCAATGTTGTATAGTTTTTAATATACAACAAAATCCTTCAGCAGCCCAGGTTTAGTTGGAATAAATACTGTTGTAAATGAGGTTCAAACCACAAATGGTGAAAAAAAATCCACGTTTGCAAGAAGGAATTATTCACCTTGAATAATTTGTCTACCTTTCAGTATAGGATGACTGCTGAGATACCTTTATAATACCAAATATGGCAATTTCTCACCATATAAGGCAATAAAAAGGAGAAGATAAAGACTAAATCAATCGCCAATGAAATTAATATTTTAAAAGTCAGCTTCCTACACTTTTCATCTGATATTGTCCTTTAAATCCCACATCTTCACTCATTTACCCCTGGGAAGGGAAGTGCCTGTGAACACAGAGGTTCAGAGTGGTGCTGACAGGATCGGTCTCGGTGCCTGTGGGGCTGGGTTACCATAGGGAAGCCACGAAGGTCTCGGTGTACAAGGGTCTACATGGGGTAGCAGAGCAGGTTATTAAACCTTTTGGTAGTCACCATCAACTAAAGTTTTTCAAATTGAAAATAAGCACTTTCTAGTCCCTAACAAATCTCATTTCTTCAGTTTTTCTGATTTCTGTTCTAGTCCCCTTATAAACGAGACAGGAGGAAGGGAGGCTGCAGCAGCCATTGCTGTTCAGTACTTCTCTCTGACCAAGCTACATTTAAGCAAAATTTAAATGCTCTTTCCCACATTGCATTTTAGTCCCCATTAAGCAAAATTCGAGGCCAGTTAATCCCAGGGAATTCTCCTGACCGAAGGGCTGTTTTCCCTGGACATGCACACACTAACGCAGGGCGTGCTGTTATTAGTGGGAGAACATACGAATGTAATTAAATACTTCCATGTAGTACTTTAAGCCGTTTTAAAATGCACAAATTAAAATTTTAAAAAAGTTTACTAAAATTAGAAATGCTTTAGAAAGAAGGTCGTTGCCATACTTACTTGTTACCATCTGCAAGGGACTTTCATCTTTTACATTACCATTTCTTAAGCTTCTGAGCCAGGGATAGCTTAAGTGGGTTAGTTGTGCTTCTCTGGAGAGCGTCCCACAGACTTTACAGACACAACCAGCACAAGCCATATGTGCAAGCAGAAACCACAAGGCCAGAATATACACTTTTGCAAATCACGTTATTTCCTTTCCTGTGCTGTTCACAGAACTGAAAGACCCTCAGCTCTGCTGGACGGGATTAGTCCAAAGCCATCAGCATCAACGAGTAATAGTTACCCTGGCACCTGAAAAATAACTAGAATAAATAGCTAGAATTTTTATTTGGTAAATACTAAGCGGGAACTGTTTCTAAAGAGAGATCACACCTTAGCAGCTCTTACAATCTGCAGGCCTCTGCATGCCTGTAGCGCAAAACTACCAAAATTACTACCTGCAAATATTGTCCCTCTACCGTAACAGCCTGTTTGCTGTGTATGTAGGGTCTGCTGAAAACACGTCCTGGCATGAGAGTGCGAGGCGGGAGGAGCCAGCTTGCAGTCGCATTTGGAAGTCTCCTTTTGACCACAAGAATATTTTGGATTTCGTTTTGCTGCTGGAGACGAGTACGCGCAGAGGCAGGCACAGCTGCACTGCAGCCTGTCAAACCAGCTGTGCCTCCCCCGAGATCGCTTCTGGAAGAGGGCAAAAATGCAGGGATTCCCCTTAGAAACCTGGTGAGGACAAGGTTTGTTCACTGGCAGTGGCTTTGGCTTGATGCGACAATTTAACTGCATTCAAAGTAGGAGTAAGTCAGCAAAATGGAAAGGTTGATATTAGAGCTGGTTATTTTGAAAGCCTCAGCATATATACCCTGCACCTCGTTGGCAAAAGAGGATGATGCTGAGGACCAAAATGAACTCCAATTTGCTTGAAGTAAATTTGATGGCTGTACAGTTCCTTTTCGCATACTGCTGTGTCTTCCTACCACATCTGTTACTTTAAAGGCCATCTAATATTTTTCCAAAAGTCTAAATTAGACATCAACAAATGTATTCCTGTCTGTCCAATAAAGAAAAAAAACCCCTAGTTTTAATTTGAAAGAAGAATATTGGATTAGTACTAACTCACCTTTTTAAAACAATCTTTGTCTGACTATGTATGGAAGTATTTTCCATAAGCTAAGCCTGCGTAGATGTACTTGACTTGGAAATGAAAAACTACCTATCAGAGATAAATAACTTCAAAAAATGTCTTTATGTTAAAGGACTTCACATCATTACAAAGCTAAACATGAATGAGTACAACTTGTCTTTCTCTATTCTGACTAAACAAAAAAAGCAGTATTTTTCTAGGCGTGAAATAATAATTTGCTCGAAGGTTACTTCCCCCCTTGGTTAAAATGGCTAAATAATGCGTTGTACATGAATCACGGAGCTTTTAAAATCCTGATGCGAATCCATTAACAACTGAGGGCTGGATGTCTGCCACAGCCGTGACATGAAGGTGCAATCCCATCGCTCTGCGGGATGGACGGACCTGCTCACGTCGGGCTATTCTGCGTTTACCTCATTGCAACCCCAGTGAGGCTCCGTGACTGTACTTTATTGATGGCCCCTATCTTGAAAAGGGAAAACGGCACTGCTTTTCAGTAATAGTTGAAGTGTTTTGAGAATTGCCTCATTTTCCTAGAGAGGAGAGCTTTTATCATATGACGGGGCACCAGCCTTTCCCCCCTGAAATGGCAGGGCCCTCCCCTCCAAGGTGCCGGCAGCCAACAGCTCCCACCAAAATCAATTACAGCCGTCAATGGAGCTGAGAGTACTTAAAGTCATTCAGGAAGCACTCAGGGCTTGGTAAAATGATGGCATCATGTAATTTAATTAGTACAGGTAGATAATCTGATTCTTTCAAGCAGGAATTAAAAAAAAGTTTGATTTTCAAAGGCAATTTAGAAAACATAACCTCAAACCACTCTATTCCTTATAACTAAGAACATATTTATTTTATAGCTTCTACATTAGAGGCCATTAGCGTGGACTTTCCATGTAATGCAGCAAGTTTATTTAGGATGTACATTAGCCACCCTTTCATTCTGATGTATTAAATCAATGCATCTAGTAATGTATGTTTAGAGAAGAAAGTACTTACACTGCAGGATATTTGAGCAGTATCAATAGATCAGTTGGTTATAAATTATTTTAATATCCTCTTCATAAAAATAAAATAATCTATGAGGGGAAAAAAAACCTTAACAGCCTAAAGTCTGAGAGAAGGGGTGGCTAAATCGAGGGTACGTAATGCTCCACGGGCTCACGGGGCAGCGCACGGCGCGCCAGGCGCTGGCAGTCCCTGTGGTTCGTTAGGGCACAGACGACGCTGCACCAGCTCTGTGGTGGGTAGGTCCTGCAGGGCATTCGCTGAAGCGTGGCTACGCTGCCATGCTTTGACTTGGGGCCAGTCTGCAAGCTGATTGTGCATTTTAACATTTTTTTTAGGATTTGGGTAATAGTCAAAGGATAATGAGTTAGAAGAGACATGGATGCGTTTGTACTGAGACACTGAATGCTGTAAAAAAGCATGGCAAAGAGAAAAAGATGGTAACGTCAAATAAATACTGAGACAAGACCCAAAATATGCATTACAAGAGTATGGGTGTCACATTTGTTCCCATGTCCTTGGGAATGGCAGCAATAGTTAAGGGATACGGTCCTGCAAATCAGCCGTGCGCTCACAAGGCTGTGAATCGTAAGGCAAGTGTCTGAGATGGCAGTGAGAAGAAATCATCCTAAAACACAGCAAGTGTTGGTGGCCTGCCAGGCTCTCATGCAAAGACTTCCCTCTTGGAGGGAGCTCCCTCCCGCAGGGAGTTCTCCCCTTTTCCAAGCAACGTGATCCGGTTTAATCTCTCCAACAAGTTTCCAAACACACTGGAGGAATACTCCGAAGCCACAAGCACGTAGCTATTGCCTTTGAGAGCCACACTGTTGCACCCGAGACTCAAGTGGTTCGATGAGGTGATTGAGGGCTGATGAGCATACACAAAGACCCAGTGAGGATCAGATGAGCAATGATGGGTGAGGAACCCCAGTAACCTACTGAGGTCGGGAGCCTGCTGAGTGGCTGCTCGCGGGGCCACCAAAGGAGGAGCACCAGCGTCGGTCTTGGGGGAAAGCCACCACGGGGGGTCACAGAGAGGAACCCCTTCCTGAACGCCTTGCAGAGCGAAGGGGGTCATTGCCTACAGGGTACAGGACTCACTATAGGATGCAGAAGAGTGAGCATTTTGGGACTGCGTAAAGCTCATTACGTGATGTTTACAGGAACTAGCAAAGGCAGGGAAAGGGAGGGACCAAGGCGGATCAGCGAGGAACAAATGGTGGGGAAACAGAGGCATGGGCCAAGAAACATAACTGTTTTGTAGAATTCCCCTAATCAGCTAGTAACCCAAGGCCTCTTCCTGGTATCTGAAATGTGAACAATATTAATAGGCACTGGCATGGATAAAAAAGTTCCTTACAAAACATCCTCATTGTTTTTAAAAAACATTTTGACATCTCTACTAGTAAATGTAAAACAGATTTGAAGCAGCCTCCAGAAGTTTGAATGCCCATCCTTATCCATTCATCTGAGTCCACCACTGAGCTTTCATTTACTTACTATCAATAACATAAGTGTTAGTAAAAACATAGATGCAGATAGCAACACGTACCAGTCTACGAATTTCTCTCTCACACTCCCTCTTAATTCTGCTGATTTCCTCTTGATGCAGGTGATACACACTCCTTATCTCTGCTGCTTTAATTTTGTCAGCTTGGATGACCATAGTTAAAGCCTCTTCCACTTGTTTCTTAGCCCCTTTCAGCTCTGAAATTTCTTGCTGCATTTTTATTTTCTCAACTTCAAACCCCTTCTTGGCCTCCTCCTTCGCCTCCGTGAGCAGCACTGTTTTCACCTTGTCAGGAGCCCCATCGCGTACAGCATTGAGAAGGGTCTGTAGTCTCTGGATTTCATTATCTTTAATTTTTATTACTCTAAGTAGTTCAGCTTCGTGCTGTCTCAAAAGTGCTTCTCGAACAGCTTGGAGCTCCTTCATTTTCTCTTCATGAAGTTTGACTTTGAGCTCTGTTACCACCACTGTACTTTTGTGCTGTTCGTGCTCTTTGATCTGCTTAACTTCCTGATTTTTCTCTCTTTCCAACTTGCTGACCTACAAGGAAAATCAAAAAAGTATTTTTAATCAACAATGATTAATACAAATCATGACATTATCTAAAAATGGTATGGATCGCTTTACAATATTAGACCTTAATTTCTGTGCCTTAGAGCGAAAGCCCAACCTGCTGAGTTAGTATTACCACACGCAGACCCACACATTTGGCATTTTGTTCATTCTTTATGATCTAATACTTTATTATATATTGAACATCCCTTTTTTAACTAGGTTCCAGGTAAAACTAAGGTCACTAAGCTCTGCTGCACAGCCTTCGTGCTGTAGACTTACAAAAGAGCAATTTCCTCTCTTGATGCATTTTGTGTGAAGAAAATACACATTACAAACCCCTGTAAAACATTTTCACGGGGAAAAGGTATTTTACAATTTATGGCAAATACTTTCAATGCACTGTCACAGCCATCACTGGACTCGAGGTTTGGCAGGTACCTGCGGGGATCTTTTAGTAATGCAGCCAATCTAGCGACACAGTCAGGACTGGGGGTTGTAAAAGCGATTCTAAATCTACCACAAATACCCTGGACACAACTCTGTCTTAGCCCTGACAGAGCCATCCTCTCTCCAGAAGCACCGGTGCGCGTTCCTGATGCAGCCACTGCAGCTCCACATAACCCAAACCACAGGGTTTATTCGGAGGCAGGGAGTGCGCGTCTGTTTGCTCTGTCTTTTCTGTTCTGTGATGTTTATCAGAACAGCCTGTGCACATACTTAAATGCTAAAATTAAGAAGTGGATATTCACTACATTGTAGTGTTTATTGGGAAAAAATGTTCAGGTCAATTCTCTTTAGTATAGATGCATTTTTCTTCCCCAGTTGACACAATAAGGTTTCCTTGCTAAGAGCATGCCTAAGCCTGCCTCACAAATGAGAACACTGCAGACCAAACCATGCAGGTGTAAAGAAAAAACTGCGACATTACAGAGAACTTCGAGAAGTCTTCTAAGGACAAAGTAATTCGTGAAAATAAGAAAAAGAACCCTGACAAATTTGTAGAAAAGACTTTCCTTTCGCCGGAGATCAGCATAAGCAGAAATATCTGCATATTTAGAAAAAGAGAAACAAAACCGTATCGTTGTCATTGTGCAAATTATTGATAATGAGGATAAAAGTCTAGGCACCAATGCTGATTTTAGCATCATATTCTATTTTTATAGTTAAATAATAATGCCTTGCAATCTTATTGATTCTTTAATTTGCCTAAGCCACTGCCCTAAAAGCATGAGTTAACACAATATAAATAAGTGTCATAAAGTTATGGCAGAAGCACAAAGGCCAAGGGAACTAGCCGTCACTACCCAACCACCACAGGCAGTGCACGCTCAGAAACGAGCCTGATGTCCGTGTCATAGCTGCTAGGAACAAACTAACGTCTGACATAATGCACATTCAGGAACTGGCCAGTATCTTGTGGAGTAAGTCCCAGGCCCTACTTCATTTTTCAGCTGGATAGCTGCAGAAGCTCTCGCACTGCATCCCTGAAAGAATACGTGAGAAACCAGATGCAAAGCCAGTATTTTGGCACGCAGATCCAAACTGCGCTGTGCGCACATGCATATGCAGGTCAGAAAAAGCTCTGTGCAAGCGACGGTGAAGCCCCAAACAATTGCATTTTATGAGATGCTTTTTCAGCAATGAATTATGCATAACAGATAACTAACTGTATCTGACCACAGAAGGGTCAAATGATATTTCAATTTAAAACCCTACCATGAACTCAAGAGGAGCCATGATGAGAAGTGTTGGATCAAAAGGACTGGGGAGGACAGAGGGAAGGAAAACAGGGTCCTCAGTCTTAAAACTGCAAATGCTGCTTCACAACAAAAGGATTAATAGATGTTCTATTTAAATATACACATATATATACGCACACACCCCTTAAGGAGCTTCCTTAAAAATTAAATTTACAGTCTACAATGCCTGATGATGCAAATTAATGGAAAAATGCAGAATATCATTCCGCCCCTGGCAGGATAATGCATGTCTCTATTAGCATTCTGGAACCAAAAAACCCCAAAGTTTATCAGTGGAAACTAATTTGGGGATTATGGAAAAGCAAATAAATTTTTCATGCCCTCGCTGAGAAGCGGTCTGAAGGTTACGGCTAAAAGCTCTTAAAGCTGAGGCTCAGGCTGCATGGGCTGCCGCTCTCTCCAAGGCCCAGGGTGAAACTGCAGCTCCTTAAACTTTGGCAATTAGAGGGGAGGCAGAGCTGAGGCCTATTACCGCACAGCTGAAAATTGTATGTAGCCTGTTTGAAGGATTTTGAGCATAAAATCCAAATTAAATTAGTGTAAATGTGAAAGAGAATAATAAGCAAAGAGAATTTCCAAATAACACAAAATTGCATTCAAAACCCTCAGTGCAGACATCCTCGTAAATAGGTAAATATTTACTAGAAAAGTTCTAGCGGAAGAAACAAAGGACACGGACAGCTTTCAGCCCACCACTACGAGTATGCCATCTGTTTGGAGCAGACGTTTGTTTTTCCAGATCTTTTGCTGGCATTTAGCTATGCTATTTTTCAACTTCATTTCTTCCTGGATGGCGGGAGCAAGCACGCTGCTCGCGGCTGAGTCCTGCCCGCCCAGGGCCTGGCCAGCCTCACTGCTTGGTTCTCCCACCGAGAGCTACACTGCTGAAGCACCCTCGCTTTCAGAGATCTTTTGTCCCATACGCACATTATAAGTACAAGGAGAACAATTTAAACATCTGCGATAAAGGCGTTGCCTCTTGTTTCCCACAGAAGGCTGGCTCCTGGCGCACGCACTCTGATGATTTGTTGTCGAAGGCACGTGCAAGTCAGCTACAAGTGGGGCAAAGAGTGGTTAGCGGTCAGAAACAACAGACTATTTTAATTGACGGGGAAAGGAAAGGAAAAGATGCACACCTTACTCTTTTCTTGCTGGAGCTCTATCTGGATGTCGGTGAGCTTGGCCCTGAGCTCTTCATTGGCAGCCTGCAAGGCGGCCAAGGCGTCCGGCTTCTCCCCCCTAGCCCGGCTGCTGGCGCCCTTCTTGGACATGGTGAGGCGGCGCGGCAGGGAGGGGACTCCCGCCCGGAGGCCCTCGTCCCAGCGCTCGCTCGGGGCTTCTCGTCCTTCCCTCCGTCCCACTACATTTTCTTACTTGCCTGGAAGGAGGGAAATCACACAACCGCTGTCAGAACGCGGGAGGCGGGCAGGCGATGTGACGCCCACCAAACGCACGGTGAGACACAAGACATTTCTAGAAAGCGCGAGGTACGCGCCAGCCAGCTGAAGTGGCTCTTCCCTGGGTTAAGCAAGAGCTAGACACATTGTCAGGTGTAATAATATTTTCTATTACACTGCAGAGAGCAAAACGTTTAAATCGCACACTATAAACTTTTTCTGTCCCTTCATCCGCACCGGAATTCACACAGTGCAGAGGATGCGGATGCTCGGGAGGGAGAGCCAAGCACCGGCCCCTGGCACCGGCAGGGCTCGGAGACAGCAACAGCTGGGAAAACTGTTCTCAGTATAGGCAGAACACGTTTATGGTCTTTAAAAAAAAAAAAGTCTAAAGAAAAGCAATGTTTGGTTTCCTACAAATACTTTTCAGATCTTCATGATGTAACTAACAAAAGTAAAAAAAAGTAAGAAGCCCCAGAAGCAAGCAGAGGTTACCCAAAGGCAACAGAGCTTTCTATACAGGCGTGTGCGGTGTATCATCAAAACAGCAATTAAGATCTATATAGGTTTATCTAAGTCTGGTAACAACGTAGGAGCTTTATTTGCAGTAAGAGGTTTTGAGTCAAATCTAAACAAACGAAACTGAGGCAAGCAAATTCACTCTATTAAGCAGTGGAGAATCGGGCAACAGTGGACCCAAGTTCACCGAATTTGTATATTAATATAGTTTGCACTCTACCCACTAATCCCAACACATTCGTAAACTATACAACACACACAATTTATAGTGATAACTTCAGATTTGTCAACAAAACATATAATATTAAGTACAGTGCTAAAACCTCCATGCATTTGTTGATTTTTATTTCAAAATTCTCCGACAGAGACTTTGCCCAAGAATAAGCAGCAGCATTCTGGAGTGGGTAAGCATTATTAAAGTCTGCAGAGACTGTGCCAAATTTAGAACGTCGTATTACCAACGAAACTGGAAGATCCTTTAGAATCAATACTATTAAGGAAAGAATATAGGAGTTATTGAAAACTCATATCCTTGCAAAAAACATATTCTAGCTTATTATAACTGTCAGGCACCGGGAGCCTAAGAGCAAGACACAAACTCACTCCAAAGAATTTGCAATCTGAGACAGATAAAAGTAGGGAGAAAGATGGTATTTTTTATCTGTTAATGCTATTTTTATGCTGCATCCATCCCATGGTTCAGAAAACTCTGATAGAGTTCTATGTAAAAATAAATAATTCAACCATTCATCAAATCAAATGAAAACCCTGTGATCTGTGAGGTTTTTTGCACAGAGGTAGACTTGACTGCAGGTGTCACAGTTTGTCCTTACTCCATTGGATTCATGTCTTAGAGCTGTTGACGCAGACAGACAGTCCATTAATATTACGCACTTGATCGCCCCGTGCTGAACAAGTCAGCAGGAGGGTGTTGAGGTTGCTGTCAATTCTTCCTCCGGTCAGGATTTCACTCAGTGCTCACCAATAGCACGAACAGATTTGATTTCGCAGAAACCTGAGAACAGCAAGAAATTCTGGGCAAAACGCTGTGTCCTGGAGGCTTTGTTTAGCTCCGGAGCAGTGGCACTTGGGTACTGTCTGCTCTGTCTCAAAACATGGATGTTTCCCCAGTGTTCCTTCACACTTTGCATGCTTTCTGAAGGACCTTCTTTCATAACATTACTTTGTCAAAGCGCTATGGAAGCAGAATCCCCGCGCTACCACACGAGCTCCTTGCTAATTATCCCGTGCAGTTTTTCAATCTGTGGATTTAGACCATGGCTGTGAAAACCCGGTTCATTCCTAAATGAATGAAAAAGCTTTGCTAAGGCTTCAGTGGCCAAAGTCACTGCCTGTATCTGGCATCCATCCCCCCAGACGTCAGTGCCGGGAGCCCTCCTCCTCTGCGGGCTCAGCTGTGGCTCAGGTCTGTGTGTCCCACGCTAAGTCCGAGGTGACAAAGGCAAGGGGACAGCACTGGCTTTCAGATCCTACAGGCTCCCATCGGCGCGGTGCGGGCAAAGGGGCCGACAGCAGAAACGTCTTCCAGACTGGAATGCTGAAGCCTTAATGAGATTTTCCCAGAGAAAAATCAGCTCCCTTGCCAGGACTTAAAGTAATAAGACTGCTTCAAAAAGAACTACACAGAAATTAGCTGAGGACTCTTTTCAATTAAATTTTTTAAGGATGAAAAGGGACATAATGATAAAACTTGAATGTAGCCAAGAATAACATCTAAGGATTAAGAGATCCAGATAACAGGAATTTGATCAGCCTTGGTAATGGTCTGTCTGCACAAATGCACTAACGGCAACAAGATCTGCAGAACACTGGAAAACTGCTCTGCACGCCGCGTTTCCAAAAACCTGCGGGGAGGCAGGGAGGGTTGGTCAGGGGAAGACCTGCAAGGAAGGAGTACATTTCCCCTTTCTCAAGGCAAAACCGGGCTATGTTAGTTGTAGATTTGCTCATAGGGAATGGGAAGGAGCCTGCGGAGGGGGTGGCTGTGGTAGCCTTTCCACATGCATTTAGAAACCAGTGGGGCCAGTCAAGAAGTGGCAGCGCCCATCACCGATGCTACAGCTGGGTTTGTTCCTGGGCACGTGAAGGCTCAGGCCCTGCCGGCAGCGGCCCCAGCTAGCAGAGACGCCCTGCACGTCCCTCCTGATGCAGAAAAGGCACACGCTGGAGAACGACAGAAAAGGGGGTGCCCCCGCCCTCGCTGGGGCCCCGGCCGAGGCCCAGGAGGCTCCCGCTTCCCCTCCCGGCAGGACAGGGACCAAACGCCTCTGTGCTTACAGACCCGACTCTGTCCTTCCTGGGGGACGAGGGGGAAGGAAAGCCAGCCCGGGACCGTGGAGCTTCCCTGTTACCAAATGCTCACTTCAATGGTTTACCTGTAATTTTATTCTATGCAAATTAATGAATGATTAGTAACAATACAAAGATCTTTAGATAATCTACATTCATGAAACTCCATTGGTTTCAGACATTATGAAAACTTAAACTAATGAAGCCTACAGGCTCTTGAACTTCTAAGCATGAAAAGATTAAAATGCAGTGTGAGCAGTATATATTATTACCGACCAGGTTGAATTATCTCTGGTAAACCAAGAAATATAATCAGACTTGCTGCTCACCTGCAAGGACACTGATTTTGAAGGCAAACCCAGCAAAAAGCAACCATTGTTGGTATTTACAACAGACTTCATGCCAGAGAATGAAAGCTTCAATAAACACGGTACATGCACCATTCGCTTATCACTGTTTTTCCCACGCTGAAGCAAGCTGCAGGAAGGATGAACAAAAGCAAAGCAGGTAGCAGAGAGGTAGTCGCTCACTCGCGGTCTGACACAAGGCCTGTCATTTACTCCCTGGGAGCAGACCGTTCCTGGTGAGGTAACTCCTCTGCTGCCCTCGGGAGGTCTCAGCCCCCGGCACCGAGGACTTTGCCTCCCGTCCTCCTGCCCAGCCCCTTCCATGCAGCTCTAGTTTCTGGTTCGGGGTAAGGCACTGGTGCAGAAGCAGCGGAACCGGTGCAAGGGGACAGGGGGGCACAGGAGCCCTTTCTCCCCTGGCATTCCCGCACAGCCCAGAGGGCTGTGGCTTCCCCATCCTTAAATGGCACATCTCTCCCAGAGCCGGGCATCACAGGGGATGAAAACATTTCCAAGAATGGGCACAAACCAGAGAGAAGGGAATCCCAGCTCCCGCTCCCACCCACAGAGGTGCCTCTGGCTGCAGGCACACCTCGCACCGACGTGGGCTGCAGCAGACCGCGTCGGGGAAGAGCTGCAGAATTGTTTTGGGCCAGGGCTCCCGACCAAAAGTTCTCAGGGGAAAACCTGAAAGCAATGGTTTTATTTTCAAGAACTGGTGATACGCACAGAGGCCCCCTCCCATATTCATTGTCAGCAGACCATAAAGGGATTTACAGTTTGGAGTCATCGGTCCATTTGCTGTATGCTGGGTTGTTATTCCCAGGGATAATAATGGGAAATCAGACTGGACAGAGCGAGACAGCTTTCTAGTGACACCCATGAGCTTTGTGTACGCAATGGGACAAGCATCATTGTTGGGAACTATCAAAGTAGTTATTTGTATTAATAAAAGTGCCGGTCTTGTAATACAGAGACAGCAGTGTCTGCTGGTGCATGCCTGTGCACAGAAAAGCCATCTGGGGACTGGTGGACAAACGCCAGTCTTGAAAGAATATTCCTCCCAAATATTGGGAGAAAAACTTTCTGTATAAAGCGTTCCCAAGCCAACATCGCTGTGCTGATACAGAACGCAGCAGAGATGGTTTGGCATGCTGGCGAGGGAGCGCAAACCTGCCGCTCCCGGTTGCTCGGTGCTCGGCTCCGACAGCTAGCGGAGCTGCGGTAAGCCCAGGAGGCTGATGCGGAGGTGCCCAAACTGACCACGAACCCTTCAACAGCCCGGGCCCCTGCAGCCAACAGACGGGCTCCGTGGGACACCACCGCTGGAGTGCTGGGCAGAGAAGCCATTTCCTATAGAACCAGTTACCTTGCCTTTGTATTTTTACTTTTTTTCTTTTTTTTTTGTGATGCGTTATGTTGAAAGGGACATCTATAAGACACATCATCTTAATAGAACAGAAAGGTCTTCGTATTTTTGATTCTGGGAGAATATATTATGCATATGATTCCTGGCATGTTTGATATTGAAAATAGCATTAATAATGCATCACAAGCTGCCTTTAGCAGGGCTCATCATTCTTTTTGCCTCCTGACTTGCAATTCAGACATCAAGGCTAATTGGCAAATGTGTTTTCTAGATAGTAGTTTCTGAAATCAATGTTTCACTGCACTTAAAAAAAATGAATAAATCCCTACCCAGAGTACCAATATTTTAAGCAAAACATAGCTTAAGCAAAACACTATTCTTACAAATTCTGAAAATTTCAAATATACGATACAGCCTTGTGAACACTGTTGTTTTCTATTTTTGACAAATTGTTATAATTAATTAGTTTAGACAAACCTTTCTGAGTCTCTGGTGCATCTCAAAATATTATAATAGACAGAAAATGTAGTATCGTCTATGGCTGAGTTCCCACTCCCTCATACGCGGAAGCTCTTCTGAGTAATCTCAATTTTTCATTTAGGATTTCAGTAGTCTGTAGGTCCGAATGCAAGAAAGTGAGTTTTCCTCTGAAAAGGTATTTCACACTAAGCCGAAGTGCTCTGCCAATGCAATCATATCACATGCTGGTTTTGTGGTTTGGTTTTTTTCTGTACAAACATTTGTCACAAATAGTATGTTATTCAGTCAGCTGCAATGTGAGGGGAAGAAAATCTGTTGGAAATTACATGGAAAAATACAGTAAGCAGGTAGCAAGTCTTGAAAGTGCTGGGATCCAGAAATAATTGCCAAGACATGTATTGTCATGTACATATGGCTACGTTGCATATTTCTTGTATACCTCCCATGAGGATTTTTTTCTCTGTGATATTTAGATAATGATTAAATTAAATTAGTTTGATAAAACATTTTTTTTTTAAATACAACCAAATGTGGGTAACTCAACCCAAACTTCCAAAGGAGCATATCTGCCTTGACCATGCTTTTGCTGAGAAGGCTTCAGGTTCAGAACAAAACTCCTCATCAACACTAGCAGAAGACGCCAGCGTAAGCGCAGCCCGAGCACACAGGACACTCGGTCAGAATGGGAGAGACCTGCCTTCAGGGGCCTGCTTTTAATCCAGCGCCATGCTCACTGGGAAAGAGCGTCTTGTCTTGAAGATTTCCGCTCCAAACAGAGCTACCACGCGCCACCACATGCTAGCAAGTCCCTTGTGGGCTACCCATACTGCAACGCTAATGTACTCCTTTACCCATAGTTGGCTGGTTTAGAGCAAATCTCAGTTTCCATAAGGGAAAAAAAAACCACCAATGAACCAACCAACGTTTCCCAGTGTGAAGTAAGTTCTGAAACTGATCTTTGATTAAGTAATATCTGATTTAAATGAAAAATAACAAACCTCCCCTCCCCCAAGCCCCACCATACAGTAATGAGTCTCTGCAGATGGAAGTCTAGCCAAAGTTTTGCTTAGGATTAGATCAATTCCAACGACAGCTTTAACAGACACATGTCAAATCCTGACTGACCTGAATTTTTCCTCAAAGATTAATCCTTCAGCCATAGTCAGCTTTAACTCTTTGGTGGGTGGACCATGTTTACAAAACCCGAGCAAAATCCTGCACCTTGTAAGCTATATCTGTGTATTTTACACAGATTCCTACTGCAGACCTGTGTGCGTGTAGTTACCTGTTTGCATCACACACATACATATCTCAATCACATCCACTGATTTTTCATTCTAAGTTTTACACAGTTTGTTGGGTTTTTTTAAGTGCAAAACATAGCTGGGTGTCAGTTATGTGACTAGTTAATGGTTTATAGTAAAACGGATGAGATTAATAGAATTTTAGTACTGGAAGACATGATTGCTACTAAATCCCAATACGTATATTTTAACACCACAAGTTTAATGGCACCTAAGCATGCCACCTGTTTAACTTTTACATCTTTTATGGCTAAATTGCAGAAAGTGAAATAATTAATTAGAAACAGTGGCTGTTATGTAGGAAGCTAATTTTTCTTTTTTCTCAGATACGCCACAACACTTAAGGTACAAAAATACATTGGAGTCATTGCAATAATACTACAACAGTACACCTTTCCAAATTCTCAGTTAAACTGGAGCAACTCAGAATAATTCCACCGATTTGTGGAGGATTATGAGTGAGGAATGCATTTCAGACTTAATTCCGTCAGCTTAATATTGTGTCATTCCATTATCTTGATCACAAACAAACTGAGTAATGCCATCCATTTTCCCAAGGAATTCATGCCTGTATAATTAACTACAATCAACTGTAACACAGATGGCATCGTATGATCCAAAAGCACTTTATGGAAACATTTTAAGCATGTTATTAACATCCCTAAATAACTATTTAATGCTACCTCTCCAACCCTCTTCTGCATGAACACACAACACAGCTGGATTTGAGAGTGGAAAAGGCAGTATTTAACTGCAACACTGTTATAAAAGATTTTCATTTCTTGGATTTATTCAATTTATAAATGAGCTTGAAAATAACAGACTCCGCTGTGGCAACAAAAACATTGTGCTTTAGATTTCAAAATTAAGACTAATTTCCAGAATGACTCATCCTTGTCAAACTCAGCTTTGAGGAACTGGGCAGCGTGGAAGGACACTGACGGGAGGAAAAACCTTTCTTTAGGCTGACCATGGTTATCCAAAAAAGACATTTCTATTTGACAGTTTGTTTTATTTCTCAGTAGATATGTGCCCAGTTCTAAACTAAGATAAAAGTTTACATTTAACAGCAACAGACAAGAATTTGAATGGAAAGTCGATTAATCTCCCAAATGAAGAGAGTTGCAAGTTGTTAGATGCCTGTCAAGCCCTACTGAAAAGCTGCTCCTTCAGCCTGAAAAACTGAGGATCAGATTATTTCAAACCTGATTTTTCATTACTGAATATCCTAGTTTAAATAACCTTTTCTTGACAGTTGCTGAGACTCCCCTCCCTAATTTCAGCCCATCTCTGCCCATTTATTTAATAGTGAGCATGTCCCTTGGCCCATAAACTGATTTAGAAAGAAAGCAAAAATATGATCAAGCAGACTTGTTGGAGACTTATTGTGACGATGCTTTAGGGGGACGGGCTGCAGTACCCACCGAAGGCGGCAGCGCTGGGGATTAACACCGTTCCTCTCCCACAAACATCTGCTTGATGAGGGCAGTCCTGGTGGGGGTTGGAGGTCCGAAAGCTCATGGAATCACGTGTGGGCCCTCCAGCATGATCTCAGATGGGAAGGTGGTCCCTGGGGAAGACCAAGAGAGCTTTAGGTAAATTCTGGTGAAAGGCAGATCTTTTGCATTATAGTAATGGAAGAGACAATGTGCCGCTTTTCACACTGGGCAAGCTTCTGGCAAGAACATTGCTAGAGAAGATAAAGCCAAGAGAGATATCCAATTTAGAGATGACAAACGAGTTCAGAAAAGAGAAGCTGTTCAAATATCACATTGCCATCACTTAAGATTTGGTGCTCAGTATCACACAACGGGGCTTCTTAACATTTTTAGTGCTGCCCACTTCACGAATACGCGGTGTGAGAACTGGAACTAGGGTGGGCAAACCATAATGAACATAAGAGTCATTTATATGGATTGTCACACAATTAGCTGGAATTATTTTAGGTACATGGATTTCTATCACGTGATAACATCATAGCATTTGGAAGGGAAATAAAAAACAGTTCTGGAAATTATTATGTGCTCTGGGGGTTATTAACTCAGCCTTATATTCCTTCCTGAAGGAAGCTGGCAATTCAATATATCAGAGCTCTGCAGGATTCAGCGAGAGCAGTGCTTTTTAATTATTGGTGTTCATCCATGCATTTGTACAATCTCTCATAACAAATTGGGAGACAACAGCGTCAGATTTTGTCTTCTTAAAGGAAAGAGCTGCAGAGACACACACATAAGAGGTCTGTTATACACAGATACAAAAGACAAAACCAGAGTGTTACTACTGTCAGTTTTAGTTAAAAAGCCAAGGTTTTCACAAGTCAGAAGAGCGGTTCTAAGTGGGAGTAGCACTAACTTCAGCAACAGCAAGTCATCTCCTGCAGAACTGGGGGTCCCCACTGCCCTGCGGCAGCTCCAGCAGGAGGATTCAATGAGTGTAAAGTTATATGAAGAGCTTGGGTCCCACTGAAAATAATCTTAGGCGTGGGACGGGCCAGGCGTCACACCCGAGGTCAGGCAGAGGTTTGAAGACAGCTGGAAACACCTCCTGAGCAGCCCAGGTCCAGGTCAGCAGCCCAGGCAGACACGGCTCCCCTCACAGCACCGCTGTGGCTCACCAGAGGGTTCTGGGCAAATTCTCTGTTAAACATGGCTAACGGAGACACTACAAAAAAGAAACAAACCAAACCTTCACGTATTTGTAAATCTTGCTCAGGAGATCAGAACTGCTGTATTTAGCTTATACACTTGGCTACAAAATAACAGAATTTATTTTTTTTTTACCATAAGAAAACTGTCAGCTTGGAGAGCAGACCTCAGACACACTCCTGTAAATCCCAGTCTGACCCAGGCACTGTGGTGCACAGAGAAGGACCCTACTGACGCTTGTGCTATGAAGCAAACTCTAAAGCAAGAACCAACGGAGCCTAGAACCCATGGCAAGTATCGAAGTACTCAGTATTTAGAATCATAGAATCGTTCAGGCTGGAAAGGACCTCTGAGATCATCGAGGTCCAACCGTTAACCTAACTGCCTGGTCCCCCTCTCACCCACGTCCCTAAGCACCACATCCACACGGTTTTTGAGCACTTGCAGGGACTGTGATTGCACCACTGCCCTGGGCAGCCTGTTCCAACACAGAGAATTTACATAGAAAGGAAGAAATACTCCAATTTTATCTGGTTAAGTACATATTTCCAACTCTAAAGAAAAGATCCACTTTTAAAAAGATCTCAAAAACAAACCAAACCAACCAACCAACCCAGCCCATGGAAGATGACGGAATAAAGTCCTAAGGGCAAAACGCCCTCCCAGATAACGAAACAGAAATACTAAAAAACCTTGCAGTAACAAAGCTCGTGTTTCTCAAAGGAGCGGCAAAGCAACAAGTCGGAAGGAAAATGCTGAAGGCAGGTAGGAAAGCACAGACTGGAGAGCAAGAAACGCTGGGTGTGACATGAAACAAACCCTCTATCTTGAGGCTGGTAACCGAGTCACTGCCAGGCTGAGGGCACGCAGACGCGGCGGTGGCTCCCTGCTGCTGACCTTGTCAAGGTGACTGCTGTTAGTAGGTGCCTGTGCATTAACCAGATGTACACGGCTGAGAATTTTTAAGCTATAATCTGATTTTTTAAAGCTGATTTGATATGAGATGCTGCATCAACCTTTCCAGTCAATTTGCTTGGCATGCAGATACCCATTTCTCTGTAGCTTCACAGAACAGATCCGTAAGGGGGTTTAAGACTTCCTTTCAGCATGGCAAAACCAGACCCATTCGCAAATATTTCAGGCTTTTAGGGGGGATAAAAGCGTAAAGGTTGTTTCAACCTAACTTTAACATTTGAAGTCAAAGGATCCATTCATCTGGGAAAATATTATTTTCAACACAAGAGCTCTATAATTTTTTTTAACCAAGACTAACAACCAGAAGAACGGCTGACTTTCACAGAAAACCACAGTTTGCATACATTACCATATTCAATATACCATTTCAGTTAGTAACAAGCATAACATAAATTGATCCCTCTAATGCTACACTAAATGTAATAGGCATTACACTGAATATAAATATAATTGGATTTTTTTTAAAATGTAAAAATAATTGGAATGAGCAACTCAGAAGGCGGACCATCCAAACCGAGTGTGCGGGTGCATGCGATGAGAAAGTTAACAAAAGTTATACCGTGTTATTGAGCCTCCTGCTACCAGGACCAAGAATGACAAATGTTCACAGAGGATTAAATCTCCAATAGCACCATGCGGCTCAGGTGGCCTCCACCTGCCTACAAAAGACATCCAGGGACCAATATACAAATTATTTAAAAAAACCCAAAAAAACCCAACACAAAACCCCTTACCATAACAGCAACTGCATAACTGCTGTCATAAGAGGTTCATGTGACTGACTAACACCAGAAAGCAACCCTGAAAGCTCTCCTGATCTTTGCTGCTCCCCAGCTGTGAGATTACACAGGACCAGACCCTCCTGGGCAGCACCCCGGCACCAACAGCAGCTGGCACCTGCAGAGCTGGAGTTTGGGTGTTTGCTGGCTCTACTACGGGACAAAACTGGGGCAATCTCAGGATTTGTAAGGGTATGGAAAAGTCTCTTCCCTGTTGCAGGGGGGAAAGAAAGGGAAAAAAAAGAAAGGGAAAAAGGGGAACCTCAGCAGCTGCTTCTGCTCATGCTCTCTATTGTGTCAGTACGATTTACTTGCTGGAGTTCACTTCTGTGGCCAAGTCACCCATTCCCGAGTGGCACCTTCTGGCGGCAGTGCCTGCTGATGTCCTGTCTCGGGAGAACTTCCTCCCGTGCAGATCCCTCTCTCAGGCTTGTTCAGCTAGCCTTGCTTTTCGTTGTGAAAAGTGCTATATAAAAGAACTGGGAAAACGTTCTCACAAACATCTCCATTTACAGATGGGAAACAACTACAGAGGGGCTCTTTCCTAGCTATTTGTTTAGCGTGGCATCTGGGTAATCTGGGATTTGCGTTCAGGATTTTCCAATCTTTTAGCCTTCTGCACTTACTCCTTCAGAGAAAGTTGCTTCTCGCATGGGTTGCACTACACTGATCTTTAGCTAAGAGGACGCGTCCATCTGGCTTCTGACTTTCTAGCTGATCATTGGTCTTAACAGCGGGGAGCAGCCAGCACGGGGAGCAGAGGCACTGGGTTCTGCCCGCAAGAAGCCAGTCAGGATGCCCAAGGGCACACGAAATGCTGCCTGCTGGGGTCTGTGTCCCTTCCAGCTGCTGCCATCACAGCCAGGCAAGGTCTCCAGCAGCGGCGGAGGGTGGAACTACGCGGCTGCAAAGCTCCGGGAGACTGGAGATGTGCAACGCTACGCACAGCAATAGCTGTGGCTGCTCTGCTCCGGGGTAACCCGAGTTTGTTAAGGTTTTGACAAAAAAAAAATCTGTAAGGACTGTGCAAATACACATAGATCATTAAAGCCATAAGAGAAGTCCATGGACTTGGTGCTGATGCTCCTGTGACCACCTGCACAGATAGCTACTTGCCAGCAGGCAAAAGGGTTTCCCAGCCTGACAGGTGAGCTGCCTTTGGGCTAGCAGACACGGCCTCACGAAACCTTGCACGTAAATGGGTGTGAGAATGTTAAATCTGAAACTCAGTTTCACAGCGTACACTTAGGGGTTGGACGCTTATGTAGTTAACTGCTTAAGAAGATTGAGTACCGTGATGTGTAGGAAACTCTAGTCATGGATGGGGGATAGAACCAAAGGAGGAATTACTACTGAAATGGGGATATTCACAGCTGTGAGCTCCAAGGACCAGCGCTAGGGCTGGCGGTGTCTGATATTCTGCTAGGGACCTGTAAAAAGAGTAAAGGGTAGGATACCAAAATCTGCTGATAATAGAGGATTATTTAGGTCAATCAAGATGAGAGAGGAATATAAAGCAAGAAAAAGGAAGAAAAAATAAAACAATAACCCCGAACTAGAGAATTAGGTAACTAGGCAACATGAAATTCAATACGGGAAAGTACAAGATAATCTATATTTAAAAATACAATTTGACATATCCTGCACACAGAGATTTATGAAGGAAAGATCAAGTCATCACTGAGGACATCTGTTGTGTACGTAGCTAGGTAAATAAGATACTTGACTGTAATAGCAGGAGATGGGAAATAAGATGAAAAGCATTATAATGGTGCAGAAAGGTAAGCGGTAGCTACTCATCATTACACTCATATTCATCTAAAAGAAACATAACAGGTACAACCAGCTAATAAAAGAATCAGGATCTGTGAATTTTTTGAAGAGACGTTAAACAGGCAGTTATAAAATGATGGATATTATGTAGGCGAAAAGGATGTTTCACTTACTTTTCCACACTAATGCAAGAAGAAGAAGCCACCCTACGGGGCACCGGCAGGAGGTAGTTACACGATTTTCCCAGTGGCCAAAGGACTCTTGTGTTTCGGATCACACACCAGAAACCCTGGCAGCAGCTCTCCGCCATTCTGCTGCGCCTGGGGCCAAACCACCACAAGCCAAACGCAACGGGGGAGGAAAACGCTGCCGCTCTGAGTCACAAGGTGCAGGGCGACAGCGGCGGAACTGGCAGCACCCAGCCCCAACGCGACCTGTAACAGCGTTCATAAAAGGCACAGCGCCAACTCCACTAGGAGCCTCCTTGGGTTCGGTTTCAGTAACTAAAGCAGCAGCGCAACAGGTTTTGCTGCAAATGCCTCCCAAGTATTGTCAAGAGCAGAACCATGTGGCTCTGAAACCCTTGCTTTGAATACACATTGCATAAATCCCTTACAAACGAGGAACCAGAGCATTCCCTGGGCTGGTACACGGTTAGCCACGGAGCCTCTGCTACACGGACCACAAAACATCCTGCAACACAAACTCTCCGAGGCGACCTGCTGGAAATAGTAAAGCAGAATGTGGAAGAGACAACTGTTTTAATTTGCAGGCATAGCACCTACATCAGCCCTAGAAGATAAAGCGTTAGGAGATCCTTGCTTCCCCAATCTGTTCCAGCTTTTACATACTCTGATTGTGGAAGGATGCTAAAACAAAGAAAAGAAATATCGTTAAAATTATACAGCCTGTCTTTGTAGTGCCCAGGGGTGGTGGTGGTTGTTTTTCTAAGAGGCTTATAGTAAAGATGACTGCAGTTTCACTTTATTTTCAGCCACATATAATTAGTAAAATCCAGCTTCGTTTCTCACAGTTAGCTACCATTTCTACCCAGTTCTGGACATGTAATTAAACTTCCACATTGCTTCACTTCTTTAAAGCATTCTCCCTACATAATCAAGAGTTCTCCCGAAAATAACTCTGTACGCACAGCTCAGCAAGGTGCTTCACCTGCAGCCTCCCCCATTGTTTCAATCAATCAGGATTATCATTTTGCTCTTCATTCTGCTTCTCACCCACCACGGGTGGAGCACGACCACCCCCTGTCCAGCTCCGATGTGCGCGGATGGACGATGGCCCCTCTGCCCAAGCTGCCTCTCAGTCTGTGGAGCCTGTGCAGGGTAATATTCTGCTTTATTACAGCCTATAAATAGGACTGTGGAGCCTCACAGTCTAACCATGGCACAATGAGGAGCACAGCGAGATTGTCCTCATTTCTGGAAATGCCTCACCTTAATCCCAGCTCCCATCAAGTGCATGTTACAGAGCTAACATGTCTCTACATCTGTTTTTAAACTTGTATTTAATTAAACCACCCAAAAGAAAAAACATTACGTTACATCTTCTTTGTGTTGTCCAGCAGCAGTCAGGTCGGACTGGGTGCTTTTCTGGCCTCCAACTAGCCCCGACGTCACCTCAGAGCTCCCCGTCCAGATTCAAACAAGTGTCGACACTCAGCATAGCATTTCAAAGTGTTTGTACTAAAATGTCAAACGTTGGACCCAAGTATAGGCTGGATGCACATTTCACTTTTGGGGCACAGAGCTCCATGATGGAGGGGAAAATGTGAATATGAACACAGTTTATAGGTATTTTAAGCCCATTTTGTTTCAACAGGCTGACAGAAAGGAGCACTGTGTGCACAGAATCAGGCTCAGAAGTTTACCTCAACATTGCCCTGAATCAGACTATAATTAGGAAAGAATTAAAATATGTACATGGCCATAAAGAATATGTACACTACATCCAAGACAGTATTTTTTCCTTGACAACTGTTTGCTACTGCAGTATAATTCAAATTATGAACCTGTTCCTACTGCACTCAGCGACAAAATCCCCCCCTCAGTGGGCACCACAAGATAAATAACGTTGGATTACGGACGTAACAGCCCCACAGAACGGGAAGGAGAGCGCAGCCCCGTGGCACAGACGCTGTCAGGCCGTGCAGACCCGTCCACCCCGAGCTCCACGTGCCCTTCCCAGGACATCGTTCCCAGTCTCTCTGGCGGTGGGCAGCTTCAGGACAGTCCCTACGCACCGCTCTGCCTTCGCTTTTGCTAATTGATCTGCTGTTTAAAAAAAAAGCTAAAAAATTCATTTTAGCAGCAAAATATACCAAAAAAAATTTGTCTTCAGTGACCTTTCAGAGAACATCGTGGTTCCCAGCACAAAGCAGTGTCTGACCTCCGCCCCACGCAGCAGCACCCTATTCCCATTCAGATTCAGACTTCCCTTGCACAAAGCGCATCAGGCAGGGCGAGAGCATGCGTTAAGGCTGAAACAACGAGGTGTCTTGGCCCTTCCATTTGATAGAATATTTGCCCTTCTGGTTTACTTTTTTTTTATTTCTGTACTGAAATCACACAGTTTCTTTTTTCATCTTGCTTTGTGTAACAGCCAGCGGGACAGGAAAGCCAGCCTGGGAGCGGGCCCGCCTGGGCAAGGCAGAGCGGGAGAGCAGCCCAGGGGCTGAGGGTGAGGGAAGGGGGCCGGGAGCAGAGGCATCAGCAGCGGGGCAGCACCAGCTCGGCAGAGGGGAGCAGGCGGAGGAACCGGGCGATGCTGACGGGCAGGCGCAGGAGATGCACCGCATCCCACCGAGACCGGTTTCGGAGGCCAGGCAGACCTGGCTGGGGAATACAAGTGGAGCTGGCGGGACAAAACTGCAAATTACATGGAAGAAAGAGTAGAGGTGCAGGTTTCCATGGTGCAGCAGCCGCAGCAAAGTTTGTTTGCTTTCCAAACATTCACTCTGGGCCTGGATGGGTTACAGCCCCGCTGCCTCCCTGCTCTTCTGCCTACAAAATGCAGGAGCCCAACGCATCTCCGCCTCCTCCTGTGCTGATACACGCACAGGACGGTGACTTCTGCTCCTGCCCTCGGGGGACGTTGGCTCGTGCTACAGCATCTGCGCAGCGGACAGGGAGTTTGAGCTGGGCCGATTACCTGTGCAGCAGCAAAGTCACAGCCTCTAAAGATATCGCTGAGCTTTTTGTTTACCTTTTAAAAACCTACTAAAAAGTACATGGAAAACATATATTCAGTCATAGCATCTTGACTTTAATATTTGCTTTTGAAATGTTCTTATTCTTAAAACACAAATCTGCAATTTACAAGTGACCACAAATGAAATGTCCATGTATATATTTGAAATAATAGCCAAAGATTATTTTTCTGTCTAGATAATATATACCTTAGCAGCACTTCAACCAAACCAGAATTACTTTCAAATGTCAAGTGCTACATTTTAATGGTGATCAGCGAATGCTCCCATGTCCCTGTACTACCTGCAGTTTCTCTGTCGTAAGGAACAACCCTAACTCCCTCCTCCCCATATAAACTTGGTCTCTGGATTTGACACCCAGTTCTGTCGACTTAAGAAGATGAAAAAAGCTTCAGAAGCAAACAATCTTTGATTGTGCATCTGAACCACTGAAACACGGTATAGAAGCAAGTATAAATAAAGCTGTTACAACTCCAGCAAATAAGAAACAGTGCAAAGCCTGGAAAAGTACCAGGCCTTCTCTACAGAGAGATTTATAAATGTGAGGAAAACAGAATAGACTCGGGACACTAAGAGAGGCCGCTCAAACAGAAAATCATTAGCTGCTTTACTGCAAGGTATGTATAAGCAGTGGAGGAAGCAATGCGCCTGGCTACCCACCACCTCGCCATTCAATCTGCGAGAGGAAAACACACAGAATTTCCCTTTCCATCACGAAGAAAGCTCTCCAGTCATGCCAGCCACCTCCTGCCCAGCAGACCCGCTCCACGTGCCACGGCCCCTCCTGCTCCCCACCCCGGCAGGCCCAGGCTCCCCTGACCTACGGTGCTAACACCCACGCCAGGGGATACGGGAAGATGCAGTGCTGCATCCAGAACAAGTCCCTGCGAGAGCAGTGACAGCCACAGCCCGTTTCCTGACGCAGGACTGCACTCTGCCTTCAGAGAGGGAAGGGGCCACCACCGTGATTTGCCCAGCATTTGCCTTAGAAGAGCCATGCAACCCCAAGCCCTGTAAGACAGAAATATAACTGTACACTTCTACAGACTGCATTAAACTTACAATATACTTTATATGAGATTTAAAAATCATTTCAGACAAGAAACGCACTCGAGAAGGATTCTGGACAGCCTTTCCTCACCTTTGCTTCAACTCCAGCAGCGCGGCGTCTCCCGGCTTGTCACAGCTCCAGCTCCGAGGGGGCTGTGACTCAGCAAAGGGAGCAGCTTTTTATTTTTCAGATGGAACTTACCAAACCGTGCCAGTATTACGGGGAGGATCTGCTGCCTGGATCCACGTCTCTGCCGGTCTCTCCTGAGATATTTCTACTGAACCCTCCCCATCTGGTTATGTTATCATAACAGGAAACAGTTTCTTTGGGGAAAAATCAAATGCAAGCCTGCATGGGAATCAGGCTGAGCAAGAAAGAAAAAATTCCCAACCTCTATCTACACTGTATTTAAAAGAAAAGGTGGCGTCTTATTATTAGCCTAGGAGTTATGCTGCTCCCGGTCAGGCATCCTTAGATCTGCCAGCATCTGCGATGCAGCTGAAGCTCGGCAGAAGAGCAGCCTCCTGCCCGAGAAGCCCCCAGGCAGGCTGGCGGAGGCGGGAAGCGCCCCGGCAGCGAGGCAGCTGCCTCCGTTCCTGCCCTGTAGTATCTGCCCACTGAAAGCATCCCTCTGGCCCTTCCACAGACACAGATCGGCTGGAGGGTCGGTGGTCGCAAATCAGCTGGAGGGTCGGTGGTCACAAGCCCTGGCACACGGCAGGGCAATGGGGCGCGTGGGGAAGGAGCTCTTCACCCTAACCACAGTCCCTGCTCACAGGCCAGACCTCGCTGCCTCCCTCTGCTCTGCACTGCCGAAACCACGGAGAAACTGCACATGGAAGTCTCTGTGCAGGGTTTCAGCTGAGGTGTGCAGGCTGAGATCGCTCTCGGTTGGGCTGAGCCTACGTAAGGCGGCAGTACCTCCGCGGTGCTGCAGGTACAGGGTGCGCTGCCCCAGCTGTGCAACCTGCGGCTCTCACTGCTAAGAAACTCTGAACTCCAACAGCTCAGGAACAGAAAAGCTAATGAACATTTTAAAATCCCAAGCTTATTCCAATGTAAAATCCCATCTCTTACACCAGCCTAAGCAGCCTAGGCCACACATGGCAACACATGGCAACACGTATTCAGGTACGATGAACTGTCTCCAGAAATGCTGAACATGACCAGCTCCAGTGCCAGCCGTTCATCAGGTCTGAGACACAAACCATCCATCTCTCATTCGTTTTCCGCTCCCTCTGCGGTCCCTGCCAAGAGGATGCTGCTGTATGGGATGCATAGGGCTCCCCCGAGCCCCATGAAGCTCCCGGGCAGGATCTGGGGTGCTCCCAGCGCCACTGTAGCGATCCTACAAGACTATTTTCCTTATCCAAGATGTCCCAGTTCCCCATTACACCAGATAATAGTGACTGACTTTTTTTCTTCCCCAGGGTTATTTTCCAATGTTTTTTTTAATTACCTCACTTTAAAACGAAGATAAGAAAGATGTTGTCACTGCCGCTATAAACTCTATTTGCTAATAACTCTCAAAAGCAAGTGTAAGAGAGAAAGCAAAGGCTCCAGGTCCAGCCCTGTTCAGCTCTGGCTGCTGCAGGCAGGGGATCACTGCCAGGTTTCGCGGACGATGCTCAGCGCAGGGGGACTGGGAAGCGCCTGCGGGCAGGGGTACCCGCAGCCCGAGCCCTGCTTCCACCGCGACCGGGGGAGCCCTGTCCCTGTCCGCTCCCTGAGACCTGGCCCGTGGAATTTAAAACCATGAGTAAATGTAATTGTAATGAATGATTAGCTCGTTACTATGGAGAATGAAAGCTGAAAGTTTACTTCCAGAAGCATCTTACCAAGAAGTGCTTGAGAGTTCAGCCTGTGACAAATTAGCAAACGTACTTAATTACATGAAGTCTTTCCCTTCAATTTTTTAATTAGAAGCAAGAATGTGGATGTCATTTACATAAAAAGATTTTCTTGTTTTTCTTCCACTGCTACTGCAACTGAATCCCAATCATACCCTGCAAATCTCCATGGATTTAATAAAGTCCTCAGGGTTACCAAACTTCTGACCATCAGGCTTTTGAGATGCAGGGTACTCCAGCAGCAGTCAAAAATTGGTGCAGAAAAGATAAGTACACAATTTTTACATCTATCCGCAGCCATAAATCTGTTTAAATCATTAAAATATTAAAGATCATCAGCTATAATTTGGCAGGTGTTTACCAGTGAGAACTTCAAATATTTCTTCTAATAAAGGGCCTTGACTCCGTACGTACCATGGGATAGCCCGTGGCTGAGGGACGTGGGGTAAAAAGCAGCAACAAGGAAAACTTCACAGCCCCCCCCTCGAGACCCATGGATTTCCAAAAGCCTTCTGCTGCCCTGGGGCTGGGCCCTGCCCGCCGCCAGGAGCGAGTATTTCCAAAGCTGGCACTTTCCCCCCGTGACCCGCATCCACCACTGCGTCAGAGATGGCACACCGGTGCCACAGGGCACGAAGCCAGACAAGGCGGCTAGCAGGAAGCCTTTGAGGAGCATCTGTCCCCACCAGCGCACTATCATGGAGAACGCCGAAAACCACCTACAGCTGCACCGCCACAGGTCTCATCCTTACGAGCGCCATTTTGCAACGAGAAAAACAAGAGGTGCCTGTTGGTGATGAGAGGACCTCACCGGGAGGGGAAGCGCTGGCTGGGAGCGCTGTGCTGCAGGGCCTGGGCCACGCACGCCGTGCCGCACGGGGCGGGCTGCGGCGCCGGCACCCGCTGTCTTCAGCGGGTAGAACAGCTGCCTACGGCCATAGCAAATCTCCTACTGGTGCTGTCACCCACAGCTATGGATCATAGAATCGTTCAGGTTGGAAAGGACCTCTGAGATCACCGAGTCCAGCCGTTAACCTAAGTGCCTGGTCCCCCTCTAACCCACGTCCCTAAGCACCACATCCACATGGTTTTTGAGCACTTGCAGGGACTGTGATTGCAGCACTGCCCTGGGCAGCCTGTGCCAGGACCTGACCGCTCTCTCCGTGAAGAAATTTTTCCTAATATCTAATCTAAATCTCCCCTGGCACAACTTGAGGCCGTTTCCTCTTGTCCTGTTGCTTCTGCCTGGGAGAAGATGTAAACAACTGTGCAGATAGAAACACTGGCCCAGAGCTGATGCAGTCACCAGTGTAAAATGAGAAATAAAAGGTATAGTTGAGAGCTTTAGAATGGATTAAATGGGTGAATGAGTAGGAAGACAGAAGAATAAAATTTTCATGGCATGCAGAAGACCATAAAGGTGAATACTTGAATAAAAAATAATAATAATAAAAAAAAATCAATATTAGCCTGAAGCGCTACAGAATCACAATTTAAAATGGCAAGACTTGAAACCCCCAGGACACCGCACACGCTCTCTGGGCAGCCTGTTCTGCCCTGCTTGGCTGTCCTCCCGCCGCAAAAGTTGCTGCTCACAGCCGGTCGATACACTGGCCTTCCTTCAAAGCGGTGGGAGGCACCAGTCTGAATCCTCCCACGAGCAGAGAATCCCACCACATTCACCCTAATTATACACGAACTACGGTAACGTCTCTGAAAAGGGAGGGGAAAGACAGGAGGAAAGGCTGCAACATCTCTATTGCTTCCGCATTGATTTCCCATGCAGTCTGGCTCCTGATTTCCGCTACTTTGTTTTTGTTATAATATCCTTAAAATGGAAATAAAATATCTTGTTTTGAGCTAAATAGACATTTTCTGTGATCAAAGTTTGTCTTGTCTCACCCTTCTTCCCTTCCTGCTTCTCTTTATAGCACAGGTTAAGGCAAAAAAAAAAAAAAATTTGGTTTGACCCACACTTTGACAACTTTTTAGCATACAGCCCTATGAAAGGCAAAAGAAACCAAGTTTTATCAGAGGCCTTTGAAAACACAAGTATTTGTGCCTTACTGCCAGTTGGGGATTTCTGTTCCTTCTTTCCCCACCTCATACTTCGGATCCCAAGACGCAAATAGCCCCATCCTTCCCCGCTGGACGAGACGCTGCCGCGCGCGCCACGTCCCTGCCCAGAGGAATTGTTTGGAAGACGCAGGCCGGCCGACGCGACCTGCGCGGGCTGAGCAAGGCTCACTCGATCCATTGCAGCGATAGCATCGCTCTTGCTAACCGGATTTAAAGAAAAGATTATTTTCTTCGCTGGCAAACGGGCTTGTAGCCAACAAGATTTTGAAAACGTATCCTCAGGAACAACTTACCCACGCAGCAGCTTTAAAAAGCCCCAAGCCCAGCAGAACACTTGCATCCCTCCCAGTGGGAGCAGCCGCAGTTGCTAGGGAGCCTGGGCTGCCCGTGCAGCCCTGCCCTCCATGTGCTTTGCTTTATTTCAGACCGCCTTCTGCCTGTCTGGGAGCAGACGGCGACTGCATCCCTGCCCTGTGCTTTCTCTTTTCATCTTCTCTCTTCTATTTTTTTTTTAAACAGAAGGGCAGCAACGCTGCTGCAGATCAGTAAATTATATTCACAGTAAGATCTCAAAGGACTGTAGACAAAAGGCAATATCTGAAGCACACCGCTACTGTGATGAACTTTGCTGACTGAAGAATGTTTATAATGGATTTATTTCCCAATCATTTTAGTCAAAATGTTAAGAAAAAAATTGTGATGATGATGTCAAAAATGAAACTAAAATGTTTTAGAATGACATTTGAATTTTTAGAATTGCTTACATTTAATTAAAAACAAGAGTTTAAAAGCCCTATTTTAAAACATTTTCTTCCAAGAAGAATGCATTTGTGTCATTGTTTTTTATTCTGTCTGGGAGGGGCTTAAAGGGAGAAAGAAGTTTCCCAATAAGGAAAGACGTTTCTGAGATGTTTCAGGTGGGCTAGTGCATGAACTAGGCCAACAGGTTTCACTGTCCTGTGTTAGTATAGGCTATCCCCCTACGGAAAACCAAAATCTCAAAGGGATCCAGGCAAAAATCCAACCTGATCCCAGCAAGTCTGCAAGACCGGCTGGATCCCGGTGCTGCAGCGGGCACAGAGCAGCAGAGGCACGGGCACACCGCCACGCGAACGATGCCGTCTCCTCCTGCGTGGCAGCAGCTTGCATCCGAGGAGCTCAAGGCTAGGAGCAAATCCACAAAGCACAGAACAGTCTACATGCAATTTGCGCTTTCTTTCTTTCTTTCTTAAACACAAAAAAACCCAACAGTTGCCTAAAACCCAGGCAGGAGGAGGAATGGATCTCTTCCTGCCCTAACCCAGTCAGCTCCAGCAAACCTGTTCAAGAGGGGTTTGGAGAGGAAAGCTTCTAACTCAGCCGGGAAGCAGGATGGGTTTTTTCCTGCTATTGCCAAAGAGAAGGGATCTATAAATTTTGTTCTTCTTTGTCCTTTATCATCTCTGATGACTTAGCAGCAAATGCTAAAAATAAATTTTCATGCTTCAAGTAGATGTGGCATAATGCTTAAAAAAATACCCCAAAACCTATATCCCAGAGAGAATATTACAAATATTTCAGAATCCAAATTAAACTTTATGAAGAGGTACTGTAAACCTGCCAAATGTGATATTTTACATACAGCTTTGGCTCTGTAAGCTCCTTTCTAGTCCTCTTCTCATGAATGAGACAGAACTTAAGATAGTCACACATTTCTGAAGAGCAGTCTAACATCAAGTGCTTAGGATTTACTGCACAAAGGCATTTTTGGAAAACAATGACCTAAAGCCGTTACGAGTTGTAGAGGAAATGAAGCAATATTCCAGCCTCCAGGGGCAAGCTGGGGCCAGTCAGGTTTCCACGTCCTTCATATTTCTGACGTTTCATGCAGACTTTACAGACAGGCGGTAGGCAGGACACAATCCAAATCCAGAAACCGGTTTGAACTCCCATATGAAAACACAACAGTAATGAGATAACTATATTTTTGTAACAAATAACTGCTACTAATCCCACCTGCATGACTGATGGCCTAAATTTAGATGTAATAAAACTGATTTTGGCTGTAAATAACATGAAATAATGTCTCAAAATTTTGACTCAAAGTGAGTAAGCTAGAGCTTGGAATCCAAAACGCCAGGGAAACCTGAGGGACCTAAGCTTGCACTCATGTTACTTTAAATAGATGGTCACATTAATATGAAATAAGCATCCATGAAATGATGTTCATAATCACAACCTTGAGCCAGCGAACCAAAGCTAAGTTTTATGAAGAGTCACCAATAAACAAAAGTTGCCTTTTTTTAAAATCGCATCCAAGGTTCTGCACGCTATCACCTATTGCACCTGAAGCGCTCACCTGGGGAAAGCTGTCTGTTGCCTATTTTCCATGTGAGGAAACGCCTCCATTTACATCAGTGAATGTAACTGATGTGTATGTCTAGGCCCTTTGGGCAAAACAGTAGTTATTCGGGTCCTTAGTGTTGATCACAGTTGATCATAGTGGGGAAAAAAAAAAAATCTTTGTGCAAAAAAATTCGTTTCTCTTTTGTACAGTTTGACTTCCCTTTTCCTAAAGGCTTATACTTTTTATAGAGAGCTTATATAGATATAAACTCATATATATCTATATGTGTGTGTATATATATAAATATCTATTAAAGTAATTGGGGTTTGGTATGGCATTACTTAATAAATCAATCACAGCAATCTGAAACATACAGGTCGCCCCCAGTACTAAACACCTTAGCATATTATCCACGCACTAAAGATTATTTTTGCAAGAAGCTCAAAGGGCAAAATCTTCCCAGGTACCCCAGGGAATTATGCCTTGAGGATACTTCTACATTTGTTTAGGCGCCTAGAAGTGGGTTCTGGTCCACAATTTTAAATATCCAGTTGCTTTGTTCAAAATTAACTCTTTAATTACTTAGTTACGTGCTCAGCCCACGCAGCGCGAAGAGCAGTGCTGGATGGCCGCAGCACCACGGCAAGCCTGAGGCAGTAAAACTTACACAACCCAGTCATCAGTCGGCGGCTCATCCCACCGGTAACTGCGTTAAACGTGCAATGTGGGCGCACGCTCAGCGCCGCAGCAGCAGGCTTCGTGCTGCAAATCACCAACAGCAAGAGGCCATAAATGAGCCGAGAGGCCGGCAGCAGCTTCAGCGCAGTCAGTCAGCAGGTTCATGCCACCACGGAGACGGGCAAAGCCCAGCACCGGGGGCGGCTGGAGTGACCTGTTTGGGGGTAGGCAGAGGTGGCCATTCGGCATATGCTTACGTATCCTGAGTTATTCAAGAAAGCGCTACTGAAAACCCCTGCCCTACCTCTAAACTGTTACGTCCATACGTGACACGATGTGCCTGGAGCTGAGAGTACAGACACAGGGACTGCAACACAGGGGTTAAAATGATGATAAACAGACACAAGATACTTCCAACGCTCTTAAATCACACACAGAGTTACTATATGTTCCTAGAAACAGAGGTATTTAAAGAAGTGATAAAGAGAGAATGGATGCTAAGGCAAATGAAAAGATGAGGCGTTAAGCCCTAGGGTTGGCTGGAGGCAGGAGCAATGTATTTCACAATTTCCAGGAGAGTTTTTATTAGTAACTGAATTACCTGGTTTCATTTAGTGCTGGTATACAGTAATATCTTCAAACTCTGTTCCAAAGACGCATCTGCTGTTTTAACAAATCCTTACATCTTTTGCTCCCTATCTTTCACTCATGATTTGGAGATGTATGTGTACATCTATTTCTATGTAGACATTCCTTCCTAGGAGGTACATCTACTCTTGAGCTGACTAACACTACTTGATACCACTGTTTGTTGATTGGCATAGAAATATAAGCAGAAGAAAAATATTTATGCCTGTATAATGTTCTTCAGTGTCAAATACAGTTGTTGAGTGACTTATTTTTAAATGACAGTAATGATATTTTTAGCAGAAGCACCTATTTTTCTTTAGTTTCACGTTTATTCATTACACTGAGTTAATCAGCAACTTTTTTCCCCCCCTCGCATAACTGTCACTGCTCTTACAGCAAAATACATCCAAACATTTCTGACAGCATCAGGGAAATGGAAAGCAGTTACTATGTTGAGATGGACAACGAAACCGGACCTGTTACCGATGCCCAGCCCCTTGCCAATACCAATACATAGGCCAATGAATAAGCATCTTGCTTCTTGGAAGCCATTTCGGATTTTCAAAAGCACGCAGCGCTGGTGTAGGTCTGCTCCTGTTGAGCATCCCGGCTCTCCAGCCTCTAGCTTTAGCTGATGGAAGAAATGTCTTACATCGTTTGCTTCCACATGAACTCTGTACACCCAGAAAATGCCCATGAAGCTCATTTCCCCTCCACTCCGGGTGTTCCTCACGAGAGGTTGGTAGAGACATTGGAGAACAAATGCAAGCCATGCTGTAAGGCCGGCCCCTGTCCCTGAGGCCTGCTTCATCCCCTTGCCATCCAGGCCTCTCCTAGTGCCAGATATAGATGGCGATAACGGAGTGAAAACAGAAAAAGAGTGTAACACCTACTGTTTCCTTCTCCCAGGCAAAATCCGGACTTTCCATCGAGGTTATGGAGTCTCAGCTCTCCCAGGCTGTCAGTGGCATAGGCTCTACCCAAAGAGGATACCAGCCCAGCAAGAGCTGCTCACACCCGCGTTGCCCGGTGCACCAGGTACAGCGTTAACTCATTCTGCCATCCCCAAGGCGTTCCTGGGGCTTTCACATGGTAAAGCAATATTCACAGCAGAGACCATTAATAGAGGGGCAATGGGGATTCCTCCACCTCAGCTTGACTTTTAGCAGCAGAAAAAAAAAATCTCACATTGTATTTCTCATAATGGTATGAATTTTACAAGGAAGGGAGGGAAAAAAGTTTTATGCTAAGAGCTTTTTCCCAATTTTTTTGCAAGTCCTTTACCAAGCGGCACATTACACAGCAGCAGAGCTCACTCCAGCTGCCCGTGGGTGTTCGGAGGGTTTTATTCATCCTCCCGCTCTCCTGTGGGTTTGGATATGCCAGCTCTGTCAATACCAAATCGATTCTGGCCATCTACTGCCATCCTGCTGGTTACCCGGCACTTCTGAAGAAAGCCATTTCACACACTTCCCTATTTCAGATTTTCCCTTTGAACAAACAAAATAATAATAATAAAACCCCCAAAAAACTTTGAGGGAAAAAGAGCGCAGTTATATTTTTCTGCTCCTCCTCTTGATGGTGAGCCTGACGCACGGACTCGGTTACTCTCCCTGTCCTCTGCGCTGTCTGCTTTGCCTGTCTCAGCCCCTTCAGACATCCTTACCCACCGCTGACTTCACGCGGGACAACTCCAGGAGTGCATCAGACATTCCTCTCTTTTCCATTCCTCTCCAAATCTCTGGTAACTCACATTGGTAACAACCACTTTCTGGGTTGCTTGCTTCTCCACTGTGTTTCTGCTTAATTTGTGATTATAAAATCTTATCAGGCCAAAACGATAAGCCAGCCTTAAGTGGCACACAAATATTTTAGTAGGAGGGGAAGAAAAAAAAAAAACAAACCCAAACCAAAGAAAGCAACAAAATTGCCTCTGTTTAGGAAGAGCTGCCTGGCTCCCTGCCAGGCTCTGCCCTAAACCAGGTCAGCACTTCTCAGCCTGCTGGGCTAATTGACAGTGTAATGAGGGGCACCTGTGAGCAAACAACCAGGTTTTTAACTCCTGCTAAGCTTGAATGTATCCTCGGGGCAGTTAAGCATAATGAGATTTCCCTTCCACTACAAGCTGGCAAACCATGGAAGTCCAAAGCTTTGGCAGTGATGGTTTTGTCCCTGTAAATCGTATCAACAGGTATAAGCAATATGTGGCACTGGAATTTCTGCGTGTGCAAACCAGCCACGTGTTCAGGAAAGCCTGGGAAAAGGAGAGAAAACCAAACCAAAATACCTCCCTTTGTTTCAAAACCTTGTTTTGATTTTTCTCTAACTGTGCTGCTAAATGTTGCTATCTGTGATCTCGGGAGATAAAAATCAGCCTTTATTATACTTTTTAAAGTGAACTAGTCTTTCTCAGTGCCTAACCCATGGTTATTTGAGCTGTTCAACAACGACTGCCAAATGAATTTACTGTCTATATTACGGACCAGGAAAAAAATAAGCCGGGAGGTGAAAAGGCCAGAAGCAGAACAGCCCGGTGCCTGACGGGGTAACCAGCGCAGCGAGCCTCTCCCTGCCCCCTTCGCAACCTCCGTGGGCAAACCCCACCAGCGCCTGATAAAGCCTTGCATAGAACACGGAGAAAAAGGAAGATGCAAGCAGAAGGTGAAAGCGTCGAAATGTAGAATGAATCCTTCTGCGAGCAACATAAATAATAAATCATCCATCCTGGCGTGACAAGCCTGCCTTAGCCCTCCAGGCCCAGAACCGCAGGCACCCGCCGGGGCGGAGGGAAGTCTCCTGCGGCTCCCGGCAGCGCTCTCAGTTCTGGCCATGGGGAGCCAGGGGCTTTGTGGAAATATCAGATCTTGGTTTACACAAACAAAATCCATAATGCTTCCTTCAAGGGCAAGTGGCAAAATAGATAGCTTATGCAGTAAAAAGTTGTGGCCCACCAGTAAAGTAAGTTTTTAAGGAGCCATTCAAAGCACTAGAAATCCCAAACCTGCTTTGATGGGAGAGAAAAGGCTTTTAACAACTGCAAGCATTATCTGAGATAAAATGGATTAATATTGACCGTTAAGTCACTGTGTTTTCCTTTTACTTATTATTACTACAGATCAAGCTAATAAATTTTCTCTTAAGACCCTTTGCATTTTTACTTTGCTAAGGCCATGCAAATATTTCCTTTGCCTGTGGCTTCCTCTGACTTCGCTGTGAATGCAAACCAGAGATCTTGAAACTTCCAATGATCATCACACCAGTCACGGCAGCAAGACCTGACTCACGCTCACATAACGTTTGCTGTCAGCAAGCTTCAACATCCTCAGTGCATCACCCCCGTTTTCCAGACAGGGCAGGGCTTTGTGGACAGCCGAGCGGCGAGCCGGGCCGCCGGCGCTCCCGGCACCTGCGTGTCACAGCCACGTGCTCCGCGCTCTGCCTCACTCTCCCTTAGAAGTTAATGTGTACTCCAACCATTTTTTGTTGAACCGAACCATACGTATGATCTGCCTTGCCGTCCAACACAAAAAGCATTTCCCAATAAATACTGTCGGGATAATCTGGCCTTACCTAGCATACAAGAAGTAATTAGACAACAATGAAATAATGAGTTGTGATTAATCATTTTATTTTGCTAACAACAAAAGCAACATGTAAAGATAAAAATGCCAACAAGCATCCCATAAATCACTATGGATATTTACTGCTATGGACCAAACACTTGGTACTTGCTAGCTCCTGTCTTTGAGCGAAGGCAAAATTCAGGTATCACATTGTGGTACACAAATCTCCGCAATTCTCCAAAGTGACAGAGGCTGTGGCTATAAATTACTATCCACTTCAACATACAAACATGACCATATCAACCATATTTAGGGAACCTTTTTTTCCTGTTTACGTGAAAATCTGAAACAGCCTTTGAGGTAAATAAAAATCTGTGCTTTGGATGGTTGTATTAGATTTCTACTACGCCTTCAAGTTTCTCATTAACTTTCTTTGCTGATATTTCTTTTCAGATAGAGTAAGAAAATACCACATACAAGAATGAACCTTCTATCTATAAAAAGTCAACATTATGGAACATTTTGATGGAACTTCAAAATCTAGTGTTATCCTGTGGTGTGAGCACCAGTTACTGGTTGGAAAACACCTTCTGATTTAGTCTGATCCAAAAGGAATCCAGATTGTGGATGCTGAGACCATACCATCATGCAAACCAAACCGCAAATGGGTATCATCAAGAGATTTGCTTTAAAAGCACTGTCCTCATCCAAACTAGACACGTTCTTGTTATAAACATGGCTAGAATTCATTTGTTATGGAGGCAGCTAAAAAAGTAATCCAATATCAAATGAATCAAATCATTATTTTAGTATAGAATTAGTTAAAATGCAAAACGTAGCAAAAACTTTTCAGGAAAGCCATGGGAATATTAGTGTGAGTCCTACTAGAAGTTAGTGCAAATCAGTAAATCTTCAGACACTTGAGATATTTAGCAAAGTTCTCCCTCCGGGCATACCTTGAGTCCCTGAAGGCAGTAAGATTTCTGACATTGACTCGGTGGCATCGGAATCAGGCCTTTTGTGTGTGATTTTTTTTTAATTAAACACCATTAATACGGAGTTTGTTTCAGATTTACATCCCAGTAAAATATAGGATGTGCCATCTGGAGTTCATTAACGCTGTCCTTTACCTACAGTGCGTGCCAGGGGACACATCTGTTTTGCAACTAAGGGTCATGCAAGACAAAACAGAGCAGTCAGCAAAAAGATGAGAAGCCTTTTTGGTATTAAAAGCCCAAGTTGAATCAATTACGTCTATACTGATACTCAAAGGGTTGAAACAGAGGAATCAGGATTGCCGCAGACTGATGTCTGAACAGCATCTCACACCACAGCAGCCTTGCACAGCTAACAGTTTGCCCTGCAATGAATACCAGCCTGCTTCCAGCGGAATAAATTCTGGCTATGAGCTCAGACAAAATCACCCTCGTGCAATCTCCACCATCATTTGGGCAGCAGCTTTCCAGACCAGATGCAGGTTTCAGTTAGCCCTGGGACAGCTCAGGGGGCATCGCCCTCCTTCGAAACCCAGGCCCGCAGCCAGCCTCCCCGAGCAGCCAGGCCTCCCCGCTGCGCTATGAAATGGCAGCTGAGCCTGGAACCAACAACAGGAGAAAACGAGAACCCAGAAACATTAGTTTAAAGGATAGAAAATAGACATTCTGCATCTTAAACTGACTCTTCTTTTCACCCGAGCTCCACGAAAAATAAGGTCCCCCTTTGCACATGACCTTGTCAATGTCAAACGACCGTGGCACCGTGGGATAACTCGAGAAAGCAGCACAACAGGATATCCTTTGGGCTTAAAGAAAGACGACGCTCCACACCCTGCCGCTTGCATGTGGGTTTGAGGACACAGATTTTGTCCTCCAGACATTTTCTCAAGCCTTCCCGAACTATTTCTCCTCAGACACTGCCTCTGCTTTTACGGAGTACCAAAGGGAGGGTCACGCTGGAGGATATAGGAAGCTGCACAGATGGAATTTATTGAACCTACATTTTGATTCTGATTGTTTATTCATCAGTGAATAACAGATCCCTAATCACGTGTTCCTGGAAATAACGATTTGTGGATTTGCATAGAACTTAAGAGCTTTTTAAAAATCTACAAGGATGTCATTCTCCATTAGAATAATTTCTACAGAACTGTACTAAATTCCTGAGATCTTTGGGGTTTTAGGTCTATTTAACTACAGAGCACTTGGCTGTAAGTGCCAAAGGAAAACTAGGGAATTACCTTTCTAGGTTAGACGACTGGTAGAAATTGCTTAGTATTTTGCCACCAATAATAGTCACCACTTGATGCTCTAGGGACAAGTAAGCTTTGCGTGCAGATAAATGCTAGTAGCCAGTTGTGGTCAAATAAAGACAGGATTATGGGAATGATTTCATTGGGAAGTCTGAGGTACTGGCTAGTATTTGGCTGCCTTTACCATAACATATATTAGTACAAATGCTGTTATCTATCTTAAAATTACTCAGTCCTGTTAGAGTCTCACAGCCAGAGTAGTGGGATGGAATAGCTTTGGGTTCAAATCCTACATCCTAGTCACTTGGTTTGTGTAACATTTTTAGAACCTTCTTTTTTTTTATTTTTCCATTTAAGCTGAACCTCTGCTGTTGATTATACATGAAGAGCTGGACTGGAGAAGGTGATAAACTTAGAAGGCAGATGTTTTAAAGGAAAGTGTTAACAAAGATCAGTATTTAAAGGCCTTCACTTGTTAAGATTCACTTGCTGACACTATTTTGAATGTGAGCTATCCGCAATAAAAGGTCATATTTCAGAGATGCATTGGGGGGGGGGGAAGTGAAGTAAAGTTTTATTCTTCATCTAAATTGACAGTGCACTTGCAAACTTTCTGAAACTTCACCAAGTAGGAGGTGTTGACAACCGTCACTTTCAGAGCATATAATAAGGGAAAGATTTATAGGCACACAGTTCCACAAATAATTCAAGACTAGAATTTTTCAAGACAACCAATGGGCCTTAAGCACATTCTTAAAAGTCATCTTAAAATGGGGTGCTATTTTTTCCATCAGGGCCCTAGTGACAAATGAAACTTCCTCTAGCCAAGGCATTCCGGTATCCTCACACCAGGGTCTTTTGCCTTTTAATTCACCACTACAAAAGCTAAACTTTCTACCAGTCTGATATTTCCAGGTGAAAACCAAGCAGTTACTACTCAGAAAGCTGACAGGAGCCAATACCAAATAGACAAAGTCCACTGCAAAAGTAAAGCATTAAGACAGCCCCTACACCAAACTTTCAATTTCTGAGCATACTTTAAACACCTACCATGCACTTAAACATATAGAGAAGAGCAAAAGTGGAGAATAGGTGGTAGGTTAAGAATTCTGTATGTCAGCAGAGAGCTGCGAGCCTAGACCAACAGCAGTGAATGGCTCCTGCCAGTGAATTATTATTTTATACCATCCACATTTCTCTGGAAGTATCATGATGTGAGAAATAACAGACAAAAGTCAATCTGATGCCAATGGATTTGTTTTGTAATTTCTGTCTGTATTTTAAACAGTGTCAGTAGAGGCGCAGCCACATTAACTGGAAGGAAAAGAAATCTTGATGAGATAAATGGCATTTAAAACCACCAAGGTAGCAAGCAGCTGGGAAAAAAATGAACTTTCTTTTTTTAATCTAACAGGTTAAACAGCACAGAATAGGAAGCAGTTCTCAAGACATGCCGTATATGCGTTGGAGTTCAGAAAATAGGAAATGTCCAAATCAGTTAGTGAGCACAGAAACCAGATTACTTTGTTACAGTAATTCATCATAACTTGTATTACCCTGAAACACCAACATTCACGGCTGCAGAGGACATTTATCAACAATTACAGGCCCTGACATTTCGACTCAATCATATATGACAGAGACTCCATGAAGATCCTGACGAATAAATGGAGCAGGAAGGTGCAGCCCACTTAACCAATGAAGGGCAGAGCCATGCTCTGCCATGGGCTTGCTGGCATCCTCAAGCAAAGCTGCTGCAAATCAGAGCTATGTTTATTCACCACACCACAGAGAAACTAGGTATTAAGGGGAGGGGGGAATCCCAAACATCATAGAATTTGAAAATGGATTATACAAAGCCTTTACGTAGTAGATGATTCATGTGTAACATATAGCTATCTATAAAACACACATCATGTACATATTTATATAGGCATAAACACATATAGGAACTAACCTCACAGGCATGCTCCATCATGATGCACACTGCTTGTCTGCTTTACCTGAGGACAGTACCATTCCTTGTATGCAGTGCACTTCATTTTAAAACCTGTAGGCTGTTCCTAGCAGACAGATTTAAAAGGATTTTTACGATTCACGCTGCAAAAAGCTAAAAAAAATAATCCATCCCTGCTGCATAAGATTATATTTTCCATCTCTATCCTCTGAATAGTGGAATCGAATGAGAAATGATTCATCAATCAGTCCGGGGAAGCATTTAGAGGACAGAGAAGAAAAAGAAAAAAAAATCAACCATACAGTAAAATCTGCTCACCATGTACACACCCCCAAAGTGAAGAATCAGACCAGCCTAACTGAGGAGAAGCTAAAGATGAATTTCACAAGAAGGCTGCAGTTGCTGGGTGATGCACTGTAAATCCTGCTCCCTCCGGGGAGAATGAGCTCATTGCGAAGATCCAGCAGCCGCCCCTCAGCCATTGCAGTGTCACTGCAGCTTGCAGCTGAGTGCAGGCACGTCATCGCACGAGCTCCCTGAAAACTGAAAGCCCTCCCTTTCAGAAATCTAAGTCAAGCATGCTGGTATAAAACCAGCTCACCTCCAACGCAGCCTGAGGTCCCCTTGTACCTCGATGCTGCTAGAAGGACTTGCATTTTCAGCTTAATTATTAAGCCAAAGATTTGCATCCAGCACAGACTGAATCTGAACTGAACTCCTCCTGAAGCAGGGGCTAAATTACGGAAAAGGGCAGAGCAGATTTGAAGGATATTCGGATTTAAAAATAGCTAGCAGCCTTTGCACTTGCTCCTAGCAAAGGAGACGGAACCAAGTTATATGGAAATCCTTACGTGTGTAAGTGCAGGGCTGGGCATTGGAGCTTCTCTCTTACAGGAATGCCATTACTGAATAACCCCCTACTCTGAAATTATGTGGAATTGGTAATATGGTGGAAAAAAGGCAGGTGTCTTTACAAACTCCTGTAAGGTAGGAATTGAGGATTAAAGCACTGCAGATATGAAAAGCGTATCTTTAACCCCTAGCTTGCTGTCTCTCACTACTTTTCATAACTGAAAAATTATTCAATATGCAAACCCACCACACTGAAAATTCCCCTTTACATCAGAACTGAATAACAAACACAGATAAAATGAATGTATTTGGTTACAAGATACTTATAACAGCCCCACACTGCAAAATTATCTAGAAGTAAAGTGGATATGGGGACTATTTATTTGTTTTTCATATCTTCCTGACAGTGAAGACTGGGAAGCATTCCCAGTGAATGTCAGTGAACTGCTGACAGGCACGACAGAGTGAGCTGATGCACAGGACTGGAAAGCAGAAACCTACCCTGAAGTATATTCTCAGTTTTTAGGAAGGGGGGGTGTGTGTGTCCTCTTAAACAAGACCTAAATATCTGGAACTTTCCATTTAAAAACCTGTTTTTCCCTGAGTCCAAAGCTCCTGACTCTGTGCAGCACCTGAGTGCAAAGCCAAGAAACATGTGCAACTTCTAACCAGATTCCTAGAAACTTGTTCCTATTTTTCTGGTTAACCACTGCTGTATTTCTCATGCCCTCTCCCCCTGCTCTGCAGTTTAATTATCCTTTGACAAAGGTACATGTAGTGGCACTTTGAGAAAACCATTAGAACAAAATTTCTATTATTTACTTCACAGAAACACCTAGAAAGAAAAAAAAAAGACAAAATTTCCAGTGATAGGAAGCTACAAGAACAGAATCTCTTTGTTTTTTGCTATCGAAGTCATAGACTCAAAGTTTGCCTTTTTTCTGTCCACCCATACTGTGCTGCATGGTGTGAAACAGTACTGTTACTCACAGACATGGACTCCTCATTTGCCGGGGTGTTTTTTCCTAAGGCCCAGTCCTGGCTGCTTATCTGAAACTTTCTGCCTCTTTGGCATCCCACTGAAGTCAGTGAGTCTCTGTGGGAATACAACGCCAGTCTGCAAGAGACACTGCAGGATCAGTGCCTCCATCTACAAACACAGAGCTACTCGATTTATGTCAAACACAGGCACAGGTGCACTACCAACTCCAGAAATCCGTCTTCAGCTTTGACAAAAACTCAGCCCTTGTCCTTGCTCCTTTATCACACAAATACTTGTTAAAATTAGATCACCTCGCTCCAGCTCAGCCCACTCCAGGATGAGCAGGCCACCAAATCACACATATTCCAGCCGGTTCCCCAGTTTAAGCCAGGAACCATCTCCCTCAAGATGCAAGGGTTGGCTGTGGCTCTGACGAGAGCTGTGCAAACAATAGCTTTTGAACCCTTGGATAAATAAAACTATTTTCTATTTTTAGAGTTGAATTGCAACATTTTGTGGGAGTTTGTAAGTAAAACAAATAACATTGACCGCAGTGTTGTAAGTGGTATAAAGCAAGAAGCCATCGTTAGTTTACATCACTCAAAGAATCGGTTTTTGTTTTTCAGCTGGCAAGTGCTAGGGAAAACACATTCTTCTGGCAATTTCCATTTACTGGGCTGTATCCACCGCAGGCTTGTCCAAAGCTCTCCACTGCACAGTGCTTTATCACGCAGAACAAAAATGTTAATGATCTTTAAAAACCTGAAGTTAGCAAGTAAATAAGAGCTGAAAAAATTTTTATGCTCCACTTTTCTGATTCACACTAGAGCGGTCAGAATTTCTTCCATTTTAGAGGCTGAAAAGCAAACCAACAGAAGTCTGCTTTTTGTTTTAAACATTCTGATTTCTGTCTTTTCCAGCTATTTCAGCACACTGTTTACAGCTTATCTGTAATACAGATCAGCAAGTCAGCCAGGTGATTTTAAACGTAGCACTGCGCAGCTATCCACAGAAACTGGGCATGAATCTTTTCCTCAGCCTCTTACTCAGTAATTGCTGGAGACGAATGTGAAAGGCACTGTACAAAACGCACAGCAGAGCCCTGGGATTGCAGTAGTTGTGCCAGAGGCAGCTTTTTCTTTTTTTTTTTTTCACTCTCCAAATGGAACAAAATGAAACGTTCTTAGTCAAGAAAATACTGCGATGAGATCTTGAGGTAAAGGGTATAAGCAATGCTTTGCTAACCAGGGACACTGCTCTGCTGAAGAATATGCAGATGGCAGGAGCAACAGACGGCCACATTCACTCCAGATCCTGCTCTGCAGGAGATTGCTTTGCACCTCATCCTCTGGAGCGAATAACGACACCTTGGGGCTAACGCCAGAAAAAAGATGTCCTGAGAGAGCCTTTCTTTGCTTGTCTGTCAGGTAAGCTTCAACCTGCATTTCTAATGTCAAACCTGGTTCTACTAGCATCTTTTAGAAGTAAGAGAATGATATTTCTGAGTCCTAACGGTAGAGTATCCATTTGACTATCTAAAACAAATTAAGTCCTACTTACAGTCAATGAGTGCTGTTTCCTGCACCTGTCCAGGCTGCGGAGCCAACTGATGATTCTGTAAGGAACGAATGACACTAATGATCAGATTTTTGTCACTGGGCCATCAGAAATTGCTGTAAGAAAGAAATAACACATAGAAAAGAGACAAGCATATGCACGAAACAGTGATGCACACTCATAAATTAAACTTGAAGAAATCAAATCTCACAAAAAAGTAACAAGATTGGCCCAAAACTCGGGCTCTTTTGCACCCAAGTGTTGGTTTTATTTCACCTGTAATGGGATCGCATTTCCCCTGTTCTCTACCCCTGTAGTGCAAATGCCTTTTAAAACCTAACATTAAAAATTAGACAAAAGGAAACTTCTGTGTTCGTTTAGTTTCTCCCGAGTCCTGATGGATTGGGGAGACATTATTTTACTCCTCTCTGCTTCCTTCATTACTTACAAGGTGTATGTCCCGTTCACAGTCTCCCTGCCTGATCCCATCAGCTCAGCCACTCTAGGGCTGCCAGAAGAAACGCACAAAACCGGGGTCCTCGCCAGCAGCTTTCCGGACTGGTAACATGTGTGGCTCCCTTTTTGTCGGGGGCTTCAGGGGCGGCGGGGAGCAGGGCCGAGGTGCGGAGGCAGGCTCTGGCTCAGCTCATGCTGTCCCAGAGGCAGCGCCGGGGGCTCCGAGCCTGTGGTGCCGGTGGGCTCGGGCTCCCCAGCAGCACCCAACGGCTTGCGCCCAACGGTTTGATCAATCTTATCCACTTCTAAGCTCAGATAAGCCAATTTAAGAGTGTTTACATAAGAATCTTCCCATTTAAATCACCTTAGAAATACTTTTGCTTAAACTGCTATGATTATCACATGTAGACCTAACCCCTAATTCCTTTCCTTCTTTAGACTGTATATTAAATCAGATCATTAAATTCACTGTGTCAAGATTGTTTCAGTTTTTAAATTTCAGATATAAAGAAGTCAAACCAATAGACTATGTGTATCTGTCAGATCTCCTCATGTCAACAGCCTGGATAAGCACGAACAGCTCAGAAACGAGCGTCTGAGAACAGTTTGGTAGTTAATGATGAACGCCATTCCAAGAAATGCACAGCATAAAAATATACACACGGGGTTGATTGCCAGAGGCAGCCAGGACGGTTAATAACTAAGCCATTGCTGGCAGTGAAAAAAACAGATGAAAATGGGTAGTTCTCAGATTTCAGCAGCTTTTAAGGACCTGTGTTTTGCACAGGTGAGCAAGATGGCAATGCCATGCCGCCGGAGAGGACGAAAGCGGTGAGCTTCACCTCGTGTGTTGTGCGGAGTGATGTCACCATCTGAAGTGATGTAGGCACATTCTCCCACATCAGTCCTGAGACTGCCCTCCGGTTGCACCATATCTTACACTGTATGCATTATAATGTTGGTACAGATGACTGATTTACATCAATAAGAAACCAAATATATTATCCATTTTTAAACTAATTTAAGTTTATAATCAGTTTGGGATTACAAACAGTTTTTATGTAATGCCTAAAATAGTTGTTCCTCACAACTGTTGCAAGCTGACACATCAGTACAAAAACACATGCTTAAAACTAAACACAAAGTTGAAGTTGTCTGAGCAGCAAGCATGACTTCATAACTATGTAAAATATTGCCTTCTTTAGTCCACGGAGGAGGTGGGTCACTGTCTCTGATTTAAAAGGAACTACTCAATACATGATTGTTCTATTGACATGCGAGTAAACAAAATTAAAGTGGGTTCCAACCTGAAAGACGATCACAGCTTAACAAATCGATAAGCTTTTAAAGTTTTCATCCAATACAAGTTACAATTTTTCATGATCACAGCAGAGTGCTTTTCTGGCAAGAACCGAAAATCTTTTACCATAAAGATTTATATGAAAATAAATGCATTCATCCAATTACTAATGAAAGATCCCAGAGGTAAGCTGTCACAGCTGTATTGTGTTATCTACTAGTATAGAAGAAGATTAACTTGACCCTGTTTTATACCTGCCTTAAAGCAGAAAAGGCTTCTGGTAAATTGATTTCCTGAAGGGAAGATCAGTCAACGGAAAACAGGACAAGGAGAAAGTGAGCGTCAGAGATGCGTTGTGCGGTGGGGACATTGCAGTGCTGGGCGGCAGTGGAAGCACAAAGCTGTGCGCAAAGGTACGGCAGAGCCCTGGCAAGCAGCACTGCAGCTGACATCTGCACAACACACGCTGCACCTTCCGCTGCTGGCCTTCGAAGGACTTGCAAATTATTCTAATCTTCCTTTTTGAGGGCTAGGACTGAAGAAAGGGGCTGTCACTTCTTTTTGTCAAGGTCTGAAGCTTTTCTGAGCTTGTTCACATCCTCCTTGACTTGACTGGATGACCGGTCTCTCTTGCCTCTTCTCTTCCCCCGCGCCGGACGAGCAGGGCAGGGTGGTGACAGGAAGCATCACACCCTACCGACAGCTCAGCAATCATCAGACAAAGGCAAGTCCATAAACCAGGTCAGAAAATCCAGATGATCCAGGAGCAGGGCTGGGAGCGGGCACAGCACCTGCGGCACCGCTCCGAACAGGAGCAAAGGCCCAGGGATGGGCTTCACCCAGGCTCCGGGGCCGCAGGCAGAGGGTGGGTGGGATGGGGCTCAGGGGCGGCTGCTCAGGGTGAGGGGGCCACCAGTGCACTCGGGGCCCTGGCAGGGTCTCTGAAGAGTTTATCCCAGCTCTTGAGCACAGACAGCACATTTTAGGCGCTTATGTGTATTTATTATAACTACCCATGTAATTATACCTGTAATTACACCTACAGCAGTAAATTTTTTCCCATTAATTTAAGATGACCAAAGTCAGAGCATACTGTGACCCACAGTTTGCAGTATAAATTGTTTTTCAAAGTCAGAGAAGTGTTGACAGAAAAAATTCCTGAAAATTTAATTTTAACACTTCAGTGTTTACTACCCAAGTGATACCTTTTCCTGCCATTTATGACTTTTTTTCTCTTAATGTAATTAATTTTTTTAATTCAAACCCCTTATCTGTGATGCTTAGGGAAATGAATACTGTAAAATCATAAATGCACATCCAGGGGTTAAACATAGCAAACTTTCCCTGGTGTTCCCTTGTTGGGAAATAACTTTGCAACATTGTAACCGTGCTGCTCCTTTTGTTTCAAAATAAATTCAATTTCCCCTCCTATAAGGTGGAGAAAGTGATTTCATTTTGAAACAGAGGGAGTTTGACTGACACGCTCACAGGGGTGCAGCTGCAAGCAGCCAGCCGTGCCCCCCCAGTCTGCCCAGCGCGCAGGCACACGGGCACGTGTCCCGGTGGTCGGGCCAGGGCTCCTTGCAGCGATGCAGAGGACGAGGGAGTACTGTCAAGTATTGGTAGAAATATTAAACATAGTTTTACTATGACTGAACAAGCTCCTGCTTTAGAAGAGTTGCCCCACAAGCTGCGCATTCTCCTTCCAGAGTATTGCTGGAAATCCCTTAACAAAATCTCCGTGCGTTAACGGTAGCAGGTAGAGCATTGCTCCAACTTCCCTTTTACACCTCGCCCTTTTGCTTCGCCCAGCATGCTGGGGCGGCTGAAAAATCTAATGACCTGTAGGCAATTTCAATACACTGGACACCAGCTAGGTATTTCCACCATGCCAGAAAAACAGTGGGCTTGAAACTACGGTGCCTTGTCTTTCTTACCTTCCCACACAGTTGCCCGATTATAAAGCGCATCCTGCAGAGGGGAAAAGGTGGGGTCAGCTCCTCTCTTCTTCCCAGGAGAACAACAGGGGAGCGACTTCATCAGGAAACCCTAACAGAGCTCTATGTTTTCCCAAATTCCTCCTAGAGAAGAGCCTGTTGCTGCTGAAAACCGATAGCAGAGGAAGCCAGTTCAGAGACAAAGTGATATTTGTGCTGCCGAAACAGGCAACAGCCATGGCAAATACACTGCTTCACATAGGACGTGCGCAGCGCCAGGAGACAAAATGCTTGTCAGGGCTTTTTGTGCTCGTAGGAGACGTTGTCAGAGCACATTTCCGCCTGCAATGAGCATCGTGGAGTTACTGCTGGTTCCTAGAGCGGAGGAAAGCGCTATCAGGCCTGTTGACTGGGGGATGTCCTGTGGCTGTAAATCTCCCCCACGTAGATTTTTTTTTGGTGGGAGAAGACTGAAAAGGTGGTTGTGTCAGGGGGATCGCAGTTGCTTTGGTGACCCCCTCCTCCCTCCTGAGCCAGTCAGAGCATATTCGTGACAATACAGCGTTGAGCTTTCTGTTCCTTAAACGCTGCCGCAGTCCCTGAGGCACGCAGGTGTAGCATTCATGTGGCGAAGACTAAGACATTCCTGGAATGATGAACTTGCTCTTCTTGTCCGTGTTCAAGGCTGCCTGGATTGCCTTTTCAGGGCGAGGTGCAAAGGGAGGATTGCTGGACAGCAGAGAGCAGCAGAGAGCTACAGGATGAGCAGCAAACCCGCCAGCCCCGCGGTGGCCTCCAGCTGTCAGAGCCGTGTCTGTGCCCCTCTATCCGGCCTAGCACAAAATAAATAAACGCAGAAACATAAGGAGCTTGCTTCTTGAACAGTTATTCAATTAAAAAATGTATTTTGTTCTGCCACGGACAAATTTACCCTCAGTTCCTTAGCAGAACAACATTGATTTTTAATCATGCAAATTAAATACCAATTTCTCAGCAGGTTTCCTGTGGTCAGGCATAACAAGATAATTCAGGCCTTGGCATGGTTGGAAGGGCTGATCTCTGAAGGGGCTGTACGCATGCCATGTCCTGCCTCTCCCTGCTGCCTGCCTGCCTGCCGGGGAGGAGCGTGGCAGTACAGCTGTGCCCAGATGTGCAGCTGCCAGGACAGGCCTCTGCACCTCCACCTGCCTGCACAGCACACGGCCCGCGGGCTCGTCGGGAGAGCCGCCCTGCGGTTACGCTGAGGAAGAAGCGCAGAGAGGGTCCCGCTTGAGGCTCCGTGTCAGTCCCAGGAGGCCTAGGACCCAGGCGGGGAAAAATGCTGTGCTAAGGGTGGACGAAAGCTGGAGAACTGACCCTGAAAGTGTCTTCATTGGCCAAACCGTTACTCTGCTTTGTCCGATAATCCATTGGCTGTACTGACTGCAATGCACATATTAATAAAATCCTGACCTTATCTTTCTGGGAAGGTTGTAGGTTAACACTTCTTGCTATTATAGTAACTCATTAAAAATTTACCAGATTTATTTTACTTGGGTTTCGTGATTGCCTCCTGCAGAAAAGCACAAATGAAAACAACTTCAACCTAGAGAAAATGCCTGCATCCTCTAATTAAGTGAACAACACTTTACCTATCCTCTGGCTAAATAAAAGAAAATTTTATGTATTTGTCTTTATAAATTCCCAGCAGTACATCAGTATCTGCTTTCAAATGGCAACGCTAGTCTTTACTAAGTGGTTTCCTCTCTGGAGAGCCCTCGCTGTCTGCTCGGATGGCATTGCAGCCTCAGCCAGCATTACAGAAGAGGGAATTCAGTATTACCTATTGCGGGCCCTGCGCCATCGGCTTGAGAGCCGCCAGAGGCTGGGTCAGAGGCCAGCACTGTCGCAATCAGACACGGTTTCCCTGGAAATCCAAGTACAGGTTTCTGTTTGCTCTGCGTAACTGTGTGTAAGAAGCGCCGTATTTAGTTACCGAACGCAGGCGGGAGGCATGCTGCGGGGCACGGGTGGGGATGTGGCGTAGGGGTCGTGGCCGGCGCCGGGTGGGTACGGGCCGGGAAAATGAGGCTCCCTCTGAGGCAGTTACCGCGCTCTCCAGCTCGGGCCGCGGTCGGAGGCCGGCAGGGGACCCCCCCCGCCGCTGCGGGAGGCCCGGGGGCGGCCCCGGCCCCCGCCAGCCCCCGCTGCCGCCGCCATGGCGGCCTGAGGCGAGGCGGCGCGCGACCCGCGCGGCCCCGCCCCCGGCCCCGCCCCGCGGCCGCGGCCAATGCCGGCGCGGCGGCCGCTGACGTCACGGCGGCGGAGCGGTCAGTGCGTGTCCCGCCGCGGCCGCAGCACCGCGCCCGTCGTCTCGCTCCGCCGCGGCGGCAGGGGAGCGCAGGCCGCGCCATGTCGCGGCTCAGCCCGCAGGAGGAGAACCTGCAGGGTAAGGGCGGGCGGCGGCGGCGGGGCCCGGCCTCCCTCCCTCCCTCCCTCCCTCCCTCGCTCGGGGCCCGCCGGCCTGCGCGGCCGCGGGCGACGCTGCCCTCAGGGGCGGCGCGGCGCTGAGGCGGGCGGCCGGGCCGTCGCCGCCGCCTCGGGCCTGTGTGGAGCCGGCGGGGCAGGGGCGCTGCGGGGCGGTCGGGTGTCAGCGGGCGGCCCGGCCCCGGCGCCTTGCGGAGGGCGAAGCGGCGGGGCAGCCTCCGCAGCCCCTGAGGCGGCGGCAGCGCGGCCGCCGGGCGGTGTGGGGCAGCCCGGGGGCCGGCGCGGGAGCGGGGCCGGCGCGGGAGCGGGGCCGGCGCGGGAGCGGGGCCGGCGCGGGAGCGGGGCCGGCACGGGAGCGGGGCCGGGGGATGCTCAGCCGGTCCCCGCCCGGGGCTCCCCTCCCTCAGGCCCTGCCGCGCAGCGGCCGGGCGGTCAGGGCTCCTGACACCGTCCGCGGAGCCTCGCCATAACGGGGAGAAGCCAAGGCTCGGGTGGAAGAAGAGGTCAAATACTAAAAGCCGTGGTGGCTCGGTTGCGTAGCTGGGCCACCAGGTACGGGTAGATTGATGTCGATCCTCATAAGGATTTGCGCTGTGGTAAACAAATCCTTCCTTGTCAAAAGCAGCCGTCTCTGGACGGGCTGGGATGTGCCTTTGAGGAGAGATCAGGGTCAATGGCCTGTCGTGAGTTTAGCGAAAGTCGGAGCCTTACGAGTGAAAGATCTGTGTGCAAGCACACGTTAAATTGTGTGATTTACACGGTGATTTTAGCAATTTAAGGAGACGTTCTCATCTTTCTGTGGAATTTTGCTTTTTTTGTTTCCAGTTTTGAAAACCATATATTAAGAAAGTAAGACTTCCAGAGCTGATTTCCAGACCTTTTTTAATGCTAATCTGTACTCCCACAGTATGTATCCTGGGCTGGAATATCACACGAGATCATTCTGTTCTAAAATCCTTCCCCACGGCTCACTCTGTTCAGTTTGCATTGCCACGTTACACGTGCTCTTATCTGCTTATATTTCCAGCTTCATAAAAATACAGGCTCTTTTATCTTTAAATGATAATATAACAACACATTCGTAGTGTGCTAGCACAACCTTACTCTCAAGAGTGTCTAAAAGAAAAAAAAAAAGGAAATGTGTAAAACACAGGTACTGTGAGCCTTCTGTCTTAATCTTCTCCGTGTTTTATTGTACGCTCACTGTGCTGTATTCAGAGAGATTTCAGTGGGTAGCGTTGGTTTGCTGGGTGAAGCAGTTATGTTTGCCTGTCGTGCTGATGGTTGAGATGTGAGTGTGCCTCAGGCAGTACGCATCTTCAGAGAAGAAAATAGCTTATGACCGTGTATGCGAATCGTTGCGGCGCAGTCCAGGCAGCATGAAGTTGTGGTGCTCTGTAAGTAGAGGAGCAGAAGCTGAGGCGGGATATGCCGAGGAGCAGGGACAGGCAGACTGGGAGCTAGCTGATACTCTCAAGGTAGCTGGAGCCAGAGCTCCGTTTGCACGCTATCTTAATTTAAACTTCAGTCGTTGTGGTTGTTCTTGGGTAACAACTTGGGCTTTCATAAATTTGGGGGGAAAGAGTAGGGAAAAGTTTGTCTGGGTATAAACACATACCCAGACACGTACTGCATGTGGTCACATGGAGGGGGGAAAAAAACACAAACCAACCAAAACAACAAAACAGTTGTGAAGTAGAAGAGGTTATCCAGAAAAATGTTGCTTCAAAACTCGGTAACCCAGTATGTTTCTGTTCAAAAGATTCTGTGGTCATCTGGCTTTTCAGAAGAGAGAGGTTAATGTTACTAATGCAGACTAAGCAGTTTGGCTTTTCGCTGTTTTCATTCCGTATGTGAGCCTTCAGTCTCTTCACAACCGGAATATCCTTCTTCATTTGATGTTTGTATTTCACGCTAGATCTCTGCATTGGCTTCTCCCCTTCTGCGTACCTTTAGAGCTGCTCTCTTGAACGTGGCTTACTGCCTGAGCTCTGCCCCAGCCTCTCTTCCTCTGGAGCAGGGACGGTCCGAACACCACCGGCTGGGTCTCTCCCTTTCCTTGCTTGTGCCTCAGACATCCTTTCTGCTGTGCTCACCAGAATTCAGGGAGTTTCACCTGCCCTCTTTCTCCTGTACCTACTGCTATATTTCTTGTAAACTGTTCTAGGATGGGCACAGTACATCTATCTACTTCTGCTGTTGTTTGCACACATAACCATGTTACATAGGTAAATTCCACTGACAATATAATTCAAATATCTGTCCCTCGAGCTGATTTATAAGTGAGACAACAAATACAGGTCCTTTTGTGCATTGGTTACTGCTGGCCCAGAAGAGAGTTGTTATTCAGCACTCTCTTAAAAAAACAAAGCAACATGTGACTGTCTGTGTTAAATATACTGCGAGTAGCAAACACATGATCCAGTCCTTGCCACATATCCCCTGTTGCTTAAGAGTGGCACCTAAAAATGCTTACTGAAAAAAGGCTAAACAAAACACAGTTATTGGAGTCTTGACCCTAAGATATTTTCAATAAATGAATAAATAAACTTTGGCAGAGAAAGTCCTTGAGATTGTTTTGTTTGGCTACTGCCTATGTTGAACAATAAAAATTAAACATACCCTGAAATAGAAGATCTTTAGCTGCAGAAAGAGACACAATGTACTGACCAGCTTCTTTTCAGTTCCGTGAGACTTTCCAGCTCACTAACAAAAGCGTCCCCCGCATGTTGGCATTTCATCTTGTTTATTAGCCGAGGTGTCGATGCTGGTACTTCGTCCCCCGCATTTTGGCATTTCATCGTGTTTATTAGCCGAGGTGTCGATGCTGGTACTTCTGCATGTCATACTGTAGTGTCACGCTGGGGATGATCAACAGTCTCATAGTTTACATGCCTTTTATGCAAAACCACTTGGTTTATCCTGGTTCTGTTTTCAATTATGCCGAGCAGGTTCCTGGGTAGAACTCCACTTCAGCAGTAATGGAAATGGCAGTGGAAACACTGTCACTCCGACGAGCCAAGAACAAGTACCTGCCTCTATTTCCATTCACAACGGTGACATGGAGAAAATACTCCTTGATGCTCAACATGAATCTGGAAGAAGCAGTTCAAGAGAAAGCTCACATTGCGACAGGTAAACAAAATGCTTTATTGTAAGCAAAGTAAAGGTCGCTTTTACACAAAGCCTTTTTTATGCAAGAGGCAAAGACAAATACAGAAATGCTTGCACATGCACATGCATACACACACATGCAGAGAGGAAGGGAGAGGAAAATTTCTTATTTAAAAGATTGGTATTTAAGTACTAGAGTAATGCTTGGGTAGAAGCCGGTGCTGGAACCAGAAGGAAGTTACAGGGGAGAGGACTCTAGAAGAGTTCTCACGTCTGAAGAAGATGCCATCTTGGGGTTTTGGTGTATCCTGACAAAGGCAGCCAGCAGCAGCAGCTGAACTTGCCACGGGTGTGCTGCGTGTGTACAGGCAGCAGCCTTGTTCTAGTAAATAAAATACTCGGGAGCCGTGTCTGGCTGTCATTCTAAAGGATCGGTCCTTGTGCAAGCAGTGTCAGTGCTGTTCTTAAGAGCATATAGCGCTACGAATGCTGCTGCCTGGAACAGGAGTGTCAGGGAAAGGTGATAAAAAGCAACTTGTGTTTTGTAATGAGGTACATCAGTTAGTAGTTCTTAGGTAATTGCTAAAGAATTGTCCTATATCTAGTTTACAAAACATAACAGATTTCTAGGAGTATAATACAACAAAACAACTTACATCTGATGCAAATCGATGCAAATTGTCAGTGTTATTAATTTGTTTATTTGATTTTTTTGATGGGCTGTGAAGTCTGCAGCCCAAAGTTTATTTAAAAAAAAAAAAAAAAAAGAACTACAGGACTCAAAATAGACAGTAGGATACAGAACTTCCTAGCCTTATCTGGCTGGTTGGAATTCAAACCAAACCCCACTTTTATTCATTATTTACTGCCCATTGTTATTTAGTAAGTAACATGGGCCAAATCACAGCCTCACAGGCATATCGCTGCACTGCTGAAAAACAGCTCTGTGCAGCAAGCTGCTTAGCGGGTTGTTAGAAAATCAAAGATTCATTGAATATGATGGCTGGATTGTATCACCCATTGGCAGATGAATCTCTTAAGTTATGGTCAGGGCACTATAGCTCTTCGGGAGGACTGTGCATATAAGCTTCCTTGACTAGCTTTTAGTTCATACCATAAACAATGTCATAAAAAATGTAATGAGTTCTTTCTTACTTGCGTTTCTCTCTTTATCAAGCCCTCCTCGTTCCCAGACACCTCAGGACAGTCACAGAGCTTTGGAAATAGAGAGTCACAGCAGTGGAGAAAAGAATAGCTTTCAGGTAAAAATCCCATCTTGCTTTCGGAGAAGGAATTTCTTACTCTCATTGTTTGAAAACCAGCGTTAGGAAATAAGAGGTGAAGCTGCTAATGTAGAGACTTAAATAACTTAGTAATTTAGAATAATCTTTGCAGAATCAGGCTTTGTGTATTTGTATCTGGCTTGCACGGATTGTTTTTTTTCTTAATCTGTAACCTGAGATTTTTTCAGAAGGATTTAAGTGCCCTAATATATTGTCTTTTAAAATGGCTGGGTTCTCAAATGCCTCTTTCCAGCCACAACCTGAAAAGGCCAACCTTCAGATCCTACAAGTAGCTTTTAGGAAAAAAGATAATCCAGAAGATAACTGCTAGTCTAGAATTCAAGAGCGCTGGAGTCAGCTCCTTGCTAAGCCTCCAACTTCTGGTGATCCTGAGACGTGTTCTCTGTCACGTGTTCTGTTCTCTGTCTCTTGCCCTGTGAAGTAGGTGCTATTCTTCTCTACTGTTTTCTATTTTACCTATTCTTCTCTACTCAGTAGTCAATTGTGATGTAAGTCTAACAGATTGTGAGACAATGGGGGTTTACGTTGATATGTATAGGAAGCGCAACAATAGGGTGGGCGTATACATGGCTGTATAGGTGAACATTAACGTTTTGTGGACAACTTACCTGGCAGAAGCTTCCTCTTCCCCCTTTGACTGTCAGCTTGGTGCATTTCATGCATCCCCTACAACGAAATTTTATTTAAATGCACTACCACCGGGGCGTTATGTATTTAAAAAGTGAATTTCTAGAGTCACCCAAACGTGACAGCCAATGACTTACATTTTCAAAGCGCTGCCATAGCTTTATGGTTCCATTTTGTTTTAACAGCTAGTACTTAGCATTTCTACATGCTGCTTTGAAAAACCCACTGCTATTTCTCATTTCATTTTGTAGATCTGTTTACATACTTGCAAAGAAAATTAGTAAATATATTTGAGAAAAGAGTGGGGGAAAAGGATACTGTATATTAACCATGTTTTATCAATATATAGCTTATTGCATGATGACAGGCTAAAATCTTTAAGTCTTCACTGTAATTAGATACTAGCTTTAATATGAAAAAAAATTTACTTGTAAAACATTCTGAGGAGTGAAGTATTAAAAGTATTTAAGTAAACATCACTGCTCTTCCAAAGACTTGCTGTATTATCTTGGGTAAATCACTCTTCCTGCACTGTTTATGTTCAGAGAGATACTATTTTCTCATTAGATTGGAGTATATTCTGTGCCTGTGACTAGGTTAGCAGTTAGCAATTAGAAATCAAGATTCTATTTCACCTGGGGCCTCTGCATGAAAAGAAATAGCAACGTATGATAAACTGGCGAAAGTTACCAGCACTAACAGTTACTCATGCTCCGCTGTGCAATGTTGTTTCCTTAATTCTGGTAAGAACTCAGGACCCTTGCATTTTACTTTAAAAAACCAGATTTCTTCCATCACTTCCCTTTTCCAATTACTACTGTTTATCATCTGTAGCTGAGTGTGTGCTGGGTATTATCATCTCGAGGTCTCCTTGATTTCCTTGGTTCACAGATTATCTTTTTCTGCCCAGTGTTACAAACTTTTTAAAACAAAGTCCATGTGTTCGCTGTTCGAACAGTATTTAACCTTGTGGGGTTTCAGCTTCATACAGTTTCTAAATTACACAGCTGTATCAACAATACATAGATTTAATCAGTTCTCAAAATGACATGAAATGTGCTTGGTCCCACTGCCTCTTCCTTTACCTGAAACTCTCCCCATCATCTCTACAACTCCTGCAGGAATCTAGCTGAATGAATTACCACCTTTAGCTTAGCTAAATTCATTAGTGGAAATTAATTATTTTTATTCTATATTGCCAGAAAACCCTTCATATCTTTAAAGATCATTATTTAGACTTTGAGAATAAATGATCAAAAGTTAGAAAACAGAATTAAAGATGCCTGGACCATTTTATTTCCATTCTTAAGTGTGTATATATAGCTATTTTAGTTCTATGGTCAGATACTATTTTTATCACAAGACCTTGGCTCCATTTAATGCACATGTATTAAGCAAGAAACTAAATTCTTATTCAGCATTTCTGCTGGGATTCACTTGCAAACAAAGCCACTGTTCATTTGTTTGTTTTTTTCTGTACAGCTGTGTGCAGATGGGCCGGGGCTCACGTCAGCTGCGTTCCCAATGCCGGCCCGCCAGCCAGGCCGCTTTACGGGGCTAGAGTTAGTTTCACTGGGCTTGTAGAAGCCTGAGCAAGGATTTCAGATAAGGATGACATCCATCCAGTTCTGAACGCAGGCAAATAGTTTCTTCGGCCAAATGTCAAGCAGATGTGTGAACTGGAGATCTTTTCAGGTCCTATACGTAAGGATTAAATGCAGGGCTCTGGCCTTTTATTTCCAGGGTAGTCTTTACTTGAGCAAATATGGGATGTGGTCTTCTCCATTCACATCCTGCTCTGAGGACAGGTCTCCCTCCTCCCCCTGACTTTAGGATCTGAATACTGCAGTAGAAGTGATACGGAGAGTCCACAGTGGGACGAGGTGGGAGAAGTGAGCTTCAGAGGCAGGCTAGCACATGGCCTTAGATGCAAACGAGCTTTGTTTTGCAGTACTGACTTCCTGCCTGTCGGTTCTGAGTACTGTTTGATGATGGCTCTTTGTTTTAGTCTGAAGAAGACTTTCTTGAAAGGAGGAAAGAAGTCGAAAGGCTCCTGAAGAAGAATGCAGATTGGATATGGGACTGGTCCAGCAGGCCCGAGAACATCCCCCCAAAGTGAGTGCTGACAGCCTTTCCGGATGAACTCGGATGCAGCTTTTACTTCCACAAGTCTAAATATGTACCTGTTAATGCTGTGACTGTTTTCTTCCTCAAAACCAGGGAATTCCTTTTTAAACATCCCAGGCGCACAGCTACTCTCAGCATGAGAAATACCAGTGTGATGAAGAAAGGCGGGATATTCTCAGCGGAATTTTTGAAGGTTTTTCTTCCATCTCTGCTTCTTTCTCACTTGCTTGCCATTGGACTAGGGTAAGTTTAAATTCAAAAACAAAACAAAGGTAGACTTTTCTTAATCTGTTTTCTGAGGCCGAATTCTGACTCCCAACTCCCTCTTGGTCTAGAAGATGAGCGATACACTTCTCTCCATAGAAGGGGGACAGATAGCTATTCAGGAAGCGCTTTCTACTTGTCTGCTTGTGGTGTTGCTGAATGTATCAAGTTTTCCTTTTCTGCTTTTCTCACTAGTTGAGAATTTTTCAAATAATTAAGGGGCAGTGAAATTAGGAGTTTTATATATGAACTGGAGTTATACTTAGACAGTACTTGGTTCCATTGGAGATACGACTTCTGATCTCGCAACTAGTTGCAAAGGAAAAAGATGCTATTTAATATGTTTTAAAATTCCACTCACACCTGGGAGGGACGGGGGACACCAACCGAGAGGAATTGGTTTTTGTTAGATGATTTAGGGGTTAGATGATCCTTCTTTAAAAGCAGCTACAGGACACAGACTCAAGGGAAGAGATGAAATGCCTTTTAGTCAGGATCAGAGTTTGCCTGCGCCTAAGCATGGCAGATTCCTTGGTACCAGCAAAGAACGGTGGGGATCCAGGCCCGCCTGGCCGCTCTCCCATCAGTACGAGTTCTGGGGTGTCGCCTGTTCTCCAGGGAGCCTGCCATTAGCTCTGGTCCTGCTCTTCCTCTGCTCCCTCCCTTGCATAAATCCTGAGCTTTATCAGGTCTACGAGGAGAGTGAGGGGGTGCAAGAGAGGGGAAGAGGAGGGCTCTGCGCAGCTGCAGCAACTGGAAGGAGCGACAGCCCAAATCTTCTGTGGGCCCTGCATCGTTTCGGATGGATGAAGGCACAGGTTATCCTCCTGTACAAAATCAAGATCTCGGCCACAAAATACTGTAAAAGTAATGTGAAACTAATTTAACTCCTTCCAAAATTAAAATGAGTAACTGCACAAGATAGAGTACAAGCATAATGGCATTTTCCTTTCAAAATAAACACAAGTTTGGTGATGCAAGTCCTTACTTTCTTCCTGGTCACTTCCACCACTGCTGCAAACTTGCATCATTCCAGTTTCGCAATGAGTGAGCAACAAAGTCACATCTTCAGAAAGCGTGCAATGTAGTATCAGGAGAACAGTGACCCTTCAAAACAGTAATTTCCTTAAGCTACAAGAAGTACATGAACAGAAGACGCAGCGTAGGGCAGCTGTGAAAGCGTACCAAGCTGGGAAATAACGACCAGAGAAACAGTAAGAAGGTGACAGCAAAATGCGAGGTTTACAAATTTCAGAGGTATTTAGCAAATAGAAAAACTTAACAAAAGGGAAAAGGTAATAAACCATCTGCCTTGGAGAGCTCCTGAAGCCGTGTGCTCTCGCTCACCCCGTACTTTGGCTCTTGCAGTCCTGAAACCGAAGGCTCACACAGAATTACTCGGGGAGCGCTGTTAGACAGGGGTGTGCGCGCAGTCGCTAGCAGCTGACAGCTGAGTTTCCTAGCAGTTGCTTGATTTGCCCGATTAATTATAGCTGCTGGAAATCACAGCACCAGTGACCTGGTGAGAAAAAAGCCTCCCTTACGCGCCGTACCTTGAAGTGAGGCGCGGCACTCGCTGACCACGTGTTCTTGGTCCTCAGGATCTACATTGGAAGACGCCTGACGACCACGGCTTCCAGCAGTACCTTTTAAAGGCCCCTGCAGTCTAGCTGCAAAGCAAATACTCACCTGGGAATGCAGGAGGCGGAGAGCGGAAATGTCTGCGCTAGCGATGAGCACCGGATCAGCGCGTACTCGGCCTGTAAACGTCGCGTTCCTAGTTTAGCGAGAACGGGAAAAGAGACACTAAAGCGTGTGTCGTATATAGCCTCCTGGATCCCTTCGTGGAGCTTTCAGCGGCATTAACATCTGTTCTGTTGCTTTGTAGTGACGTACCTTCGAAAATTAAAAACCCTGATGTTTAAAAACAATGCTAGCGTTAACAGAGCAGTCGTGATCGGCTGGGTATTCACCTGCACCGCTGTTCCTTTCTGCTTCATGGCTGTGAGTATTCGGCACCGCTGCTGTGATCCCGACAGTAAGGGATTAGCCCCAAACAATGCGTGGCCCTATGGATCACACACGGGAATGCAGAGGAGCTTTTGCCTCGCTGGGGGCAGTTTCTTCCCGGCCTAGATGTTGCTTAGCTCGCTTTCAGGTTTGTGCGAGGCGTGAAGCGTCGGGGGACGCTGGAAGTCAGCTGGAAGAAAGGAGCGTGCGAGTGAGGCTTCCAGCAGTTTTCCCCAGTCCAGAGCGCGATGCACAGCGGCCTGAATTAAAATTTGGACTTTAGTGCCTAACAAACAGCTTCTTTTGCAGAGACGTTTATTTAACTCCCCAATGAATAGACGTTCCCTCTGTTGTACCTACTGCAGACCATTGCTTCTCGGTCCTTTTATCTGTAAAGGAATAAATCTGCATCTATTTGCCTCATCCTTGTATAGATTTCAGAGAGGGTTGCTTGCTTATTTGTTTTTATTAATGGAATGCCTTTTCATTCAGTGATTTTACCTTATTTAATGAGAAGAAAATGAATGTTTGCCAAAATACCATGTTTTATATATTTAAATAAAAAGGTTCCTTGTGGATTCAGAGTTTCTCATTCCTTTTTCTCTAACAGTTGTTGAAAGTGGCTGACAAGGCTCTCCTTTAAATGAGAGTTTCACACTGTTGGCTTGCATAACTAACAAATAAGTTTCTATAGGAAACAACTTCATTGCTTATTCCTAAACTGAACGGGGCTCAGCTGGCAGCGGAAGTCGCTCAGTAAACACAAACCCACTGAACTTGCAAATGCGCGTTCTACTTCGCACTGCTGTCGTTGCTGAAAAATAAATCTGTGTTCGGCTCGCTCTGTCCTGCTTTGGCCGTCCTGACTCTGCTGCGCTCGAAGGGGGACCCGGACGAACGCAGGCTCCTGCAGCTGGGGTGCTGCTGCGCAGACATCGTTTGCCACGCGAGCAAAGCGCCTGTTCTCACACCTCTTACAGGAGCACCAGGATCTGTTTGGGGTTTTTCTGTGTGTGTAATACAAAGCGGATTTATAGAATTATTTTAATGTCTGTGTAGTTATCCCATATATGAAATCGGAGATGTTTTTTAATCTGACTACAGGTGGAGTGTAGTATTAAAAACATTGGCATGAGAATTACTATTGGATCAACTCTCCCCCTTTGAAAAGGCAAGATTTTTTTTTATACCGTTGCATCCAAATGTAAAGCAAAGATTCCTTATGAACGCTGCTAAAGGCCCAGCAGCTCCCCCAGCAGCTCGCCCGCCCGTCCCGTGGGCTAGGGCAGGCGGAGGGCGTTCTGCGAGCTCCACGCCCTCGCCTCGTGTTCCGTTTCGCTCCGGGCGGGTGTTCCTTGTTTTCACGGAAAGCGAGGATGCGCTGGAAGCGCCCTGGGTTCCTCTTTGTTCCAACTGGCATTTTAAAAAGCAAGATTCACAGAAACCCTTAAAGGCATCTTAGAATTGCGCTGAAGTAGCGCTCGCTTGGAGGCTCCTATTGCGACTGCGGAAGGGAACGGTGACAGCAGCCGTCGTGACCGAGGGACCGGCAGCGGCTCGGTGCTCCCCCCCTTGCTCTTGGCGCGCAGAGGCCGAGGAGCGCGGCGCGGGCAGGACCGGCCCTGCAGAGCTCCCGCGGGAGCTGGAAAGCTGCGAGCCCCGCCTGGAGCCTGAACCCTAGAAGCAAAGGTGGGGTCAGAAGCAGCCAGGGCGTTTGGCACCGCGGCGAGCGCCCAGCCCAGCGCCGTCCCGCCACGCTTTCGCTCCCTGCGTGACTTCTCACAGATCCGAGTAGCAAAACGAAAAAACGTTCTGTGTGTTTAAACCCTGCCCTGTGCGTATCGCTCGTTACCTGCGCCGTGGCGGTGCCTTGCCTGTCCCAGCTGCGAAGGAAACGTCTCTAACGCACATCGCTCTCCGCTCTGCGGTGAGCGGCCGGTGGTGGTGTGGCGGCCGCTCCGTCCGTGGTCTCCCGCCAGCCCCCCGCCCCGGGGGCGCGCCCGCGGGCAGCAGGGACTGGGCACAACGAACGAGGGTGTTAGAGGTAGTTACACATTTCATCCCTACTCCTTCTTAATTTACATTGATTTTAATTAGAATTACATGCATAATTATCTCTGAGGAGCCGATCCCATGTCCTTGATCTTGCAGAGCGTTTTGGTGCACACGTGCAAGCGTGTGCTACTTCTAAAGCTACTGACCAGAAATATTTTGTCCATTTTTCAGTTATTACAGAAAATTGAAGGTAATAAACACAGATACTCGGTTTGTAGCTTGCTCGGGGCGCGCTCGGGGAGCCTCACGCTGTACTCGGGCAGCGGAGCGCCGACGCGCACCAGCAGCGCGCACCAGCAGCGCGCACCAGCAGCGCTCTATTGCCCCCCCCCTTTTAGGATCCTCATTCGGAAAACCTCACCTGCAGCCCCCCGCCCACCGTGTTTCTGTGCCCAAGGCGACGATGACCCAGTTCCGAAAAAACTCTGTGTGAAACACCTGAGCCAGTCACCAGCTGGGCAGCTTCTGAATCGGAGGCTGGTGCTGATAGCAGCAAATTCCTAGGCTGCCCTGACCCAGGCTGAAATGGGGTATACGTAGTCATCACTTTTAACATGACTGGAAGAAGAAAAGTTAGTTTAAAAAAAAAAAAAAAACAAACAAAAAACCAAACCTAGTCATCACGGTGCCATTAAACTAGCAAAATATTGGATATCGTTATCGAATTATTGCTCAAGGCATTCTTACAGAGCTACGTCAGGTTTCCACCATCAAATATCAGCCTTTTGCCTTTGCGTTTTCAACATTGATTTCTGTAATAGCTGCCTCATACAAATTTCAGTTATCAATTTTTTAAAACAGCTTTAAGATGCACAGGCTTCTCTGAAGCCATGGAACCAGTGGACAAGCAGTCCAAAAGCAATATAAATACTAACAAACGGCCTAGACCTGCCTCAACACGCCAGGACGGCCCGCGTCTGGGTGGGCTCAGCGTGCAGGGGCCGCCAGCGGGAGCCGGCGGAGGCGAGGAGAGCAGCTGAGCTCCGAGACGGAAGCTTTGGAGGATGCTGCAGCAGAGGGGACTTGCTGCAAACCCAGCTCCGCTTCAGAAGCTCGGCCAAACGCAGACGCACGTCTGCTCCAACGCGCCTGTGAAATTCCTGCTCGTCAAGGCTTCCCGTGGCCTCTTAGCACCCTTTCGTAAGCACCACAGCAGCTTGGATCGAACTCGGTGTTTGTGTCAAAAGCGAGTTAAGCGGGACAGCGACGGCTGGAGGCGGCGGCCCGCAGGGGCGCGGGGCCGCGCTCAGCACCCGCGTGCGCGCGTCCTGCCCGGCGCTGAGCCGCAGACCTGCTCGCTCCGAGCCACAGCTGGTCTTCGGAGCGCCTCAGGCACCAGGTAACCATCACTGGGAGCAGGGAAGTCAGGCTGGTTCCTCTTACCCGACCCGCTCAGCGCAGGGCTCTCTTCTGCCTGGTGAAAACCCTGGCTGCAGGGAACAGGACAAGAAAACCCCAAGGACTTTGCCTCCAGCTGCTGAACAAACCTGCATCACGCCGAGGAGTCGCTGCCGGGCCCTCCGGGCTAAGCCCCGTGCTGGCTCCTGCGCCGTCTGCCGGGGAGGGATCCGGCAGCGGCCGTCTCGCTGCATTTTAACTCCCTAAACCTTCACCTGAAGCGGGTGTCGCGAATGCGGACAGCTGGGGGTCCCGCTCCGGACCGCCCTCAGCACAGCCGCACGCCCGGCGGCTATGGGTTATCAATTCCTGCTCACGAGGCGACGTGGGCCCTGCCCGCGGAGATGGGGGATCGTCCCCCAGCACAAGCACCGGCCGCCAGAGAGCTGCTGCAGAGCCGCTCGGGCGGCCAGGAGATGGAAACCCGAGAGAGAGGAAAGATCCCAGCCCACCTACACTCGGATTTGTTTGGTGATGCAGGGGTAATCGCAGGCATCGGAAAACATTGCTCACCTCCCTGCTGTAACTCCATGCTACAGCTCCACGGGAAAGTCCTTGCGCCCCTGCCAGGGAGCCGGGAAGGCGACCTCCCCTCTAGGTACAGCCTTTGGGCAGGGCACGAAACACGGACCTTCCGTTAAAAGCTTGATAGAGACAATTTCTCTGACTTTTGAGCCCAAGAATGGTGTTCTAGCCCACGAAACACCCGGTTAGTGCGAGGGGCGGCCATCTCGCAGGAGAAACGACAGGCCGCGCAGGACAGCGCCCGGCGCAGCCGACGGTGAGCAGCAGGGGCCGGGCGAGGGCTGGAGCCCCTGCGGCACCGCGAGCCCCTGCGGCACCGCTCCCCCCTGCCCACGTCTTCTCCCGACCCCTCCCGACTTCCTTTCCCCGGGCAATTAAAAGCACAAATTAAGTGCCTGAGCTCTTAGGAAGCAGGTTTTGTTTCATCAGGGTGTAAAACGCATTTCGGCTGCCCTTCAGCCAGGCGCAGCACCCCCCGGCACCCTCACCGCCCTCCCGCTGACACCCCTGGCCCCACGGGTCGGCATCGGATGGAGCGTGGCCACCGGCCACCAGCGCGGGGGCAGGCGCTGACCCCCGGAGGCCGATGCCAGCCCCCGGCAGAGCCCCGGGGCCGTACTCGCACACCCGCCACGAGCCCTGCTTCACCTTACCCAGGTGTTTTTCCCGGAGCCGCTCGGCACTTCCGCGAGGAGGCCGATTCTCCGTGTGTGTGCGCGTGCTCGGTGTAAAACGCCAACGGAAGCGAGCGCCCCATCCCAAATCCCATCCCCGCAGTTCCCGAGCCCCTCCCCGCGAGGACGCAGCAGACCTTTGAGGGTGCTGCATCTCCTCCCGATGCTTTCACCACGTAACCGGTGACTGCAGCTCTCACGGCTGCCCGCTTTCTGCTCACTGCAGACCCCCCACGCGAACTCCAAACGCGCGCAAGCCTTGCGAAGTGAGACTGTGTACGAAACTCTCTCCGGTTTACAGAAGCCGTCCTCGACACGCAGCGTTCGCTTACGCCCCAGGTAACTGGGCATCAAGGAGTCACCACACCGACGCGACTGTTCAAGTTTCGAAACCCTCACCTCTCATTTCTAGCACAGACAACTTCTGCTCTCCCAGTTATTTCCTCAGGGCCGAGGCCTGAGGTTACCTGGCTGTTGGGAAACGCTCGCCGAGCGGGTCCGGACCCGTAGCGCTGCCCCGGTGCAGCCAAGGCGGCCCAGCCAAGGCGGCCCGAGGCAGCCCCGCGCCCCATCAGCGGATGCTCTGCCTCCTGGAAGTTAACCCTGCGGGGTACCGTAAGCGCGAGTAGCGCAACGCTCTCGAACCGGTCCCAGAAGTCAAGGGCGGTTTGGGGCAAATATCTGAAAAAACAATAATTTTAATCAAATTGACAATAAAATCTGGTTTTAGATAAAACGAAATGATAAAAATGTCATTAATCATCAAAAACTATTTAATTGAAAGTGGTACAAGCAAATCATGTTTTATATAATAGAAGATTTCATCATATCCTTTTTCTTTTTACTCATATTCCACTTACATTTGCTGAAAAAATAGATCAAAAATAGACAGCACTAATATATTCACTGAATATGAACAGACAGCTTTCGAGTCAGAGGTATGACCACTCAAAACCGGACCATTTAAAATGGAAATACAAACAACCTTCGGGCTGGCTCGCTTGGCCAACTGTCTCACAAACGGAAGAAAAAGTTGTCGAAATACACAGAGCAAGTCCAGGTAAACATTTAAAATTTATTAAACTTTTTGGTCAAAATAATTGAACAAGTATGTACAATCCCATTGTATTAGCTCTATCGCGTATTTTAGGAACAAGGTCAAATCTAATGCTTTAGTGACCCAGAAGTTCCACATTTCAAGATTTTCAAATAGTGTCACAACCGATATACAGTATAAGATTTTTTTAATTTAAACTTTATTTGCAGAACCTCAAAGTTAGTCGTACTTACTAGCTTACTGCGAACAAGAGTGGCACTCTGGACATTAATCGGGAGGGTAGGAACGGAGACAGTTTGCTCCTGCGTATGCAGATCTGATTCAGTAATCACAGTTCACCTTCATTTTAAGAAAAAACTGGAGTGTAAACCACGCTTCTGTGTTTCCTCTGGGAAGCTCAAGGGATCTCCTTTTTCAGAGAGGCTTTCGAGCTTGCAGGCACAGCTCAGTGTAATGTCTACAGCTACTCACGCTACGAAAACGTGCTGCAGCAGCTCCGGGAACAGCGTCTCACCCAGGCTAGCCTAGGGCGAAGAGAAGGTCCGTGCGTTTTAGGCCTCTTTGGGGGGGAAAAAGAAAAAAAAAAAAGTACCTAAGGCTTAAAAAAAAAAAAACCGTTAGCAAGAACAGAGTTACAACAAACGCAGTTAACACCAGCTCGCAGCCTCAGCGTCTGCCGACACCCTGGTGTTAAAGTCGGAACGCGCTAATGTGCATCGAGCTGCGCTGCTGCTTGGCGTAATCAAGATAGGCTTGGTTTTTTCCTTTGCTGGCTTGAACTGCAATGTGAAATACAATATATTATGCCAAATATTTAAAATAAACGATATCTTTGTGACAAACACTAAAAAGGTTAAAAAACATAATGCACATAAGGTATGTCTCTATCTAACATTGAGAGGCATCAGATAAACTGAATTTGTATCTTCAAAGAAGAAAATTCGTTAAACGTTTTGTTTTCCCTTCTGTGCAAGGTGGTCGCTTTCTATTAAGGCTGTGGATGTCTCATACTAACCTTTTCAATCTCCTACTTGGTACACAGACAGCATTTTACAAGAAAACCAGTGCAACTTAAACTAAACGACAATTTCATGGAAATTCTAAATTTGGAATTTGAAATACTACACAAAAAAGTTCGTATTAGTCTGCCAAAAATCAATGTTTTGGGGCAAACATTGTCAAATCTGCCCATCAGAGTCATTTTGCACAATCTCAGTACATGCAATAAAAAAAATAAAAAGACTGAATACATACCTTCAGATTTAAAAACACTTTTTATAGTTTGTTATTTTATTAAGTGGTTTACACCAGAAGGTGTGGTTATAGATACAGTTGGTGAGTAAATATTCATGGAAACCTGTCTACGAACCCAACTCAAGACCTACCTAAGTGCTCAAAGGTAAAAACACCTAAGCCTAGATACAGGCCAGAGGAGGAATGTTTACAGGCATTAAGCACAATATATGTTTTGAAAGGCCCAAATATTACAGCAGAGAAAGAGCGCGAGAGATAGAAATTACATTTTTATGACAATTTTTTCTTCTCGGGTGTTAAATTTTTGGTCTATAAACTGGAAAGGAAGGCTCAGACTGAAATAAATACATTTGTTTTGAGTATTGGCCTTATCGAGCACTGTCCATCGATTCTGCCTCTAGAGGGTTTCTCCCAGAAACGGGCGACTGACACTCCCTACCCCCGCCGAAGGCAGAACCACGCCACCAACTCAAAACCCAGGCCAGATCCTCTCCTTTATCTAAAGGGAAGTAAGTGCATCAATGTTCTTCACTGGTAGGACAACAAGGCCTTCTCTTTTACAGATAAACAACTGAGCTTAACTATGCAAGACGACGACTCTGTCCTCAAGTCAGTCATCTTTAGTTAATTTTGTCCTGGAATATATACAAATTATTGGTGGCAGCTACAGCAATGATGTTCTCCATGGGATGCCATGCTGTATGAAGAATCTTCTTGTTGAAGTCCAGACTGTCAACGCTTATTTCATCCTTCTTTCTTTTACCACCTGTACACACTTTACGCGGCTTTAGGATGGCACGAGGTTTGCTGCTCTCCCTGGAGGCTTCTAGAGTGATATCCCGTCGCGTGTTTCGGTCAAACATTCTAAAGAAATTGTTGTAAGATCCAGTCATGATAGCACTGTTTAAAAGCAGAAGAAAGGCGAACCTTAGTAGGTTTCCAGAAACAGCGGCCAACCCCCATTGTCTCCCCCCCCCCAAGCGACTGTCAGACCAAGTTCACGGCCAGCACGGGGCACGACGCTCCTTTCCTCTCTGATGCATCCCTTCGCTCAGTTCTGGTTTTGGCCTTCAGCACTGCTTCCACCCCACCACCCTCTCTTCCAGGTCTCCCCCTGGTCCCCCCTCCTGCCACCGGCGCTCGGCAGCAGCCTTATGCTTCATGCATCCTAACGTGAGCAAACAGGGTTCCCCGTTGCTACCCTGTCCCTTTATCCCGCGGCAACAGAAGTCACGGTGGAAGCAGAGCCACTGCAAACGGCCTCATTTCAGCAGACATCACAAACGAAAGTGCCTTCCTTGGCACTGTGCACATGGTGACAATGAGCACGCAATGGATTAATCATGAAAAATTGCCTTGAATCAGTAAAAGAAACCCCTTGTGCGATGCCTGATGCAGCCCCGCAGAAACAATTCAGTTTCTGTACAGTATCAAACTTGCTGTTGAACGAGGCAGAAAAAAATTTCCATCTGAAAATGCTTTCATATATCTAACTTCCAATGAACAGCTTGTTTGTAGCTCTCACAAAAAATATGGCTGAAATTGAGGCCGAGTTGTTCATTATTTTCTATATTGAACACTTATCTCTACCACTTGAAACTGGAAAAGCCGTTTCGCACGTGGCAGAAGTCCCACAGATTGTCAAAATCGCAACCACCTCAGCCTTGTCATCTCATTTGCTGATACACGTCGTCTTCATGGCATTAAAAAAATAATGACTCGGAGGAGAATGAGATACCATCACCACAACATACACCGCTCAGATTGTACTAGGGAACGCACCGAGTGAAATACTGTTTTCTTTTTCAAAGGGAGAGGAGCATCACAACTTCCATGACAACAATTTATGTTCTTATGTTAAAATGAGATGACCTTGCTTTGACTTTTTTTTTTACCCCTCCAAAAAAGACTGAGTGGAGTTGCTTGAAAAAAACCCCATGGCACTAAGGGTCCGTTTCCTTGCACTGTAGCTTAGTGAAAAACATACACCACTTATTTTATGCATTTTAGGTTAGATATTGTAAATACTGCTAGCAATTTTTTTTTTTTTTTGCAAACTGACTGATACAGTATGATTTCTCCCCTCAATAACTCAAAGCCACTTGCAACCCGGTATTTAGAGTAACCGGTTTTCTTTAACATTGTTTACTTAAGAAATTAGTCCGTAAGCAGCACGTAGCAGTACGTGCAGCCTCAACTATCACTGCAATAGCAGCGTAGGTAGGTTTCACCTTCTTTGCTGGCTCCTGTGCACAGCTTACGAGATCTGAATTCCCTGGTCACTGTCCCCATCTAAACTACGTGGTGGATCTTCTGTTCGTCAATATTTGGTAAGATTTAGGCCAAAGCTTGTTTCACAGGCTGATCCTGTTAACGTCAAATCAAAGCTGACACCTTCTCATTGAACAGCTTGCAAGCATTTGGTAGCAGACAAGTCACTGTTTTAGGTATTTCAGATATACTCATAAAACTACCTAAAAAAAAAAAAAGCATCTGGGTATAAGATCCAGATCTGCCATGATCTTATCCATGGGTTCTGAAAGCATTTTAACAGGCAGCTAATATTACCATAGCTAGGGGCAGGAATCATACGCTATGTGTGCCAGTATAGTGGCTTTGCTATCTGATTCCAATGTTTCTACAACTTGCAGGCAAGACGTGTATTTCCACTGTTTGCAACAAATACGAGTAATTATCTAACGCGGTTTTATCTTCTTTAGCCTACAGAAAACACGGAACGAAGATTCAATTTGCAAGACACTGAATGCATGTTCTTGGATACGCTTTAAAAATGAAACGGAGTCCCATTTTCATGGCTTGAAATGGCCAGTCTTGACTATATAAAGCTTCAACAGTAACTCATATTAGAAGCAAACTGACACACACAAGTTTATTCCACTTCTGCAACTGGAGGGTGGAGGATTGAAGAATGAAGTCTTTTTGCAAAAAAACCACAAAAAACCACCCAAAACCCCAAACCAAAACCCCAGTTGACTTGAATGTAACTAATTACATCCTTAAAGTTAAGTCCTGCTTATGGGTTTCAAGACTGGAAACCCAATTGCTAATGCTGAGGGCAAAAACAAAACCCAAGACAACCCCCCACTTACCTATCAGAACCGTTCCAGCAGCATTCAAATTTGTCGAAGATGCAGTCATTTTCATAAAGGGAACAAAGCTTGCTTCGAAGATACTCATGAACCTTTTTGAACATTTAAATTGGTATTAGAGATAAAGAAAAAGAAGAAAAGGGAAAGGAAGGGATATTTAAGAAAACTTGAACACCATACTTGATATGTCTCTACAGGCCTGTTTTCCATATTGAGATCCCACACTTTAACAGAAAGGTAGTCTCTTGTCATCATGTATCGACCACTGTGACTGAATTTTACATCAGATATTGATGATATTATTTCTGAAAAAAATGATCTGCTGCTAGGATCTTCAGGTTCTTCAAAAACTGTAGATAGAAAACACAATTACAAATGAAACCAACACCAAGTTTTACAGCTTCAAACATTTTCCAGTACTTGGAAAATTTTAAATCAATATACTAATTTAATTTTCAAGAAAGTTGCTGTTAAATACTTTTTAGAAATAATCTCGTTTTAAACAATGTCATGCTCTTAGTCATCAGATTGCTAGATGCCTATCTCCAACATTCTCAACTGGAGCACAGCATCAGCAAACTACAGTTCACAGGTCTTAGGGATGAATCAGAGAAAAAAAAGTTAAAAAACAGCACATGGGCACAGCGAACATTACAACTGATCTACAAATCATGTCGGACAAGAGCAGATGAAAACACCAGCATCCCAAACACAGTATCTTAATGCATGACCCATGCATTTTGAGACTACTGTACAACGTACTTTTCTTTAGATCTGAACTAAAGTTGTACAGCACAACCTACTGAAATGAAATATTAGTATCTACACTTGAAATGCAATTTGTATGATTTTAGAAAGCAAATAAAAAAACCCCGCCTTATTTAAACTGAAGAGTCGATCTCTGAAGTTAACATTTCATGACACAAGCTACCCAGAACTATTTATTTCATTTTTGAATAGACCCCTTTTAACAGGATGTTATTCGGTGACAAGCAGTTAAGAAATAAAGTGCTTCCAAGTAATTTAACGCACCACTAAGTCAAATAGATGCAGTGGCCTAGCACTCTACATTTCCCATTGCACAAATATTTCCTTCCAAGAAGAAAACCTTATCTGCACTATAGAAAGCTTACCTGCGAGCATCAGTACGGTAGGTCACCCCACAGGACCAGCGATACTAATAGACCACAACTATTACAGTAGCGAACAAGAAACAAGAGGCTGCGTGCAAGGCACAGGCAGTTATCCTTATGACTTCAACAGAAAAGCTTTCCTCACCTACAGAACTTCACATGGCTCAGCAGACTAAAGAGCATTCACCTTTCACCCCTGCAAACTCGCTTCAAATGCGGCACGTAGTCTTTTAAGAATTAATTCTAACCTAGGAGCTGCAAATGGTCACAGAGTAAATGGATTCTGGCAGCATCAGCCCAGTTTCTAATGCACAAAGGTGAATAAACTGCCCTGAACTGGCATTTGATAAGCAGATACCTTTGAGAAGCACCAAGACTGAGTCTGGACAGAAGACAGGTCTCACTGGTGCCAAAAGCACTTGTTCCCATCAGTTTATGATGCATAAATGGGTAAACAGGAGCAGAGTCAGATGGTCAATTGTCTCATGCTACACTTCTGCTTGTTGATGGCCTAGAACAAGACAATTAAAATGTTCCATTCTACAAAACTACCACCCCTTACCTCGTATGCTCTTTACCAATAAGCAGAACTCGGTATGTTTGTTTATAAGCAGAACACCTCTACACTCTATCTTGCATGAAAACAAAGCAAGAAACCCCTAAGCCAAAGACACGTCCTAACTTACATTTTGAATGCCTATCACAGAGGGCTGAAGAACGCATGTCACAGAGTCGAATAGTTCCTTTGCTACTACTGTAGACAAACACGTTACAGTGATGAGGGTGGAACTCTGCAGCAGTAATCACTTCTGTCAGCTCCTCCATGTTAGCAGGCTTAATATCTACAATATCTGGGAAGGGTTTTGTAAAGACATATAACGTTTCACGTTCAAATCACTTCTAGCAGATGAGTATTAAAAACGTTAAAAATACAATGTAGAAAACCAGGGCAAGATCTTAATTTCCACCGTGTGCAATCTACACAAAGTAAAGTGACCTCAGTAGATTTAAAAATAAATAAAACTAAACTAATCTACATTTTACAAATCAACTTTAGCAGATGCTGGACATAATTTCAGACTATTCTCAAGCCTCCTTAACGCTTCCTATTGAACACTGAATATACTTCATCTATTTACCTAAAGCTCTAGAAAACTTGCGCATGACCTATTTAATATTTAGTATTTCTGCAACTTTTATTTTACTGCAGATTTGTCAATGTAGGACATACTATTAGCTTTGGATACGCAGGCTTGCAAAAAGATTTGAAAATTATTTCTGCAGTTAATGATATCGTTTGACACGGAAAAAAATTAGAATTTCGAGACCTTAAGCTTTGGAAACAAGTATCTACAGTAACAAAGGATCTACTTTTCAAATCTTTCAACTCTTATTTAAATTGACTGAACTCCACAAATAAAGGATGCTCCCCAAATTCCTCAATTTCTCTTTAGAAATCAAACTATGATATTTCTACTGGCAGTTTTCCACTGAAAGAATGCTTGCACTCAAGAATGAATGAGAGCATCCTAAGGCCTGCTTTCACTGTATTAAACCTCCAGATTTTAAAATCCTGTATTTTAATCCCTAGATTCGAACACCTGCGCTAATTAGTAAAATTAAAGTGATTCTCTTAAACATACACAACTTAGATGTGCCCCAGTGTTCACAGAGAACAAAAAAAGGATACTAAAACTTCTATCTGTGATTTCTAAATGCCATAGGTTAATTCTTAGGTCATCTGCAGAAAGGTATGTTTCATGATCACTATTTACTGAAATAGAGTTTATGTGATAAGTATGTGCATTTGCAAATATCCTTCTGGGACTTGCTTCTACCATTAGGTCCATGGGTTTCAATATTGGCACCTGAAACATGAAAAAGAACAGTCAATTTTGGCATAAAACTGATTTCTGATTCAGAAGATATTAATTAGTTGCACACCACGGATTTCTGTTTTGTGACTAAACATTTTTCAAATCCACTGAGCAAGAAAAGTAATAAAATAGCCTATGAATGCTGACTTTGCACACTGCCAACACAAAACCTCAGACACTGACTTCTGCAGAAGTTACCTGTCAAATACAGCAGCTTTGCACCTCATCCAACAGGGAAATGGGGTATGTTTATAATGATATTAAAAGATTTTGTTCTTTTGAAGCAAGGGCTTAAAAATGACCCCCACATCTTAGAGGGGTGCTTGTGAAATTGGGAAGAACAGTTTGCAAAGAAAATCCCCAGTTTGTTCCCTGAACAGCCAGTACGATTTTAGGAACACGTGGACGCCCTGTTTCCACAACTAGCTGATCTAAAGGGCGACACGGCTTGTCAGGGTCGAGCGGATTAAGCTTCCCTCTGGCTCCTTCTCACGGACCAGCAAGTGAATAGTTTAAGGTTGCCCAAGGACGTGCTACGCTGTTCCAGTACATACAATTCAACAGAACACTAACTTACATCATCCAACCAAGAAAAAAGTTATGACAGTGTCCAAGATAATCTGTCTTCCTGGAACAAGAAACAAATTAATCCGAGAGCTCTGTAATTGCTTTCACCATGTTTATATTTCACAGTCTGTTTACATCAAACTGTAATGATTAAACTTAATCCATTACTTTTTATTAGGCAGTTTTCCTGTCTCACCACATGAGTGTTTCCTAGCCTGGCTGTGGGATCGAAAATGCATTAATGTGAATTATCAGGAATGGTACTTCGAAATGCCACGGTCTCTATGCAAAGGATGCAGCTCTGAAGTGCTACTTCTCCTCCATGTCTACTTCCTTATAAACAAATGGGGATTATACTTCTGTAACAAGATATGCAAACAAAGCCCATAAAAGCCCAAGGTGCATATACTCTAGATCTCTAAAACCTGATCATTTTAACATTAACAGAGGTAACTCTAGGCAAGGTTTTTCCCCCTTCTGCCAATCGTTGCTCAGACTTGGTTCATTCCATCATCTCTTCTTGTAAGGTGTAGTGCCTGGCCAAATTTAGAAGACTAGCTTTTAAGAGAGAGGTTCTTGCTTTTTGTTGTTTCCCCCCCTTCAGCTTGATGATTCCTAAATATATTAGGGTGTTTAAAGTAGATGCTAATGTACTCCTTCAGTGATCTAGCCAGTACCTTGTAAGACCATGAGGCCATATTCTGGACTCTCCATGTTCCCAGATGGGTTGTCTACTCCTACGTAAGGGCAAGGCTGTAGAACCCAAAATTTCATCTGTACCTACTTCCATCCACTGGACTAAGGCATTTTATCATAATTTATTTTCTTGTTTTTAGATATTTTCACTAGAATGCTCGATCAGATCTTGGCTCCCACATGCTGAGCAGAAAGACACTCTCCAGAGGAAGCGGATCTCCTTTCCCAACATAATTATGCATTAGGCTCACGTATACCTAAAGGTTCAGTTCAATATTCAATTTAAGCAAAGGCAAGGCAAAAAATCCAAACAAACACACAACTGTATACTCCCTACAAGTGTCAGGAGTGGCACTGGCTTTGAAAGTAGCAAGAGCCTCAGTTCAACTCCTATTTATGGTAACAACAACAATGACATAAAAAAAACCAACAAGAAAAAGCCCAGCCCTACATGGTTTCATTTCTTGAGCTCCTGCTTTAAATGACCCCAAGCTTGGAGCACTAACCCTACCACTACATCACTATGCAAGTGGAAAAAGGTCAAGACTATTCAAGTATACATTAGGTTTTCCAAATGCTCAGAACTTGCTTCTAACAAAAGCACCTGCTACCTAACCATAGAAAACCCTGCGCCCTGTTTGAATTTTTGAGTCTTGTTCTTAGAAAAAAGACCAAACAAGTTCAATATGAGCAATATTGAGGAAAAAAAGATTATCAATACAATCAAAGCCAAATTCTTCCTCAATTCACAATGGCACGTGCTTTAAGCCAAACAGAAGGACCCTACCTGCCCGTTTCGCAGAGCAGCGCCCCGGGAGGACGCAAGGTTCAGCTGGGCACCCGCTGCTCCCTACGAGCCAGGGGCACAGACACCACTGCGCCATCCTCGGCTGACCAGTCGCGGCCAGGAAGAGAAGTCAGTACGTTACGGGTCTCTGAAATCAACGTGTTCCCTGCACTTTTCTTCATGCGGCACTAAGACATTAGGCTATTTTAAAAACACAGCAGGAGGAGTCCATGCTTTCTGTGAACTGAGTACAGAGTAGTACAGCCCCAGACAGAGATACTCCAAAATGCTGTTTTTTTCAAGCTTGAATAACAACATTTTGTTATATTCTATTGCTGTCAATAAATCAGTGTATCTTTTTCTACAATTTGAATATGCTGGGATGGATGAAGGCTGTCTCTAACATGATATTTTAATTTTAAAAACCACTTTAAATTTAAAATCCATTTTAAATACGCTAAGATGTTCCAAGAAAAGAAACCAACAAACTATCAGGAAGCTAATAATATAATATTATAATCATGAAATTTTGCCTCAAGTTTTCCAGAGTAACCTTATTTAATACTTATATATGTATAATGAAGTGTCTCCATTTTTTACAAAAGTTTTCAATGACCCTGACCAAAGCATCATTTTTAATCTACACATTTCAGTGGACAACTTTGGTGATAAAAAGGTAGAGAAGTACATGCAAAAACATATTTAAAGTCAAAGAGCAGAAACATACCCGTAGTGCTGTGATTCTGAAAGGATCCCTAAGTCTTCCATCTTCATCTTTTAAATTATAACCTTCGGCTCTTTTATCCCTTTCACTTATTTTCCATAATTTAATAGTTTTATCTAAAACCAACAAAAATTCACATGCTTGAGAATGAATTAAATTCAAAATAAAACCACTAAATAATGGAGTCAGCAGAGTGGATACTATTTATCTCTCTAGGTTTCAGCTGCTTGCAGCAGAAAGGACCCTGCTGGAGTCCTTTAAACAACAACGTAATACGGAGTACAGCCCTCCCTACCTATACTTGAAGGACTTTGCCTTCAGCTATATTGTTTAGCAGAATTGATATATGAAAAACAAACAAAAAAATATACCAGACACATGCACTTGGAGGATGCAGATGGGAAATGCTTGAAAATGTCAGTAAATGGAGAGGAAAAAAAGACGGATTCCATTTTAACTCCAATGCAACGTTCAGTTTGAATACCAGTTTCTGCCTGGACAGTAAGGCCCTGTGCCTACCACCCACCAAAGCGACCCTTCGCAAGGGAAGTTTCGCACACCAATTACCAAAACTCACCAACAAGCCCTGTATGACTACCTAAATTATTCTGAACAGATAAATGCTAGGGAAGAAAACCCAACAAACCCAGGAATTACTGACACTACCTGCCTTCAGGAAAACCAAGTTTGTCCCAGGTGTCTGCTAAGAGATGACCAAAGGCAGTAAGTGAGACCGGGACTCGCCCCTTTATTGCAGGGTTCCGTGTCCAAAGGCAGGCACTTCCCAGCTCTTACTAGGGGAAGTCTTTCCAAGCGCGGAAAGTACGTACACACCCAGAGTGAGATCCTCAGCTAGCTGGGAACAAACCTCTCCTCCCCGAACTACTGCCCATCCTTAAACTGTGTCATGGTAAATGCTTTAAAGACTGCTTTAAGTTTAGTAAGACTTACATCGAAGTAAGATTATTTGAATTTCAAGTCCAGTACACAGAAGTCATTGCCGCTTTTAAAATTTCATACAGCAGGTAGGATATCAGCCCTTACATAAAGTCATGTTAAGTACAAGGCAAGAAGTGATCCAAACAAGCGCATCCCTCTGACAATGAGCAAGTTTTTCCATGCACAGCTCTGCATTTACATTTACAGCTTGCTCCATGATGCATCAAAATGAACAGACCTAATACCTAACCACTACTAAAATACTGGAAGAAATAAAAAACAAAAAACCAAAAAGCCCAAAACTTAAGTGCATGAAAACTTGTCATTTCCAACTTGCAATTTTTCCACTGCTTTCATGTATTCTAAGGTACACAGTGAAAATGGTAATAAATACTCCTCCTGGAGTGACTGCTGTCTGTTAAACAGTCGCTTTCCAAAGTACACATGATGTTCTGGTATTGGAAAAGCAAAAAGAGCGTTGTAACCACAGTGTTTCAATTTCCAATGCTTTTCTTAAAAATTCATCTAGGATCACAAAAATTAGGATGGTCAAGTAAAACTCAGACTTCTGCTACAGTTCAGCATCCTGGGAACCCGTTTATACAAAATCTGTAAAGCAGAGTAGCAGGGCAAGTAAATTGGCAGCATGGCCAGTATATCCACAGAACGCAGCTCTGTAACTATGCCTATTCTGTTGACGCTTCATTATTTTTACATTCATAAATCAGTAATTTACAGAGTATTACAATCAAAACGTATTTCACATATAATTAGAAAAGACATTAAAACAACCCCAAAACGCTCCAGAAAAAAACCCACAAGTGGATCACAGGTGAGTAATATTCAAATGACATAACAATTCTTTGTGCAAAAATAAAGTGTCCTTACCATTTGTAGACAGCAGGAAATGAGCAGCATTCTGTTGTGGTAACCACCTAATTTTATTAATTTTTTCCTCAATTTCTAGACTTTTCAAGTAGTCAAACTCAGGTTCGTGACTCTGAAAGGTACTGTAAACATTATATTCTCCCCTAGAATGAGGACGGCTTTTATTCTGCAAGGAAACATAATATTTCTTGAAGCTGATGTTACTTGGTTCATTAGGAATTGTACATACAAACTGATGACTAGAAATTGTCAATTAGAAAGTAAACTTTTTACAAGAGATCTTGATGAATTTTACATTTTTACTCTATGATACTGTATCGAGTTTAGCATCAACATAGTGCACACAGACTTCCTTTTTAAAAATGTGTTGTTTTATATAAATGTGCGTACTCATAGAACGTAACACATCAAAGCACTTTAAAGAGGCATGCTGTCTGCGAAGGAGCTCCTGCGTTTGCCTGAAGAGTTCTAGGCCACGCTACCTCTCCCAAGAGGTTTCAACATAACTGGAGCAGAGAAGCCAATGAGTCCTCCTGCACTTCGTCTCTGGTACTTGCACATTTCTACTCTATAATGCTGTTTAGCACTTTCTAAAATAAAAGGTGCATAAAAAATCATTAACAAACCTGTTCATTAATCTAAAATTAAAGTTGGTACATATTTAGACATATCTCTAGATTAACTCCATTTATAGAAACTTCAATAAAGTATGTATATATCTTAATCTGTATTTTGTAAGTACGAACACCTGCTTAGAAAGTACCTCCCTTTATGCATGCCTTTTAATCAGTTCTGCACCTGATTCACATCCTAAACCCTGAACCACCAACTCCACGAGATCAGTTTCTGCACTTCACCTCATCTCCATTCCCCTCCTTTTTCAAAACTCATTCCTCTAATCACCACAATATAGGCATAACGCAGGGTTCCAAACTAGGAAACAAATGTTACAGGACATAGGACATGGAGTAATTGGTTTTTTTATAAAAACATGATTGCACAAAGTCATTCTGCTGAAGGGACAGCAAGATCAAGTATGGGAATTAGATCTAGCTCCTCTCCTATGCGTTTTAACACATGCTGTGTCCAGAAGTGGTATCAAGGCTTATAATTAAGCTTTGACAACCTTTTTTATTATAAAAACTCGCAGGCTGGAATCACCCCATTTTCATCTAAGCCATTCTATAGTGCTCATCATGATGTGCCAAAGACTGTTACAAATACACTAGCGACTTTTCCCCTCACAGAACTAGAAGACCCCTTTGCATTATCCTTATCTGGTAGATGTGGTAGCAAGGAAGAGAGATCAAAGTCACAAGTATCCACAGACGTGCAGTATCAGATTTGAGGCAACTAGTTATCAGGCTTTTGAAATAAGCTAATGTTAGACAGCGATTCGTGCCTGGAGAACAGCCCCACTTGTAGAGCTGCAGCGCCCAGAACCTCTGAAAAAGCAAACTCCCCAGACCACAGCTGGGAATCGCTCCCTCGAGGGGCAGCACATCGCCTACTGGCAGAGGCCGCCAAGAGCCAGTGCAGAAGCCCATCCCGCGCAGGGACTGGCAGCACCTTGCCGCTACCGGGGAACCGCCAGCAGTAACTCACATCGCCGAGCGCCGCTAGGCCAACGCCAGGCTGCGAGGGCAACCTTTGCTCTGACGCTTCCTTACGTGTCCACGCTCCGCTTGGCAACTTTGATAAGGTTATTTCAGCTACGTTTTTTTCCCTGCAATCTCTCACAAGGATGGCGTTTCAGTTAATTCTGAGACTTTACGTTATTTTACTCCCTATTTGCCATTTAACTTTCAAGCATTTTGGACAGGATCCTCTCAACTAACACTATTCAGCATAGTTATCTCCATTACTTACCTAGCCACCCGCATTTTGAGCGGGTTGCCTTGCCTGGCACCAGGCAGTGGTCTCTCTACTCACACGTTTGGTAGGAACACTCAGCTGCTTGGAACTGCAGTAATCTCATATGAGTTCAGGGCACGATGCACAACATTTCAGCCTGCCTTCCCAAATTAAAGTGCATGGGAAATTTTGTAACTATCCTAAGTTGTTATTAACCTAGTTAGCCTCATCTAAAATCCACACAGTTTAAAAATATTGGTTGTAAGATTTTATTAAGGTTCCAGTATTATATACTTATTTTAGATTTTTTCCTCCACTCCAGAAGGTCTGCAGTTTGGCACACGAGAAGAGAAACGACTCTTATGCCCAGCTCTTCCCTACAGCTTGCATGTGCTCCCGGGACAGTGGAATATTCCTGTGTGGGTAGCCTGACTTGTTGCCTTTTTTTTCCCCCACCATGAGGAAATGACGTGACAGCTGGGTTTTGACTTACAGAACAACTGAGCACTAACAGCTGAAAGCCAACCAATAATAGTTCCACTCTAAACAAGCATCAGGAAAGTCAGAGATCCCGAGCAGGTGGACACTTTTGACCTTGATCTCTCTGTGCCTTAGCTAAGTCTATACAGCAGACTAAATGATAAATGAGCTATGAGCTGTCTAGGTGTAGTAGTATAACATTGCAGCAGCTTTTTCAGCAGTAGTATTTTCATTTCACTACCTCTCAAAATCCTCACAGTAAAACCGATAGGTCACCTTTGGTAAAATGCTTTACAAATGGTATCGCAGCGAGGATGACATGCAAAATATTGGATGGCTGTTCCTTAACTGAGCATCATTTGAACCACACCACAAAAGAAGTGGGATTCTGCTGAGAAAAACCCACAGCACCTCAAGATTAGTATACTTCGTGCACAAACCAGCCGAATTAAAATTCCACGATCAATTTTGTATTTCTGATCCAGGAGAAGGCTCAAAACCAAAGGCTGAAAGTCTCATCAGCTCTTCAAAGGAAAGGATAAACATGCTCTTCAGTGGCAGGGGAGAGGGTGAGAATTGCCATGTGGAATATCGACTTTTTAAACACAGTTCCAGATTTCTCCCAGACATGACAATCCATGACAATTATTTTTCAGCATTTAGTGCACTTTTCCAATACACATCGTTTCTCTGGATAGAAAAAGCTCAGTGATGTATCTACACCGATGAATGGACAGAATATGTTACAGCATTATCACACAACGGAATATCATTTACCAGCTGAAAAGCTGTGTAACTGTAGGAGGGAGAGTCTTCCTACCCCCTGAACTGAAAGTGCTCAAGTGTTTAGGGAGAAGTAGCTGTTCCCACTGTTTTTCATTCACAGGATCCTACAACACATCAGATGCTTAATTCTTCCATTTTTGAACCATCTTACCCTGTTGTCCTTGCAGCTTAAAATGTACCCTTTTTTATAAACTTCTCTTACCTTATCTTCAAAAGCATTATGATTTGTCTTAGATCAACCTGACCAAGTGTAAAGTTTAGGAGAAAGTCCAAAGGCAATTCTGCAAAATGACACTGAGCATACTAGATACATATATAAAGAACTCATTGCATTTTTGGCACTTTTTTTTTTTTTAAAAAAAAAAGGGGAGGAGGGGACCCACCACCAAACTAACCTACCAAGTTCAGCACAAGGCAGATATTTAGCAATTTGGCTAACTTAGGGTTGTCTGAGAAAACTATCCAACCATTTAAACCTCATGGCATGAAAAGATGAAGTGAGACTGTGCAACACAAGAACAGCGTAGTAACAGCACTTTTGTTTTTCAAGTCACTGACCTCTTGTTCCCTTTGAAATATAACCACTCTGCCACCTTTGTCTCCTGTTGCAAGAAGATCACCAGAGTAATTAAATTCAACTGTTGAAATAATATCAGCTGTAAACAGAACAGAAATAAAATAGCACTGTAATGTGTAAAGCAAATCAAGATGTTTCAAGACTTGAACACAAAACAAAATTACAACTTGTATTAATGCAAGAGCCCGACTTCTTGATTTACATCATCAGTATCCAGAAATTAAGTCACATTTCAAAGCCTAACAAAGTTTTATTTACAATTTAGAACACTTGCTCATTTCTCAGTTTTTGAAGCTTTCAAGGGCCTTCAATCCTAAAAGAGAAGGCATATTGTTTTAAGAATCCAAACTGGGTATTCTACCTGTTGACAGTAAATGCTGCAATACGTAAAGGAGATATGCCTGCACAGAGCTTCCACAAGTAAGAATCATCTCAAAAGTGGTTCATCCGTGGTATTACTTTGGTGTAGCAGTGCAGCTTGCACTGATCAAAGTGAGGCTGAGGCATACCTGCCCTTCCCCTGAGCTGAATAGTCATGTAGTTAGTTCAGGAACCTGAACTGGGCGTCCCTCCCTTGCCAAAGGGAAAAGAGAAAGGAAAAAAAAAAAGAAAAAAAAAGGGAAGAAAAAAGTCTTCCAGTTGCGCTTCCCGAACTGACGCTGCACAGAAGCATCAGCACATATATAACAAACGAGGCGAGGATGATTGCAGCTGAAGGAACAGCAGAGCAAAGGAACAGATTGCAGGACCTCCAGTTTAAACTGACTTAAGTGCCCTTGGGACTGAACCTTGAAAACAACCAGTATTTATTCACCACTGCACACCACAATTAATCTTTGGAGGTGGCAATAAAGAAATAATTGCCATTAAACAATCTCTAACCAAGGGGCAGAGAGATAAGGGACTATAAATGTCTGTCACAGGTTTTAGGCGTACGGTAACAAACCCAATAAACCACTCGGCATAAAATTCAAAGTAAACATTTATCCATACTGTTGCTTGCTAGCCATGCAAATATTTCATTATATTATGCAGGTATAAAAATTGTAAGATTTGAACTATATGATATGAATTAGTTTCAGAGTTTGCAATTGGAGACTAGATGAACATGACTTTCCTGTATTGATTTTGATGTGCTATCTTTTAAATCCCTTTCGATAATCCCCCACTCCTATGAGGAAGGCGATTAGACGTGTAATCAGTTTTCCCAATATATAATTAATGTTTCACCTTTTATTAACAGATGTTCTTGAAACAGGTTTTTTCCTAGTGTATAAAGATCATGATTTACCTTCTTTGATTAAAAAAATTATTTAAAAAAAACCCAAAAACTTTCTGCAGATTTGTCCCAGCCTTCAAAATCGCGTTAGTAACCTGCTTCTGGACACGTCTATTTTTACATTCACCTTTCTTTAAAAGGTTATGAAAAGATTCCATTTTGGAGAAGAATAGGATGATGGTTAATCTCAAATCCTCAACAGACCCAAACCATCAGAACAAACCCCACACCCTTGCTGCACAAACTCCATACGGAAAACACCAGTCTTTCCTCAGTTGACCTACTTTTACAAATTAACCCTATTGCTGGTTTCTAACCAGTCTCTCTAGCTCGTCTCCCTCCCCATCCACGGCGATCCTCGCCCACCATTGTGCCGCCCAGCTACAGCTAAAATTAATTTAGAGCAATAAGTAGTTACCTACAGAAAATAACATACAGTATAAAGGTTTCACTAGTACTGAATGATCTCTTACTTTAGAAATTGCCTTAGAATTATGAGCTTCTAGTAGCACAACACTGATAAAATCTTAAGATATATACACACGCGTGTACACACACATCCTTAAATATATATATATTTCAATATGGATTTTTATATACACAAATATTTAAATAAAAAAACTTACACTATGGAGTGGTACAATGTGTGTTCAATCCAAAAATATAAACAGAAAAGCTACGTATTTCCACTTACCATAAAGATTCACTGTGTCAAAACTATACCTACACACTCAGCACAGCAATAACATTTCACCCAACCTCAGTGTTAAAACAAGAAGCAAAATGCCTGAGCTTAAACCATGACACAAGATCTGTCAACTTGCATGTGAATGGGACCTCTGTTCCCCTCTCTGCAAGCTTAAGGAAAACTCAGATCGTTGATACACTAAAACCAGATCATCAATATTAATACCTCTCTTTCCTATACTATAAATAAATGGGACTCAAGAGATGATGGACAAACAGCTTAGATGGCTATGAAGAGACCAGTTTCTAGCTCGCTGATTTCCCAGTGAATCCTGTTCAGACTTTTTATTCCTGGCAAGTCAGAAGAACGTACAGGGTACCTTGTATGTAATTGTAGGTCCTCAGGCAGGCAAAGAATTATTACACACACACAAAGTGTATGAGCTGGTCTATGTAAAAGGTTTTGTTCATTTGGAACATTTCTTTCTTAAGAAAGAAAACAAACTTAAACAAGGCCCTTTCATAACCATCTGTATAACATATGCATATGGTAATCGTGAAAATGTCTTAAAGCCAACTCATTCTTCCTGCCTGACAATCATGGGGAAAACCAAGAGGTATCAGAATTGAGATTCAATGTCAAAAAAAAGAAATCTCTATGTGGTGAATATTGCTGCTGGGCTTTAATACTGATCCATGCCAATTATTTTCACAATTAGATGTTTGCTTTGTGCCCAATACATGCCTAAATTGTGTGATGTATAAATTATAAGCCATTACAAGTAGCTGGCTCGCTAAGAGGTTTTGTAGTTACAAATACCAAATATCATGACATAAGCAAAGAATTTTGTACTAAAATGAGAAAGCTAGTGAACTAGCTGGAGATGTAATCTTAATTAAATTCTACTACAAGACCGACAATACTGCTAGAATAAAAAAAATTCCTACATCCCATTATCACTCAATTATACACAGGAAAAAACCCCAGCCATTTCAAGAGACACCACGGGAAAGTAGTAAACTAAGGCAAAAAGAAGCAAACCGATGAGGTAAGCAATCGGTGAAGTGACTTGACAGAGCAATGACATTTTCAGTACTCTACTCAAACATTAAGTAGCCCTTGAGTTACAAAGGTTCATCAGTAGCAAAACTAATATTCCACTACCACAAAAATCTGAAAGCCATTCTGGCACGCATCATTTTTACCCTTTGAGACATCAGTAAACATCCTAGCAGAAATAAATGACTCCTTCACATACGCAATTATTTCAAAGCCACAAACCCCACTTTTCCACTAAGTTTCAGAAAGGGAAAAAGATATTAATAATTTTTCCTATGTACACTATCAAAGTATTTACTGAATTATTTGCTCAAAATACACTGTGCACCATTTTTGCTTCAACATGCATGTAAAGCCAACATTATTTGTCTGACACAGCTCTTATTTACTAGCAGTGCTATCTAGCCAAACATCATCTTGGGTTCCTTTATGTTAAGAACTGTGGAAACGTGCTAAAACGCAGGCACCGCCCAAATCCTATGGTTTTAAACAAAAAGTACAGGGAGAAGAGGGTAAATAACATGCACAGGTAAAATGCTCATGCCAGTGGAGAATGCCTCTCTTTCCTAATCCACTACCAGCTGGAAAAAGCAGCTTGACATTTTAAATCAGCACTGGAATAGTATGTCGCCAGCATGCTATATGGAAATAGCTAAGTGGAGGGGGCACATCAGAACAAAAACATAGAAACCTTCTTCAAATACTTTCTAAGTTAAAAAATTTGGAATATGATGAATCAACAGCACTATACTTTTTTATATATAGAAGTATGAATTATAAACAGTTTTCCCTATTGGCATGTTTAATTGAAGCGTATCGATCCCCAGAATAATTCCATCCAGTATCCTCAGCACTACACGTTCTCAAAGCAGGTAAAATAAAAAAGAAATTACAAGACTAGAGGTAAACCACAAAATTCATTCCAAACCAATCACGCTGTGTTCTGCTCAACACACTTCACCCATCTACATTCACTCTTTATTTCCAAGTCAGCTTAAAACTTTTAGAAAAAAACCAAAGCAAGCCGTTGCAGGTTCTTAATCATCACATTAATGTTGGAATTTTTAAAGCTTTTTTATTATATGTCATATCTTTTTCCTATGTGTACAAGCACCAGTCTTATTTCCCAGTGCAGTATTTCAGCCTTTTCTCCACACTAGCAGAATAACTCACAATGCAATGTACAAAAGGGTGAGGAAAGACACTGCCATGATACCTGCTCACGTACAGCACCTTAATGCACTCTTCTCACATACAAGACACCTCTGTGATTATGATTTTCCAGAAACAGAGAGGCTTGTCCAACTTTCCCCTCCGCTTTTGTTCCAATGTGGCTAGGACTCTGTTCTGGAAGTAGCCCTGTAAACTTTCCTCCTGTAACCTATGGAGAGCAGCAAGACCTATGGCTTGACAGTAAGATATCAGCCTGGCAATATTTCTTTCCAGACATGAAAAATTTACGTTTAGCCTCACTTTTGGAAGGAGTTCTAACTTGGTTACAGTATACATACAGGGTAGGAAACTCCTAGCTGTTTTCAAAGCTAGTATATTAAAAGGATTGCACAACTAAATTACGATTCTGTAGAACCCCCGAATTTAAAAGCACTAAGTGCTTCCATGGGTAGTAAACACCCTCCCAACGCATTAGAAGGCTACAAATATCCATCTTTATAATAATGTAGTGGAAACCATTCTCAGTGACTCAGAAGACTGTCCTGTAAGCCTTGATAGATGTTTCAAAATTCAGTATAAGTGCTCTAAGCCTTTTAACATCACTGCTGAATATTAAGCTCCCTATATCACAACCCCCCTGTCATAACTCTGTTAAAGTTCTATAACCTCCCAAGCCTCCTGGGCTAGTCATACTGGGGGGGCGAAGGGGGGCGGGATGACAGAGACCAACCCTTGGTAGGATCTGGAGATGACAGCAAGCTTATACCTGCAAACTAATTTAATCCCACAAAGGATTCATACTAGGTATTTCTAGCTGACACCGATACCAACGTCTGGGCTCTCTGTTTAGGTAATGGAGAATGCAAAGAGATCCAGAACATCTAAATTAGATGCCTAAAATTAGCTACCGTGAACTTTTCCTCTCTAAGCTGGCTGCACACATTGCCACTTCGGTTAAAATCTAAAACCTGAAAACACATAATTACTTCAGAGCTCACCCAGTAGATTAATGAACTTGCAGCTCTAGTCCACACCTAGGACTAATGCTAACCAGCCCCAAGCAGCATCAACTTCTCTCTTTGAAGCCATTCAAAGACTTTGGTCAAAAGCCCACTCCTCAGACATTTAATGAGCAAGGAAGTCAAACAGTCACTGGTTTTGAACATTATCTAAAAAGGGGGCTGCTCCAACTTCTAGGGGATTTTAACTTGAAGTCTTCCAAATATGTAACGAACACCACACTGCTTCACATTCAGTACACAGACTGACAAAAACACGCGTGTTAACAGACCTGTCTCCTGTCCCTCCCCTTGAAAAATATTTGTAACACCCAGCACCTTTTTCCATGACCTGCCCTACAGACCCAAAGAATGAGCTGCTTTAAGGACTACGAAACTCTCTGCAGTGGCTCATGCTTTGAGAGGAAATGACTGGATCTGGACCGAAGCCAGACGGCTGGCATAAACTCTAAGGGATCGCCAGTGGAAACTAAACAGAGAAAGAACATTTCTGTGCCTGTAATCTAAGATCAAAGGTGACACACCTTTCCCTCCGACACACACTGTGGTGCTACAGAGCGTTCTATTCTACGGCTGGAGAAAGCTGCAGGAGATATCGCATGGTCTCCCACAGTCGATGGGAATGAAGCAGAGAGCGTAGGAGGGGGTAAGTGCAGGTTATGTGCTCCTAAATCAACTTGGAAATCGGAAGTTAGGATCTGTTAGAGACCTGTTAGAGGGAGCAGAGTAATCAAAGAGAATAAAGAAATTTAGAGGCTAATGCCTGTTAAACAGTAAGTAATAGAAAAAATGTTTTATAAAAACAAAATCACATTTGAACTTAACAAGTTACAGACACATGGGGCCTTCAAACTGCTTGTTACTTGATTTACAGCAATCGCAGGAGAAGCTCCCCAGACATCACCGATGGTATCTATTTGCATTTAAAGGCCCCTGGGTGGGGAGGGGGGAGCAGCTGGTGCGAAGTCTGGAAGTTATTCCCATTTGGGCCGCTGTAGTTACCAGACCAGGCGACAGCAGAGAGCCGCTGGCAGGCACTTGGCTTCCAACCAGACCTACCCTCCTCCGCATGTCGGGGCAGGCAGCACTGCCACAACTGCAGCTACTGCAGGCTTCTGACTTCAGCACTGATTTCCAGCCCTCAGCCTCCCCCTTCTCGCTCATTTCTGTACCTTTCGCTGGTTTGCTTACGGGTGAATGCGGATTCTCCAGACTATGGCTGGCAGGATAGTCAATGAAAAAGATTGGTATTACTGTGCAATTAGGATGGACTAAGGCTGGGGTTGCTGTTATCGTCATGCCTAAGCTCTCCTAAAACACTGTTTCTTAATTTAACACTTGATAGAAATCAGATTTCTATCTCTAAATTGTACTGAAAGGTGAGCTGAACTATCAATAATCACTTGACAATATACATATACATAGAAGTTACTCAAAGTCACCTATTTTTCAGAATAAGCCACTTTATATACTCGATTTTTAGATTTCCACTTTTATGATTTATTTGAAGAGTTAACACGGAAGTGAGACGTGTCACAAGTCAGGAGAATAAACCAAAGGTGGTAGAGTTTTGCTCAGACCAAATTTCTCCCAGCTTACAGTCGTAAGCACTCTGCCCACTTAAAGTATCCATCAGGTTTAATGATTTTTCATGCCCTGATACTTAAACAACTTGCAAAATTACCTGAATTGCTTTTAAGCACCTGGCAGAGTTTAACTTAGTCCAAAATAACTCTGCTTTTTGAACCAATTTAAATCCTTGACCAGATTTAAGGTCAACCAAGGGCACAAAGAGGGCACCTGAGCTGCACGAACAGAAGCGCAGTGGCTCGGCCAGCGCAGCACAGCTCCCGGAGCAGCAGAGGCTGGCTGAAGTCAGCGCTGCCGCTGACAGGCCGCGGCGAACTGCAAACCAGCACTGCCCTCAAAGACTGCCAGCTCCTGGGCGTCCTGGACCCCGGCTGGAGCTAAGCCACGTGGCTTCTCGGAGGAGCGAGCGCGCAGGCCGTTCTGTTCGGAGTGCTGTAACAAACCGGTAGGAAAGAAGCAGCGTAAGGTGTCAAACTGTTCCCAAGACCTGTTCCAAAGGCCAGGCTGCCCAGCAAGCTCCCCCGAAACAAACACTTGTCCAGCTGATTTAACAGTCACCCAAGACTCTGCATCTTGTAAGAGACAATTAGTGCAATTCCCTCATTTATTTAAATTTGCATTTCCTTTTCAATGGAACCAGACTGTAATCTGATTCTGTAAGTCCTTTGAATCATATTAAAAAAAAAAAAAAGAGTCTTCACGGAGTTTAAAGTGCATGTAGTTGTCTGGATGTGTTAGTACAAAGAAAGGGTAAAGCAGCAGCAAGAAAAGAGAGTAGTAAAGCCGAAGTTCAGCGAGACAGAAATAAACCTTACCTTCATGCTTGCCAAGGCTTGCCATGCCTTTTCTTACAAGCAATGAGAACTTACGGACCCTATTTATAGTATTCAGGACACAATCCAGTATTCTGTATGCAAATCCATTGCCTCAGTATTATTTTTTTAACCTCTGGAATAGTAATTCCAATAACCTTTCTCCTACTGGAAGTATATTTAATTAATTTGTGTTATTCTGTTAAGTTTTTTTCCTAAGTAGTTAATTGACATGCTTTTCATTGTACTTTTATTAAGAATTAATAAAAACCTTACCCTGATGGGTAAATAAAATTTTTCATCCAGTTACAGCTTTTGCACCTTCCTCTCTCTTTTTTTTTTTTTAAATTTAAATAAAGTGGGTTTTGTCATTTGTATCAAGCTTTCCCCCCAGATGTTAAAATAGCCAACAACTGGCACAGTAAGGAGAGCGCGCATGGGAACCGTATCAAAGATTTCCTGGGTCACTGGGTAACACAACCTGCTGTCATCACAGCCTGCCGCTCTGCGGAGAGACAAACGACAGCGGCCCTCACCGCTCGCAGATTAACGGTGCGGATGTAAAGACTTGCACTGATTTCTACATTCCCACTACTCAAAATGTTTTATTTTGCATTCCCACCCTACAACTCTGCAATGGATACTCAAGGCTTACCCAAACTGTTCATCATTCACTCATGAGTTATGCATTCCTGCAGCTTCCCATTGTAATCAAAATATCATCCAGCTACACCTAGTCATTTGTTCTCTCTTGTAGCCTAGTGGTTGCTTAGTCTTTTAAAGGATTTTCTTATCTATTCTTTAATACTCCACTTGCCATCTTTCACTGGTATTGAGAACTTCTTTTCCCCTTAATGTCCATAAACCTACACCTCTGCAGTTTTCTGACAAGATTGTCCTTTCTTTTACATATCTGCGTCAGGAAAAAGATGCTAGATACAAAAGCTATGGGTGAACTTCAACAGCGAAATAAGGCATTTATGAACCACTTCTGACTGCCTTTAAGGCCTCCACCTAGGCTGTAAACTTCCCAGTTTCCTTTACAAAAAAGATAGACATCGTTTTCACGATTCTCAGAACGCCAAACATTTCTGTACTTATGTTCATACTTCTCCTCCTGCCCCTGCAGTTCCATTAACCCACCATGTGCATATGCCAGAAAAAAAACCATCAAAATTTGATACCACGGTAAAGATTACAGATTTAAATTCACTGTAAGTATGTGAGTTGGCAGGACAGATTCTCTTCTCCACAGAAAACCAAGAAGACATCACTTGACATGACCACTTTTATGAAGCCTGAAGATTACCTGGAACTTTTTTTAAAAAAAAAAAAAGCATAGGTATTCACTTGTAAATCTGGGCTTCCTCACTATGAGGAATCATACTCTAACGATTACGAGAGAGAAACTTCAAGAAATTCACCAATACACCATTTCTCACACACAACACCTTGTCTTAATAGGCTTCACAGTTACTTATACAGTAAGATACTGCAATTTACTTTCCAGTGGCATAACACCTTGGTTTACTTGTTGTCTGACACAACTGGAATTCAAAAGAACACTTATTATTAAATACTACTGGCTGAAAACAACATTTTTATGGAATAGTGTTGTGGAATAAAGGGTGAAGACAAATTCTTGGTCCATGGGTTGTACAAAGACTTGAGACTGAAGTGGTCTACCTGAAACATCAAGGCTGCTTTCTTCAACAGGAAACCACAACATCGGTCAAAACTGTTGGCAAAAGGTTATTTCTGCCCACACCTAAAAAACCACCAAAACATTTCCCAAAGTCAATTATATTATCATGCAGAACACCACGTGCAACACACACAAAGCAGGGAAGATCGAGGAAACTTGCAAAATCTCTGGTCCCTGCAAGAAACAGTGGCTCTTCAGAATATTCACAGCAGTCCTTTGGGGAGTAGAGATGTGGTAAAATGTGAAAGGATCCAGGCAAAAGCACACTACTACATATCACCATAAACCAGGGATAAGTGCATAATGTATTAGGGAGGGCAAAAGAGCAGGCATCTAAAGTCCTGTTTATGGCAAAACACTATTTTTCAAGGAGAAAAAGAAACAAACATAACATAGCTTAAAGGCCCACCCTCTGCCCCATTCCAGTAGTAAGCGACATCTTCAGGGATAAGCAATTATTTACAATGAAAGGAAACAATACATATGGCTTAATAATGGAGTCATTATTACCATATTTTCCAGTTCTTACAGAAAAAAAAAAATCTTAAATTTATCAACTAATTCTGCCATTTCTTCCATGCAGTTTTAACCAGATGTCACATAGCTGTACCTCTTTTGGAATTCTTTTTTTACAAGTCTGAAATCATGCCAGAATTTGCTTTAAAAACAGCGAGAATAGGCCAGTTAAAGTCCCAAACAACACATGAGAACCTTTTTAAAGCAGTGATTTGTAAAGACGATTTAACACCAAGAGTGGTTTTAAATCTCTTGTATCTGGACTTGAGAACAACTACAGGATAATAGTCCAATGTATTTTTATTAGATCGTGGCAGTGTTCTCTACTTGTGTTCTGCATTCTGACAAACTTCTGATGTGGACTTCCTTAGCACTGTAACAAGCTTTAAAAGGAGAAGTAAAGAATTTGTTGAACTGATGATAACAAGGTATCTTTTAGTTTATCAGTGCTGTCAATACCAATTAATAGTTGGAGAATTTAAAAATTTTTAAATGGAGATACAAAATTTCTTAACAAGTAGAAAATCCAATACAATAAGACAAGCATTCTGAAAGTCAATGACAACTTTTTTTGAAGAACAAAAGTTTTGCTCATGTGAAATACCTTACCGAGGTTCATCCTCAAGTTAATGAACGGGAGCTTCCAAGGAGCTCTTGTCTATTACAAAAGGGCACCACGCCCAGCATTTCTGTGCAAGACTAGGCTTTACACTCGGGTGCTTCAAAAAAGGTTTCAAATATAACACTTAAAACAGTTTAAGACTTAAGCTGATGAAGGTCCAAGAGGAAAGCAGTACCTGTTTCATTTAGTGGAGTAACCATACCCTTAAAGCTGCTTATATCTAAACCAGGAAGATTTATCTAACCACTGCCAAATTAAAGCAGCATTTACAGAAGGGAACAGTTCATCACAACCCAAAACCCCATACTGACTGCTTTGAAAAACCCAAAGAAATCCCAATGTCAGTAAGGGGAAACCCATCCTCTCCACAGCATACAGGTTCACATTCTGACAAGCATGAGAGCCTTCCCAGTATTTCCAACTCGTCAGTAGCACAAGTCAGTCAGGAAGATTTCTAGTGCCCAATTTATATATACAGAAATATATTCTGTTAATTACATCCAAAAGTGGTCATGAATTATATGCAGAACTTCTGGCCCAAGGGAATTTGGGGATATCTGTAGATTATTTAATAAACTGTTTCATATTTTGCTTGCCAAAAAAACCCACAACAGAACTTTTTTGAACATGCAAAACAAATTAAACACTGAAATCACAAAACTGATTAGGTTTCAGGCAGCATTAAAAAAAAAAAAAAAAAAGCCTGTGTTTAGAAAGCTACTTTCTACCAAAAAAGGTAATCCGAGAATAACAAGTTTCACAGGCAATCAGTATGATTTAGTAATCACATGGTTTTACACTAACAACAAAATTACAACACAATTTTAAATTACTTTTTAATTAAGCTTGTTGCCATCCTCAATATCAATTCTTTCATTCAGTATCTGTTTTAGCCTCTAATCCTCCTCCTTGAATCCAATTAAACTTTTCTGCTTTAGAAAACTACGTATTTCAATAAGTGGTATATTCTCTTGATCTTTCTGAAATGGCCAGATTGGTCCTATAAACACTGCTCTTCTATTTACTTAAAAAGAGCATTGTACAGATTTAGAAGATTAGTCACTGAAGAAAGTGAATACACAGAAAAGGCAAAGTGATTTTCTGTATTAATGACCTAGTTAGAAAAAATCCTGGGAATGGAGATAGCAGTTGCAAATCTAACTATAGCAAGTTGTCATAGCCACGTTAATATTTTTATTAAAGTAATACACGTGAGAAACAACTACTGAATATAAAACGTATTCTAGAATTGCAATTCAAAATGAAATGACTTTTTGGTGAAGTTGCCTGACTATCGGGCCTTGGCAATTTCAACTACTGAATGAACAGTCTCTAAGAACATTTAGCAAAAAAGTCTGCATTTAATACATTTGACAGCTACGTTATGTTGTCATTTTCAGATTTTCTCTATGGAGCTTATTTTTCACAAAACAGAAGAGAAAAAAATATACAGAAATAGCAAGTTTTCCTTATCACAAAAATTTACATGAAATTCACATGCAATAGTGAATAGTGATAGTTTTATGTAATATTTGGAGCAAGGCTATTTCAAGGCAGCAGTGGCCCATCAGATAGGTTTAGATCTGCAGTTTGGTAAAAGTTGTTTTAAAAAAATGGTAATTAGTAAATATTTCCATAACTGGGGCCAAAAATCTAGCAATGGAATGGCACTCTTATTGCATACTGCTGAATCAAATTTGGGCAATTATTAGCAAATAACTTGTACATTTTCTTTATTTCATTCCAATTTCAAGGCAAAAAGTAACGAGGGCGGGGGGAAGCCCACAAACCAAAATAAAGAAAATGAGTCACAAAACCTGTAAGCAGTTCTCATATTCCAACAGGAAAATGAAACTCTAGCACCAATTCTGCAAAACCAGGTGCTGAACGATTACTTATATTAATTGCCCTATGAAGAAAATTAAATTCCTCAGATATAGTAGCATCACGCACAATCCGAAGTCCTCGCTCCAGGAAAAGTCACGTTAATAAGGTACATCTGGGAAAATGTTGAGCATTGTCATCACTATTTCCCCTTACCACTCCCAGTTACTCAAAACAGAGAGCTTTCCCCTCTCTAACCAAAGAACTCTGCCTCGGTGATGTGTCTCATCAGTAATATAAGTTCCTCTTTGAACAGTCCTGTTAGGCACTTAAATAATTAAATGGGTTTAAGACATATTGGTGTTTCAAAAACCAGAAACTTTCCAGCTCTACACAAACTCATGTTGCTCAACAATTGACTGGGAAGCAAGGTGATCACAGAAGTGTATTTTTTGCAACATGGAGAACTGACTTTTAGTCACATAGATGATCGTTATTAAGAAAAAAAGGACCATTTGGGAAACTCACAAAAGCTACTTAAATACATTTTCATAAGAATTCTGGGAACTTCAGAACAATAGTACAACTTACAAAATACTTTTAAGGGAAGAAAAAAAAAATGAAGAAAACAACAACTGAGTCTAATTACTGGTTTCTCAAGCAGTTTTCAAGTCTCCCATAGCTATTATTTTAAATGGAATGCCAAACAAGTGGCATGAAAATGAAAACATTGTCAGCATAATTTCCCTGTAGTAGACAGTAAGAAAAAAATGTTTACTGCATCCAGTAAAAAAAAAAAAATCCCAAACCCAAGATGACCACACACTGGCACTATTTCACTTAATACAGTAAACACGGCTATTTCAGTTAATGCAGTAAAATCAAAGAAACGGCACAGAATTATGCTTCACACGCATACTTCACACCCTCTTTTCTGAACAGTATTGCCAGCCCGAACAGTTTGAACACAGAAAATTTAGGAAAAAAGGAACTTTCTCATCAAAGTCGAGCAAAACTTCACATCGTTTCTACATACCACAGAGAAACGCTTTTTCCAATTAAAACATTTCTTATTTTCTACTCATTCCAAAACATGCTGTGCTTAGGAAGTCTGAGAGAAATTTAAAGGTGTGCCCATTTTCCCTACTTAAATATCCCTATTTATAGCTTCCAAACGTTAACAAGTAGGGATAAAATCTCTTCACAGCTGCAGAAAGCCTTTAAACCCTACTTTTTAAATTAAGCACAAATGACAGACCTGCACACTCTCTCTGTTGCTCTCTTTGCGTCAGAGTGAAACTTGACAAGCCTGACAGACTCCATTTGTGTGTGTGTCCCCCGTGTTTTATCACTGTCATTACCTTTTCTCCCTAGCGATCAGAATTAACGAACAGCAGGAAGCCACCGCGTCTCCTCCATTCTGCTCTCCCGAAAAGAGAGCCCATCGCGCTGGGAGCACAGGCGCCAGCTTAGTCATCGCAACGCACCCCCTCCTGCCGGCCTCGGGCAGGGAGCGGGGCGATGCCGCGGCTCGGCCGCCCCCAGCCCCGGCCCCTCCAGCGCGGCCGGCACACAGATGCCGAGAGGGGGAAACGGGGGGCGGGTGCCCGCGGCCCCGGCGGAGCGGGCGGCAGGGACGGAGCCACCGGCGCCGCCGGGAGCCCGTGGCACCGCAGGGCTGCTCCGCCGCGGCCCGGCCCGGCGCTTACCTTCCGCCACGTCCTCGTCGATAGCCCCCTTCACCTGGGAGAAGCACCACTGGAAGTCGTTGCTGCCGCCGCCGCCTCCACCTCCTGCCACCCCTGAAGAGGGAAGAGAGGCCGGTGAGGGAAGGGGCGCCCGCCCGGCCCGGCGCCCCGCGGAGCCCACGCCGACCCCTCGGCCCCGGCCCAGCCCCTTCCCCGGCGGGGCCCGCGCCAGGCTAGGCCAGGCCGCCTCGGCCCCAGGCCGCGGCTTGGCCCGGCAGCCCCGCTCCCCACAGCCCCCGCCGCCCGGATCCCCGCGGCGCCGTGCGGCCCGGCCCGGCCTGCCCTGCCGCGCCGGCTCCCGCAGCGCCCTCCGCCCGGCGGGCGAGGCGGCTCGGCTGGCGCGGCCTCACCTGCCATGTCGCACGGTGCCGGTGGGGCGGGGGCGGGCGGCCGCGGGGGGAGGCGCCGGCCGGGAGCGGGTCGCAGCCGCCGCACGGAGCTGCCGCCGCGGGAGGTTTCGGGGTTTCAAAATGGCGCCCATTGCCGGTCGGCCTGATCCGGTGACGTCATCGCCCCGGCTCCCCTCCGGGCGCGCGGGCGGCGGGGCCGGGCCGGGGCGGCGGCGGCTGCTGCCGGGCCGCGGCGGCCCCCGGGGCGGGCGGGCCCGGCGCTCGCAGGGGAGGCGGAGGCGGCGGAGGAGGAGGTCCGTGCCGCGGAGGCGCTCCCCGGGCGGCGGCCGGCGGCGAGGGGAGGGAGGGAGGGAGCGGGGGGGCTCCTTACAAACGCACCCTGGCCTCAGCGGGCGCGGCGGGCCGGGGCTGCCAGAGCGGCCGCCGCTGGGGAAATCACCGTGTCGATACGCCTTCTGATGTATTTGTACTTATTTTTTTTTAATCGTCATGTTTCCTGAAAACACGAACGTCGCTTCTCGCTTGTTTGCGGTTTCAGCGAGCGCCAGCCGCGGGGCGGGGCGAGGGTCACCGCGGCGGCCCGGCCTGAGGGGAGGGGAGGCGGCCCGGCCTCCCGCGGCCCGGCCGAGGCTCAGGCCTTCTCGGGGAGCGGCCTGGCGACCAGGAGCCTGCGAGGGACCGTCCTGCTCAGGCAGGCAGCCCGCGGGTCCGTCCCCTCCCGGGTTTTGAGGCCCAGGTGGCGACAGGGCTGTGAGGGTGTCAGGGAACGCAGCTGGTGCCTGGCGATGGAGCGCAATGGTGGGCACCTGGTGCCTCGGAGCGTTGAAGCTCTCTGTCTGGAGCGATGCGAAGATGCACGCTCCTCTCTTTTAAAGCTGCAAATATTACCGATGATCTGTTTAGTTTCGCCTCTTAGGCTGATTGTTTTTTTTCTAAATCAGCATAGATACTGAAAGCTGTGAAGATGCAATTTTTGCCCCTAAATCCCAAAGAGCAGAAAGAAATCAAAGTTGTGTTTTTCCAAAACTCCTGTGCTGATGTATTTTTGACCTACGAGTCCCTCAGAAGGTGGTGTAACATAAACTTGAAAGCCCTTACCGCATCTAGGGAAGTGCTAAGTGCTTAGAAAGGTAACAGGTCTATGCTAGTGTCCTAAATGTTAGGTATGTTTCCTAAATCACGTTGGTTGTAGGAAATGCAAGCAAAGTGGTTGATGGACAGGTCTTGAATGCAAATGAAAAAACAAGTAGATCCTCTTCCTTACAGAGTAAGAGTCTTGTTAGTGATAAATAACACTAAACAAGGTGCTCTGCAGTGAGTCTTCCTCTGTTATTGAATTGATGTTCATCTGTAGACGCTTCGGGATCTTTCTGCAGAAGGGCTTAGTCTGACGCTTGCCTGAGTTCAGTAAGGTTCCTCTCAGAGGTGATTTCTGCTCCAGGCTTGCAGCCTCTTCCTGATACCTTAGATACAGAAATGCATTGGACTTAAGTTTTCTTTATTTAAGTTCTTGGTATGATGTCTGTGTCCATTTCTGAATCGATTACTTGATTTGTATTGTTTATTCCTTATGCATGTGTTAGGTATTTAAATGAAATTATTTTCAGCTCACTCTTCTGAGTCTGTCTCCTTTGTAGATATAGGAAAGTAATCTTTTAAGGGAAGTGGGTATTAGTTGTGTTTTATTAACTATCCTCTGCGCTTAGCAAAACTCCTACTTGTCTGTTGAAAGTTGTCCATTTTATTTTTTGATTGACTTGCACATTCAACCCATAGTGATAGCCAGCTATATCCATATATAAAATGTGCTATATACATGTCATAATTTTATGGATACATGAAACTTCTGTATTGAAAAATGAAGAGTATATCACTAATGGAAATCCAAACGGTATTGATTTTATTTTGAAAGGAACTCAGTCTTGAAGTTTTTATTTTTGAAGGGGTTTTCATTGCTTTTTATTAGCAACAGAAACGTATTTAAATAACAAATTTAAATTCATGCATGCTATGAGCAGAATAGGTATAGATCAACTGCAGACTAGGCCTTGTGCCTTGAAATTTTATTTCAGCTTGAAGTAAACACTGGCTTCGTTCCGTTACTGGACCGAGAGCGGAGGTTTTATGTCACGCTGTTGGCCTGAGTCTGCTTAAATCTTGATGACAGCTCCTAGTCATGAATCAGGTCTATGACCTGACCTTCTAGGAATTTTTTAACAAGAAACATCAATTTAAAAGTTAAATAAAAAAATCAGCGGAAACTCCGTATTCTTACCAGCTTTTTTGCATGCGTCATGTTGCCATTATGGTGAGCCGTATGTGTGATGGTAAAATTTTAAAAGTAAATAAAACTGTTGGGTCTCTCTTGTGTCTATGTTTTGGATGTCTTCAGCCATCTAGGGAGTGACTGTGGGGAGGTGGAGGACAGCTGCCGCTCCGTGGTTTACAGCCAAAGTCGATCAATGCAAGTTGCAGCAAGGGGAATGCAGATTAGATGTACGGAGGGTGGTCTAACGCCGGATCCAGCGGCCCAGAGCCCGGGGAGGCCCCATCCTTGGGGAAGGTCTTGGCTTGACTGGCCAAGGCCGCGAGCAGCCTGACCTAGGCTTTTAAAAGTGGCCCTGCTTTAAGCAGGGATTTGGGCCAGATGACCTCTGGAGGTCCCTCCCAACTGAAGTGGCTGGACTCTGCGAGATACATTGTCTTAATTCTTACCTTAGCGTTTTTGTATGTCTGCGTGTGGGTTTTATCCCTCTTTTGTGCACTGATGTGCTTTTGGAGTGAACTAGATGCCTTTATGTGCCATAAACTCATGTAAATTAATGAGTATGTATAATCAGAGAGAGAATTAAAGTGTTGACATGGGTAAATTGTTTTGAGGATATTCTGCTAATTGGAAAACTGAAGTTAAAATAGCTATTAATTAAGTTAATCTCTCGAAATGGGTGCATGCATTTGTTAATTTTCTAATGTATGCAATTTTATGAGCAGGATCTTTTTAAAAGTGTTTTTATGAAGTGCTTTTTTTAAAAAAGTTAAATTAATATGCAGAATGCACCTGTTCTCATTGATTATATTCAAAGAACAGGTTAAGAAAAATGAAGGAACTGGTTAGTTTTCACAAGCTTCCGAAAGTTTGGAGCTCAAATTCGAAAGAATTGTTGATAGAAGAAGATTCAGCCCGCTGTGATCTGTTGGGTGTTGTGCAGTTTATGAACCTGTTTACAGTTGCCTGACACTTGTGTGGGTCTTTCTTAAAATATTGCTCTGCTCGCTTGCTTCTACCTGGACGTTTGCGTTGGTCACTTGTGTCGGATTGCTGGGAGAGTTTTCCCGTGCTCAGCTATCCATGCGTCGGGGAGCCCGGGGGGAGAGGCAGTTGCTCAAGCAGCGGGAGGGGAGTGGGTGTAATACTTTCGTATAATTCTCCGAATTAAAGCACGGAGCGTTTGCGGTGGCTGTTTCCAGTTTAATGGTTTAGTGTCATGTATTTAGGAGTTGCTCTTGGAAGAAAGTCACGCTTTGCTCTTGCCACACTTAGCAAGAAAAGCTACTGACAGCGATGTTTCCAAATGTTCTCTCGAAATAGTATCCTGCCCAGCCAGCTGCTTCGTGCCCCCTGACATATGCTGTGTGAAATGTTGTTGCCAACTCATCAGCAGTTGCTTCTCATCGTATTTCCCATTATCTGTTTATGATTAAACAAAGCCCTGAACTCTGCTGGTGGTTTGGTAGCGGCCCTTCACTACTGTTGCTTTGAAAACAAAGCATGCTGGAAGTGTATTTATATTTTCAAAAAACATAGTGCAAGCCATAGAAACAGCATTTATCATAGAGTGAAATACAACTGGTTGGCCTACAGAATCAGATTTCACTAATAGATACATATCACATGCTAATTGAAATAAAAACATCTGCTTTTTCTTAGGTGAGAAGAGCAACAGATTTTTTCCCATGGAATTTTTGTCAGTCTTCCAAACTTCAGAGAAAATGTGTGGTTTAGAAGCTGGCATGGTAAGTTATTAGCCCTGTATTTAGTCTTATTACCTGTATTTTTTTACACTGTGTTCATCAGTATGGTATATAAACATATTCTGGACTTCACTCCTCAGCCTTAGACTGGTCTTTGTTTAACTGTAGCAGTTCGCTGCCCTTGTTGTCTTTGCCCCCCGCCCCCTCGTACGCAGACGCCTGCTCTCAGACCTGTCCCAAAGCCGTGAGCTACACCCCCCGCTCTCTCTGGAATATTGTCATTTGCACTCTCTTTTTCTGCACCACAGAGTCCTCGTATCCAAGCTCCTCAGTAAAGTAAGTCCCTTTCTTCATGTCCAGCCTAATGTCTTAAAACTCGCGGTTCAGCTTTTCTCTTGGCTTCCTGCTGTCCTGAAACGCCAGTCCTCCAGGCAGCAGCGTCACCTTCCTGGCTGCCACCAGACTGTGTGTCCCGTGCAGAAATCCCTGTGACGCATTGCAGCCGCCGCTGCCAGCCTGGCCCCAGCAGATGCACGGCACCGGCGAGGGGAGCTCTTCCAGGAAGAAGCAGCACAACCTTTTTTCCTAGCGCTGGTTTGGCCGCTGCCATGCATTTCATTTGTGTGTTGTGGATAGTTTCTGTATGAGGGAACGGAAGGGATGATGGCATATGCTTTGCTCTCTGTTTACAGCTGCAAAGGTAAAGTGAGCCCTAATTAGTCACAATTTCTTGTCCTGCTTACCTTCCAGTAGTATTGTCAGGCGCTTCACACGGTTGTTTAGAGAGGAAAGAATGTGAGGAGAAGGGAAGAACCGCAGAGACCTTGCTGTGGCTGACAGTCATGATGAGTGTATCTCGGGAATGTCAGCTTTAGACATCTGAAAGCAGTGATTTTTTTCCCCAAAATAGAAACAAAAGAAACTCTTCGATAGCTGAATCACCTCCTGACTGAAGAAAATGTCTCTTCTATTGTGTTTTTCATGCTGTGATCCAGTAATTGCTCTCTGGCATTATAAGGAAAGATCTTGAGCTAAACAAAAACTTCAGACAGCTTCTCAGCACTCTGTGAACACTTCTATATAAAACACTTTTTCAGTAATGTCAAAAACGTTGCTACTTGCAGAGGATCTTGGGAACGGTTGCTTCGTATGCCTGGTTGAGGAGCCACAAGAATTTTCTGCTAAATTGCATTGGTGTGGATTTGAAAATGGTTTTGCATTTTACTCGGGACCAAGCCAGGGATTACACCTCATTTTGTGCAGTAACTCGCTGTTCCATAAAACAGCAGTTGGTAGTAGCTAAGATTAAGTTTGGAGATTAGTTTGGCCTTTATGGCCCAGCCTATGTAGAGTGAGAAAATTATGAGTGACTTTACCTTTGCCTTTCCTGTCCTTTTCTCCTCTCGGGTGCCCTTTAGCATATTGCAGTCAGCTTTGCCATCCTGGCAGACAGGCAGTAATTTTGATCAATGCTGTAGCCGTTGTATTTTGGCTTGTAATTTCAGTCCACATGTACTCACGGTTGGCTTCTTTATTTAATTTTATTCTGTGTTTGCTGTAGCACTACACCACCAGCAGCATGCCCTAGTCTCTCTTTCCGGCATGTTTCTCCTCCTACATTGAAGCCTTCCGCTGTTTGTCTTCATTCCGCAGTCTCCGATTATGCCTAGGCAGCCGAAACTGTTGTCTGAAAGCTGACGGACCCAGTCTCTCCAGGTACCACTGTCAGCAGGTATCAAAACTGCCTGTTGCCCTGATTACTCCAGTACAGGTTACTGGGGCCCTTCTGAGAATGCTATCGTAGAAGCCATATTTTTCAGCTTTTTTCTTCCAAAATGAAGTCTTTCCTCTAGATCCTCTTTGCTGTCTTCTGCCCGTAGTACCTGTACGGAAGTAACGTGGTTGATGGTAATGGGTCATAGTTGCTTTCAGTTCTCCTTGAAGGTGGGTTACTTCCTCAGCAGTGGATCATTGGACATTTAGCAAAATATTCTTACAACAATTCCATGTGGTTTTGCATCTGTTTGCACTCTTTATTCTGGTTGATTTGGCTCATACAAATAATTTTAAAGCATCGAGGTCATGAAGTATGGCTGTGGACATGCGCTGTTTGAATGTAATGAAGTTGTAATCGCTTCGATCGGAGCTGCCTTTAATTTTTGATTCTAAGATGAGCTCAGATAGAATTTTGTGAAGATGTAAATCTGTTTCTACATTTCAGTTTTCTTCCGTCAAAGTAGGAAAGTGCCAGCAAACCCTAGATGTTGTTTCCTATGCGTGCTTTCCCCGCCGTCAGGTAAAGTCCTTAAAAGACCTCCCTTCCCGTGCACAGTTTTCCTTGTTACGCAGCACTGCTGAGGGTTGCGTGATCTATTTGCATGAAAGCTAGGAACTCCGTCTTGTTTCAAATGAGATTCATCTCAGTTAGCTTTAAGGTCATTATTTGCTTTGACATAAGTGGTTCTTTGCGTTGTCCTGCCCAGAGCCAGTCTCTGCCATTTTGCTTCAGGGCTTGTTCATCACGGTTCCAGACGCTGGGCATTGCAGAAGTGCTATCCATTTCTTTCTCAACTGGGATAGCTATCGAAAGGACCTGGGTGTGTCATTATAGTCTTTCAGTTTAAAATGGGAGCCAAACAGTTGCAAACTTGTTAATGTAATGAAAAACAAATCTCTGTTTTGTCACTTGCCGTGTTTTCTACTAGTGGTTTAGAAGCTAGCTTCCCTGAAGACGTGGTGGTCTCTCATCTAAATGGTCTTGGTTTGGGGGTAGTCGGTGTCACTTCTCTGTGACGTGCTGTCCATCCAGAGGGACCTCAATGCTATTTTAAGACCTATGCGGCTGATGAATGATGAACATCTTGCGAAAATATTCAAGTTACCTTTCAAGGGAACGTGTATTATTTGATTTGAATGGAATTGCTCATCCCTCTGCTTCTCTTGGATTAGAGTAGAAATTATCTTGATTTCGCAAGTTGGAGAAGACGGATGTCAGACACAGAAGTGAATTAGTCATCTCTGTGATAGCGAGATTTCTGTTCTGTGACACTTTGCTAAATGTCAGTGTCTCATTCCCTCCCAGCCGCAGCTGCTCCATTCTGTGCAACTTCAATTAAAACTTCAGAATAATTCCAAACATTTTTGGGTTTGTCCAGCCTCACCCAGATTTTAATTGCAACTTGTGCATTTTCCACTGGAGAAGAAAAGTTACAAACCTGTCACAGCCAAGTTATGAGTCACATCTTTAGCTAGGTGTGGCTGCAGATACTCCTTTGACTTTAAGAAGTCAGTCATTACCCACCTTTTAACAGTATGGCAAATTAAGCATGGTATAGGACTTACTCAACTCTCAAGTATTTCTTCCTGTATAAAACTAATGTGGATGCTTGAGGGAGGAGGAGAAGAAAAAGAAACACTTCTCTTTGAAATGAAAATATTTGAATTCTCCTGTAAACACTCAAGTTAGGAAAACACCTATTTATTTGAACACTGGAACAGGCTGCAGAGAGAAGCACTTAAGACCTGTGTGTGGTGATATACATAATTAGGAAATGGCATTTTTTTCTTGATGCAGCTTTTCTATTTTGAGATAAAGAAGTCTTGCATGAAGACTCTTTTTTTCCCCCTTGTACCATGCTGATTGCAGTGTATGATTTCAGGAGGGGCAAAAGACCAAAGGGCCATATGGACCAAATTCATGACTTAAAATTAAACACGATCAATAAGCCCTTCTATGTTCATTGTTAGCTACTGCAGGAAACAGACATTCCAGCAGCAGCGCTGTAATAAACCCTTGGGGTGGTCTGCTCATGAGGCTTTGATTTGGGAAAAGAGTTAAGCAAAACTCTCAAACAATGTGTTTTTTTTTTAAGAGAGATGGGACTAAATGAAACGTTGAAACCTTTTCACAGCCAGGCAAGTATGCTGCCTACTATTTGTCCAACAGGGTGATGCTAAGTTTGATTGCTTCCAGACCTATCATCCTCTTAAATTATTTGGCTTTTCAGTAAGAATTAAACGTATATGGAAGGTAACCAAAGAGTGTTTAAGCTATAGTGAAATAATGGAGAAAATTCAGTGTTGAAATAAGTAGCGCTAACATATGCTAGAGGTAAGCCTGGTTGGAAGACTCAAAAAGAGTACTTGAGATGTCGGTGGATATTGGTAACAGAAGAGGCGTTTTACTACAGGCTCGATATGGTGCAATTTTAAAGGATTGTAAAATTCTTCTATCTTAAATCTGTCTGTCCTGTGCACCCTTTAGCATTAATGGTGTGTGGAGAGGAGTAAATTCCAAACCAGTGACAGCTGCCATGTGTATTTTGGATAGTTTTACTGCACCACTGTGCCACTTCAGGAGTGTAAGCGAGACAAGGGTGCTCCTGCTGGAAGGGCAGGCTGTGTGCGACAACGCACAGCTCAGTGTAACGCCAAGAACTATTGCAGTAAGAGTGCTTTTGTGCTCCAGCCTGTGGAAAACAGTGGTTGAGCCTAATGCCCCACAGAGCGCTGCTGTCCCCGTGCACGAGCTGCTTCAGCACCAGCTGAAGCTATCAATGCTCTCCACTCATGCCAGGGAGGCTCGGGTCACGTCCCTGTACGCTCGTGTGACCCTCAAAAGTCCCCATTATTCAAAATACATGTGCCAGTCATGCACCAATTTGCTATGAACTTCACACACATGTTGCAGGTCTTCCAGAATGTTAAATGTAAGTTTCGATCAAAAAAAGAGAAAAGGAATGTTAGTGTTTATGATAGTTACAGTTTGACCCCTGAAAGGTGGCAGGAAACAGACGTGCAAGCCTTTAAACGGCTCCTGGGCTCTAACCACTGCGAGACAGCCATGAGTGTGTTCCCGGGGTGTCGTAGCGATGTCACCCTGTGCAGGCACGGCCAAGGCCAGGCATCAGAAAAGGAGCAGCAGTCAGAAAACTTAGCCTGGCTTGAGAGGCTGGCAGCTCTTCGCAAGTCTTACCTGCACAACAGAAGCCCTTGAATGTTCATCTGCCACAACATGTAATGTCACAGATACTCTAAGCAAAACTGGAGAGCTGCCACCATGGTAGATATTGTTATGTGTTGGCTACTGGTATTCTTGGCTGAATGCTTCTGCTCAAACTGGTCAGCTGAAGAAAGGGCCGTTAACTTCTCTCCTCCAGTGCCGAGTGAAGCTGTAGCTGTGTCCTCAGCAGAGCTGTTAAATGCGGGCTTGCACTGGGAAGGGAGCCAAGGCAAACAACAGTCTGAAGAAAAGGAACACAGGTATTTGCTAAATATTTGTTTCGATTATTTGAATGACCCTGTATTCTCACCACAAGCTTGTAAAGTGTTTACAGCCATGACTGAGGATTACTGACTGAAATGGAATATCCTAGCTGTATACAAATACAGGTTTTATCAGTAGTGCAAGTTGTCTCTACTTTTAAATTGTTTTTTAAAGTCAAAATTCCAAACCGAAGTCTTTTGCATTGATTAATTTACATTTCAATGTCATAAAAGCTGCTAACAAAGGCATACCCATTAAAAAAAAGAAGTATTAAGGTGGTTGTTTTGTTGCATTAGAAGCACTGGTTGGTTACCTGGGAAGATGCCTTTAGGGAGGTTTGCTGGGATAGGAGTCGCTAGGTACAAGTTCAGCTGTCTTTGGTTTGCTTTTGCTGTCACCCAGACGGACAATTTTAGCTGTGTATTCAGCTTATTCCAGCGTTGCAGCACACGTATGGTTAATGCTTTTAAACTTTTCTGCTTTTTGTACAGTGTTTCCAAGGTTTAACCTTTCTTCTTTATCCGCATGCCAATATTTTTGTCAAAACTCTCCTCTTCTCGTGTCTGGGCTGTTGGAGCCTTCCCCTTGATGGTGACCCGTCCAACTGCGCATTTGTTCAAAACAATTCACAGTCCTGCTGCTGCCGCTGGCTCTTGGTTCGCTGCTCTGATAAAAGTGCACAAGCCCATTCACAGGTTCTCCTGCATTCAGCACATCAAAAACAGGCATCGTACTTCTCGTTTTACAAATCTTCTGTATTAAAACCTTTTGTTATCTTGGGCATGTAATGAATATTAATTCTTGAAGCATCCCAAGAAAATCCCTCTTGAGGGCTCCAGCCCAGCGAACGGCCACAGGGGAGCAAGGGAGCCCAGGGCCCGTGGGCCTTCAGCCTCCCCAGACCGGGAGGATGGGAGAAGCAGTGATAAACAGCAGTGAAATCATCTCAATTATAAGGTCATGGAAAAACATCTTTCCATTGAGAGCTTGCAAGCACTGCCCTGAGCAGTGTTGCTGAGTGACGTCCGTCAGTCCAGCTTAGTTTGCAGTTGGTCTTTGCTTTTTTTCCATCCTATACGAACCTCTCAGTTCCTTGTCTTGCACAAGTATGAGGTCCCCATCCCAAATTCAGCATCAGGTTTCAGGCACTCTGATAGAAACTCGGAGAGAGGTGTTTTTCCTCTAATCAAAGCAAAGTTGTTCCCTCCAGTGATTCTAAAGATGTGGGAAGCAGTAGGGAGAGTTGGGCTCGCTAATAAGCCTCTACACCAAAGTCTCTTTATGGCAGGCTTTTTTTATCGGAAGTTGAGCTGCTTAAAATTCAGAGAAGGAAAACTTATTTTGAAGTATGAAGCCATGTAATGCATTTCAGAATAGGTGCTGACCTAGGGAAGAAGGTGCTTGCATGGATGGCTTGCAGAAACAGTCACAGCAACGAGGTAGGTCTCTGCAGTGCTATTCCTCCTGCCTGGGAAATCAAAAGTAAATTACTGTTCCTGCCAGAGAGGCAAACTGATGGGGTTGAAAAAGCCACCATCTCCCACTTTGGCTGTTGCAAGCTTGTTGCTTCTGAGGAACTGGATGAGCCTGGTGTCTCTTTCTGAAGCTACCTGCCTGGAAATGGCTTAGCAGCTTCTGTGGAGGTGGTTGTATCTCCTGTCTCTAAGTTCCTCCCCAGCCCGTGGCCTTTTTGTTAACTGTCAGCAGAAGTGTGCTGAGATGTGGAGATGGCAGAGCTGGGGAACAAAATACCCGTCAGTTCATCAGCAGGTTGAAATAGCCCAAGAGGTTGCTGGGGGACAAGAGGGACAGATGAAACAGCGGAGGAAATCCGGGCACGCCAGGATGTTCAGAATTAGGCAAATACCTGAAACGACCGGGGTGGGATCTGAGAGGGCCAGGCTGTCGGACGGGGAGGAGGTTATTGCGTGATCGTAGATTTGCTGATTGCTGCTGTCGAGGGCTGAGATGATCTGGAGTTCCTGCTGTCTGCTCGGCGGTACGACCTTGCCCGTGTGCCTTACCCATTCTGCTGCGGGCACTTAGCTTTCACCCTGGCTCTTTCAGTTACCGGGTTACGGAGATTTATGCTTGTCCTTGTCTTCAGAATTTAGGCTATGGTAACTACATTCAAACTGCCATGTAAACTGACAGTAACATGGATAGATGCTGCATCCCGACACTTTTGTGCAATCAGACAGAAAATGAAGCTGGCTGCTGGGAATTAGGATGTAATGCTAATAGATTCCTCCTCATTCGGAGCATTGTTCGGGTAGTTCGTATCAATTTAATGCTGTTTAGGCTAAATAAATTATGGACGGCGCGTTCTCGAATCTTGTCTTTCACTACACAGCGGCAAGAACGTTGTCAGTGGGAATGATGTGTCATTCACAGGTTATATGTTTACACTGATAAGGGAAATTTGGCTAACCACCGTGGTGTGGAAAGCCAGCACAAGGTGTTATCGACAGCTGTGACCATATAGTTTTAAATATTGATTGAAGTTATAAGGATTGTATTTTGATTTCTTTTGAACTAGTTAGTAGTCTGCAATTAAAACCTCATACAAATACGCTGTTATCCATCCAGCAAATTTAAAACTCATGCAGTGTTTAAAAAAACTTTTTTTTTTCCTTTGAAGCGCTGTACTTTATTTTTAATATAGATGTTACTGACTTTGACCATTTGGCTGTGATCTCTTGGGTTCCCTTAGCAGCGTTAGGACATTTGGCAAAGCAAAGCTTCCTGCACCCAAGCAGCTCCTCCTGTCTTCTCCGGAACCAAACGTTAGGGTAGTTCTGAACACTAAATACAGTTCCTGTGAGTTTGGCCCTTAGGCTATCGAGTAGTCAAACATACATTGTTTTCCTAAAGTAGCACCTTTAATGTGTTGCAAATATTTTTTTTTTTATGTGGCATGATTGATACTGTTGGTGCTCAGCTATTGCGTGGTATTAGCTCTTCTTGTACAAGAAAATGGTTTGTCATGTTTGCTGTTCTGCTTATCTACTTTCTAGGTGTAAGTACACAACACTCATAATATCTCAGTATTGTTTTCTGCGTGCAGTAGTGCTCTCTGCCGTCCTAGAGTTACAACTGCAGCAGGGAAATGTCATCTGTAGCTCATCCTTTGCTACTCATCCCCGAGGTTCAAGTTTTTTGGGTACTCTGTCGATGATTTCACACCCCTCCTCTGAGATATGGGTCATTAGTAGGTTTAACTTCATTCAAAGGAAGGGAATGAATGCTTTGCACTCAGCCGGGTTCCTGGCCTGTAACACGCCTCTCCGCAGGTGGTGGGGTGGTGTTTCCTCTGCCCCACGGCTCGGTGCGAGGACAGGCTGGGCTCCCAGGGACCCGCGGCCGCTGGGCCACCCAGCACCCGGGTGGGAGGCCTGGGGCGGGGGGACCATCTGAGACAGCGTGGGGTTTGACCAAGATCTGGATGATGCCAGCTTTAATTCCCTTGTAATTATAAATAAAAAATTAGGAGTAAGTAAGCACATTTCTTAGTCTTTGAGGTAGTTTGTGGATAATACAGAAACATGTAATTTTAATTGCTAAAGCAGTAGCATTTTATGTACTTAAATCATGCAGTGTTCATAGCAACCTCTGCTTGTAGGTAGACAGTTGTGTTGTCCTTGGGAAGTGGAAGGTTTTCAAGGACTAACGTTTACTTCTGAAGTTATTCCTGTGGTTGGGGGGCAGGGAGCATGGGCTATAATGGGGTATAACGGGGATAGAAGGGGGTTTTCCCTGCCGAACCCCTGCTTGGGGGCAGCGGCAGTGGTGCCTGGGGTCTGGGGACTGCGCCTGTGGAAATCGCTCCTTTTCTCCGTCCCTTCCCCTGAAGCCTGGGGACGTACGCGGGCATTCACAACGGTGTGGTCTCCATTCGGGCATGAAGTCCTCTTGGGTTACAATAAGTTTTTATTTCTGGACACAAATATTTGATCCTGTCTCCTCCAAGGGTTAGGCAGGGACAAAGGAACTTCATGAGCTCTAAAACAGCACTTGAAATCCAGAGAACCTGTCTCGAGTTTTCACAAAAGCAGAGAACTGAGGATCAACAAAACAAATCATGAAACAGTCAGAGCAGAGGTCAAGAGTATTGAACAGGAAAGCTGCAGAGGGCACACAGTCAGATGTCCCTGGGAGCGCACGCTTGTCCGCAAATAAACCCTGGTTAGCAGCTGCGGTGCCCGTGCGAGCGCGTTCATCGCCCGTCCCGCTGTACCTCGCTCTGCACAGACGGGAACGCTCCCGCGCACAGCAAACCCCACCAAGGCAGTTCCCTGCTGCGGTTATGGAGAAGGAAGCTGGATCTCCAGGGTTAGGGGGCTGGAGGACGGTGCAGGAGGCACCGTTGCGTGTTAAATGGTGGGATAAAAAGGTAATCTGTGACGGGCTGCCTGAAGGGGAAGGACCATGGATTTCATTTTCTGTGTCAGCCTGAGGAAATGTTCAGAGCTTCTGCTTGTATTTTTCTGTAGGTGGTGCCTTTTTATATACAGCCAAACCTCAGATGGGAATTTGGTTTTTCTCGGTGAACTTTGTTTTTTGGAAGGCTTGTCCGCACTGCTGGCAGTGAAGCACAGAAGGTCTTTGCAAAGCGGTATCCTAAGAGCTTGCAGTTAAAAGTTTTCTTCTGGCTTGCTTTACACCTCCAGCTAATGCTAGTAAGGACATCGTCCTCAGAGTGGGACATTGTGCCCTTCCCAAATAAGGTATTGCTTGACAGGAATGAATCTGTTTGTTTCAGTTGTTTACAGAGAATTAATTATTTTCAGTGCATTTGTTGTTAAAAGATCCAGAGGGAGACAAGCAGTGGTTCAGGTTTCACTACATTTTTGAATTATTTTGAGCTACTTCCACATCACGTCTGTGACCTTGGCAATGTCTTTAAGTTCTGACCGTTATCCTCAAACTTGTGAAAGCTGAAGGTCTTCCCCACCCGGACCCCAGCAGTGGCACTTGAGACGTCACCTGGCTACCAGGCGGCTGCCCCCCGCGCGCCCGCTGGTCCCCGTCAGCTGGGCCCTGCTGCTCCGAGGGGCTCGGTGCCCTCAGTCGTCACGGTTTTGATGAAGGGGCCGCCCTGACGTGTTACTGAAGCCTCCGACTTGTTCTTTAGGTTTCTTCTTGGGTTGTGGGTTGTTGGTTTTTTGTTTGTTTTGCTTATTTTAGTTTTTTTTTTCCTCTCTTCTGAAATTAAGGAGTGGTACTAGAACACATATATTCTACGATTTGTAAGTTCTTGGCATGCAATGCCTTTCCGTTTGGGGAAAGAGAAAATGTCTGAAACGGGAGAGACTTTTCAAGCAGTTTTTAATTTTTACAATTTTTTCTCAACCTTATGGTGCTTAAAAATATAAGTAACAAATATATAGCCTTCCACAAATTAGGGAAAAGTAAATATAATGGCTTTCATTGAAATGGCTTTATTTGTTTTTCTATGGCTTTCCATCAAAACTATAAATTAATCTTGAGTCTTCGGTCCGCAGTACGTAGCCACTTGGTGGCACTATTGTTCCTTATTATGCCAGACTCTCACTGGCTGCATTTTCTAATAAAAACTATTTAAACTTTTGGGGTCTCTTAGAAACAGTTTCTCCACATGAATGAAAATAGGAACAAGTAGGATTTTTTTTTTAATGACTACAATATTATGGAGCTTTATCATAATGGACCGGCTTCTCTAGGTCATGGGTTTTCATCTTTCTTTAAAGTGAAAAACGTGTAAAACACAGAGAAATGTCTCCGAACCCATTTTCAAGTATTCACACACTCCGAGTCAATGGGTGGAATACTAATAAAGGAAAAGTGTTTTGTATGGAAATGCTCCGTCACAAGTTAAAGGTTAAGGATTCATTTTTATACTCCATAAGAATGAATGCATAATTGCTATCTGCTAATTCAGACAAACGAGTGATGGATTAATAACTACAAGACCAAAGGCATGACGGAGAAGACAGATGGCATGGTTGGTTAAAAAAAAAAAATTCCCTAGGACATCTACCATTCATATTCCTTTTTTCCTTCTTGGCACTTCTCATGTTTCCTTTTTACGTTGTGTGTGCTGAACGAGGGCGGCTCATCACCACACAATAATTGTTTATTCTGCAGCATAAATCAGTTAGAGCTGGCAGCTGCAGGCAGCAGCTTCCAGGTGATGGTGCCTGGATCGCCCCAGTCCACGCTGGAAGTTGTGCTGCACGACAGGATTTAGGCAAACCAGAGGGTGAAACCCCTTGTAAGGGCATTAGCTATTGGCACAACATGAGTTTGGACAGCAACTTGGAAAGTTTCTGGTCTTCAAACTGTAATTTGCAATATTTTTGAGTATGATATTCAGCCGGTTGTGAAGACATTTTCTCTTATGGAGACATTAAAATGAAGATTACCATAATATACCGAAATGCTGTCTTGAGAAGTAGCATTTCAAAGCATAAGCCTTCCCAATGTGGATACAAAATTAAGGCAATAATAAAAGTACTGAGAGTCATTACATTGATGACATTGTCTCTGTCTGACATCTCTACCTCCAGTCATCTATGTGTTTATCTTCTGGCTCATAACATGGAGGAATGCTTCTGGCTCATGCTGTAGAGGGGAGCAAAGTCACAACCCAGGTCCAGGTCTGACCCTTTGGTGGAGCAGGGAATCGCATCAGGTTGGTCCGACTGCGGTGTCTGTGCCCTGCTGCCGGGGGTTGGCCTCTCTGCATCCCTCCTCCTCCTCCTCGCCTGGTAGCTGTACGGCATAATGAGCCCAAAAGGGTGTTTGTGGCCAGTGGTCACATGAGGACATGGGACATGAGGACATGGTGGGCTTGGCAGTGATAGGTTAACGGTTGGACTCAATGATCTTAAGGGTCTTTTCCAACCTTAACGAGTCTATGATTCTATGATTCAGTGACGTACTGCCAAAGCGCTTTTCTTTCCTTACCCTGGTCGCCGGTTATGCCCGCACATACCTTCCACCTCGTGTGCTCAGAGGACAGGAGAAGAGCTCATCTTTTATTTTTTTCCCCTCTTGATCTGCACCCATCTATGCAGGCAGCAGCATTAAGCCTTCACCCAAAAAGCTTCGCTAGCTGTTCTGCTGCCCCTTGTGGAGATGGCTTATTTTCACTCTAGTGTCAGAATGGCAATTACCTCTGGGTTGAGAACAGGTCTGTTAGGAAATCTCTGTTTTCAGCTTTAAATATTCTTTAAATTCCATGAAAAATAAATAAGTTTTTAATTAAAACTGGAAAATTCATATACCGTCCCCCATCCCCAGCTGTATTTATCGAAATGCAGCTTTCTCTGGAAAGACCTTTTTTTTTTTAATTTTGTGAGAAACCTTTATTTTAATATTTGCCAGAAATAATTTCAGGGAGTCTATAAATCCAGAACACCGTATTTCCTCTAATCCTACAGTGCATTAGATGGTGCAGCTGATTTAGAGTTGGGGGAAAAAGAAATCTCACCGGTTGCTGTCAGGTTTCTGGAGTATTTCCAGAGTAATGCAGATACGCTTGCTGGTTGTTGGTCGGGTGTCTGCTACACCTTCATGTCTGGTGTGGGTTGGCTGCGTGGTCTTAGGAATTCCCATCATCATTTTCTCTTATAGGACAATCGCTTCTTAAGTTAAATATATTGATAAATTAAAGCATTATTTAAAGGTTCTTTAAAATGTTGCATCTAGTATCTGGTTTCATGGCTAATACACCACGGTTGAAATGGTTTTGTCACAAAGACTGTGTCTTCCTGCCACGATTTCTTTTCTCTCTCTTGTTTCATGCCTAGAAAAGGTGCTTAAACCTTCCGGGAGGAATTTGTGTTTGGTTTGCATTTCAGTTACCTCTTGGGCGCATGAAGGGGCAGCGCGGCAGCGTATAGCAAAGACGGGCACATTAATGGATCGGACTTGAAAATCAGCCGATGGGGAGCAGTGAGGGATTCCCCTTTTGGGCTGGGGAGATCCTGGTCACTCCGGTGACGTACTGCTCTTGCCCCGGCATGGTACGGTGGCAACTTCACTAATTTCACTTCTTCAGGACAGGTGGCCAGCAGCACGGGTGCGTGGTGTCCCTTGCACGCTGCTGGACCTGGCTGTGCGGGCGGTGGCAGCCCCAGCAGTGGCACGGGACGCAGTCCGTGGGCTGCCCTCGCAAGTAGAGGGTTTTGCAGAGTTTTGCACTCTCCTTCCTCCTCTGCAGCTTCTCCGTGTGAGACTTGGTAGGGGAGGACACAAACCCAAAGGTTTTATAGCCAGACGCTGGTCTCCTGGGTTAGTAAGCCACTGAGAATTAAATTCCTTCACAAACAATGCTTTTGTTAAATATATCTGAGTATGAATTCAATTAAAATAGGTAATACTTTATGAATAATTATGGCAGCATGCATCCTCCAATATTTAATCTAGGGAGCAGAACGGGATATGCACCAAGGAACACTTACGGGTATTTTGTTGGACCTCCAGCATTAAATTTTTGCCACTCCTCAGTGAGGCCAAGTCTGTCCTTGTGGTTCAGTATGGTCTCCTGTATGCAACAGGAGAGTTTGCAAGGAAGATTCGTTCGCATGGAAGTTTGCAGGGAAGAGGCATGCAGTTTGCAAGGAAGAGTCCTTCGTTTGCAAGGAAGATGCAAGCAGTGGAAGGCAAGAAGGCAAGCCCCGCATGCCGTGGCACGGTCTGCGTCCAGGGGCGGCTCTCAGAGCAGGGAAGTGGTTTCTCTCGGTCTCTTCATGTAAGGAAGGGATCTGGAGAGAGCACGTAGTGCCCCAGGTGAGGGTTGGGCCCTGGCTTGAGTCAGGCACTCAGCTCAGAGCCAGCTGAGGCTTCTGCAGCCGCCGGTGCTCCAGGGCGTGCACGGAGGCTTCAGCCAGGCGCTGGAGTTGCTCCGCTGGTAACGCTGCATCCCATCGCCCACGTCAGCTCTCCGTCCTGGTAGTCTGACACCTTGCGAGCTTTGTATGAACCATTCACATCTCTCATCGGGAAGGCATCTCTTGTGTTAGCCCCTAGGTTGCTTCCCTTCCCCTTCGCTTTTCTTTGACTTAAATGATTTTCAACAACAAAGAATTAGGCAACTATAGTTGGAAAAAGAGTTAATCCATTGCTTTTCGCGTCTGTTCTGTTGATGCATCTTTCTTGCCTAAAACCTGGTTATAATACAGCAACTGTATGAGTCCCGCAGCGTTTTGTGTCCTGTATGAATTATTTTGTCTCATTTTGAGTCTTGCTAGCAGTGTCCCACAACAGAGGTTTATGAAAGCAGAGATGCTTTATTATCTGCATGCTGCAAACAACCAAATTGTGCTCCCAATGATATTGGTTTAAGTGATCATCACTGCGTTTAATCTTAGGTTTAAAGTGTCATAGCCAAGATCAGAGCGCGTTCCTGTGCTTGGCTGCGGAGGTTAATACACAGGACATTGGTTTGCTGCAGAATGACCATCAGGTCAGTGAAACGGCATTGTTTTGCTGCTTTAGTAGCCAATTTTCAATGATGTTTTTGGTTCAAAATATTAGAAATTGAGTGAAGTGAAAACAACAACAATTTTTGAGCTATTTCCAAAACATACAGGTTTGCTGCCATTACGGTTGGTTAGGTGATACGTACGTATGTTGATGAACACGGCTATTAACAAACTGGAGTTTGTCAAGCAGTTAATTAAAAATAACAATAGCATTAACGGAGAAACATCCATTTGCTTTTACTGTAGGGGAGATCCAGTCCAAGATTAATTATACCTAAAAAGAGCAGGACTTGGTAAATTGCAAAACTTTTAATAAACTTACGCACAAAGGATTCAGTGAACTTTGCCAACAAACTTATAACTGAGCCTGTTGGACCGTGCAGTACTGGAATTACTACTGAAGGGCAGCAGAGACAAAATACAAGCTGTGTGGTCTGACCAGGTGAACCGAGATTAGATGATAATCAAGTTAACACAAGATGCCCCAGCATAACAACCCCAAATAGCATTCTGAAGTTAAAGAACTGGAAAATTAATCAAGACCAAGAAAAACAGTAGTATTATGAGGGGGGGGAAAAGGTGGATGATGGTACAAAAAGTGAGCAAAAGTCTTGTGGAATTGTATGGAGTATTTAATGAGCTGGACACTGTCATCGTGAAGCGTTTTGCGAAGATAAAAACTGCTTTGTGAATTCCTGCACCTGGAAGGAAACCAGCTGAGAACCTGTTGTAATGCACTCACCCTGATCAAAGGCGTCCCAGTCCGGAGGGTGGGGACTGCCACGTCCGCCTCCGGGCTGTTGAACCGCACGTCTGCATGGCGGCTTCTGGAAAAGCTGCTGGGAAGTGACTTTTCCATAACATCATGTGCAGGCCTGATCCAAGCCAAGTTAATGTGATTCTTCCCTTTGATTTTAAGAAGTAAAAGATAGAAACCAGTCTTCCAGCAGCCTTACCGACTGTCTCCATTCAGAAAAGTGAGGGCTGAGATCCCATGAGCTGCTAAACAAGATGATATGGGCTACGCGCGAATTACTCCAGGGCTAAGCCTTCACCTAGCGGGGATTACACAGCTGAGCAAATTTGGATTTCTGTCATTGGAAGATGTTAAAATGGGGATGGGGGGAGAGCAAAGGCAGACCTGTGATGGTCTGGACCGGAGCCGCTGGTGCCGGAGCAGGCGGGGACCCGGTGGGCTCAGCGCCGTGCCGGTGCCGCGCGGGGCAGAGGGACAGGCAGGTCCCGCTCCTGCCGCTCGCTCCTGCGCTCCTCGCTGCGGAGGGGTCGGGGTTGGGTCTGAGGGGTTGAGCGTAAAGTGGTTGAAGTCTCGGGTGGCAGGAGAAGGAAGGGAAGGGGGTGACTCGGTTCCCAGTGGCAGTGCTGAAGTTCTTCCCGTCTTCGGAGGAGGGGACACACTGGGCAGCTGCCGCTGGCCAGGGCCATCTTACGCGTGGGCGGTCGTCTGGTGCGTGAGGCAGGGCTCTGTGCCACCCACCCCGTCAAAGGGAAATCAGCTTGGACCTCTGATAAAACAAAAACCCCAAATTCAGATGGCCCCATTCAGAAATCATATTTTTAAATTAGATTGCTCTGTTCTCTTACCAAGAAAAAAACCCCAAACCAATCCATCCCAAGCCCTTGAGTGTCTTCTCTGAGAGGTAATGGAGAAAATCCTAGATCCGACATTATGGTGTTACTTGGTTTTAAATGAGAGGAGTATTTTCCAGTGCGCAAGCAATTGTAAAATGATGTTCGTGGGAGAATTTCAGTAGCGTGTTGAGGAATATAGGAAGTCTTGCGGGGACTAAGACCACAAAACTTATTTTATGGCACACTGGCGAGCTTTAGCCTGGATAGCGACTGATAATTATCCGTGTGAGGAATATTCCCAGCGCATGGGAGGTTTCCTTGCGTGGTCTGGTTCCCACACCTTTCCAGGAGAGCTGGAGGCAGGCTGAAGCACGCGGACTCTGGGATTGCCCAGGCTGATCTTGTTAACATACCGTAAATACAATTTTTTTATAAACTCATGCTTCGTCTTTACAATTTATAATTGAATTTTACAATCAATACGTGTCTGCCGGCAGTAGGCTGGTATGCCTGGCGATGCATGGTTACCTTATGTGAGGAGATTTGTTTTCCTTAGGCTGGCTCTTGCGGTGCTGAGCAATTGGAGGTCTGTGGCTGTAATTAAGACCGGGAACATTTATTTTACTGCTCGCAACAAAGCAGGTGCTTGTGGCTCTCCAGGTGCTACCATCGCATCGGCAGTGGTGGTGGAGCGCGGCGGCCAGGTCCGGTGCTCTGCACCAACGCATCACTTGAACCGCGAGGAATAATCACAACAAGAACCCCAGCAAGCTTGGGTTCTCCTTTAGCATTACGTCTTCGAGGTGTTGTACGAGCTTTTCCTAATTCCTCTTCCCACTGGCGAGATGAGTTGGTGTGCACAGCCGTGCTTTCCCAGCAGAGGACAGGCAGCAGCGGACGTTTCGATGAGTTGCCCAAGGACAGGATAGGTGGCAGAGCAGAGGGCAGTCACTCATTCCTTCTCTTGGAGCCCATTACTGGAGAACACCTTGCTTCCCTATGTCCGCATAGGTAGCTGTAGGTCGCACCATGTTAATCTTACTTAAACTGCATCAGTTTAGCGTTTTTCTTCCAAGCTGGCTGGACTAAATTGGGTACTCGCTGCCATAATTAACTATTGAATGGGAAGTGTCTGATCTGCAGAGATACAGAGGTCTTGTTGCTCCTGGAGAGACTGAATGATGAGTTTAGCATTGGGCTTATTCTTAATAGAGACAGGCCGTGCGCTGGTGATTGACCCTTCAACACTAAATATTGACCGTATGAATCAATTTGCTGTGAGCATCTCACCCAAATGTGTTTGTCTGGCCAGCTCCGAGGTGCTGTAGAGCCTTCCTGGCACGGTGCGTAGAGAACTGTTCCTGGGAAAATCCATTGGCGTTACAAATGTAAGTAATAGATCTTATCGCAGAAATAGCTCAGCAGCTGCACGCCGATATTCCCTCTCCCGGTTTGCCATCTCTCTCTTTAAACGGCTTCTTCATTTCTTCAAGGACCTCAGTACCACCCGGTAAAGTAATTTGCCTGCAGGAGCCGGAGCATTTGGTGAGCAGGGCTGGCGGGGCGTTTGCTCCAGAGGAAGTTGCCTTCTTGCTGAGAGAAAACCGAGCAGTCGGTGTAGGGTCAGCTGTAAGGAGCAATGGGCTAATTGCAGATGCGACGGTCGCGCAGGGCTCCGCGGGGCCCCCGGCCGAAGGCGAGGGTCTGAGGGGCGGTTCCCCCGCGTGCCTGCCGCGGGGCGGTTCTGCAGCCCCTCGCGTGGTGCGGTGTTCCCAGCCCCGTGCTCAGCAAGCCTTCCTAGGGAAAAGCCGTCGATGAAGAAGTTTCCCTGTGCTTCCTGCAATCCCGTAATAACACAGAGTCAGGCACGGCATCTCCAGGTTTCAGAAAATACCCTGTAAACCTGGAAATGCGGTTTATTACACCTGAGGAGAACAAGTTACTAATAAATTGAATGTAGGAAGGCAATAAAGTGGATGTGTCCGTGATGTGCGACCCCCCCGGTTTGCCTCTTGCCTGGTTGCGGTGTGCGGCAGCTGACGGGCATCCCTGGCTCCGGGTGTTGGTACCCACAGCCGCCGGCAACAGAGGGCAGTGCTCCAGCGCGGATGGAAGTCAGCGTCCCGCCTTCCCCCTCCAGGTTCATTATCAAAAATGTATTTGTCAGATTTTTAATAAAGGAACAAAGACTGTTTTCAATTTGTTAACTGCTTGATGATCTCGGGTAGATTGCCATTTAAAAAGCTCTGCTCCAGTTGGAGCGACTGCCAGGAAGCTAGTATGTTTTTAATATTTGTTCATCATGCTGCAAAACGCAATAAGAAGAACAAGCCAATCGAGGAAAAAGCATTTCCTTAAATTATTTTTTTAATTAGTAACTTACAAAGATTTCTTATTAAAAAGTCAGAATTTAAAACTGAACAAACTGGTTTTAGCTTTTTAGAATGAAACGATCAAGGAGTGACTAGTCTCTCCCATGCATCTGTAATGAAATATTAATTGGATAAAAGCTTTAATATAGATTTTTAAAATGGCTTTTTTCCTTCCAGTTTAACCTGTTAGAACTGGACAGTGTTCTCGTCTGCCTCCGTAAGAGCAAATGAGAACCCGGCTTTCTGCCGCTGTGGCTGTTTTCTACTGGTTCTTCAGTCCTTATTTACAGGAGGAATTAAGAAAGAATTAGGAACCGAACAGGAGAGGCAATGCAAAAGGCAAAGCAGAGGAGAGAGCCAGAGGTTGGGTGTGATAAAGCAGAGGTATCAAATGAAGAAAATGAACTTAGGAAGAATTTATATTCTACGTTCTAGACAGAAAAATGCATAAATTCACTCCTGACTTTTTTTAGCACAGAAACGCATGAGAATCAGCCTTTTGGTTCATGTACACGCACGGTTTTACCCCTGGCTTTACCGCTTAAGCTCTTCTTTATCACTTAAGGTCATAAAGCATTACGCAGCACTGGCGATCAGTTAGCAAATCCCAGAGAGGCATATTATGTTAGTATTTTCTTAAAGGTGTAGAAGCTGCTTGGAAAGAAACATTGGTTCTAATATGAGAGTTTTGTGGAAGGGATGTGTGCTGGAAGAATAACAGCAGCACGGCTTGCAGGGAGAGCTGCTCCTGCAGCCAGACCAGGGGTTCGTATGGTGTCTGGCGTGCTGGCGACCCAACGCAGAGCCTGCATTGGGGCTGTAGCGTAACTAATCGTTAATTAGCCTGCCTCTGAGATGGATATGAAAATAAAATAGAGCAATTAGACTTTCCCAGCAATCAAAAAAAAAGGCAGGTGGGGACCTCCAGCTGTGGGTTTTGTTATCTGTTGCTTGTAGTCTTAACCAACCTGTCAGATAGCGATGCCCTGGAAGCAGAACTGAAGGGGTCACGGGCGCTCCGTGTGCTTCAGCGTACTGTCAGACTTCAGAAAAAAGGAATCTCTCAGAAAGGGTTGGGTTTTTTGTTCCTTGCTTGCTTGTTTACTTTCTCTCTGATGCTCTTTTCTATATTTGTGTTTAAGACACAGTTGAGGCAGTGCACAGGTGGGGATGTGAAGGAAAGGTGTTACAGCTGGGGAGCTGTCATCCAACCAGCGAGACTTGTGCCTGCTCTGGAGCAGCAGGCCGCAGACCTGCTATCGGAGCACTTTTTTGGCCCAGCTGTTCTAACGCAGGCTGTGAAGAGGAGAGCTTCCCGCACAGCAGCTAAAAGAAACGCCAAGTTACAGGTGTGCAGCACCTGAACGGGGGAAATAGCATTGGTAGCACTTCCCATAATAGACTGCATATTTAAAGTTCTGATTTTACGTCTATTCCAGTTATTTACTATAGTAAATATCAGACATACAGTTAATTACTGTGGTCAGTGATAAATATGGTTGTGTTAACTGCTTAATGTGTATACAGATACACACATTAGAAAGTCGTTGTTATTGATGTTCTTCAAGGTGTTTGGCCAATGTGAATTTTAACCTGGACAATAGCTCTAGCTTATGTACATTACGTACAAGTGTCTTTTAAAAATGTATCATTAGATACCTCAAGGGAATAAAGACTCTCAAAAGTGATGAATCCCTCAAATAATATAGGTAGAAACTCAAGGAACCACTTCTGGATTTGACCCATAGTTTTAGTCAAAATCTGGGCTTCTACTACTCTCATTCCTGATTCTTCTAAAGTATCCAGTGCTCCTTGCGACGGTGTTCAGGATAAGGAATTGAGTATGTGTAAATTGTGTTATGGAGAAGGCAGTGATGACCAAAAAGTTTAAATGAATGTGAACTTTGGATAACCAGCTAAACAAGATGGGAGTCCAGGTCTCCTCCTCTTTCAGGAACGTATTTTCTCAATAGTAAAATGAACCCTGTGAAAATTGATGAAAAATTTGCTAGTAGCCACATCTAGGGCTCAGCTTAGCTAGGCAAAGATGGGCACAATTCAGTCACTTGCCCTTGGACACAGTGTGGAGGTGCACCCGAAGCTGTGTCCGCAGGGAGGCTGGGCTGCCTGTGGTCCCCGCTGCGCTGCTGGTCCCCGCCGCAATGCTGGTCCCCTGGGCTCTGGGCGCTGGCCCCGTGCTGCTGCCATAGGGACAGGCCACCCCGCATACCCCGGTGCAGCAGCGGGTTCGGCACAGACCCACATTTTCCTCCCCACTGCTCCTGCACAGCCGTGCAAGGTAAATTTGACCCTACGAACAGGTGGGAACAGGTTTAATAATTTATTTGTGATTTCTGAAGCCAGAATGGTACCTCTGATTTCAAATACATGCTAATTATTATACTGCTCTGAAAGCAGTGAACTGCTTCGTTCTCTCTGAAAGACACGGCGCTGTGCGGAGCGCAGAAGAGCGCAGTGGGGCTGGTACCGGGGTGTAGTCGAAGAGGAGGCAGGAGCTGCTGCGGCTCTGCCCCGGGGAGGCTGCCGGGGGTCCTGCTGTGTCGCCCACCGCCCCTGGCGCTGCTGCGGGGGGATCGGCCCTGCCGCACTCCGCTCCATCCCGGTCTTCGGGGCACACAGACTCCTGAAGACTGACCCAAAGTACGCGGGATTACCAGAGGGTGTCTGGGTGAAATTTAATTTGTGTTATGGAAGAGACTGAGGTGGAAAACCTGGTGATCTCCCCTGGCCTTAACTTCTAACCTGACACCACTTCTTCAAAATCTGTTGCTGTTCTTTGGTATGAAATGTATCGTGGGACAGTCCCTCGCTTCAGCCGGACCGCGGCGTGCCGCCTTCCAAAGGGCGGCTTCAGCACGGGCGAGGACACCGGTGTCTGCCTCACCGATGCTGAGGAGGGTTCCCCTGTGCCTTGTGCAACGAAACACACGATTGCGTGTTCTTATTTTAGTTATTTTCTGGTCCTTTTCCCTTTTCTCGTTTCCTCTCTTTCTTTTGATGTTTATTGCATGTTGGCAGTAGCACTTATTTCTCATTTCCATGCTGTGAAAAGCTGTTAGACTGGAGCTCAGTGACATGCATTGTATTTGTAAAAATGCTTTGCGTATATTTGCTTGTTTGAATGCATCAATATTTCTCATGGAAATGATGTATTAAGGTTTTAACTGTCTTGGATATTGAAATGAGTTAAATTAGATAACTTCATTAATTTGAATGTAATTGTCAGTGTCATGAAGAGCTGGATTTTAAAACAGGTTGATTATTTTTAAATGTGTGGCAAAGGCTTTTTAGAAAACTTGTGCTAGAAATCTGTTGAATTAGCTGCTTTTCGCAGTCCCAGCAGTGATGGAGCAGGAGTGTTCTGGGGCAGGTTGTCTATTGAAGGTAAGGTTTAAACACGTGCTGTCAAACTAACTTCTCTCTTTACTGTACCTTCCTGGTGTTTTTCTGCACTATTCAGAGGCTCAAATTTTCAGAAATGATTTCTCTAAAATGTTTCTGGAAATTCCAGGTGCTACTTTCTCTGTAGCTTCTGCGCCAGGGAAAGGTGCTGCCACCCCGACCTGGACCGGGGCACTGCCAGCATCCCGTCTCCAGGTCGGGGTCTCCTGCCCTTGCCTTGGAGTTCTTCCCTTGTCTGCCAATGGGCGAAACCCAGTCTCAGAGTCACGGAACGCAGCAGGACTCTCCTCCATTTTAAATAATGAAGTGCTGAGTTATTTCAGTTATCTGTCCTGTTTGTTTGTATATTTACAAGTAAGCACAAAGCTGTAAAACTGCCGATCTCATCGTTACGCTGCCTCAATACAGCAACAAAATCTCTCCTAGAGAGAGCGCGTGTGTGCGGAGGGCTGCTTGGGGGTGGAAATCAGAACTAATGCAGGTAAAAGTGATGAAATAGGGTCTTTCTCTGAACATATGCCATTAAGAAAGTCAATCACATTCTTCAGTGATAAAAAAATAGAAATATTTTTAAGCTATAAAAATCAGTTAGCAAGATTGCCTCTGGTGATCTTCTGTGACGCAGCCTTAGGAACCCCCTACGTTTATGTGTTTATTGCGGCTGCGGTCCTCTAGAAGAGAACCACAAGATATATCTTTAACACACGAGATCCTCTTCTGTGTTAACTTCTGCTCAGATTGTCTTTCTCCCCTCCCACGCTCCAGGTTAAGGCAGGCAGAGCTGTTAAGGGCAGGCTGGTCACCTCAGCGCAGAAGGGCCCCGGGCACCGGAGCAGTAAGGGCAGGGGGATGGAGCACCCGCGGGTGCCGGTTCCTGGAGCTGCCGCGCCTGCGGCAGCCTCCAAAACCGTGGCCATGGAAAGGCTGCCTGGGGGATGCCTCCTTCACCCTGCCCCTATTCCAGTGGGTGGCTTGGTTCCCTGGAGGCATTTTTGGCATAAATAATGATGTTCTGCTGTTGCTTTTCGACAGCAGGAGTGTAAGCACCTCTTACCTGTTCCAATTTACAAACAGGATTTATGAGTGCCTAATTTGTGCAATCGCTTTCTTGTCGGAAGCTACAAACTTAAACACAGATATCAACAAATGCAAAATGTTGAGCCAGAAAAGACGGATGGAGCTTTTTTCTTTATCACAGCCCTTTCCCTGACACTTTTTTCTTTGTTTCATGCTATTATAATAATTAGCTCTTGGTGGGTATCATAACGGAAGGAGAGGACAGCGTGTACGACTGATGGATCTCCTTTTGCTGCACAGCCCCCTCGCCCTCCCTGGCTGCCTCCCCCCGGGGCTGGGGTTGTCCTCGGGCAGGTTTCCACGAGGAGCAGCTTGCAGGGACACAGCCCCAGCGCCGGGCTTGTCCCATCCCAGCCCCCTTGGGACTTGTCACAGCGACTTGTGACAGTGGGACTTCCCACCATCTCCACTCCCGCTCCCCCTGATGACTGTCTCCAGGTTATGGGGATGGAAGGGACGCTGGGAGTGTCGGGTCTTGGTTTTCCTCATCAGGTGTAATGTGCAGGATGGTGAGCTGCTGGTGGCACATCCAGGCCATTAACTCTGCCTTGGCTGTGAAAGGGGAATGGTTGGGTTTGGGTTTTGGTTTTTTGTTTCTGTTTTTTTTTTTTTCCCCCAATCTTGCAGGGCAAAAAAGCCAAGTGCTTTAAAGAATTGAGGAAAATAAGGATCACGTACAGTGAGCTGAAGAAGACTTATAATTATTTTTATTTACTGTTGAATTTACCTTGCCTTGTGGCCTAAAGCAAGACAGGTCTCTTGTGCTGCGGTTCCAGGCGGGTGGTGGGAAACCACGGGTTTTGCAGCCCTTTGCGGTGTGATGGCAGGAGGAGGCGCGAGCGAAGGGAGCGGAGGCAGGGGGTGAGAGCTGGCGAGCGGAGCGGAGCAGTGCCCGCCGGCCCCCGCTGCTCCCAGGCGCTTCGCTCCCGTCAGGAAAAGCAACCTTGCACCCCGGATCGGGGTGGTGCCCGGGACCAGCAGCCCGAGCGCAGGCTGAGCATCGGTCACAGCTGCCGGCGCTACCGATGGGCTCGCCTGGAGGGTGCTGGTGCCGTCCGGCTCCCCTGGCTTTCGGGTCTGAGCACAAAAGGAGAAGGCAAAGGCAGCCCGCGGGCTGGTGCTTTATAGTGAACCAGCAAACTCGGCTCATCCCCTGCAGAGCAGCTTCTTGCTGTGAAATCCTGTTTTCCACAGAGGCCAGGGAGGCTTCGGTCCCATCCTTGTCCGCAGCGCGTTTGGGCACTCCCGGTCTGCTCAGCACTGCACGGACGCACAGTGGTTTTCCCACGTCACATACAGATGGTCCAAGTATTATCCTGTGTTTATGCTGGGTTTGTGCCTGATTAACCATAAAATCTGTTGTTATAATAGATTAATTAACCCAGGGAAGTTTATCAATAAATTTTTATTCTTTATTTCCAAATAAACACTTCTGAAGTGATCAAAGTGATTGGGCCAGTGGAGGTGATAGGGATGCTATCAGCCAAACTGGCTGCCAGGCTCAGCACCCCCTACTGAAAAGAAGATATCGGGTTGGGTTAAAAAGGGAGCTTTTTTAATGGAGAAATACATATTTTTCTTTTACTTGGGGACTTACTGCCCCATTCGTTATTCACCCCTTCATCCAGGCTTTTCGGAGGAATAGGCGCATGAAAACAGAATAAAGCGTTTGCTGTCTCCAGCCCTTCCAGGTCCAAAGGAGCGTGGGGCGGCAGGCGGCGCGGAGCCCTTTCTGTCCTGCCCTGGCTCTCCAGCGCGGCAGCTACCGGCTAATGGCTGTTTGCAGACAGCTGCCTTGCTGTTTTCCACCCGTGCTCGTCAGAGTGCAGCTCCTGGCCTTTCTGGGAAAAGGATGTGCTCAGAAATGTGATATTCCTCTATCCCTTTCTGGCTTCCTCCCAGTGACCTTCAGTGACTCAGGAGGCTGCCGGATCAGATAATGATCAGCTTTTTAAACGGTCTGTTTGCTAAGAAGGAACTTTTTGTCTCTTGAGTGACTCTTGTTGAATTTCTCGTTTAATCTTCCATTAATGTTCATTTGTTTCCTGTTGAGGATTTCATTCTAACGTTTAAATGTAGTTGGTTTTAGCTTATTGTATTAATCTGTAGTGTTCTCCTGATGTGCCATCACTTTCTCTTTACCGAATGATGTGCGATCGGGGTCTGATTTCTGGTCGGACGGTGAATTCTCTGGGAATGCTGGGGGCAGCGGCTGGGGGTGGCCTTGGCGGGCGCTGCTCGCCGCTGCCGGTGTCGCAGGCGTGCTGGGAACGCACCGGCTGTGAGTTGCTTCTTGTCCTTGCTTCCTTGCTTTTTCGTTTTCTCCTCGTTTCCAGCGTGGTGGTATTTTCCGTACGTGACAATTCAAACCATGTTAGCAATCAAGATGCAGTGAGGCACAATATCCAATACTTTACTGCAACTCAAATGTATAATTTTTCTTTTTATCTTCCAACTCTGTAATGCTGTCAGGAGAGTCAATCAAGTTTCTCTAGAAAGATTTCTTCTTTTGAAATTGTTGTTTATTGCATGCCATTACACTGCTTGCTTGATTTTAGAGACTTTTTTTCCCTCTTACAATTTTCTCCAAATGGAGCATCTCCTGCTGAAATAAATATCTGAGTGTGTTGCCCCAAGGGTTGTTGTTGAAAGTAGTAGCTCCTAGAGAATTTAAGCTCTCTCCAGAAAAATGGTTGAAAAATCCGCAGGAAAATGAAACATTGGCTCATTAGAACATCTTCTGCTCTGTGGCAATTTCAGCCCCTTGGGAAAGCAGAGAGGGGTGGGCGTATAGGCATATCCTACATTTTCTGTCAGGAGTCGGGAGGTCGCGATACAGCTGTGAGTAACCCTGGCTGCTGCTTTGTGTTCAGCTACTGAGACTGTAAAGTAAGAGGTGGAAATTTGCTTCTTATATTTTGTCCCTAATGAAGATACATCAAGGTGGCCTCAGTATTTCTGGGAATTACCTTTTTTATAATTTACTTTGCCCTTCAGCGAGGTCAGGAATATCAGTTCTTGCCTTTCCTGAGTTTTACTGGAGGCTCCAGTGCAGGCATGGTAGCGTCCCGATAATTTGACAGCACGATGCTTACCTGCCCGATAGCGATGGGCGATGCCATCTGAAACCTTCACGAAGAGCGTGCTGAAAAGTGCAGTTCCACTAAGTAGTATTGTTAAAACAAATGGAAAAGTATTAAAATGCGTGGTGGCCGTGCACTGCAGGGCGTGCGCTGATGCCCTCCCCGCTGAGCGCTGTGTGTTCCTCCCTGCCGTCCCTCCTGCCCGCTGCCCCGCCGGCAAGCGGCCCCGCCGTTGGGCGCTGCCAGCGCCGCTGTTCTGCTTAAACCCCACGGGCAGGCGAAGGGAGAGCCGCGCTGCGTTTGCGATTCGGGGAACCGCGCAAGGCTCCTGCCACCCTGACTGTCACTGCAGCGCCGCGCTCGCAAGGAAGGGAGCCTTGTGCAACGGTAACGTGAAATCGTTTTTCTTCCTGAAAGGGGAACGCGCCAGCCCCGCTGTAATTAAAGTGGCTGCGGTGCTGATAGCTGTCGGAGAGATGCTGTAACCGTTACCAGCGCTGTTACCTGTGGTTAGCAGCCGCCCCGTCTCCGCTGCCTGGCCGTGCGTGCACGGCCGTTCCCCGGGGGCGGCCGGCGGGCAGCCGCGCTGGAAGGGCCGCGACAGCGGGGAGGCCCCTCTTTCCATAGCATTTGCCATAGGCGATGGGCAGCGATGGTGCTAGGTGCTAGGGAGTTTGGATAAATGGGATTTACTAATTACTAGTTACCTACTGATTAACTAATACATCTATGTTTCCTAAAAAGTGCTGTGTACCGAGGAAACATTTTTCTTTTCTCTTCCAGTGTAAGATTTTTGTTCATATTAAAAAAATAACACCAAACCCCACAAACCAACCAACCCCCAGCTCTCCCCAGACCCAGACATTTCTCAAGGCCTCCTCAGAGTTCTGGGAGAGAAACGTAGCACCAGCTCTTCCATTTTCACGTGTTTTTCATGCTTTTTCATTTTCACGAAGTCCAAAAACTTACAGTTGACGATTATTTTCCATTCTGGTGTTCTGATATTTCTTCCCATGTATCAGGTCTAAGAGAATTAGATACATGAGTTTATTTTGTTCAGTTCAAGTGCATATAGATATTTGATACCATGCACTTCCTGAGGTTAATTTACCAAGGGAAGCACACCAGGCAAAGGCTGCTCTTCTCCAGGTAGAATTTGCCATTTTCCAAATAATTATATGTTTGTTCTTTATTTGCAGATTGATTTTTTTTTCATTTTTTTTTCTTTCTGTGTGTTGAACTTGGATGCTTTGCCAGAAACCTTCCATTTTTGGTCTTGTGCATGAAGACCTTTCTGGGTTTTCTTTATTACAGAGCTTTTTAAGGCTTGATGGTTGGCTGGCGGTATTTCTTCCTCTGCCTGTAATGCTTTCGAAAGCTGTGGCTGATCCGGTTCCGATGTTGAAGAACGTTTCTGGAAACCTCTCTCATCTCAAGCAGATGTTGTTTGCGGCGTGGGAAAGCGGGTGCTGCGGGGTTTCTCACAGCCGGGGCTGCCCTGCGCTCTGCTCAGCGGTCACCTCCTGCGCTGGGCAGGGCTCCTGCGCGCAAGCGGATGGTGGAAGCGTTAACGACAGCGGGGAGCCGCCGAGGCAGGGGTTGTGCGGGAATTTCTTGTACTTGAAGGCAAAGCCTCTGCTTTGACAGGTCGGGCTCAGCTATAGATAAGGAGATGCTGAGGCAAACATGCAACCTGAAATTCTCCTGTGAGCGTAGAGCCTCCGAGAGCTGAGCCAAGGGTACAGCAGAAGCTGCTTTCCTGCTGCTCGGCCGTCCCCGGCGCTGCCCCTGCAGCCTGGCCGCCTGTCGCGGGGTGAGCGGAGCGGGGCTGGGGACCGCCGAACGCGGAGCGGGGGAAGCGATGATGCTGAAACAGTGCGGTGATGTCACGTCTCTGAAAGGAAGAAACGGAGGGGAAGCAGTGCTGGCAGAGCTGGTGGTGACCGCGGCTGTCCGGCGAGATGCCGGGTGCCCACCGTGCCGCACCTTTGCTGGGATGAGATGGGCTTCCCTGGAGCAGCTGGGCGCAGCGCCGGGGCGTTTGGCAGCCTGGTGCTGCGGCGGCAGCCTGGGCCGTGCATTGCAGTGGCTTTACGGCAAATGCAGCCCAGCAACGCGTTTAATCAGCCTTAATAGTTTTCTGAGGCTAAAATTCAGTTATTTCCTCCCATTCAGGGAGGACTGAGAAACGTTTGGAGGCACTTATGTTTGAGTCTGAATGGATTGAAGCTTCCACTTGTATTGACAGCGTTTTCTTGGCACAGCGCTCGGTTGCCCAATTCAGCCTGATACGCTGTTTTGCTACATTTTTAAGCCAGTGTAAATTAGTGCTGCATTTTTGCAGCCATATGCTCCATCACAAGATGTGGGCTTCATCCTCCTCGGTCTGTTTAAATATGCTTTCCACTAGTGTTTTTGCCTTCTGCAAAAGCACTTTAATATTTCTGTTTACTCTTTTGGAGGCAAAATCAATATTTGTTAGATGCAATTATGAAGAATGATGGATGTGCTGTCAGTGGTATGAGAGTATGAAAAATAATATTATGGCACAGGCCTGCTCTTAATAAAAGGAGAGAGGAGATACAAACAAGCTGGCCTGGAAAATCCCATCCCAAATCACGAGTTCTGTAATAAACAGGAAGCTTTTCAAGTGTTGGGTTAAATTGGAGTTGATTGCCTGCTTCGGGGCACTGATAGAAAATTTGCTTAAATAGAGTTGAATTTGCTTGGGCTGCGGCTGTGCCCCTCTGGGTTCGTTTCGGTGACTGCCCTGCCTGCGCCGCACGTGGCTCTGCCGATCTCCGGCCGCACGCGTCCCCGGCAGCACAAGGCCGGTGCCTGCTGGAGGGCTGCTGCTGCCAATGCAGCCAGTCTACTCAAATTCTTCCGTTTTCCTTCGATTTTACTCTTGGCTTCATTCTGGATGAGCTGCAGGCTTACCACATTGTCTCACCGAGACAGGCAATGCTTCCAGACTCCTTCCCCAGCCCTTTGGGGGTTTTACCTTTCAGATCTCCACGCCGTCTGATGCCAACGCTCTGCTTTCAGCCTGTTTAGCCGTGTCTGCTTGTGGGCATGAGAGCTGATCTTTTTTCCATCCCTCACTCATAGGAAGGATGTACGAAGCTACCGTTATTTCTATATATATACAGATATAAACAATGCCTCTTTTTCAGCTGTTGTATGTATTAGTAACATTTTCTGCTGATTTTAATAATTAACCATGTGTGCCTAGAGACGGGCTCGCTTCCCGCTTGCTCCTCCCAGGCTATGAAACCGCTGGCAGCCTTGCTTGCGAAGATAGGGTATCTATCCCAGATGATGGAGAGGAAAATGTGAGATGGGAGACGGCAAACCTTCAAGGGTCAGTTTTGCAGTGAATACAGAGCCTGGCAGTACCGGCCCGTGCGGGTCCCTGGGCGGGAGGGCGGGAGGATGGCCGGGGCAGCGCCGGGGCAGCCGATACAGCCGGGCAGCCTCGTCGGGCGGGCTGCCTTTGGCGACTGCTCTGGTGCTATAGCAAACAGGGGACAAGAAATGGGGTGTAAATGCTGAGGAATGTTCTCTTCTCCGGCTATATGTCAAGTCTCTGGGAGTTTTATGTAAAAATTGATGGGCTAATATTGCTGGCTGAACGGTGATAAAGGACAGGGAAGGAGCTCTGATGGGGACACGAACTAACAGGAGGCTGGAGCCCAGAGATTCAGATTTATGAAGCTGCTGGTTTTACCTAATAGGCGATTTTTCCTCTTTATTCCTATACTGCCTCAGAGATCTTACCAAGAAGTGAATCTCAAAACGTGATTTCCCAAAGTAAATGAAAGTAGTGAAGAAACAGTGTCCCAGGAATGGGAAGTACCTGTAACAGTGAATGCGAGTGCTGAGGAAAGGAAAGAAATACTGTTGAATGCTCACATTACTTAGGCACTTCTTCAAATGGCAGCAAATGCACGAGAACAAAAAAAGCGTCTAATGTGTGATCTGCACAACCAGCGTGGCTGTGAAATCTCTAGGCTGCTAATATTGGGAGGACTCATGCGATCGGAGGCTTTGTGCAACCAGGTGCAGAAGTTGTGATCTCTTGCTTAAAACCCAGCAGAAGCCCCCGGCCCGCCCGCATGCAGGAGGGGACCCCGCGGCTCCCACTGCCCCGGGGCGCCTGCGCTGCCCGGAGCCCTCCTGCGCTGCGGGGCCAGGGGTCCCACCGCCGGCGGGGACAGGGGATTCTCACCCCAGCGGTGTCTTTGTGGAACCTGAATACTTCATAGTGCCAGTTTTGTTGATGTGCATGTATGGTTTTTTTTTTTTTTTCCCCTTCTCTGTGCTCAAGGTTAAACTCTCCACTACAGAGAATTAGTTGGTAACAGACAAAGGACACCAATCAGTAGGGGTAGGAGAAGATACATTTTACAAAAGATTTTCAGCTGCATTACCTGAAGATAGATCAATATTTTCTATTTGCCTTAGCACTAAGCTTATTTTGCTTCATCACTGAAGAGATACTCACTTGTGCCTTCTACCAAAACATTAAACTGTTCTCTCCTGATAAATGGCAAGACAAACAGTAGCGCTTTCCAGCAGCTGCTTTATTGTGCAGAAATACATCAGTCCTTTTGATAAACAGAAAAAACCACAGCTCTCCCTTACCTTCAAGAATCCATGCTGGATCCAAGCACTGCTGGCATCCTGCTGGCTGAAGAACCCAAATTTATCCTACTTCTTGGAGCGTTGCGTCCCTGCTCGCCGCTCTGCCCTGCCTGCCAGCGCACGCTCGTGTGAGCCCTTCCCTGGGAACGCGGCTTTCAGGGACCAGGTTGCTCTACCGCCGTGCACGTGGCCGGAGGAGCATGGGCAGAGGCTTGCTTACAGGTATTTACTTGTCTCTGCTGACCTGTTGATCGATGGTGGTGTGAGCTGTGGCTGTGAACCAGGCGCAAAACAGCGTAATAAAACAATTTACTAGAGCTCGAATTAAGCCTTATATGTGTAGACAAATGTAGAAGCTTAAGGCTAACTAAAAGACAAGGAGAACACATAATTACTGATCCCCTTCTGCTCTCTAACACATTTTGTTGTCTGAAATTGTAAATGAATTATTAGTACATAAACTGCAGTAAACATTAAGAAAACCCAAGAAGGCAGAAGCAGCCCATTTGGTGTTGTGTTGGGTGACATGCCGCTCTGTTTTGCCGGGAGGGGACTGAGAAGCGCTGTGTTTCTCAACTGATGCTCCTTCCTCTAACTGCAGAGAAGAGGGTGGGTCTGATTTTAAACACTGGAGGACTGGGCAACACGAAGGAAAAACACCGTAAAATGTTGGTTCCTAAGCTATTCCCTATAAGGTAGTCAAAGTTTAAGTGATAACACCGTGGTAAGGTAACAAAGAGATTACAATAAGTTGTGAAGGATACATATATTCGGGCTTTCACTAAATTTCTGGGTTTTACTAATATGTTTTGTTAGTTTGGGGTGTTATATGTTGATATTTTTTGTTACCTTCAAACAAGAAAATGTGATATTTGTGCTTTCTTTCTGTAAAAAACTATGCATAAATAGTACATTAAATTATCTTTTAGGAATAAGATAGGAAGTAAAAAAAAGATTATAGTCATGTGAACACTAATATTACTTTAAAAATGTAGGAGCCTGACGTATGTCAGTGCCGCAGGTACGGCCGACGTGTGTCTGGAAGGTCTGGTTCCGTCACATGTAGGCTGCAGCCGTGTCTCATTGAAACCCCTGTGCAGCAGTGGCTTCCCATGATATTGCTATTTTAGCAGGAAAAGCAGGTAGCCTTGCATTCACAGAGGCCTCTGGCCGTAAGTGTAAACCTGATGAATCTCCTGCAGGCCAACGTATTGTCAGTGGGTTTAGTTTTGATCTTTAGGCAGTAATTGTGTAAATGCAAAGCTCCTCAAGATATTTATATCAAATACACATGGACCATGGTGATGTTTTGGAGGCACGAGTGTCATCCGTCTATTCCTTCAGACATCCAGGCCAATGGTGCCTTTATTCTTATTAATAATTATAATGATGATTGAAATTTATTCTGTTTTATGATGATACTGTGCTTGATTCATGAAACGCTGCACAGACTCGATGGAGGTCAGCTCCAGCAGCACCTCAGTGCCGGAGCAGGCGTTTGCATGTTCAGATACGTTTTGGTAGGTGTCCGCGTGGTGTTTTGCTCATCGTCATTTGCCAACCCAGAGACGCCCGAAGCAGTGCCCGCAGTGGGGGGACGGAGCCGTCCCCGGCTCTGCCCTGGCAGCTCTTTAACCCCTCTGGGTCAACAGTGCACGACAGAGAGGGAAGTGGAGCCACAGAGCAAACCAAATTAATTATCTGTATTAAAATGGGTTGAAAACACATTAAAATGGGCACCAAATGCCACTTCACTTTGCAAAAAACGTCAGGGAGTTTTTGTTTACTCACTCGTTTTTAGGGTCCCTTTTTACGTCTGTTAAAGCCACCCACCTCCCAGTAGCTCTCTGTCAGAATTACGGTGTGGTGCCGGTGGAGCCTTCCTGTTCAGTTGCTCGGATTGGTCGTTATTGCCTCCAACTCAGTGGCTCCTGCCGTGCCTCTCGGGTCCCCGCGCGTCCCCAGCAGAGCCAGGCAGTTGGGTGTATGTCAGAGCTTGGGTCTGGGTGCGTACGCCCCGCCGGGGAGGGTGTAACACTGCCCGCACTATGCAGCGTGAGGACCTGCTCGAGGGCTCCTGGCAGGCCTGAGGTTTTCAGAGATTCAGTGGAATTTGGGGTGTGGGAGGAATATCAGATCATCGCCGGTCCATGTGGTGCTCACGTTCATATGCTTTCCTGATTCTAGGGCTGATTAAACACCCACATTAGTATTGTCTGATAGTATCCAGAATTTATTTGTATGTAAACTGTGTTTCCAACTCCCATATCAGCAAACATTGCAATTTCTTACTCAATTGTGTACATGTTTAGTAAGTCAAAAACAAATCCATTCACATTTGTATTTTTGTTCAGCTTCACAGCCTCAGCACGCGTAGGTCTTGCAGAATGCTATTTAAAAGTTTTGCAAAATAAAATTTTTTTTTTCTTGGAGAATGGCTTCTACTGAACAGGGGAAAAGATTTAAATACTTTTCAATAATGTTTGGCTCTTTAAACCTAATTTCAGTATGGAATGCTAGATGGTCTTCAGGTGCAAAAGCATTCGCATTGGGCAAAACATTATCAAAAGGCAGAGCTGCATTAATGACTCATTTCTGAAGCTGCAGACAATTTGAAGGAATATGGTAGTGCTTTTTCAGCTGTGTATAAATAGTGACACATTTGTTGTCTCCTCATAAAACTTCGTATATTCATAATTACAGCATCAATTCATCATAGTTATCATTGTCATCAATCTTTGCCAGCACCAACTGATGCAGACAATTGCTTGCAAGGGTATTTTGTGGTTTTAGTCTAGAGCTTTCACACGCATAAGTGCGGTTCCACCAATATTATTTCTTTTTCACTGTTCTTCAGACTTTGGAGGCTTTCCATGCCTGTCTGCTCTGGGCTAATTCATGGCTGTTGTGTCTGGTCACCGAACTTTACCAAAGGTTTCAGAGGAAACCCAACCTTGTTTTCCCTGGGCATGGACGCAGGGGAGATCTGGTGATGGATGAGATGCTGCTGTGGTGGCCCTGGTCAATAATTCTAATGAGCATCGAGAGCAGGCACTTGCATTTGATCACCAGTTGACAGCATGTCTCAAAAAGCCTAATGGAAGGAGACTGCTGACATCTTATTTACTATATTATTTTGCACTAATGTGCATTATTTCATTCACTTGAAAATTCAGTCTTTCATTTCTTGATGAAACTGTCAGTATTTTGAGAACAAAAAAATCTTTATATTTTGTTGCATTTGTTAGAGCCGAAGTATACTAATGTGTCTTTACAACAAGCATTATACTATAAAAACACCATTTCAGCATACTTTAGTAATCTAAAAAGAATAAAGAGCTAAAATATGCTGGTATGAGCAATTTGCAACATCCCTCCACATGATATAGTAGGTTTGTTTAGTGAATCCCCAAGTACCATTGCCATTCTTAGCAGCGACTGACCTTAATATTTTGTTCTCTTAGGCGGCAATGTATAAACATTACTGTGCACAGAAATGCTGTTGGACGGGATGAGGTAAACATGATGTAAACATGGATGTAAAGGAATCTACTTCTGGTGGACTCGCATCTGGCATAACTTACTCCCTTCTCTGTACCTCAGTTTGAATATCTTCAACCTGGGGACAGCAATGTTTAATTTTTCTATATATGAAGACCGTTTGGAAAGGGGCATGTGCTGTAGTCTCTCATCTTAACAACAATAAAGAACAGACTTTTCAAGAGAACTGAAACTTTACCTACAAAGATGAGTTATTATTATTATTATATCCTTGCTTGACCTTTGAAAGACCAGTGTTTGAATGAAAATTTTTGAAATGTTCAAAATTGCTTAGATAGCAAAATAGATTTTACATACTGTCACTGAAAATGAGAATGGTATGTGAATTTACTGTTAGGTTTCTATTTTAATTTTTCTTTAAAGAAGTATTTCAAAATTATAAGAGCAATCCTTCTCCAGTCACAATCTAGGCAAGATTTCACCTGTTAATACCCAACCAAAGTAGTGAACTAGGGCCTTATTCACTGATTTGATTACTATGAAGCTTTCTCTTTTTATTCTATTCTGTCAATAAGGAAGAACCTAATTGGTGTCTGAGGGCTAATACGCTTTGTATAACCACAGCTCCTTGAGTTAGTTTTGCCTTCCAGACAAGGGTAGGTCATGATCAAGGACGGTGTGTTTCCCAGAGCTAATGCCTTGGTCTGCTGCTGCCAGGAGGGTGGGATGGTGCTGATGGTGCCAAACGCTTGCAGGGCAGGGTTTGCTGATCCCACGGAGTCTCTACAGCAGGCAGGGAAGTGCTGCCAGGGTGCAAAAGCTCCACATCCAAAGGTGCGTCCTAAGGAGAGAGTAGTGCCCTGGCATGGCAAAGTCCTGCTTCATCTGGCCACTGCCTTGGTTACCCTAAAAATGTCATTCTCCTTTGCTGTGCTGCCGGTCCCCGGTGTGGAAACACTTCACCGTTTGCCAATGAAAAGTGCCATAAAAGAGCTGGGTATTACTGTCATCTCTTACTTGTGGGCATAGGTAATATACGGGCTAGCGTCTTCATTAATTTGACTAAATTAGTTACTGTTGCCAGTCAACTGGACCTCTGAAGTCTTCAGTAAACTTCACTCTTTTCACGGGAATGTGGAAGACCGCATAACAGAAAACATCTCTTTCAGAGAAGTTTTGTTGCCACAAATGATGCTGGCGGGTCTGTGATGCTGTATCTCATTTCTTCAGCTTTTTGGTTGACCTCAGCCTCTCGGCTTGTGTACATCCGTTCCAAAACTCATGGATATAAAAGATGACAGAAAGCATTAGCCACTGTGAGCTCTGAAGTCAACGATGCTGAAGCCATCATCTGAAAGTCTTTTTGCTAACATCTGTGGAATGGTTGTGGTGGCCAAGGGGACCTACAGCTTCGTCTTAGATTGTCTGTAGTGTCCCTTAAGGGCTTTGGCCTTGCCAGCCACCTTCAGAAGACAGAAACCACATTTCAGCTAGCTCTGGTCAGCTTTATAATCTTCCATCATAGCCAATATAATTAGGATTGAGGTGATTAACCACCGAGCCTACCTCAGTACTGCTGTCTTAAGATGAGCAAAAATTCATGATGAAATCTGTCTCAGGGTTTTTAAAGGAAATTTACCCTTGGCTGTGTCAAAATTGGTTAATGTGGGCAAAGTATCTGGTAGGCAGTTGGAAGTGCCCCATTGCAACACGTCTCTGTTGCCCTTTCAGACAGCCCAGGACCTCCATCAGTGCGGGTTAGGGGTGGGGAGGGCACAGGTATGGGCATGGGCACCAGCTGGACACTGAAGGTCCTGTAAGGAACAGCTTCTATCGGGACGTGCCCTAGGACATCTCCCTCAGCTCAGCCTTTGGTCAGGATGGAAGAGACAAGCATCTTGGGCACACTTCATCTCCTGCGTAAATCTGAGAGGTAGCACAGACGTTAAATAAAACTTTCAGGAGCTATATATTGTGCTGTCCCCCATGACCAGGATCCTGTTCTTCAGAGTAAAGAGAGAAGAGGTAGTTATGATGTAGTAAAGTTTTCTTTTTAATTAAAAAAGTGCTTGATGTTAGTCATGCCGTAGGAACCGAGGCCTCTGTTAGATAGCTGAGCACTGCACCGTAAAATACTGTGTTTTGTAAAAATGGTAGAGTTGAGTACAAACTACAACAGAGAGAGCAAACTGAATAATGAAAACAGAAAGATGGCATTTCCCCACAGGGACTGGAAAACAGATGGAGTTTACACGACTCATGAAAACAGAAATATGCACACTTTGAGTTTGATCCAGCTTCACTGAAGTCAGTGAGAGTTTTCTTTTGACTTCAAAGAGTGGTGGATCAGGTCCTTTCAAGGCTTCTTTTGTTCGTTTTGATTTAGAAGAAAATATAACCTTCCTATGTTATTCTCAGAGATACTGAACACTCACAAGTATCTCTGTATGATGTATAAACTATGTCAAGGTAGATTTTTCTCTTATATGTGTTTTGTTTTGTTTTGTTTTTAAAAGGTAGTGATCACAATTTAAGGACTTAAAATACCTTTGGAGTCTGAGACAATCTTAATTTTAGTGATGCAAAGTGTTGTGTAAAGGCCTCCACGCTAAACTCTTCCAAAAGGAGAAAAAGTGTACCTCGCCCTGTAGTGTGAAACTGGGATGTAGTGTTATGGTGTATTGGGTCTGGCTGGTAGGTAGATGAGGCTGCCAAAATTGAAATAGCTCAGGTGGGCTTGGACTGGGAGCATATGAGTGAGCTATTTGTAGCTCGATGGGTGCACGAAACATTGGGGCATCTAGGGAGAGATGCAACATACCGATGGGCTCATGATCGAGGGGTGGGCCTGACCACGGAGGCCGTCACGCAGGTCACTCATGAATGTGAAATGTGCTGCAATCAAGTGAGCCACACGAGTAAAATCTCCCTGGAACAGAGGGCAGTGGCTGGGTTTTCGATATGGCGAGGCCTGGCAAATTGACTATATTGGACCACTGCCATGAGTACGCCAAGGGAAGCGCTACGTACTCACCATGGTGGAAGCAACTACTGGTTGGCTAGAAACACACTCTGTAAACCGGGCCACTGCCTGAAACACCATCTTAGGCCTTGAAAGGCAAATTCTGTGCTGACATGGTACCCCAGAAAGAATCGAATCAGGCAATGGGACTATTTTCCAAAATAACCTCCTAAACTCCTGGGCAAAGCAACATGGCATTGAGCGGGTCTATCATATCCCCTGTCACCCACAAGCCTCTGGCAAGACTGAGAGATATAACGGACTGTTAAAGACTATGTTGAGAGCGCTGGGCAATGGGGCATGGAAACACTGGGCTACAAATTTAGCAGAAGCCACTTGGCTGGTTAACACCAGAGGGTCTGCTAACTGGCCTGGTCCTGCCCAAACAAAACCCCTGCGTTCTGTGGGAGGAGATAAGGTTCCCGTAGTGCACACAGGGAAGTGGCTGGGGAAGGCGGTGTGGATTGCTCCTCCCATGGGAAAAGGCAAACCCATTCGTGGGATTGTCTTTGCTCAAGGACCTGGGTGTACTTGGTGGGTGGTGCGGAAGGATGGGGAGACCCGGGGTGTGCCTCAAGGAGGTTTAACCTTGGGGGAAAAATAATCTGTGATGTGAGTTGTATGTGGTAGGAAGTAATGTAGCAGGAATGACCTGAACTGACAAAGGGTGAGTTTCGCAAGGAAGCAGACGAGTGCAATGATGACTCAAACCAAGCCAGTGTTGGTGTCCACCAATCAAACATACTGCTTCTCCTGTCCTGAACACCCGTCTTGACAGATGGGACCCAAGTCATAGCTGTTTGTGAACATCTGGAGGAGTGGAAGAAGCCTGTGGAACGGGGTAATAATATCTATCTGTTAGGGTACAGCAGTTAATGAGAATGTATAGATCTGTATCTTGGATATAAAGATGGTTTAAGTATGTAGTTTAAGTTGTAAGTGTTGGTAAGAAGGGATTTCAGTAATGAGGATTAAATACGATGGAATGGTTAGAAGATATATATATGTATTAAATTATGTGGGACCTGAGCATGATGCAAGTGGTATGGAATAAGGGGTGGAGGCTGTATTGGGACTGGCTGAGATGGAGTTAATTTTCCCCGTAGCAGCCCGCATGGCGCTGTGCATTGTACTGGCAGCTAGAAAGGTGTTGCTCACACACCGGTGTTTTGGCCACTGCTGAGCAGCGCCCGCACAGCATCACGGCTCTCTCCAGAATTTCCCCCATCACAAGTAGGCTGGGGGTGGGCAAGATCTTGAGAGGGGACGTAGGCAGGGCAGCTGACCCAAACTGACCAAAGGGATATTCCAGACCATATAATGTCCGCTCAGCAATAAAAGCTAAGAGAAAGGAGGAGGAAGGTGGGGCATTCATTATTCACGACGTTTGTCTTCTGGAGCAACTGGTACGGGCACTGAGGACCTGCTTCCCGGGAAGTGGCTGGACATCGCCTGCTGGTGGGAAGTGAAGAATAAAATCTTAGTTTTCCTTTTGCTTCCACGTGCGGCCTTTGCTTTTACTGTTATTAAACTGCCTTTATCTTGACCCACGAGGTTTTTTTTCCATCTCACTTTCTCCTCACCCTGTCCTGCTGAAGAGGGGAGTGATAGAGCAGCTTGGTGGCACCTAGCATCCAGCCAAGGTCAACCCTCCACACATAGAAAATTAAGGAAAGTACAAATGCAATATTTTTGGATAAAATTGTGCACTCTTATAACCTGCTATGATTAGAGAGCCATGCTAACGTCCCGCCAGGTGAACAAGAGTAGTGTTGGGCAGGAAATCAATGACCCAAACGTGCGTATTTTGGACATGAACCAAATCAGTGGACAAAGCATCGGGAAGATGGACCAGTCCACCAATTGATCTCTTCTGGCATGGTTGGTTGAGGGCAGCGGTTTGGGGGCAGCGGCTGGCGGGGGCGGTGGGAGCATTACTGCTTCGGCTCCCATCCCTTCTGCGCTGGGGTGTTGCAGCATCCCCATGAATGCTGCCCTATGCACCAACGGTTTGAAAACCAGGCGTAATTTCTCAAACAGCCTGATGCTGACCTGAGTTTGCTCGTTCTCAGGGCTGCAGATGGGAGTGTCTGTGGCTGCTGCCATTCATCAAGAAGTCCTCGGGCATGGACACAAGCCTGCCATGTGGTGGGGCATAGCAGGAGGAGCTGTATCCGAGCTCTTTAGGTACTGTGAGCAGCATAGCCACGAGTGGCAAGGTCTGACTCAGGATCCTTTCAGTAAAACTGTGTTACTGGTCCAGTTTTGCTGCTCTGGAGTGTGCAGGACCTTACCGGGGAGCTACAGCAAATGTGAGCTTTTCTTGATGGAGAGCAGCAGGACTCGGGGTCTGCGCAAAGCGACATTTTAGACACCGGATTTTCTCGGTTGATGGCAGGACGTTGCCTCACAGGCATTTTAGGGCTGCCAGTGCCCTCTCTGAACCACTGTGGGAAATGAATGGGAGCACATGAAATGGAGGAGTCCTTTACTTAACCATCACTTCCAGCCTCTGAATTACCCTGGGGCAGCTTGGCTGGTCTCCAGGCTCCAGGCAGAGTTTTAATTCACATTTGAAACCTCTGCTGCTCTACAACCGGGGTGAAAGCATTTAAGTACTTTAATTATACCTTTTCTGATGGCACTGTGTAACAAAGTTCAGATTTGGAAGAAATGTGAGTTTTCCTTCCCTGAGGAGCTTTGCATCATCAGCCTCAGAAATGGATTGTTAGCTGGGGGTGTTTAGTCTGGAGAGGAGGAGGCTGAGGGGAGACCTTATTGCTCTCTACAACTGCCTGAAAGGAGGTTGTAGAGAGGTGGGGGTCGGTCTCTTCACCCCAGTAACAAGCGATGGGACGAGAGGGAACGGCCTCAAGCTGCGCTAGGGTAAGTTTAGGTTGGATATTAGGAAAAACTTCTTCACCGAAAGGGCTGTCAGGGCCTGGCACAGGCTGCCCAGGGAAGTGGTTGAGTCCCCATCCCTGGAGGTATTTAAAAGCCGGGCAGATGTGGTGCTTGAGGACATGGTTTAGTGGTGGCCTTGGCGGTGGTAGGTTAACGGTTGGACCTGATGATCCTAAGGGTCTTTTCCAACCTTAACAATTCTATGATTCTATGATTCTATGATTCATGGGTTAAAATAGGCAAGTTACTTTGTCTTAAAGACTCCTACTTTGTGAACACCGGGTTCCTGCAGCAGCTGACTTTTCCACTGGCGACAGGCAGCCTTCAGCAGAGTGCACAGGTCCACGCCGGAGAGCGACGGCTGCCAGGCACTCGCCCGTCTCCCCAGCGGTGGCTGTCAGTGCCGAGGCTGCCCCTGGGCTGAGCAGCCACCGGGTCCCCCCCGTCGCAGTGTGGGGTGGAAAAGGAGTGGCAAATCCTGGCCAAACCTCTGCCTTTTTCACCTGAACATCCTCGGGATGCTGTACGAGCTTTCCACGGAGAGAGAAGGGCTGGGGACCTGCCCAGCTCGTGGATCACTCACATTTTGGGTTGGCTGCTTTAAATACAGAGAATCCTTGTTGCATGGTGAGCACCTTGCGTAGAGCAACTATGCCTTCAGAAATGCTGTTGCCCGCCCGTAGGAAGAACAGCAACGGTGCCAGCAGAAGTGTAGGAAAAGTAAATTGCAGAAAGGATAAGTAAAAACGACTCTCATTTTGGTAAAATCAGTGTCTCCAATGGATCTCTCTCCTTCCAGCCAGTCATTAATAAAGTAATGAGTGTGAAGGACAGGTTGGCTGTGACATGGGCGGACGTGACAGCTCCAGAGGGTGGTTGTGCCAAACATGAAGACGTGGGTGCGAGAGCAGAGTGCAGCCAGCTCAGGTACGTCCCTGCCGGCGATGTCCTGCAGCCTTACATGCGGCCCTTGGGGCCGCCCAGGGAAAACCTGTCCTGGATATGTTTGTATCCCTGGAGAGGGGAACACAAACCAAAGGCTTGGAGCTGCTGTCGAGCCCGGCCGTTTGTTATCTCTGTGTTAAGGATGCTGAGCAGTACCGTAGCTTTATACCTTGGTAGGAGGAGGTGGCAGTAGGTCACATCTTTACTTCCAAAGATGTCTGTCTGCCTGTTACTAGACTGAAGCGGAGCAGGGTATCCATGGATGTACCGCCGTTATAATTCTGTACCATTAACAGCATGACAGGGTCCAGGTCGGCGGAGACTGCAGCTGGGGGATCAAAGCTGCCCAGGAGGGAAGGTGTGGGTGGCCCCTCGAGCCGAATCCCCAGCGAAGGAGCCGGTGGGAGCCGGCGGTGGGGTGCGCAGGGAGCCGGGCACACGGCAGGGTGCGCAGCGCCCAACAGCAGCAGCGAGAGCGCTCTGCGAAATGAAGGTATTTGTCCTCTTGGTTTCGAAGGAAAAAAGTCACCCATAAAATGGTAAAGAAATGTTCAAAATTAAGAGGGACTAGCTAAAACCAAGAAGGTCAAGAAAAAGCTTTATATATTGGCAAAACTTTTTTTTGGCATGTTTAATAGTTATGAGGAATAAGTGAGCAGAGAACTGAGGAGTGCCTGAAATTAAAAGCTGCGCCCGAGGTTGATGGGTGGAGGATGAGGGCTCAGGACTGTTGGAAGACGGTGGGCATAAGCCTGAAAGCTGAACTTCTTTTCTGAGCCCCTTTCTTTCTTTTATTTTCTTTTTTAATTTTAATTTAATTTTCTTCCTTGCTTCCTCTCTCTCTCTCTTTAATATCTTCTTCTCTCTTTCTAAACCCCTCATTTGGTTGCAGTTATCACTTTACTCATCTTCCCTGCACCCTTCCAGTGCTTTTCCCTATCCTGCAGCCAGCATTTTAGAACGTAGTTTCAAAGTGAGGAGTATTTACCGTTTCTTCTTTCTAAGATAATTCCTCAAATACGCTGGTGCACTGAGACTCTTGACCCTGCTCCGTGTAATCAAACAAATATTGTTTGCACTTAACCTTACAGATCTTTAAGACTGATAGTTTTAATGGTTAATTAACAATTGTTAGTTGTTTTAGTTGTGAAAAGATGCTCTTGTTCTTTTACAGCTATTATTCAGTGCTGCCCACCCGCCCTGGGTGCAGCCCGCACTCCCAGCAGCCCGGCACCGCCTGGGGTCTCTAACCTGTGGCCTGGGAAAACCAGGGAACAGATGTCTTCAGAGCTGTTTTTGCAGCGAACAGCAAGAATTCCCACCTCTCTGGGGTACTTCCCTATCTATTGACCTTTTTTCCTGTCCTGTTAATGATAACATACTTTCTTTTCACGTTCACTCAGTGTCATCTGCTTTTTTACTTTCCAAATTATTGGTTTTAGCCTTTGCTGTGACCTTCTGCAAAGTGGTATCCGAAATCTGGGGCTTGTGTTCTCATCAGGAACCAGAGGCAGGCTTCATTAATTTGGTGACAGCTTTCTATTGACTAAGGTAGGGCTGTGATTTCAGTAGCCAAAGCCTAATGGTAGGGCAGGGACAAGTCTTGCAGATGGGAAAAGTGCAGCTCTGCTCGGTTCTAGGCTGCTGCTAACTGTGCGTGATACAGAGCAAGTCATATAACCTCTCTCTGCCTGTACTTCATGAGATCCAAAGTAAAATTATACCTTTTTCCACATTAGAAAGTGATGCAAATAAAGAAATAAATATATAAATGCTAAGTTAATGTTATTACATTCAGACTATTTGCTTCAAAGGAATTACTCTGTATAGGAAAGTTATTTTTAAACACTGTTTATGTCAGTTGTTGCAAATGTTCTCTTGCACATCCAATTAAAAACCGTGTTTTGTGTAATTTATAACTTAAAAAATCAATTTCAGCTATGAGTCTTTCATGCTTAGTATTTTAGTATTAGGTGTGAGACTCTGGAAGCGAGGCATAGGTAAACCATAGAATTAGTGATTGTACTTTGTGGGGGATTGTGGAGTTTTTCTGTGATCCACAGAAAAAGCTTCAGGAAACTTGAAGAAGAATAGCTCTGCAAGTGCATCTGTTACGAGGCAGAATATATTAAAAGTAAACAGTGATGATAGCACTATATCTGCAGGAAATATCTTTGAGTTCCTAATCTCAATTATTAATTTAAATTGTGGTACAGTTTGCACTTAGAGAAAACAGATAAACAGATAAAGTTTGAAGAGTCTTAGTCTGAACCAAATAAGCAACAGGCCGCAGGGATGCTGGGTGGCACCCGCGGGGTCCAGCCCGGCCCCAGTTCATCCCTGGTTGCCCTCTGGTTGATCAGAGCGTTTGCAGGACACCCATAGGTGACGGGCGCAGGCGGGGTGAGTCACCTCCCAGGGCCAGCGAAGGGAATCAGAAATAGATGTGTTTCTTAGCTGAAATAAGGGGATTTACGTTGCTGCAAAGGTGGTGCGGGTTCCTGATCAGAACCAGGTTCATGGCCATTAGCACTGTTCAAGTCCGCCTTCCGCGAGGCGCTGGTGTGGCTTGCGCCCATCCTGCTGGCAGCTCCCGAAGCCTGAGGTCTCTGAGCAGCAGAAGACCGCTTCCCTTCAACGCACGCCCCGCTGCGGCTTCCCGCGCGCCATCGGCAGCCAGGGAGGAGCGGGTGCGTGCCAGCGCGCCAGCGGCAGGCTGCCCGTGTTCGCCACCCCTCCGCTGCCCTTGGGGCTTTTGAAAAATGGGGAGGGCAGCTCAGGCGGAGAGTGCCTCAGGTGCCCGCCGAGTTAACCCTGCCAAGCCTGACCGATTGAGAAAAATATCCAGAGAAGTGTCTGATGGTTTGATCCGGAGCTCTGAGGACAGCCACGGGGCTTTGGGCTCCGCCAGGACACCGGGGCTAAAGCCCTTCTGCAGAACCTCAGCCTTGCCTCTCTGTTCCCCTGCCTCTGCTTGCACAAGCCTTAGCACACAGTGATACAGGACGATCACTGAGTGATATAGGTGACACGACACCGTGATAAGGCTATTTTATACTGCTTCCGAAGTGTCTGAGGAGCTGAACCAGCGTTTCCCTGTGTTGCAAGCACAATACAACGCGCCGTTAGCCCAGGGCTCCGGGGAGGTCCCAAACTGCCGAGGAGACGGACAAACAGCTCTCTGGCACGTGACCGAAATACCGCAGGTAGAAAGCAAAAATGTAATATAGCACCATTGTGAGGCAGTAATGTTCTCATATTTCATCATTTCGAGATATCTCAAAATCTGTTGTCAGTCAAGACCAGCTTGCCAGGGTTCCTGTTTTAAACATCGCACAAATATTTTTGTCACCTCTTCCATCAACTTAACAAAAAAAAATCACAAGACTTTCAGTTTATCCTTTCCTGCCTGATCTTTTTTCCAGGCTAAACAAAGAAAGTGTCTCATCTCGATGCCAGGCTGTACTTCATTTTGACTTTATCTCTCTCAGTGCAGAGCCTTCTCCTCCCTCTGCAATCCGCAGTTCAGCAGCGCAACTGAAATGACAGCTCCATCTTTCTCCTTCCCCACCTTCTATTTATTCCAGAAGATGCAGAGACCTCTGCCACATGGGGGCTAAAGTGAAAAAGGTAATTGTGAGAGCAACACAGCTTATTTTTCTCCTTGGTTTGAGCACTCACTTTTTTTCTTGTTGTTTGTATAAATTATACATCCTTGCCCATCCACTTTGCACCTCCAGCGTTGCTTGTGCATCCTGATGATAAAAATAGCTGACTAACTCTGGTTGATAAAAGATCTGAAAAAAGAGTGTCAGTGGGAGTGTGACTGCCCTATTTTTTGGTTAATTAAAATGTGAATGTTTCCTCCATCGCAAGCCCTCTGCGATTTTGTTTCTTTTCTTCCCAAATACTGAACTTGCAGTGTTCCATGCATTTGTCTTAGAGCGGGGACCCCTACCCAGGTGAGACCGAAGGTCGCTGCTCGCAGAGCCACTGAGCCGGGGGCCGGGCTGGCAGGAGCTGGGGGTCCCTGTCCCACCCTGCTCCCAGCAGGCGCTTGGGGATCCGTGCGGGAGGGTCAGAGCATCTCATGGATGGAGCCCCGCCGCCTGCCTGGGCAGCCCGCCCCAGTGCCCGACCATCCTCGCGGCAAAAAGGTGTTTTTTTGTGTTCAGACAGGCTTCCCTGTCTTTAATTCCTGCTGTGCAGAGTGGTACCTCACTCACCATGTAGCCCCTTTGCTCTATGGGGGGTAGGATGTTTCTCAGTGCTGGTACGGCTGCCCAAATCTGTTCTATAGTTATAATACTGACATGAAAAATGAAATCTGGGGTCCGATCCCAAATCAGCTCACCTCCCTGGTCAGCAGAGCGGCTGGGGAGCCTCAGTTAAACTGATCCTAAGATAATCCAGCACTTGATGGTCTGTTGTAAACACTATTACAGATTTGCTGTCATATTAGCTAACTCTACTTTTCATTTCCAGCATCTTGCGATGCAGATGGTCTTTCAACTCTGGTTGCATCTAAATGGGAACCCAGGTGGCTGAAAAGCAGCTCGGTTCACAGAGAGGCTTTGAACCTGACAATAAGCCTGGCGTGCTGTCAATGCTCTGGGCCACCCTGGGACTACATCAGATTTGAGACCGATACACATATGCACTGTTACTGTTTCAGCAGTTTTTAATAGGTCTGGACCAATCTGGCATGTTTTGGGGCCTTTTTTTCCTGAAAGTAAACAAACAAAAAAAAAGAAGGTAGGTATTGCTTAATAAGCAATCGTCCTTTTTGTAAAAAAAAAAGTGAATAGTGAAAAGTAGCACTGGGAAGTCAGGCAAAGCTGCGTGAAGCTGAAAGTACCTGTTCATTTAAGGCCCAGACCCCGCATATCACAGGTCAGGCTTCAGCACGTCTCAGTAACGGGATGGGCGTTTACACGGACAATAAAAATGTTCAGTCACAGAGACATGAGTAATAAAGTAATAAAAAGAAATAAAACCCGAGACTTTCAAAAGAAATTGAAAAATCTGTGTTTCAAGTGAGAACCTGTTTCTGGATAACAGGATTGTGAAGAGTTTTAAGGTTTTCTTAAAATATTCTCCATCTGTATCCGCACATTCCTCCAAAACACCAGGTATTAGTCTTGCTGGGGGCAGGTTGGGTTAGAAAAGACTCCCAGCCTCATAAGCAAGGCGTTTTCTGGTATCTGCAGTCTTAGATGTGCAGAGGCACAAGTGTTTTACAGAGCGTTTGGAGAGAGGCAACACCTTCGCCGTGGTTTCCTCTTGGCTTGCCCATTCCCACCTCGGGACCTTACGGGTGCACCCGTTTCCTCTTGGCTTGCCCATTCCCACCTCGGGACCTTACGGGTGCACCCGTTTCCTCTTGGCTTGCCCATTCCCACCTCGGGACCTTACGGGTGCACCCGTTTCCTCTTGGCTTGCCCATTCCCACCTCGGGACCTTACGGGTGCACCCGTTTCCTCTTGGCTTGCCCATTCCCACCTCGGGACCTTACGGGTGCACCCGTTTCCTCTTGGCTTGCCCATTCCCACCTCGGGACCTTACGGGTGCACCCGTTTCCTCTTGGCTTGCCCATTCCCACCTCGGGACCTTACGGGTGCACCCGTTTCCTCTTGGCTTGCCCATTCCCACCTCGGGACCTTACGGGTGCGCCCGGTTTCACCCAAAGGTAGCAGAAGGCGACGCAGCCGTTCTGCTCACGTGGGGATGAGACTCTGTCTTCTGCGTGCGTTCAGGCAGCAGCTTCAGATGAGTCATTTCCTTACAGCAAACTGCGATGCTATTAACAACATTTGTAAAGCATAACAGGAATCATTGGTCTTCACAGTTCCTGGGGAGGAGGAAAATGAATCGTATTTGCACTTGTGGGACAACAGGAGGAAGCATCTTATGAGACTGAATATTATAGGACTGCAAAGCATTGGTGTTAGGGCAATATTACAGTGCAGACTTTCACACTCAGCTTTAATGGCGATGTCAATTCAAGCAGCACTGTTAAATGACATAATCGGGTCCCTTATACAACTAGTTTTGAGGAAAATTGCAAGTTTCAACCGGGGGACTAGCAAAACTAACTAGCTTAACTGGAAATGTAGAAAATGCACGTTATGAGCAGGCTTGAAGAAATGCTATCAAATTTTTGAAAATGTGTAGTTTTATCAGAATGGAAAATCTTCGTCTATCATTTACATCTCAGAGCAGAGGTGGAGTCTTTGTGTCTCAGGCTTTCGGGCCGGCACAGATGGGTGCAGCTGGCTGCTGGGTCCGCAGTCTGGAAGAAATGTCTCTGTGGCATAACAGTGTGAGCTTCAGAGGTTTTTTCTCTCCATCCGCTGGACAGCCAGCGTAATTCTTGAGTTGGGATCAAGTGGCTGTAGCCCCGGTGACCTGCTGGAGCAATCCTTCTGGGCGTTCAGGAGATGTCTGTTTAAAAACTCTCCTTTCGTTTACTGTTAATTCCTTCATGCTTTTCTATTCCAGGTACATCTTCCGAAAAAGAGTAAGAAATTTCAATCTTGAGAAGGATTTGCAAGGTAGAGGTTTCTGTGGTCGTATGTGTTCACTACTCGTGTACAGTAAGGTCTTGCTGAGATGATCAAAAGGAAGGTCCCGGGCAGGTGGTTACAGTGGGGAAGCCAAAACACCCAGAAGATGGAAAGCAGCTGTGGTCTGCGAGTAATGGTGGTCCAGAATAACACGCCGGTTATTTCGTGTTGGAAGTAGTCAGAAGAATCATTTTATGTATTGCTACTTTCTTACACCTGCTGTGAAGTGTAGGTCCCAGGTCCCCTGGCACAGTGCCTCAAATTCCTCCAAAGGAAAAGAATGAAAGGATTTTGAAGTGTGCTTGTGGCGTGGCTTAACCCCAGCGGCAGCCGAGCCCCACCCAGCCGCTCGCTCCCTCCCCTCCCCGCTGGGACGGGGGAGGGCATTGGAAGTGCGAACACTTCTGGGGTGAGGTAAGAACAATTTAATAATTGAAATAAAATGAAATAATAATAACTTGTAACGTAAAGGAAAACAACAAAAGAGAGAAATAAAACCCAAGACAGACAAGTGATGCAAAGGAAAAACAATTGCTCACCACCACCCGGCTGATGCCCAGCCTGTCCCCGAGCCAGGGTTCCCCCAGCTTTATGTGCTGATGTCCTATGGTGTGGGATGTCCCTTTGGTCACTGGGGGCAGCTGTCCCGGCCGTGTCCCCTCCCAGCCCCTTGTGCCCCCCAGCTGCTCGCTGCTGGGCTGGGGGGAGAGGCAGAAAAGGCCTTGACTCCGTGCAAGCACTGCTCAGCAGGAACCAAACCATCCCTGGGTTATCAACATTATTGTCATCCTAAATCCAAAACACAGCAAGAAGAAAACTAACGCTATCCCAGCTGGAACCAGGACAGCTTGGAAAACTTGAAGAAGTGCTAAATTTCAACTGATTAGAAAAAACAACCTCTCTACTGGACCTGGGTTCAGAGCCTTCTTCCTTTATGATGTTTGTGGAGGTGGTTTTGCTTTTATTTAGAGAAGTTCAGTAGATTAGACATTTTACTACACAATATAATAATTATGCAAATAAATGCATAGTACCTATGTTTAACTTAATGTCATTTTCTTTTGCATATGTTCAATTTTTCATTTCTTTCATATTCTGAAACTAAATATTTTGAAAGAAAACAAAGTCTCTATAGGAAGAAGATAACACTGAGCACCCTTCTAGCAAGGTGTGCTAAATCAGAACTTTAAAAATTGTCTTTATTCTCCAATTTGTTATATGACAAAACCTTCTCTTTGCTTCTGTCCCAGGGGAACAGACATTCATTCAAGTAACGTTTTATTCCTAGTGGCTCCAGATCCATATATTATAAGGATTCTTAGAATAATGAGGAACGACTCTTACATCCTCAGAAAAAGACAATATAGCAGTGAAAAAATAGCCAGAGAAAATTTGTCAGAAGGGCAATTTCCAGCTAAGGAGAACATATATTAATCTCTGCTCTAAAAGTTAAGTGTTTTGTTGCTGATTGCTCATTGTTCAGTGTTTCATGTCCTCAGGTTGCCATCAATTTAAGTCCCATGCATTTGAAAAACTAAGGAGAAACCAAGTAAGTTTATAAATGTCAGGAATTTAGGGTCATGAAACAGTAAGTCCAATTATTCCTCTTCTTAGATCTCCCCTATATGCACATGGACGTTTTTCAGAACAAGGACATGGCTTTAAAAGAAACCCAGCTAATTTACAACAGAGCAAAAAATCAGGTCTCCAGAAAGCTTCGCAGATGGCTGTGCTTCCTCTGAACGACCCATGTATAGGAGCTGGTTATTATTAATATTTGTTTATACCTCGGTAGCACTTGTTCAGATTTTGGGACTGTCAACTTCTAGGCGCTTCGTGAACACAGAAGAGAAATGGCATTTTGAACAAAATAGTTCAAAAGTTATTGTGGTTCCCTTTTGGGAGCTTGACCGTTTTAATAATCTATGTATTTACCCATATGGGGTTTCTATCCGATGGAAAAAAGTAAGCCCTAACTTCAACAAGGACTGCACAGGAAGAAAACCCCTCATTTCTCCTCCTCCTCTACTTAAATAATTTATCCAGTCCCTCCCTCAGTCACTGTTTCATGAGATCCAGTCTCCCAGGTACGTACCAGTACCGCAATATAATCTTATACTTAAGAGGGACCAAGTCTGTTTATTCAAATTCTGAACTCATTCCTCTCATAAGCAAGGAACATTTGGACAAAAACTCATTCCTAGAAATCATTTCCTATGAGAAAGTATTTGTTTAAACCCAGAGACTTAACCAAGCCAAGCGTGGTTATGACTGATTTGGACTAATGTTAGTTTTCAAAGTTGAGAAGCATTTTGAGACTAATCCTCGTAGTATTTACTCTGCATCTCATAAGGCCGTCCACCCTGGAGAGGGCTTAACCCTGCAAGAATTTGTGGAATACTATGAGAATAATTCTCCTTTTCACACTTTCCTTAATAACCCAGGCAGCGATGCAGAAGAGTGGGATTATTCTAGACAGTTCCCAAGAAAATGCTTGTACATGCTAATGAGGAGAAAAAGCAAGCGCCAGCGTTGTTCAGGCTAGAGACAAGAATCCCAAGGAGAGACATGGGAAGTCTTTAATTATGTAAGAGCATATTGCAAAGAACAAAGCATTAAGCTGTTATCCGTGTCCACTCAGGGCAGAGCGAAAACGGATAGTCTTGAATTACAGCGAAAGGAGGATTCTTTAGTTATTAATAAATGTTTTCTGCTGTTTTAAGAGCACCAGGGCACTGGAACAGCCTGCCCGTGGAGGCTGCGGGTCTGCATCCTTGCTCTGAGAGGAGGCTGGAAACGTCTGTGGGGAACGGTTCAGATCTATATGATCCCCCTGGGGGTACGGCGTGATTTAAGGGATTGAGAGTCCCTTTCAGTCCCTTGTCCTGCTATCTGACTTTTATTTCTCTTATATTTTAGTTATATGTTTAGTAATTAAACATGACCTGAGATTAAAAGATCCTTAGGTCGTGTAAGTATTAATTAATGAAGATTCGGGACAATCCTGTGGGATCACTATTCCCATTTTACAGATGGGGAAGCTAAATAAGGCAGATAAAGTGCTCAGTGATGCACACAGAGGCGGCGGTTTCAATCGAGCCCAGGAGTGCTGACTCCTCTGCTTTTCCCTTCCCTACAACCAGACACATTTATTTTCCTGTTACTGCCTCTGCAAAACAGTCCCTTACTTGCTGTCCAGAAAGGGCTTTCTCATCTTTAGAGTGATAGAGTGATCTGAAATCTGGGCAGCGCTCATCTCTGAAGCCAAGGAGTAAATGAAGCTGGTGGGAAGGGTGAGGCCAGGCACGCAGGGGAGCAATGGGTAATGTCCTGTGAAACACAGCACAAGGAAAAAACTAATGAAAAGACCAGAAAAAAGGCAGTATTGCTGTTGTTAGTGGGGTGGCCTTTCAAGTGTGATCTTTTTGTGTCTTAGAAAATTTGTATGCATTTCAGGCATGAGAACAGCCTATCAATAACAGTAATCAAATACGAACTTTTCCAGATACTGGTTTTGCATATGTCCTCTTGGCTTTAACTCATATTTTTCACTGAGTTGCCTTCTTTCTTGAAAGTATTCCCATGAGGTAAATCGGTGTTTTATATCTCCCTAGGATCAGCCGCCTCAGAAGTCAACAGTCTTTTTCCACTTGATGTTTGAGCCACACATGAAAATAATAATAAAAAACGACTATGAAGGGAATTATTTTGTAAAATGCCTTGTTTCAGTCAGATTAAGACTAATTTTTCATTGTTCATTGGTCTTCCGTCCAACTCCTATCACCCAGCTTTCTCACCTTAGGAAACCTACACCAAGAGTATATGCACAGAGCTTTAAGCTCCATTTCACTAATTATCAGTTCTTTTGACGCTGGAGTCAGCTTGGATTACTCTACGTGATTGTTCAGTCCTCTTAGTAAAACACTTGATTATATTTCGTTGCTAGGTAAAATGGCAAGATTTAAACCCTGAATCTTAAAAATTTGGTGAGGGCATTAGGTACTGAAATAATAACAACATTCAGCCGTAGCACGCGCCTGTTGACCTCTGTAGGCTGAAATTGCTCCGAAAGGTGACCAGGCAGGATTTTCTGATGGTGGTCCGGCTCTGCAGCGGGTGGTTTGTGTTGGTGCAGAAACACATCCCCAGTGCCCGTCCTGGAGCAGTGACAAATCCTCGGTGTCTGAGTAAGAGGGTCGCTGCCCTGCCTGCTGGCTGCCTTCCCCTGTCTTCCATCTTCACATCAGTTTATGAATCAAAGATAAGTAACAACATCTCACTAAACTGCTTTGAGGATGTAATCCCTCCATCTCCAAGGGGAAGCCCCAGCATTATTTTCTACGTCCCCAAAAGGGGTCTGGTGCCATCTGGTCCCATCTCTGGTGCCGTTTCCAGGTTCCACAGCCGGAAAATGTTCTTCCACCACACCTGAATCAAGAGAACAGCTCTTATAAATACAGCTTGTAAAAATTTGGCTGGCTAATTAAAAGAAAACGGAGCATTGGAGTCTAAACCCCCAAATCCCAGACAAAGCAATTTGCAGGTTGTGGAGCGGCTGAGCTTGGAAGGCATCGGGGCTCTCGCCGCTTTGCTCCGTGCTTCTTGCTTCTAATTTGCCCAGCTCCGGGTTGAAAAGCCAGCTAAGCAAAACTGTCTGTTCATTCTTCATAAAGTCTTTCTTCCACCTTTCATGATACAGTGATTTCCTCAGCAGATGCTAAACGGCCATCACTTCAAGTGCCCAATTTCCTACACTTTCCAGCAGAGCTGTGAGTAAGGAAGTGGAAAAGCAACAGTAAAAGGCATCAGTGCACAAGGCTTCCCACCGGTGGCTTGTTCTGGAAGCTCAGGAGAGCACAATATCTCAGTTACTGCAGCTGGAAAACTTCTTAGAGGGAAAGAAATAACTTCAGTATGCTTTAGCTAGCTGTTGGAGGGAATGGACTTGAAAAGTAAATGGAAAAAAAGGTGGAAAAATAAATCTGCAGTTTTTACAAATATGCTATTTCAGAAGGAACAAACACAATAAATGGGCTGAGACATGAAACGGCAGTGCATTCACAGTTTCTTATGTTCCGGTTTGGAGTACGGGAAATTCAGCATTTCAAACAGTGACATCAACAAATAATGAGAGAAAAAGTTTCTTTTGGGAGAAACTGGTGAGTTCTCGGGTCCGAGGACTGGTCCATCCTATCACGGGCAAAACACATTCCTGATGCATTGGAACAAAGCATTGAAAATCCCCGGGCAGAGGCAGCAAGAGCCTTGGCTGTATTTGGCTGCCGCAGTGAGCAGGGAGGCTGAGGGCTCAGCCATCAGGCTGCGATGTGAATCTGCGGGGCAGTTACATTCAGGGTCTGCCGGAGATGGGAAAGGTTCGGCCATTTATTGTCAAATTGTCCTATGGGACAGGTGATTATTTTTTATCATCTCAAGCATTATGAACTATTAAAACTGTGAACTGTGACCATAGCTGGTCTCAGATTATCTCCTCTACCCATACGTGTATTTGCAACCCAGCATTAAGCAACTCCAGAGCCATTATTAGCACTTGTCAGTAATTGATTTTATGGCTGCGCGGAGCAGGGGGATGCTCTTCAGCCATCGTCAGCGTCCATGGAGCCATGGATCACAGGCTTTCCAGTAAAAGGTTGCCAACGGCTGCTCTTTGTTAGTGCTTTGGGACTCCTGAAGGGTCTTCCAGAAAGGAGTAATAACGCATTCATCTGGTGTCACGATGGGATGAATAAGGTGCTACCCAGCATGGAAAGGAGCTACCGGCACATCTTACGGGAGAATTTACGGGACCTGAAACCTTGTGCTCTTTGAGCGGTCTCGAAAGAGGCATTAGTGGATGCTGGTGAGTGCCAGGATGGATGAAAGGGCCATATTACACTCCTCACCAATTATTATAAATGAGAAAATAAACCAGGGAAATTGTTGAGTGGGCAAATAAAGAGAAAGTCAAGTGACTAATGAGATTGCCATGTCCCTCCAAGTAATTACTTCTGATTTCTGTGAAATAAATGGTGTAATAAAGAATTTCACCACCCCTTCCTCTCCAGGGAGCAGAGCTGACTGCAGTGGGCTTCCCTCCAGGGCAGCTGAAAGTATTTAGGTCCCCAGCTCAGGATGTTGTTCACAAAGAAGGAAGAAAAGGAGTCATACGAGGAGATGTCAGTATCTGGCATGTGCTGACAAATGCTAAATCACGATTCGTTCTCTACCTACAAAGCTGTTGTTCAGTAATTGAACGTTTTTTACCTCTTTATACCTACGTTTCCATTTGTGTGAGAGGGAGAATAGCAACTTACCTGTCATGCAAGTATAATATATCCCATGTGCTTCAGAAAATCTTAGATTCTTGGAAGATCAGAGCTATATAAATACATAAACATGCAAATTATGCAGGTCAGAAGGCACACCTGATAAGTATTCCTAACAATCCTCCATCTCTTTTCACAAATAACGTGTTCATTTTTTCCCCAATTGGAAAAGAACAAGTTTTGCTTCCTTTTTGGTCTTGCATGTGAGCTCATTACCTGGTTCCTTAGCTGTCCCAAACGGCTTAGCATGTGCCGTGGATGGGGGTTATATCAGGGCCAAGGCAAATGGCATGCCATTTTTCCTAAAGGCTCCATTATCCCATTCTCTGTAATAGCTCTAGGCTGTCATCTTGCTTCCAAGTTAAAGGTTAATCAGTAAAGAAAGGAGGTGATGTCATTGTCACCGTTCAATGGCAACACACCTAAGCAGGTCTACCTCTGAGTGGCAACAACCGCACTAAGCTGTTAGCAAGAGTGCAGATGACAACAATTTGCATTTAAACTATGCCACATGCTTTTGCAAAGGTTTTGAAAATTACACCGATCTCTCCCTGCACTATAAATTCAAATCAATATCTTAAACAAGATTTCTGTTAATCCCCTGCCCCGAGCCGCCGTGTCAGTCACGCCTGTGCCCTGCCTGAAAGCCCTCAGCTTTTGGAGATGGAGACCGGGCATTTTGGGGCCCCAGTTGCTCCCCGCTGGGCAGCCTCCCGCACCGTCCCTGGCCCTGGCGGTGCCGATGTGATCGATAGCCCATCCCTTGTGAATGGTGCCCACGGCTCTTCTCCTGTTAAAAGCCCTGGTGCGGCAGCTGCCCACGCTCCAGTGCCTGGGAGCTCCTCCTGCCCCAGCACGTTGAACAGCTGCCAAGGCAGCGAAGGGGAGCACTGGGAAATTGTCCTTTCCCAGAGCTGCATTGCTCTCCATCTTCTTCGCAAGGAAAAAGAAAACCATTCATTCACCGTTTGACCTTGAGGGCTCAACTCTGCAACCAGAAACTCACGGCTGGCAGAGACTCCGCTGCTGCCCAGTAGCTCGGCGACGTCGCTCTCTCCTGCACAGATGTTAACCCGTCTTTTCTTCCAGTAATGCTTTCCTTCTCCTTTTAAAGCAAATCTTGAGTCTGTATTAGGAGCCCAGAGCAGGGCTCTTCCCACGAGCTCCAGGAGACGAAGAGGTTGTGGTACAAGACGAAGCAGCTCGGCGTGCCTTCTTCCCCGGACACCTCCGCATGCACCCTTTTTTCCTGGTCTGTAACAAACAGTTAGACGGCCTCTTTCGTACCCCTTAACAAAGTAAGCAAGACAAAAGGAAGCAGTTGGCACATGCACATCTAAACAACCTGTAAAACTGCTGAGTTCAGTGGATTAATTGGACGTGCTCTAGCCATCACCGATCACAACGGAGGGAATATGCATAGCACAGTTTATGCAGAAACTGCTTTAACTAAACTCAGCTCACGCCTTTGGTTAGTGCAGCAGAGACCTGGTTACACAAAGGCTGCAGCTGTATCGAGCCGAGCCCTGTGGCTCGTCCCCAAGTAGCCCTCTTTCATGTGGCATCATACATTCATTGACTCTAGATTGAATATCCAGCTTGAGATTAACTCATAGCTGTGTAAAATTATCTCTGATCCCACTGAGACCTTGATATCACGAGGGACATGGCACTGGGAGATAAACGTGAGTCAATGGGACCTCTGTTCAGTTAATCTTGTGTTCCTGTACCCAAGTAAAAGGCCTGGACAGGCTGTTCTGGTGCGTGTCCCCCATCCTTGCCTCCTCTGACTTGTCCATCAGCCAAACTGGAAATCAATCCACACACTTCACCTATTAAAAGAAAAATTATAGTAGTGACACATGTCAAAGTCATAACCTGTCACAGCACCTCTAGGATCTCTAACGTGTGATGTGCTGATCCAATGTTATTGGAAGATTCATTTTATTTTATTAAAATAAGAATTAATTCTATCAGATCACTTTGTCAAACTGGTTAGACTGTACTGAAGTGGTTGTCTGTACTGGAGTATTTGGATCTTAATTTGATATTTCATTCCCTACTTCAGACAAGAATTTTACTAGCGGGACATTTTATGAAAAAAGATAAATTTGTAATAAACCATGGTCCCTACTTAAAACCTCATTATCCCTATCCTGTTCTTGTCCTGAAAAGCTGCGTATGAGTTTTGCTGCTTGTAGGTAGAGAAGAAAATGCTGTTTCTCTCATCATCTGTTCTACCTTGTACATCCCAGCTTGTGCTCTCCAGATTTGGGGTGAGGGAGGATCAGAGAAATGCAATGTGGAAACAAAGTTAAGCGCGAGCATCCCGCGGAGCTGGCTGATGCTGCTCACGGGCAGGAGGAGCCCGGGCCGGAGCCCTCTGGCCAGCCTCGGGGAAGGACGGGGGGACCAGGGCGGCCTCTCCCGCCGCGCGTTTCTGGCTTCGAGCAGGGGCTCGCGGCTCAGCCGCAGTCTTGGCACGCCGCCGTCCCTGCGCAAGCACTGGGGCGGCTACGTCCCACAGCTCACACCTTCTGAACCTTCTGCTATTTTAGACTTTTCCGCTTTTTGGCTAAGGCTTTTTTTCCCCAGATTTTAAATATAGCTTTTCCATTTCTTGCTGGCAGCGTTGTGAATCATGATTCATTGCTGGCACTGCTTTAACAGGACTAATGCTATCGCCGCCCTCCGGAGCTCAGTTTTCTCTTCCTTTCCCTCTTTCTCGCACACCCAGACGCCTGCCCACCCCAAACCCTGCCCACAAAAGCTTTGGGGAAAGCGATGCAGTTTTAGGGCTGCTGGCACGGTGCATTTTAAGTTTGTCCCCTTCTGCTGGGTCAGCAGCTGCTTTTCTGCTCCACCGCAGATTTATAAGATCCTCCTTTGACTGTGAAAGAGAGCTAAGGCAACAGACTTGTAAAGGATCCAGGTGCCGTCACACAGTGAGAAAAGGAGAACTTTCTGGCACCTTTTAAAATCAGGCTATTCCTAGAAATTTGAAATCATAGCACACAGTGCCGTGGTGTGAAAACAAGTGGAAAACAAATAGCTGGTATGGAAAATGTTAGCAATTTGTTTACATATGCCATAGAAGAGGCATCTAGATATATTGCCAGGTTCAGGTGAGGCAGTGTTTTCTCGCCTAGAGTTAGAGAGGGCCTGGTTACAGTTAGAAGTAATTACTGACGTGCTCTTTGGATTTAACATACTTTTTTTGTATAGGTCTATGAACAGGTAAGAAGTTAAAAATTTCTCGATAAACCCTTCATCTGTGCTGCTGATACACTGTCAATCACACGCTATAAATCTGGTTATTCTCCCAGTATGAGATCTATTCAAGGCCTGTGGATTCCTCAGGCTAAATGTCTTGCTCCAGCTGAATTGCATTTGGAGCAAAATTTAAGGAGGGAGGGCAGAGATGTGGTTAGGCTGTAAGGAGACTTGATTGCATATAGGTGGGCTTTAATAAGGCCTGAGGTTTGGGTGCGGTCTAGAAATAAGTGAGGGTTACCCTTAGGTCAGGGCTATCAGGCTGGGATTAGGGTTGATGCAATATAGTGGGATTGAGAAAGCAGCCTGAGTGATTTTGGGTTAAGTTATGAATCAGGTGGAGCTGAAGCCCGTTTGCTCTTGCAGCGGCGCTCGGCAGCTCCGAGGGCTGGGTGACCGGGGGCCGCTGGCCGGCACCTGCCCACGGAGGCTGAGCCAGGCGATGGAGAAGCCTGGCAAGAGCCCTTTGCCTCGAGCACGTCCGTGTCACTGGGAGTCTCGCTGGATGCTGTGAGTATCTGAGTCATTTTTGCTGCTGTAAACAAGGAGTCTGGGCTGCTGCTCCCTTTTGTTTCTTGACTGATGACTTCCAAACTGTCTGAGCTTAATGTGATGATGAATGTGCAGATATGGAAGTCTCTCTAGGGAGTGGATTTTTAACACGGCAAGCTTTGTTTCTCTAAAACCCTCTTCCTTTTTAGTGTTCAGCAGCATTCGTGTATCACAGCAGTACACAAGTGTCTAACACCACCACCACCGAGCTTTAACTTATTTAAAGAGAACCTGGCTGGTAAGCCTTGCACTGAAATTGCAGTCTTTTACCTCGTTGCGAGATTAGCGGCTGCCGGTGACCGTGGTGCATCAGCCCGATATGTACCTTGTCAATAAGGGGTAGCACTGAACGGCTCTGCCTCGCCTCCCCTCCTGTGGCTGGTGCTTGCTGGGGCGGTGCCTCGGCGCAGCCCTTGCCGAGCCGAGCAAATGGACTCTGGGCTGCACCAGGGGCTGCTTTCGTGTACTCGGATTGGGATCTTTCTATGAAACAGAGCTTGAGAGGGCTGAGGAAGGCAGGAGGACGTGGGTTGTCATTTATGTGACCTGCTTGACCCAGGATGCTCTTATAGAGCATTATTTTTTAAAAACTGGTAACAGATGCAGCAAAACTTCCAGTGTAGTTGGTAAACATGTGTGTCCTCCTTAACCACGCGTGGAGGCAGTGGAGATTTTGTTCTGTATAAAGTATGAATCTGAAGGCAGGTATTTTGCTTCTTTCCTAGGCAAAGGTTTTTTTGAAAACTTGGCTTTTGGAGACAGAAAAATGCCAGAATAAATACTTTTCTTCATAACTTGTTTGTACTTAAAATACAGATAAAGTCTTTGTGATTGAATCTGATTTTTTGTATATTGGTTTCCCAACAAGCAAATTCCTCTGACTTTGTCTGAGCACCTGCTGTGGTTGGTTATGGGCCCGGTGCCGCTCGCTCCACCCGCCGTGGCCGCGCGCCTCGGCCTCGCTGGCTGCTTCTCAGTTTACCCTTTCAGTATTTGTGCTTTCATTCCTCTTTCACAGCTTTGATGCTTTTTACTGTATTGAATTACACTTGCTTGCCTCTTGTAAAATGTGCTTCAAATATGTTATGCCAGGATTAAACTGCTAAAATTTTGAGTGTGAAATGTCACCATCAGCCAACAGTGGTGTAGCACAATGTACAAAATACTCGAGATCCCTGTCTGCTACCCGAGCAACAATTTCTGCTGGGGAACTTTTTTCCCATGGACACTCAGAGACTTTGTGCTTTATGGCTTCTCTGTTCTCTGCCAGTAAAACTGGGACAAGGTCTACACAGGCTGTGGTGGGTGAGAAAGCCATTTAGTTGTTCATCAAGGATACTTTAAGCTCAGGAATGAAAGTCTTCTCCTTCAGCTGTATTTAAGGGCTTGCACTTCATCTTATCTTCAAGCCTGATTAAATCACAAAACAAGAAATCGAGCACACTGGTATGTATTTAACACACTTGTACCTAATGAAAAACCTGAGCCACTGGAAGCAATGTAAAGGAAAGTTTTTGAAGAATGATTCTTTCCCCTTCCTCTCCCTGTGATGGTTATTTTAATATTGGCAGCTTAAGTGCTAAATGCAGAGTGCTGATCTAACCCTTATCCCACAGATATCTGAGGCTGGAGTTCAAACAACGTTAATTTGAACAGGCTGGATTTCAGCACGACATTGCTATCGATTGTTATCCCTTGCAAGTAATGCATTTTAGATGACGGGGAATTTTGTTCTGTGTTTGCTTTGAAAAACATGTTGAATCTTCCAGCAATTTAAATTCGCTCAGCTGTTATACAGAGCTGCTTTCTGTTAAGGCCCAATGAAGTCAACTGAGAAATGCCCACTGCTGTGATCTCTAGGCATCGCTTCCTTCTGGGAGGAAGGAAAGGCTAGACAGGTTTGGCTGAACTGTGTCACCAATACTGACCGTAGTTGTAGAGTAAAAGGAGAAACCCCACAATTTTCATGTAAGCTGCTGTAATTAACAGCATCGAAATCTCGAGGCGTGCCAGGAGCAGGTACGCCCAGCTGACACCTTCCCTCCTGGAAGCTAGAAGGCATCGCTCTTGTGGCTCCGACTAAAGCGTGTGCTGATGTAGACAACGCAAAGCGCAAGGTTTGCTCAGTGCCAGCGCTGATGAAAAGACTGACGCGAGAACAGCCACGTTGTTTAACAAAACTGAAGGTAATCCTCGAAATGAGGCACTTTACACGCAGAGAAATAAGCATTAGCAGCCAGTTCTCAGGCGAGTCTGTGATTGTCAGTGAGGCCATCCTGAATCAGCCAAGGGTTTGGTGCTCTGTTTCTGGGGATTCTTTCAAAAAAGAGTTTTAATTCTCAGTCTGTTCTTCCACTAATTGATTTATTTTTTGCCTTGGGCAGATAAATGATCAACCTGTTAAGTCAGATGGTCTGAAACATTCTGGCATTTATCAGTGTACAGGAAATACTCCAGCTGCTGAGAAGCACCGTAGTGTTTTGGTATCGCCCATCTACTCCCCAGGCATTTTTTGCCTGAAAAGCTCTGTTTTTCTCCGTAGCAGCACTGCAGTTTGTTTCAGCAGCTGCAGGAGGCAGAGGCTGAACCAGGAGTAGCAGTAGCACCTCTGGGTGCTGTTTGAACGCTGTATTGGAATTGTTTCCTGTAGACTATGTAGAAGAACAAATTTGTTTAGCTTTTCAGATGGCAATCCAAATCTAAATAGAGTATCCCCATTCCAACCTTCCACGGCAAGGGGCTGAGCTGTCCTCAGAGGCTGACCTGAATTACTGAGGCTGTATCTTAGTTTGATCCTCCAGAAGCACCTCGGCCTCGTGAGTCCCCTTGATACCTTTCTTACTTTAGTATCGGGGAGGAGCACCCGCACCTCCCCGAGCAGATAAAACTGTGGTCTTTTCTAAAGAAATGGTCTTGTTTGTGCTTCAAGGAGAAGCCTCGTGAAGATGAGGCTGCTATCAAGGACAAGGAGGCTGCTAAGGTCATCTCTACAGCATCCCTTCTGCCTCCTTGTGTTCACCGGGTTTGTGCCAGGGAAACTTTTGGGTGGATCAGAACTGTTATGTGTAATGCTTAAACTGCAGAAGCCCGGCAGGCAGCTGGGCCGCACCGATGGGGCAGGGACCTGGCCAGTGGCTTTAGTGCAGGTGTTTCGTGTTGATAGAGCACCATCAGATGCTCCGGTGTTTAAAACAGTGGCTGTGCAACCTCCTTGGACTGTTGTTCTTATAATGAAGTAAGTATAAACTATCAGCTTGTAAAACTCAGAAAAAGAAAACAGATGGGTCTAATTATGCAGAACTTCTGGAAAATATTGAATAACATAGATTCTGTGGACTGGGTTATGCTGTATAGCAATTGAAATTTAGCTCAGTGTAGCTGAACCAAAAATGATTATTATAGATTGGAAAAGGGAGCAGTCTTTTATCCTGCTGGCAAAAGGAGAAAGATTAATACAAACATTTTCACAAAAGGCACTTCTAAATAGTTTTCATCCAAGATCATCCTAATTGGAATTACTAGCCAACAAATAACTTGTGAATTGTAAGTGGTGATGGGCAAATATGAATTCAGGATGTATATTAATGAGGTGACTCCTCTTACATGATTTGAAAGGACAAACCTGTTGTCTTTGTTTTGGTTTTGCAAGGGCAAGGATGTTTGTCTCGGGGCTTTCTTTATGGCTGTGCAAGGTGTGACAAGTGTGCGACCTCTTCATCATTTTTGTATTCTCCATGAATGCCTTAGTTTCTCCCTCATTCTCAAGGTAGTGCTTTCAGGTGTCGGGAAATTAAATGGTCTGTAGTCACTCAGCAGTGCAAGGCAGAAGCAGAATATTTATAACTTGCTTAGCCTGAAATTTACTTCATCCTTATTGAAGACTGAGCACCAGATTGAAGCAACAAGAACTGTAATACATAGTCGTATTAATGAAGGCTCCTAAGAGAACTGCAACACCTCCGAGCACTTAAGAAGAATTAGTTATGAAAAAATTAGGAGAAAAGCTTCAAGAACAGTGAACAGAAAAGTAAGAAACTGAGACAGGCTTTTGTGGAGAGGATCAGTGGGAGACTGGGGAAATTTGATCCATAGAGTGAAAAAACCCAACCCAACCCAGTCTGAGTGTCTCTGCCACGGAACTGGGCAAAATGCCTGCTAAGATAAAGCGGGGCTTGCCTAGATGGAGACCCGGGTCCTCTGGCTTTGATCCCCCCGACCTGCAGCTGCTGGCTGGGAAGCCAGCTCACCTACTGCCTTTGTTGGTAGTTAAGGAATGAAGTGTTTGGTGGCAACACATGCTCTTGTGGGGTCACGGCATGCAAAGGGGGTGACGCTGCTTGGAGAAGGTTAGGAGCTGGGAAGGACTGGGAGCTTGCTCCATGCTGGAGCTGCTGGTGAGCAGTGATGGGCAGACCCTTTTTGGCACCCCGGCCTGGGGCACGGGTGCTGGGAGAAGGCAAGGTTATCGTTGTCTGGAGCTCCTTCCATGAAGCCTGCCACGCAGAGTAAAATGCTGTACAGTCCCGTTGTGAGCCTTTGTGCATGCCTTCTACAAAGCCTTGGCGTATTTCAGAAATAGTCCTGCATGTATTTCAGCACCAAGAGCAATATCTCCTTGATGTCGCTTTGCCGCTTGCAGTGGCTGCTCTATTCCTCGTCTGCTGTCTCCCGGGCAGGCATCCACTCAAGCCTTATTTTGTACATAACAAAGTTCACTCAGCTTTTTTGAGGCACATCTATTTGAAAGCACTTAGGGCAAGTTTTCCCTGTGTAGTGACTGCAGAAGTACATTATTTCAAGAATTAAAAAGAAAACAGTTTGATAAAATAGCTGATTTTTTTGCTTAGAGACAAAAGTTTTATTGCAGCAAATGGAAATAAAATCAATATACATGGAAATGACTTGCATTTTGGGACCCTGGGTATTGTTGATTTAATACTATTTATTTAACGGCTTGGCAAATGTGTGGTTTGTCTGTCTCTATAGATTTTGAAGAAAACGGTAATGTTTTATAGTAAACAGTATAAAATTCAAGCGAAAGCATCTTAATCAACTCCTATAAAAATTAAATGAGCGATTGAACATGTCATAAGCTGAAGTCATATTTTATCATGCTACTCATATTAATGCTGTAGCTTCTTTTGTGATGGCTTCATTAATATTCAAGAGGGTTTTAGCGCAGAAGTGTGCCGTTCTTCTTGGGGTTTCCCTCGCTCCTTTTCTCCATCCAAAATTCAAATCTTCTCCAGCCCCTTAGAAAAAGTAGCTTATTTTCAAAGCTTCCATTTAATGTAAGCATATGTGACATCTCAGTATTATCCTGAATTTCAGCATTATCCTGCATGCTTGCTTTACAACTTTGCATAGTTTGTAATAAAACTACTATTTCCCAGTATTTGTGAAAAACTTGGATGAATCAATCCAATATGTAAAGCCACCTAAGACTGTGGCCACCTGGCCCCGTTTGGGTACAGACCTACTTTAAGAAGCATTTGGGCTGGTGAAAAAAAGCTATTAAATAGGGGTAGCTCACCTGGCTGTTTGAAGGGCGCATCCTTGCCCCAGGGGTTAAGAGCCTCTTCTGAGGGCACGGTTTGAAGCGGTGGGGTTTGAAAGGCAGAGAGCTAGGATTTGGTAGACTAAGCGAGTCTCTGGACCTGGTGGCCTGTAAGATCAGAGCAGGGAGGCTCTTCTGAGGATGCGCCTGCATTCTGGAAAGGGTCCTTACAGCTTCTGCTGTCTGGCAATACTCTGAGACGCAACTTTTAAGGGATTGCCAGGAATGAAGGTTTAATTCCTCTTTTAGACTGAGGAGGCAGGTTGGTAGCTCACACCTTCTGAGTATGGATGTCTTCCCGTGAAACATAAGTGTGAATAATATCTTCTTTCATATATTTATTTTATAAAAGCCAAAAAAGTGTACTGGAAGGTTAAGTAACTGTCTTTAGACCAGAAATACCTAACAAGAAATTTGTAGATGAAGGTCTCTTTAGCTTGGTAATCAAAACAGTGACTTCCTCATGGAAAGTGTCAAGTGCTGGGGGCAAACCCAGGAACTTTGGTGCAGCATTTTTGTGCAAGAAGTACAAGTGTCAGGCTGCCAAGTGTCCCTCTCCACTGGTGGGGCCAAAGTTTTGATCTCTGCTTTCATTAATGCTGGTGTTGATGTGAGTTATCTCAGCTGGAGACAATCTTGCTAATCATTCATTTGCAGTGATATTCATGCCAAGGTGTTTTTCCCAACTAGCTAATCCTAAATTGCTGTTCAGTTCAAGCTTAGAGGTATTTCTCATTCATGGGTTTTCTCCTTTTCTTGCACGCCAGCACTTCCGAACTGCTCAGCATGATGTTTTATCATTGTCCTCTCATCGCTGTTTCTTCTGCAGCAGTAAGTGGTTTAGCATGTAGATATCAGGAAAAACTTCTTTACTGAAAGAGTGGTCAGGCACTGGCACAGGCTGCCCAGGGCAGGGGTTGAGTCCCCATCCCTGGAGGGATTTAAAAGCCGGGGAGATGCGGTGCTTGAGGACATGGTTTAGTGGCGGACTTGGCGGTGGTAGGTTAACGGTTGGACCTGATGATCCTAAGGGTCTTTTCCAACCTTAACAATTCTATGATTCTATGTGGCTGCTGGGATTTCTTGCAGAGGTGGGTTCCTGGCTGGGTGCCCTGGAGCTGGAAAGTGGGGAAGCCTTCCCAGTGAGGACATGGCTTTATTGTAACCCACGTTCATAGCCCCTCTGCTGAACAGAGCTGGAAGGAGGGTGGTGCCTGGTGCTGAGACATAAATACCAGGTTGCTTGATGCTTCTTTCCCAAATGTGGTCTGTTAAGTTGAAACTCTTAAATAATTGACTATTTTAAAGTATTTCAACGAAAAGTCCCTAAATTCAGTGACAGACGGTCAATCACACCTTGAATGAGGTGATTATTGTAGCAGCCAACACAGACCTCTGAATAATGCTTTTCCCACTGACTCCTGTGTTGCCTATCTGGGTCATGCTGAAAATAGTCTTAGCTAAAAGGTATGTGAAGCATCTGCCAGATCGTGTAATCTGTCTCAGCTCTCCAAAATAAATACACTTGAACACTGAGACAGCAAAGAAAGCGGATGAAAGCAAATGTTCAGAGTCAGATCTCTTTTTGTAGGAGTGAAGATTTCTTTATAAACTGTCCCCTCTTGAATCTCCTTCCTCTTTAGCAGAAAAACCAACAACCAAAAAACCCCAAACTATGGGCAACTTCTAGACCTCTTCTTTATCTCTCCTCCAGGAAAATTTTCAACTCCTCCCTTGCCAATAGCTAAGAACAAATGATTGTGGAGAAGTTTACTTTTTTTTGTTAATGCTGTGTCATGAGGTGATGTTGATGGTCCTGTTGTCAAAGGCACTAAAACAGACTGCAGTGGGTAGTAAAGAGAGGATGTAAAAGAGGATGTAAAATTCTATAGTAAAGAGAGGATGTAAAATTCATTTACCGTACCAACACAAATTGTGACTCACCTCAGACTCATGAGCTGTGAGGTTAGAAGTGCTGAATTCCTTCTGTATTCTGATTTCATTTGTAAATCCTCTCTTTATTGCAATTTGCTGAAGCCCTGAAGACAGCCTGTTCATGAACTCGTTTAAATAGGATATTAGAATGTCAAAGTCAATCATAAAGCTGACAGTTGCAAAGACAACCACGTCCTGATAAAACACCCCCAGAAAGGACCGATCCATGCAGCCTCGGATCAGTCCCGCCAGTGCTGCGTGTCCTCTGCTCCCTCTGCATGTGGGGTTGCTAGTGTCTGTTTACGCCTGATGGTATGTGTGGTGAGTTACAAACCAGCCCCCAGTTTTTTGGCAAAAATCATGTTCAAAGATCAAAGTAGGTCTTTGCACTGGTATAAAATTCTGGGGTTTCTGGAATGTGACGCTACCCAGAGATGCAGTCCCTTTCCAGGTCATAGCTACACTCATGTGACGAAAGCAAGTGTGGAGGTGATGGCTTGAGTTGCATGCCCTTGCGATACATTCATTTAAACTGCTTTACCATGTGGGGGACATTAAGAGCTCCTTTTGCCACACATCCATAGCCCCTGGGCTTTTCCAATATTACCGAAGAGAAGTTTTACAAAGCAGGTGCATATCTAAAATCTGCTTTTTTTGAGCAATTCGGAAAAGAAATTTCCACCACTGTAACTTCCCTTCGTGTTTATGGCTCTGCTGTCAACACAAGGACAGGCAAAGCTCAGTTCAGTGCAGTGACATTTAGACTAAGTTCCAGCTGCCTTTTGGGTTCAGAACCTCCCTTTTTCGTTGGCTGGGAAGGGCTGTGTGTTTTGCAAGGCCGGCTCTCCCCAGGCCGCAGCAGCGCCCATCCGCCTGGCTGCCAGTGGGGTGAGCGAGGCAAGCGCACTCTGGCTGATATCATCAGTTATTTTTAGTACTAGCTAGGAATTTTGAGCAGCGTCTGAATTTTAAATTCAATCCTTGCTTGGTTTTGCGCTCTGTAATGGCCCATATTGTTTGGATTAGCTGAGGCTACGGTGGGAGAAGGTAGCCTCCTTAATGCCAGGCCTCGAACTGTGAGAGAAACTGGTTTGTTGTACTTGCTGCCGGAGGTGGTTGAATATCTTCCAAGACTGAAATGAGAGACAAAGGTAATAGCATCCCTGTTTCCTGAAAAGACTGAGTCAGCTCCTATCAGTCTGAAGAGAGCATCGACTGCATCATTCCCCCTTTTTTTGCAGTTGCTCAGCTGTCTTTGTCAGGGATAATTTTTGTTGAGTGGTTCAGATTTTTATACCCTACCACATGCTATCCTGTAATTCCTGTTCTTAGGGGAACCTGTGCTAAATTATGTATAAACACCCACACAAGCTGTGTAGCAGCCAACATTACTATTTCATTTGCGCAGAGAGGTTCTGTGAATGAAATTTTGGGGGTGAATTCTGGTGTGTTTAACTGGCATTTAACAAGAATTGCCTTTACAACCACATACTAGTCAATAAAGTGAATACAAACTTCTGTCCATTTCTAATAACTTGTGTAATGAATGACATCAAGGAGACAAATTGCACTTGGCAGCTCTGAATGAGCATATCCCTTCTCCTTCTCCTTTGCTTTTATTTCCCTCTGTATTTGGCTTTTTATTGCCTCAGCCTAAACTTCTTCAGTGCCGTGGGGAAGGAATGGGCAGTGTGTGACAGTCATTAGCTGAGTTTCTTAATGAATAAGTTTTCAGATGGTGGCAGTATAAGACATTAAATAGAATGGCCTCTTCTGCTGGGAGATCCCTGCCTCCCTTCACCGGCCTCTCATAACCATGCAGAATGATTTCTCCAACTCCTCACTCTTCGAACTAAGTAGTGAGAGCTGCTGGAGAAAACACAGCGCTGGCTTGTGGCTATGGAGAGGCACCAGTAACGTGCCCCTGCGTTATTTGTGCCAGGAGGAACTTGCAGGTGAAGGTGGCTGTAACTCTTAATTAAATTCTCTTTTACTCTGGAAAACCGTACTTTATGCCTCGCTATCGCTAGCAGTAGATCAGTACTTGAGTTTGGATCGGTCACGCAGGCCAGCATGCAGATATCCGAGTCACGATGTCAGGTGTTACTCAAATCCTCAGCTGCATTTTCCACGGTGAAGAGGAACATACAGATTTCCATCCCTCCTGCAAAGCCCGAGTTACCTCAGCATGGGGTAAGAATAGGTGTTAAAAGTCCCGAACTATGGGTAAGGGCAAGATCATGCCTGTAGCAAGAAAACAGGATTTAATACGCTTGGATTGCAGGATTAGTGCTACATATTCCTCAATGTAAATCAGGATTTGTATTACAACTTTATTTCTATGCTACTTTTATGAAGCTTACTTAAGTATTTTCCTTAAGCCCCCCCCTTATTTTTCAATTTCTAATTTACAAATTATTAAGCATTTGCCTCTTTGTTTTTATTCATCAGGCACAAATGACTGTTTGTTTCAACATCTGCATGTAGCAGCTGCACAGTGTCCCCCTCACCTCCCTGAAACATTGTCCAGGTCCACAAAAAGGACTTGGGAGTCACAACCCTGGACAAGGGGTAGAGTGATCTGCCAGTGCCAAAGCCTTCTAGGGTGCAAAGGAGGAGCTGGGTGCCGCTGAAGCATAAAACTCAGTGTCTGAAGGGAGGGGAGAAAGTATGAAATACTAATTTTCCTAAAATGGCAGGCAGCTATGTCTGGACTACAAGGATATAGGTTTTTTCCAAAGGAAATTCATTCTGGTCTCATTAAGGTGGCCTACATCAGGCATTCCTCATGAAAACAGCCTGAGGAAGACGCTGAGTGCTGGAAGGTCTTGCCCCTGATGTGGGGGAACTTAGATCCAAAGTAGATTTGACTTGAGGAAAGACTTACAGAAATGCAATAGCCACTGGGCTGTGTTTCGCAGCGAGAGGACTCGGACACCTCCTGCAGAAGCCTTTTTTCTTTATGAAGCCTTACTATACACTCCCTGGGGCACAGGGGGAGACTGTACGATATCGCCTCTTCAAGCTTGGATGGCTCAGCTGGTGGGAAATGAGGATCCTGGGCCAAAAACCCATCTCATAAATTTAAAAGTGAGCTGGTCTTTGGGGAATGAGAATGTGGACCCAGGGAGCTGGGACGGTCCTGACCCCTGGGACGTGGAGTCCAGTGCTTTTGCTCTGGACACAATGAATGCATCGTGTGGAGTGGAACACCTGCAAGTAGAACTGATACCACTGGTATAAAAGTTTTGTGTAGAGCTAATAATACACTAAAGCAAGCCAAGGTATTTTCCTCTGCCAGGCACTAATGCTAACAGGGAATACTGGCTTTCTTCTCTTTCCCCCTCAGTGAAAATGAAAGAAAAAGCGTGTGTTTTCTTGGTCCAGCTTTCGAATAAGTCTTAATTTCATTATATATATTTTTTCCCACACATTTTACATATGTGTAGCTACTAAATTAATCCAGCAAACTAGGAACACAGACCACCACCAATGAAATGCCTACAAAACTGCAGCTGCAAATCTGTGCCTGTAAAATGAACAGGTCCTGAGCCCCTCTCGAGTAAAAATTCCCCCTTCAAACCAGGGCGCGCCCATTGAAGAGGCCATGTGCTGACCATTGCGGGAAGATACTTAAGCACTGCCTCCTGATATGAATGTGTAGTGTGAACGCACCCCGTGAAGGACAGCCCAGACTTGCTGTCCCAAGCTTCCTTCCCAGCGGGAGGATGGAAGTTGCGTGGTTTTCCTTGGGGGAGTGATGCTCTGGCCCTGGGTTTGGCAGGTCTGGTATCTGCTGCTGAAACTCCTGCTGATCTTACAGGCAGGAGCCTGATACCAGCTGCGCTTCAGAGAAATGGACTATTTAGAAGCAGTTATTTCCCCTTTGTCGTATTAAATCACAAGACCGATATGGAAATGTCAAAGGTGCTGTCTCCGGGCGTTTTCCTTGCTCTGTGTTTTAGGCATCTTCTGAAGCTCTGAACTTGAGCATGGCTAACTGTAAGGTTATGACTATTCCCCTTGAAACAGATGGCACAGCCTGAGAGGGAAAAATCAGCACGTGTGAAAATACTTTCAGGATGGGAAGGTAATGGCGCTATTTTTTTTTTCCAAAATTCTGGGAGTCCTGGTGTATCACAGTGAAGCTAAAGCAGCAGATATATGTGGTCATAACAAAAAAAATGAGTAAGGAGTTAAGTGAGCATAAAGGCAAAACCTTTGGGTTCCTTAGCAGAAGTTTTCAGCAGATCAATGCAATCCTTGTTACGCTGCAGTGAAGCACCGTGGTGACCTTCAGGGCTGCGCTCCCGTTGCGAGCTAGAAACTTCTGAGTGATCGCCCATGTTGCCTGCCCACTGCCAGAGTATTTTTGGCTTTTAGTTTTGTCTCAATCACTGAAAGGTCAATAAACTGCTCATTTATTTTAAGGGCTAACGGTTCATTGAGCTGACAAATCTTGCATCTCTCAGTGCTGCAACATAATAGGACTTCATCTGCTTTGATAGCTCAGGTACTCTTGCAGATCTGGATTTGTAGCTCTAGAAGTAAAACTGATAGAAGTTAATAACCTGCTAAGGGCAGTTTAACCTTTTTCCCCTTAATTTCTTTATTTTTCCAAATCGGCATCTTTCTAGAGCTCCAGTAGCTGTCCTTTTTCAGGCAAATTCTGTAACTCCTTCAGATTTTGATAGAGTTGATTCACAACCATTTCTTCAAAAATTCATCTTTTACGGTTGTTATGTGAGCAAAACCCAAATCACTACAACTGAACTGCTATATTTGGACAGTTCAGTCTGACGAAGGAAGAAAGGGATGGTGTTAATTTACAAAAAAAAAAGCAAAGATCTGTCTTAATTTAGAATCCTACCTGAATAAGGCAATGGCCCTGGAGTTTCTTCAGGTCATTAGGGATTCACTTCTTGGGGGGTGGGGTGAATGCAGGGAACAACCCAAACCAAACCCAAACCACAGGTGTAGTATGAAAATAATGCCCGAAGAGGGAGGGACACTGAAGAAGCCCATCCTGTCCAAGCATATTGAGATAGCTTCCTTGCTTGGGTGAATGAAGAATACATAGGGGCCACAGTCTGGGTAACAGTTGCCCTAACCAGGGTTGCATCACTTGTTTCAAACTGTATTTATTGCCTAGTTAAGTCATTGAAAGGGAATGCCGCAGGGTATCTACTTACAGGTTGTGCAGAACCCAAACGCTGCAAGGGGCACAACTGATGGACCTCTTGGCTCTGAGCAGTTATTGAACCATCTGGAGCCAATGTGGCTGCTGCTTAAAACCAAGAAAACCCCAAATTAGATGGTCAGTGCTGCCTAATTTAAAACACATCTAATTTTCCCACTGGCTTTTTGGAGTTTAAATGCCAGTGAACATATTGAGAATTGAAGAGACATTAAAAAAAATGAAGATGTCTTTAAACTTGCAGCAAAAATAACTTGCCGAGATATATTACTAAAGATCATTGATTCATTAAAAGAGATCTAGATTGAAATTTCAGCTTTGCACAGTGAAAAATGAGAGGAAAAAGTGGTCAGGAGTACTACAAAGGCTGTGGAGGGAGCTGTTATCTGTGGATAAGGATGGGAGATTAAATGGAAGGCAGCCTTGGGCTTTTTGCTATGGCTCTTAAAAATGGACTTCTCAACTGGTGGATCGATTTCCAGGGTGATGTAGCAACTCAGTGCCCTTACCTTCACACTAGGTAACAAGATTGATTTTAAAAAAAGTTAGAATACTTGAGTTAAGATGCTTCATTTAGGGGTTAAAAATACCCAAAGAGACCAAAGCAACAAGAGTTAACAGAAGGGAGTTACACAAAGAATGTCTCTTTAAAGGTTTAACTTAATATACTTCAGAGCAAACTCTGAGGACCAGAAAAGTATATGGAAAACAACTCTAACTTTAAAATAGCAAAGATAAACCAATAAAGCCGATCCTATCAAACAATTTCAATTGTGGAATGAAATGCAGAGCCAGTTTAACTGATGTAGTTCGGAACACATGAAAAAAGCATATTGATTAAATATATAACCAGCACTGCATCAGATAGAGGTAGAATCGCTGGAATTTCCAATAACCTTAAGGAATTTCAGGAGTATTTTTTGAAGGAGAGAAAAGGGTGGAACTCCACCTCTGGAATGCAGCCTGTCTGACCGTCAGGAACCACTTTCTCGCTGTGAGGTTATCGAGCGCTGGCACAGGTTGCCCAGGGAGCCTGGGGAGTCTCCGTCCTTGGAGATATTCGAAAGTCATCTGGACGCGGCCCTGGGCAGCTAGCTCTGGGTGGCCGTGCTTGGGCAGGGGTGGGACCAGATGGACCCCAGAGGTCCCTTCCAGCCTCAATCAGTCTGTGATTCTGTAGGTCTTATTGGCTTCAGGTACAGGCAACCAGTACCTCCTTTATTTATATGGATGCTTCTCTGAAGATCTAAGAAAAGCAATAGATCCTTTTAAGGAGGAAACTGCGTAAGACAAGTCTCGTATGAAGCTTCTCTCAGCTTCCAGCTAGGAAATAGGTTATAGGAATGAATGTTATTAATGAACACTTTTTCTGCAACTTCTGAGGTGTGCCTTTGAGCTTTGCTACTTGTCCTTAAGACTCTTAATGTAAACAATGCAAGTGTATTGGCATGAGGACATACCTATGACACTGCCAGAGCTTCCTCCTGTCCCCCTCACCTTGCTGTGGCACTATGGTTTCCCCAGAGCTCCTCATCTGGGTTTTTTCCTGATGGGGCACTGTGTGGGGGCTCAGGACCTGCCGTACGGCTGGCGTGGTTCTGGCGCACCTAGCGTGACGCCATGGCTTCCCGCGGCGACACACGCCCCAGGGGAAGAATGCCTTCCCCATTAGATTATTTTATGAAAATGTTCCTAGTCTTTTTTGTGTGGTAGTCATGGATAAGTACAACTGTGAAGACCAGGCACTCAAATATTGGTGTAGTGTGGCATAAACTAAGATAAGGGATGCATTGTTCCAAGTTTAATGGCTCTAACCTGAGTCTATCTAAATATAAAGATCTTCCACTTAAATGCAAATGAAATGGAGCTAACCTCCCACCCCAGCAATTCCATAAGCAGGAAAAGAGGGATATATTCATTAAAACACCAAGGAAAAAGTACAAATTATTCTTAGACAAAAATATTTGAATATGGCTTTGTATTGAGTGGTGCTTCACTGTACAGGTTCTCGTCAGTGCCTCCTGGCTGGCGAGCATGGCGATTGGACTTCATTTCAAGATGAACCTGTCTCTGGCAGTCATGGACTTGCTAAAAGGTGACAATTTTTGGGGTAAGTTTGTGCACAATAAAAGAAAAAAGTGAAATGAATAGTCAGCTATAAATAGTCCAAAGCTACAAACTTCCTGAAGAGGTGTATCAGATATTGGCACCATTATGAGGAAACTTATTCTTAGGAAACTATGTAAGCGCACTTTAAACTTTTTTTCTAACAGGGATGACTTTAAGCAGACTCCAAGTTATCCTCTGACTAACTCTAAATGATGGCAGACACTTCTTTCCATGTTTTCCAATGGGAAGATACCTTTAGTTATGTGAAGAAAACCTGAAAGAGAGGAGAGAAAGATTGTACTTTTGCACTTGTTTCCAAGAACTTCAATTACCCGTCTGTAAGAGATGCATTGGCCGTTATGCTTACACAGCCATGTTAATCAGCAAGGAAGAGAGGGAGATTTTAAACCTGATACAGATTTTTTTTTTTTTGGAATTAAGCTTGTTTGGCTTTTGCATTAGTAAGGTATGTAAATAGAGATTATTACGGGATTTAATTATTTCTGCATAGTAGGTGTCTCCAAAGGAACACAATTTGTCAGTTTTGTTTTACAATACGGAATACTGTGAATTTAAGGAAATGGTAGGAGAAAAAAATGGCCTGAGAGGCTCATACCAATTGACTTTTTTCAAGGCAACCTAAAAATGCTCCTTCTTTTTTGGGCTGTATTTAGAAGGGATCCGATTATGTACATTGTGAATGGAAAGGAGTTCATTTTCCATAGTTTAATTCTTGAAATCAACTCTCAGCTCAGTCTGCGCTGTTGCACTACACTGATCTTTGCGGGATGTGTATTTGTTCCAGATGAGAGCATACGGTATGTGTGGTCTTCCCAGCCTGCTTCATCTCAGCACAGAGTATTGCCTTCCCCCATAGCTCTTTATTAGGGTTCTGCTTTATATTCATCACAGTATATTAATTTATAACATCTTTCTACTTTTTTTCCCCTGCCAAGACCCTTATTAGGTGCACATATAATGAAGGGTGAAGATCACCAAAATATCCTGCCCGATAGCCGGGGGTGGGCCCTGATGTCCCATCTCCCAGCTTTGTAACCTCTCCAGTTAATTTGCAAGCTGTGCCATGTGTGCCTACACGAGGCGTGCTGCTGAGAGGGGCGTCGTACCAATATCAGCTGAAACTCGCTGCTTCGGAATACTAAAATCGGATGAATAATTATGAAGGTTAAAAGAGGCGGGAAGGAGTAGAGTTGTGTTTATAGCAAGTAAGATGAAGCCAACAACACTGAAACCTGACAGGTCTGGGCCAAGACTGCTATTAATTAATCATTGCCTGCTAACTTGCTGGAGGTCTGTGGGGCTGAATGCTCTCTTTAAAGGCTGTAAAGGATGTATTGCCCAGCTCTGGACCCGTCTTTTATTTAGGTACTGGTAAAGCCATTGAGGTCAACAGCAGGAGATCAGCTGGAGAGGAGCTTTGCTAGGTTGCTCGGTGGCAATGACCACTGCAGGACGGCGAGGGCCTCCGCGTTTAATTTCATTTTGGTATCCACGTTTGGGTCTTGCTGCAGCCCTGTGGGAGACAACCCGAGCGAGCACCGGGGAGCTCGGGGATCGGCTGTGTGGCTGCATGCTTATATCTAGAAGGCGGGGTGCTTTTGGGTACTTAGTGCTGCTCTAGCTAACATTTACTCCTCTCAGTGCCTGTTTTCTCTGAGCTGCCATAACCTGAGCATATGCAGGAGGTCTGAATCTGCAGAGCCTTTCATGCACTGAGCAAAGCCAAGAAGAAAAGCGAGAGATGGAGCTGCCAGCGTGCAGCAAGCCGCAATGTGGGACTCCAGCCCTCTGCAAGCTTCCTTGGTGGAGATGCGTCTCCGCTGATGAAACCACTCATGAACGTGCAAGGGAGCAGGAGATGCGGTACTGACCCTCATTCATGGAAAACCTGTGGCCAGTTTGGTTGTGTTTCTGTTCTCCAGATGTTATTAAATCTGCATTCTGAAACACCACCAAACACGCTTTGTGGTGCCAGTTGCCCTCTTATCATAACAGCTTGTAGAAAACCTGACTCTTAAGCTTTCATAGTTGGCATTAAACTGCTGAATGGAGGAAAAAAATTTCTTGGTTAAAAAAAAAAAGTGAAATTTCACTGTTTGCCTTTGTTGCTCCCGCTGCAAGCATCACCTTCCAATTTCCTCTCTCCACCATGCTGACTGCTGTTTCAAAATTTGCCCTTTTCAAAATCCATCTAAATATCACTTTTTTCTAGGTTTACCTTAAGTACTGATTCTAACCTTGGTCTAGCCATGCTATATTTGTTTTACTTGTGTGAACTACTACTTTTACAGGTTTTTTTATAGATATGTTGTGTGCTTTGTTATCTAAGCACAAGCCAATCTTAAGCATTTATACAAGTCCTTAAAAATACCAAAAGTCAGACTGAAGAATAAGCCAAGACCTGATCGATCTGTTATGCCACTTAAAAATTTAAAAAAAAAAAATGTGGAGAGGAGATGAACAAAGCAGCACAGGGAATACTGGGATTTAGGGATGTGCTTTTCTGAAAAAAGTAACTTACTCGTACAGGTAGCCTATTTTACAGAGCCGGGAGAACTATTAGCATGAAAAACAAAGGATCATTATTTAACAAATGGAACTAATTTGACAAGGTAGGATTGGGACCCAATTGCCTTACAGCGTTCAGATGGCTTCCATCGCCGACAGACGTGCAAATGGGAGCGGAGGTTGCTGTTGCGTTAGTGCTGGAGGATTTTAGGCTGGTGGGAGCTATGAGCAGATGTTCAGGGCCAAAGCTTTCCTTCCTGCCTGGAGATGGAGGGTGGTCCGTGCAGCACGGGCGTCCTCAGAGGGAGGCGTTCAGGTCTGCAAGGTTAGCACAGCTTGTTGGTGCTAAAATTGCTGCTCTGTGCAGCACGCAGTGTAGGTTATGTGAATGTAGGTACAGAACCAAAGGAGGGGAAAAAGGCGGAAGGTTTGAGAAGTAGTAAAAAGGTTGGTCACATCGCTCTGAAGAGAAACAAGGGAAAACAGCACGAGTGGAAGGAGCAGGACTGAGAGGAGGTGGAGCTCACTGAGGAGGAGGAGGAAATGGAGACACTGAGCAGGCTGAGGTTGAGAAATGGAGGCTCCAGATGGAGGTAACGCTGCTTTTTTGGTAGTGAGGGAAACAGGGCAGTATGGCCTTCTGTTCTGAGGGCCATGCACTTGCATCAGCCAGAGTGACACGGGCTGGGAAACTCGGGCTGTGAGTACTGATGCTGGGGCGATGGGGACTGGGTGCTTCTGGCCAGCGACCTGCCCTTTTGCTTGAGGGAGATAAGTCTTTATCTGAGCTGAGCGAGAAAGATATAGAACTGTTCTTAAAAATTTCTAGTTACAAGAAGCTAAGAACATAATAGGCCATAATAAGGAGGTTTGGGTAATAAATGGGAAGATAGGTATTAATGAAAATTAAGTTAAAATATTAAGGAGCAGGAGGAGTTATTTCTGTGTTTCCAAGCTGAAGCATTGGTCTTCCCTGGCCGTAGCTTGCACCACAACAGCTCCAGGCTGCTCTGCTCTCCACTGCGGAGACAGCTTCAGGGCATGTTGTGCCTTGGAGAAGTGACATGTCCCCATGTCCTCTGCAGCTGCCCCTGATGCTGAAGGGGCAAAAGGCTGTTGCCTCTGCTAAAGGCATTCCTCTTGTCCACTTTCCTGTGGGATTCAGACCCTTTCTGCTGCTGGAGCAGAAAACACAGCTGTGTTTTACCGCAGGAGCAGACTGTATAGTCTTGGATAAAGGAGCACCAGACCACGGAGGACTGAGAAGTCATAGCCCTCGCAGTGTTAGTGCCAGGCGACAAGCTGCCACTAGAAGACTGTCAAAAGCAAGAGAGAGGGCACTTCAGAAAGCAGTTCAGCCTTTGAGTAGATTTCTTCTTCAACCCACGCCCGGAGGGCTTTGCTCAGGCAAACTGCGATGAACAAAACCCTCAGGGCTGGTTGAAGGGCAGGTGAAGTGCACTTACTGCCTAACCTCTGCTCTTTCGAGTTGTCTTATGTGTAGGAAAATGGTCACATTGCAAATGCAAAATAAGTTTTTATTAGACTACGTACTTAAAAACAAAGATTTAAGTTTATTTATCTCAGGTCAGAAAGGAAGCAATTCCTTCAAATAGAAAATAACCCCATGAATAAAACCAAAAATCAGAAGACACCCTAGCTTATGACAGAAATGTTGGGCATAGATGAAGAGCTAATACAGAATTTGCCATTAGCCTTTCATTGGTACTATGATTTTTTTTTTTCCCCAGCACCTTGTCTGAGTCCAGATTGACTCAGGCTTTTCATGTCCCCCCTTCCCTCTCCAGGTACCACTTTATTTTTGAAAAAGGAATCCCACAATTTAGGCACACGTTAGGGCACATGCCATTGCTGTGGCAAGGATGGTGGTGGTAGCACCAGTAGCCTCACTGGTGCTCACTGGGGTGGGTGTGCTGTACCTGACGGGCGTGGTGCATGGCCATGCTTTTGAAGCAAATCCCGTTCCTCCTGCGGTTCGCTTTGCAGAGCAGGGTTCACGTTGCAGGGCAGCGTTGGAGAGCTTGAGCTGGGTGCAGCTCACCCAGAAGATGCTCTCCAAGTGCTAATGGGTGTTCAGCCCCTGGGAGCAGGCCAGAGCTGGAAAGGTGTGTGGTGGGACACTGGTGCTCCTTGTTGGCTCAGTAGACCCCCTCCTGCCTTGCTGTGCTACCTCTTAACGTAGACATCACTGCTGCTCTTCCCCATGCCTCTCTCCCCTTAAAGGGCTATATGAATACATATTTTACATCGTTGGATAAATAATCAAGACTGCACTTTGGACCAAAAAGGACCCTTTATTTCCTTTGCTTCTGGCTGCATTTCTGTTCTGTTTCTAAGGAAATGTGAGGATTGGCAAAGGCTACAAGAAATCCCGGCCGTCGCCGTTTCACAGCTCTGGTTTTGTTTCTGCTGATGCGATGTTTGTTTCTGTAGGACCTCACTAGCGATGTACAGCCGCTGGCTGGGAGCGGGGAGGGCCATTTAACAGGCGGCAGGATCCGTCCTGCCCTGGGAAGCATCTGTGCAGAGCTCCTCAGCTTTGGCTGCGATGGGGTGCAGCTTTGGGTCTGAGACATCAACGAGCTCCAAAATCCTGCGTGTCTTTGGTGTTGCGGTAACAGGATTGGAAAATACATTGTCAAAGCTCTGGAAAAATGCCCTTTTTTAAATAAGAGCTGTCCTCTTGCAAAGCTTAATGCTGCCAAAACAGTGACGTTAGTTTAATCCAGCAGGTCTTCTCCTTTAGCTTTCAAATGGTACTGTCTCAGTTTGTACCCCAGCCTGCTCACCTAAATGTCCTTTTCCCCACCAGATTAGCAATGCTAAGTGGAAATGGGAATTTAAAAATACAGCTGCTTATTCTAATACCTATTTTGTTCAAACATTGAAGAACTGGATGACCAAATCAGATGTCCATGGCAGAGTTCGCATCCAATCTGATTACAGTTTAGGTAGAAACTGAGTCATATACAGAACTAAAATAATACTTTGAATCATATGAGCCTTCTCTTTGCACCTTGCTAGAAGCTGTTGTTGAAAACAGGAGAAAACACCATAATGGATAGCTTTTCACTAACGTTCATTTTCTTCTTTTGCACAATATAATTTCCTCTAAAACTATGGATTTTTTTTTTCCTAAAACATATTCACAAAATCTACAGCCATAAAAAGACTGTGATAGTGCAGCTGAAGAGCTTCATGACTGCTTGTTTCTGTGGAACAGAGAACTAGTGGTCTTGGTTAATGCAAGAGGAAATATAGCAGTGTGAATTAGCTGCTCTGCTGCTTGCGCTGCCCGAGAGCGTGAGCTTCGGTGTTCGTCGGGACCCGAAAGCGGCTGAAAGAACAAACTCCGTGACTGACCTCCAGTTTGCAAAACAACAACAAAAAAGCTTTGCAGTGTACATGATGTTTGGATTTGCTCAAACAAATGCATTGCAGTAAACTTGTATTTGAATTGTTGATTGGAAGAGAGATCTGATATAAAGACAATGTTTTAAAGAGCTTCACGTACCACCTTTAATTTTTTGGGACTTTTTTTTTTATGCCAGGCATATTGGGTGTGATGCATGATATTCTCATGATATTCCTGTTATTCCAGGAGGCCAGCTGACCTTTACTCCCCTTCTCCTGAGTACGTGGTGGAATTAATTGTCTTAAATCAGTTTATAAGTTCATTTGAAGTTTCCAAGCGCATTCAGAATTGAGGTGTGTGGAAGCAGACAAATGAAACCAATAAAACCAAATTCTGGAGAAAAGATAAAATTATTTGTGCAATTAAACTTTCTTTCTGAGTACAGTTAACATATAATAAATGATTTGTAGTTGTAAATTTAGACGTCAGCTAATCTGTTTTTCCTCCTCAGTTTTCCCTAGCTAAGCATGTGTTACATGCTCTTTCTGCAGGCTGATACAGTCTCATTTTTACTTGCTTGTAAGATATGCTTGCAAGGCGGAGACCTCTGATGGCTCGCTGGTGCTCTGCCTGTAGTTCCTCGCTCTGTCCCGGAGAAGCACGCCCGGGTAGGTCTCACCCCTTGCCCCGCCGCTGGGAGGGCAGAGCTGGAGCAGGTGGTGACCCCGTGGCTCTCGGCCGCTCCTGCTGGGGACTCCGCGGTCAAAGTCCAGCCTCCCTGACAGCTAAAGAGGGGTCAGGCTTTGTAAACAGATCCTAAACATATGTGTGCCTGCGCAGGGAGGCACGGGGAAATTAATTTGATGATTCAGCAGAATTTTCCCAGATGCTTCTGTTGTAGCGTATCTGAGAACTGTTTATACACACGTACATCTGCCTCCCTCGTTCTATGACTGTATCCTCCAGCACGACCCCGCTGTGCCTTGGCAACCTTACTGCTTAACACCTAGAAACCTTCGCGCTAAGGCTCGTGGTCTAAGCCTGCAAAACCTGTTAATTATAATATAAGATATAATATCATAACCCCTCTTGTGGTTGATTCAAACAATTATAACAACCGAACGTTTTATGCTTCTATTATCAGAGGAATGTTTTTAAGCCATGCAATTAAACCGTAGCTGCCAGGTAATCAGAAAAGCATTCCAGTAAAGAGCTGCTTTGGTATCAAGACACAGAAATAAAGGAATAAAAACAGCTGCTGAGAATTTTTTTTATTAATCTTGGATCTGTTCCTTGGATCATTTATTCTTCTTAATAACCGGTACTTTGATTACGAAGGTTACTTGGTACTCTGGCTCAGTAATGCACTGGTGGATGGCACTTACCGGGTATAAATTAGATACAGTATTATCCTCTTCTCTAGGGAGTCTAGGGCTTTTTTGTTTGTTTCATTGGCTTTTTTACTAGATTTCTCTGTCCTGTTTATTCTTTAGTGACTAAAGCTGAAACTGGGAACCTTTGCTCGGGGTGTCCATGTACAGCTGTTGGTTGGAATCTGCTGGCTCTGAATACAAATGGTCACTAACCACTTAGTCGTTGATTTGCATGTGCAAACATTGATTTCCATATTAATGTAATGTTGATGTACTAGAGTAAGCTATGGATTTTTGATGATTGATTTAAGTTGTAATTATTCAGAACAGAAAATAGGGTGTGTGGCTAGAAAATGCAGATTGTTTTTGCATGTAATTTCTTGAGTCATATTGTCAGGTGCTTTTATGAAGATACTCTCAGGAAATTAGTCAAATACAAAGATAAGCTGTACTTAGGGAATGCCTAATTAAGAACTACAATCATAATATTTTGGTCTAAATATTGAAGGAAGCCTCATTAAAGGAATGCAGAGGCTGTTTTTTAGGGTGGCTTGACTTGAGGAAAGCCAAATCTGTCAGAATAAAAAGTTTTCTCCAAGAGCTTTGACTACGCTTCCAAAGTATTTAAAAGCAAAATAGTGCTTGTGCATCAGCTAAACTGATGATTATAGCACCAAAATGGCAAATGGTTCAACTGTGGCGTGTTCTGGGGGTGTAAAGGTCCCCTAACACCGCAGTGAAGTGGGGCGGTGGGATCTTGCTTCTGACTCTGCCTTCTGAACCTACATTCTCCAAAACAACGCCTGAGCCAAGCTTTCATTTTTTTTTTTTTAATTTATTGCCTGTCCATTGCACAGTGGTAAAACTGAAAACAAGAGTGCTGTACACATCCTCTGCTGAGAGTGAGTGGGCACTGGCTGCTGCCCGCTCCCCCGAACCAGGCAGCTCCAGCCGCCGAGCTGCCCGTGCTGGGCCTCTCTCTGCAGGCTCCATTTCCAGCTTTGGTCTCTGAGATTATTAGGAAAATACTCTTCATTATATGTTTGTTCAGTGCCAAGAGGAACAGGATTCCCACCCTGACGGGCATTTCAAAAATACTTCCAGTGCTTCTGTAAAACAAATATTTTTATTGCTGCTCATAATATCCCTCAAAACACCTGGTTGTAGACAGTATCTGCTCCCTCAAAGTAATACCACAATTTTGGTTTTAGCTTTTTAAGATGAAGAAATCTTTGTGGAATATCTGCTTAAAACAAGTGCAGTCTGCGGCAGTCACGTGCTGAAGCACCACTGCGTTCCCTTTCCTAGAACATCGCTGCGGAGCTTTTCAGGTTGCTTGCCTTGGTGTAGGGTTTTTCTTCCTAAGGATGGAAGAACAAGATCTGAATTTTGAGTTGGTTTTTAAACCTACCTGGCATAACCAAAATAAGGATGATCACACTTCACAGACGCTTCCTAAACAGATATCTTCAAGTGGGTTTTGTTATCTGAGCATCTTATCCTCTGTGCGCTAATCTGCTGGGAGGGCACTTCTGCTGGTTCAGGTGGAGGATGCTCCTAGGAGGAGCATTTCGTGTTGGTGTTCCCTGAGCGCTGCTCGGAATGACCAGCGTGGTTGTGGAGCAGCTTGTAGGCACGTCTGACTTGTTCAAGCCAGACTGGTGTGAGCCTGCCTCTACCCAAAATCTGTAAAAGCCCACGCTGCTGTGATAACCAGCCTCGGAGAGTGCCTGGGCTTGGCTCTAACATGTCCCCAGCACTTGTGATTTGATCTGGTTCATCGCTGGCCAACTTGCTTGAATTTAACCTCAACCTGCAATGGACTGTAGAGGCACATCTGAAGGCCTTTCTCGTCTATTTGGCCTACAGAAATACAGTGAGAGGAGGCTCTGCCCAACAGATTGAGACACCATTCGTGTGCATTGGAAAACAGCTCTTAAACGTCTGGTGGTTACAAGATACCCTACTTAGAAGAGAACGACTTAATTTTCTGTTCTGAATGTTTTTCGGTGTTTTACAAAATCTGGGAGTTCCCAATATTTATAACATACTTGACTGAAAATTCACTGCTCCTTCATACTCGGTCCCTCACCGGTGGATAAACCGCTTCTCTTCAGGAGAGACCTGGAGATTCCCCCTACGCCCCCAGGGCTGCCGCAGCAGAACGTATCCAGGCACGGAGAGGTGCTGTGCAGGAGGTACTTTAATTACAAGATCATTTCATTAATGGCTTAAGATGTTCTCCACAGAACTATGAATAACTGGTATGCAAAGCGTTTCTTCTGGGGACAGTTGTTAACGATTGTCATGGGCTTCAGATAGGGAAGATAATTATATTAGGATAATGTATTGGTTTCCTGGCTAATCACAGGCAATTTGCCGTGGTTTTAATAACTATGACTTGTCTTTTCAGACCCAATGAGGTAACGTAGAGGCACTAGATAAGAACTTTATCTAGTAATTCAATATATCCCATGCCTATTATCTCCTTTGTGGCAAGATCTGTGTAATGTGAAGCATTTTAGCTTGAATAGAAGATTCCATGAAGTTATTAGAATTAATTTCCATAAACAGCTTTGTACTGAGCTTTTTGGGGAAAAAATCCTGGAAGAACATGAACAAAATATTTTCTGGTCTAGGTTTCAACCTACATTTCTGAGTGGTCCAGTAGTCATAATTTTCTGCTTCCACTTGTGGCTGCTGTAAAGAGGGTTGTATGCATTCACACGAGACGCAGACAGCTGTTCCTTATCCATTGATCTCACAGGCAGTATCACATGAACACACATGGACAGACAAAATTTTTCCTGGTTATGTCTTAACATGACTAGTCTGCAGTAAGGTGGGTGAAGAAAAGGTAAGGAACTGGAGAGAAGAAACAAGAATTATTTAAAAAAAAATCCTAAAACATGGTGATGAGACATCTTTGCTTAGCTCTAACGCTACCTAAAAGCCTAAGCTTGGTTTTTAAATGCCATTGGATAACAGCTAGAAGATACCAAAATTTAAAATATTTATAGCTTCCTGTTGATGTTATTTTCCTTTTAACAAACTATAGGTATGCTAAATGATATTATGTGTTAATTATGATGTTTTGTATGCAAAGGACATTCTCGAATATTTTGGAAACACTCAAATGAAACTGACATTTTCTGCATAAGCTCAGTAGAGAAAGGGAATGAGATGAATGAGATAGCTGCAATGTAGGTATGTGACGTGTCTGTTTGCAGTCAAAAATCCTCAAAGACGAGCAGACCTTGCTCAGACTGGGTAAGTCTGGCCAACGGACACCCCAAAGAACAAGAAACCACATGCTGTATTAAAATGACCTGGTGTAATTAAAAAAAAAAATCTATTATTTTGGGTTGATAATCAGTGTGTTATGGATTAAGAACTGGTGAAAAGGGGAGAAATCTTGGTTTTATGTGAAACTGGTTTCCAAATTCTAATACTATGCTTAAAACTAGCCAGTTTGCGGAGTGTGAAACCATTTAGCACATCCTCCTCGCTCTCCTCCAAAAAGCCGTCAATTCATCAGCCTCTTATGAATTTGTAGCTGTGATTCGCGGCGCGGACGGGCAGTAGGTGGAGATGGGCACTGCGGAGCGGGGTCCGTCCGAGCAGGCTCCGCTCCCGCCTCCCGCCCGGCTGGCAGAGGGTGGCACCGGCCGCGTGCCCTTCGCCTCTCTGGGGTCAATGTAGGGTTGTGCTCGCTGCCCGCCCCGCGGGTTCCCCTCTACCATGGGCTAAACTGCTATTTGCTGTGAGTATCCAAACACGAAACCAAAAGGTAATTTTGCTTTCTCAAATAACACAGATACTCTCACGCTAGTCCTTACTTCTCTTTAACTGCAGTGAAGAAATGACATTCAGCCCAGACAAAATGCAGTAAATAAAATACATATATAACCGTTCCACAGCTCCTCATTCAGAATAAATCACAGGTCATTACCTTTCCCTGTTGAGTTACAATAGTCGTAACAGCCCTACAGCATATTATTGTTAGCCGGTTATTCTCTTAGCTCTTGTAATTACCCTTAGCTTTTGCTGATGCTTGCAAGAATACTTCCCCCCTGCTTCAGCAGACGCTATTCCTCTGCAGTGTGAGGGGGCATTTCCTGGGTTTTTTCACTTTTTTTGTCTTTTTGTTGTTGCAGTCTAGTGTGTATGAGCTAAAACCAGTATGAGCCACCACGGTCTATGCCAAATGAGGCAGCGCGACCTGCTTAGGCACCGCGCCATAGCCGGTGCATCGCACCAGCTCTTACCGAACCCCTGTCCTGGGGACGCTGCCTGCCCGTGGAGGTGATACGTGCATCCCCCTCGTTAAAGCAAAGCAGGGGCTGTGCGGTCTGTGCAGGAGGGGCTTTCATGCCTTTTTTGTGACACAGCGTGTAAAATATTCAATTTTGGGAGGGCGGGTTTGGGTGTGCTGGGCCCACTCCTCTGGCCGCTCCCGGTGTGGGGAGCGTGCTTATGCACTTCGGACGGACGGTGGTGTGTCCCCGCACCTCGGTGTCCCACGGACAGGACTGTACGGTGTGGGGAATGGAGGAGGAGCGGGCTAGGAAACTTGTGCTGTTTGCTTTACTGCACGTGGAACCAGCGGGATCGGGGTTAGTCCCTTTCTCCAACAGGCGGGCGTAGATTTTGAGCTAATAGAAAGCAATACCTTCCAGAAATGGATTAAATATGGAAAACAAAGGGGCAAAGTTAATTGAAAAGGAATGTGACAAATGAGCTTTATAATGAATTAGAAAGGCTTTCTCACTTGCTATAAACAGAAAATAGAAGAAAAAAATGATAATACGCATTTTTCCAATCATGAGATGTAAAACACAATTCTGCAAATACCTAAGGAAAAACAGTGTCAGTTTTGGATTAGTGGGTAATGATACAGTTGTTAATAAAAGCGTGCTTTGTGTGGCTGCACGTCAGATTTTCAGCAAAATACTCCTGCAGGTATTTTTATGCATATTAACATGGAAGAAAACACAGAATTTTTTTTTTTTGCGCTTTTTCATAAAACCCCATTTTGTCCAGTAATGTTCAGTGGATGTTTCTATGAGGGACAAATATAATTATTTTGAATGCTATCACTGAAAAGCCTCTAACAGGCTAAATTTGCATGTGACACAGTACCCACTAGAAGCAATTTTGCATGTACTGATCAGACAGGTGATTCTTGTGCTAAGCCAAACCAATACCAGGAGAATGAACTTTTAAGTAATACTAAGACTGTGAATAACGTGCTAGTTATAGCCTCTGCATCTGGTATCCTTTCAGTTCAAGTTGTGTGCAAATACAGAGGCTATAATAATTCCCGAAGAATTATTTTTGTACAGTTTGTTCCAGCTTATAGGTTGGCTAATTTTCATCCTAGAACAGCTGTGGGCCACTATGAATTTTCCCAAACAGATTTTTCAAATTAGAGCTTAAAAAAATGCACTGCACGTAAGTCTAGTTTGCATATTTCTTTGAATAATGTAGTAAGCCACTTAATTATACATACATACAGATAACATATCTAAATATAGAAGCACTCCTCTGGAGGTTTATCTTGGGAAACTTGCAAAATGCGAGAGGCCACTGCAAACAGTTACTCCTTATCTGAGGATCTGCCCTGGAAATGATCAAATCTTCCCATTTCAAAAGCAGGACCTTTGAAGCTTCCAGGAATACACCTGGAAGCAGTGGTTCTTGCAGGAGCTCAGCCCCTCCCCGTGTTAGGCCAGAGGAAAATCCCATTACTCCATCCCACTGATGGGACTCGCATGGACCATTTTCTGCGTTTTTGGGCACTGGAGCAGATTGTGGGGGACGAGCACTCCCCGGCACCGCGGCCTCGCTCCCCCAACCCATCCCTATCCCATCCCAGCTCCATCCCCACTCCCACTCCCTGCTCAAACCTTTTTTTCTTCTTTCTGTGCAGAAAGGCACAGTAAGAAAAGGCTACGTTCTTTCACACAGCCAAGGTTTCCGTCAGTGCCTATCCCAGCGAGTTTGTCATTATGTCTGTGGCTTTACAAATTCACCAGTTGGAAAAGCGGGAGCCTAAACTTTGTTTAACGTTAACCGTCCTTGTATCTCCCGTGCTTTGAAACCTTAAATCCACCTTTTTGGAATGAAAAGTAGCACTTTGGCTTTCCTCGGTTCGCATTCTGTAGCTTGAAGTCCCCATTCATCTCGCATTTCTGTTCTGAAATGACACAGGGTAAGTGCTGAGGTGTCAGGAATAATTGCTTTTTTGTTAATGTGTGCCTAGCTCTGTTGTTGAGTAACTAAAAATTAAAATTCAAGCTTGCTTAGAGCGCCGAGCTTCCAACTATCACAAAAAAACTCATTAAACTTGCATGCTACCAATTGAAACAGGTTTTGGCAGGGAATCGGAGTTCCACATAAGTCTATTTTTTTTCCGCTCCCCAAGTGTTAAAATTTATATGCAGTTTTACATTAGTGAGGAAGATGCCACGAGCAATATTGATGTGAGAAGCCAACCAGGAAGCGGGCTCTGCTGGTAACAGGGGTGAGCGGGCAGCCGCTACGTTACATGTAATAAAATGTTGGCTTAGTGAGTGATTTAAACTGAATGAATCAGTTAGAGTGACCATTCAGAGCCAAACCCTCTGGTTTGGTTTGGTTTGATTTGACCTTTCAAAACCAGTTCTCCAGTTGTTTGTTAACCCAACATGTGTTTTGTTCCTAGCATAGAGAGGCGGCGTTTTTTTTCCCGATGAGCAAAATATGCCCTTAAATAAAGATTTCAAGTTTTCAAATGTAACTGTAGTCCTGTCAATTTGAAAGCAAATTGGAAACTGCTTACTTTGAGAACATAAATTCACATTAGGCATTCTGCTGTCTCTGTGGGTGTATTACTTGCTTTATAGACTGCAGGTATGACTCAGTCTCTTGTTTTCTGATTCAGACAGTTTTATGTGACCCTACTGCAGGCTTGCAACTATCAAAATGATTAGTAGCAAACAAGGAACAAATCTACCAAAATTAAGGCTTTTCAAAGATCACCTTCTAGTAAATCTAGAAATATAGGAGATATAGTTCTCATAATACAGACTCTTTTCTAGACAATATTGCTCAAATGAAGCATCTGAGTTAGAAAACAGTTCATATTTGGTTTCTCTGGAACACGTGTTTGGATGTTCTTCCTCAATTTTAGTTCCATATCTTACGTTTTTAGACCTCTCCTCCCTGTGATACTATTCTGAGCTGTCACAGAGTGACGCCTGACCCCTGCAATTCTGGTCAGTGCTTCCGAAAAAAATCAAATGTTATTGTACTTTTGCTCTTTCTTTGGTATGGACTTAGCGATAAGTATTTTTAGCAATAACTGAAAATAAGTTTTATAATTCACCAGCATCACAGACTGCAAAACCATTCTTACTCCTGTCCGTCATCTTTGGGCATGAGTAAGCCTGAGAATCAGGGCATGCCTTTCCTTTCCTATTTCAAATCCCATAACCGAATCCTCCTGTCAAGGAGATTTAATGGGGAGCTTGTAGCTTGTAAACTGTAAGGCCACAGTTGAGGGAAATTTCTTATATCCATAAAATCTCAGTATATCATTGCTATAGAGAGATTTCTGCTTAAAGCAACTTCTTCTGTCCATCACACCGCGTTGTACCATCTCTCTGTTGGATCCAGCATTGCCCCTTGTAGCCTGCGGAGAGGCACCAGCTCCTCTCCCTCCTCTGGTCCCTGGGGACGGGGGGAACGACCCCGGGGGGATCAGCTCATGCAGCCCTTTTGGGATGAGGACCGCAATCTCAGGCCAGCATCACCTGGAGGTGGTGGAGCCCAGGTTTGTTACAGAGCACAGTTTTCTCTGTCAAACTATGTGGAACAACTGCTCGATCTGGGTGGTGAAAGCACAGCAACGAATGAGAAATATGGCGTAAAATAAAAAAAAAGAGAAGTCAGTCCCATTACTGGGTCAGGTCCTAGCCCGTGCAAATCCATTATCCTCGGTGAACTGCATCGATCTGCACCTGCTTGGGATGTGGCTTCCTGCGGCTTTATTGGTTTCTTCTCCTCTTGATGGTATTGGATTCTCCTCCTTAGGATGAGATTCAGGTGGTTGTATCCCACAGAAGCCTGGAAATGCAGCATAAGTCAGCCCAGTCCTTTGAAGGAGACAGTATGCGTAAAATTATTTATTGAGAGTAAAACATCGACGCACTACTTCAAACAAATCTGTTAATCTACAAATCAAGCGAAGAACTCTGAGAATTAGCTGCTTTATTATAAAATGAGGTATTTAGCCATTTACTATTTACAAATAATTAGGGAAACAAATTGCTTCTTAATCAGTTCAACTGCAAGTAGTTTTCAAAGTCATTTTTTTTGCCATCAGATCCTGAAGCATGTGAATTTATCGCTTATTCCCTCTCCCAGCTTGTGTAAGACTCTCTATTTCCTGGGTGCTCTCTACAAAGGAATGAGGTTGTATCAGCTCTGATACCAGCTGTAGACAAAGCCCCAGGACTCTTCCCTCGGTTCATCCTCCTTCGCTCTGACTCATCATTGCGCAGGTTTGCTGAGGATTTATTTTGATACATCGGTTCTTTTGAAGGATGTGGGTTGTCTATTTTACAGGCGGTGAAGGTAAACATAGCAATCAACAGTCCCATGAGTTAGAAGTATATAGTGACTTTGAGTATTAAGTCCAAGTAACTAATTAGCAGGAAAGGTCCTTCCTTTGGCCAGGAGAGGAGGCTGAGGTGGAGCTTGGCTCTGCAGACTGGGCTCCAGTGGCATTTGAATTAGCCCCACAAGCATTTTCCAGAGGTGATGTGTGCATGGTGTCCCATTCCTTGAGCAGGGGAGACGGGCAGCACCGCTCGTGGTCCCTCCTGTGCCCGGTTGGCTGTGCATGGCCATCCCAACGGGGTACGGGCTGCAGCAGCTGCTTTGCCTTTCCTTGCATCTCGCTGTCTCTCTTCCTTTTAGACTCTGTAGGGACCTTGAGTGGCAAAAAGCAGCATGACTGGGTTTCCCGCCTAGGAGAAGAGTCATATCCTGTAAAAGGAGAGGACAAATAGTAGGATGTCAAGTTTTTGCAAAGCAGCACTCGGGTGAGTTTTGGTAAAGGAAAGGTTTTCCCCTAAAGGGCTCACCTGCCTGCTTGCTAGCAGCTAAACGGGGAGGTGGCTTGGTGTCGAAGTCACCCTGGAGCAGTGAGGGGCACACAGATGGTGCAAAGCGGGATAAAACTTGCAGATGAGAAGGCATGCAGTTTTGGGTTCACTCTTACAGAGAGCGATCGGCAAGGTGTGTGCACGTGAGAGAGCGAGACACCCGGGTTCACCTACCCTCTGCAGGGTTCCCTGTGGAGGTTTCCATCCCAAGTTGCTCTCAGCTGCACAGAGTGGCTGCTGTGCTTTGAATTGATGGCACAGAGGAACTGAAGAAGCAGAATCCATGGTGAGGATCTGAATGAATGGCCTATGGTTTAGTAGTGGTTTCGGCAGCATCAGAGGAGAGCTGGTTCTTCAGTGTAAAGAGTTATTCCTCTAAGTATGAAAGTGTTTGAAATCAGCTGTCACTGTTTCTGATCCATTCTTGCCTACAGGAAAAGGAAAAAAAGGAATTTCTTAGGCAGTAAAAAATGACATGAGGAAAATTACCATTTCTGGTGTGGTTGATCTAATTTCCTACTAGAAAAAGGATCAGAACAGAGATAAAATGCACACCAACAGGGTACATGCAGTCTTGCCTGGGGGTAATCTGTTTAGCTGTTTTATCATACTGCAGCACACGAGGGGTGGATAACATTGTACAAATGGGATGATTTCTTCAAGAATCTAAGTGATGTAATTTAGAAGTTGAAGAATTGCAAGTATGAAGAGCATGTAGTGCTAGTACTAGTTACAGATGCATTTCAGCCTGGAGATTTGGTGGATTCGGTGGGCAGCGTGAGCCGAGCGTTAACGCTCATCCACACCCGGTGCCCGTGGTGTGATGGAGCAACGACTGACGCGTTTCTAGTTTGCGCCCTTCCTTGCGACGCTCGTGAATACAGAGCTGCTCGTAGTTAAACCTACAGTAGGCTGAGTTTCTGCCCTAACAGACAAATGCAATTTACATCAAGTAAAGACAAATGACACACTTCGGGCATTAATATGTGTGAATCACACCCACATCTTGCTGTGTCTACCTGTTAAAATTAAAACCGTGTTTGTGCTATAATACTCAAGTTGCACTTAGTGTTTGAAATCTTTCTGTTTAAAGCTTATCCATCTTTACTGAGGCAAGTAGGGGTTTATAATGAGAGTTTTGGCTTATGTTTTGAAAGAATGCAAATTTGTGAAAGGTCCCTAATGAAATTACATGTGAAAAGTACAAAGGTGATAAAAACCTGTTGAAAAAATCATGCTAATGAGAATAAAATTGAGCTAAGTTTGTTGGTATCTATGCAAAATTCTCAGTATTTTTGTAGGCATACTGCAAGATTTTCATTTATGTGTTAGACATGGCAGAGATCTCTTCTGATATCAAGCCTCTTCCCTGAAGTAGTTGATTCCAGGATTTGACAGATCATTTATGAATAGGGTTACTGTGCATTTGGTCCCTGGACACCTGTCAGAAAGGGCATGGCCTCCAAGGGGCCAGCGGCCCTCCTGTGAGCACCAGGTGGCTGCCCACCCATTCCCTATCCTCCCAGATTTTTGACTTTTCCTGTATTTATCTGCTCTTCATCCTGACCACTGTCTTTAAACATTACGGGTGGAGCTGTGTGCCCGTAGCTCCCAGTGAGGTTATTCTTGGTTTCTGGACTCAGAATCCACTCTGTTAGCACCAAAAGATATTTTTTGATTGAGTTTATTCATTGACAGAGGTAGCCATATGACTTGAAATGATCAAATAGTGCCTGCCAATGACCCAGTAATGAATTATTTCTCAAAGTTTACCCTTGAAATTTCCTCTTGGTGCCTTACAGTCAGAACTGTCTTTGAATGCCAGTTACTTTAGAAGGAGCTAATAAGAAAACCCACCCATTATCGATGCAACATATGGTCTACTAAGTCCCAATGCTGGGAGAACTCATGCATCAACTTTTGTTCGTATTTTTTAAAATATGTTTGAACCTTCAGTAGAGACATGGGGAATAATGAGAACTGCAAATGCAGAACCCTCTGCAGCTTTAGCTATCTTCTGAAATTAGTCTTTGTTTTGGCTTTGCCCCTCTCTTGTCTTTTAATAAAATATTTTGACTTTGTAATGTGCTTTCCTTTGGACAAATGCTTGATATTCAGTGGTGCTTTGACTTCTACCGGAGACATGTCAGAAAATCAGAACTCAGCCGCAGTTACTGCGGTGTCACAATGTATGAGCATCTCCCTCCCTTGTCTCTGGTTGATAGTTCAGTGTATATTTAAACTTTCATCAACATAAAATCAGCATGATAAATTTGTAATAATCTGCATGTCATTAGCACATTTTAATTGTCAGGACTTTGTGAACAAAAGGCTTCTGAGCACAGACATATTTCAGCACGGTATTTACAGTGAATATCCATAAATATTGGACCTTAATTTAAGATTGTGCTAAAGGGTTGATTTTTTTGTTTTAAATGACAGATAATCCTCTAATGATTCACCCAGGCAGGAGCAGAGTACAGTAATAGAAGGTCGCGGTATGAAAACTCTCTCTTTCTCTCTGTTTTTCCTCTCTTGGCCGTTACTCTTGGTGGTTCACGTGTCTGCAGGAGATGCGCAGGCCCTCGGTGCAAAGCGGGCAGGAGCAGCTGCCCTGCTGGTGTCCCAGCTCCCCTGGGCCTGCTCCTGCCTGCTCCTGCCTGCTCCTGCCTGCTCGCTGCTGCTGGGGCTGAGCAGGAGGCTGCCGGCAGCTGCTTTGGTTGCGTTGAAAGAGAAGGATGGGCTGGCCGGGATAGTCCCTGGCAACAACCCTTACCTTTCGCTTTTTTATTTTTTTTGTCTGGACAGAGACAGAAATTTCCATTTTTGTTTTTCCAAAGCAAAATGCTGTTAGGAGCCCATTATGATAAACAAACCTCTGAAATCTGGAAGCATTCATCTATTTAAAAAATTCTTTATAAAAGTTATTTTTTCACCTTTTGTACCTCTCAGCCAGATCAAGAATATACACACGAAACAGCTCAGTGAAATCAGAAGTAAAGCAGTTGTTAATTAAATGGATGTTTTTATAGCACAATACATTTAGTTGTATAGATCAAACATTTATTGAATGTCTATAATGGACAGAAATAAAACTTGATTTAAAATACCTAGATTTACAAGTGAAAAAGAGGGAGGAATCTCATACTTTGGGCTATTATTTTGGTTTGGTTTTTTTTTTTTTCTCTGCTGCTTTCTAGAACAATTTGTAAAGTCATGTCTAATATAGAAACTGAGAAAAAAAAATGGCAAAGCAAATCAGGGGTTTCTTGGCTGACGTCAGTAGAAGGTAAAGCTTCCGTGGTGTTAGGAGGTTGTGACGTCATCTCAACTGCTTTCAAAAAATCTGCACTTTCTTTTCCATATCGACAGTGGGAATCAAACCCAAAAAGTTTTGCCTTCTTATAACTCAAGACCCTTTCCAGTAAATGCTTTGTCCCACAGCTCTGTCTGCGTTTCACAAGCAGTATTTTTGACGCTTTGTCTAGCTGTGTATTTCTCTTTTTCGCGCAGCTTTTGGTGTCTCCTTTGGTTTTATTTTGCAAAGCTCATGCCCAAAAGCGCACTGGGAGGCATTTGCAGGCGGAGGTACCAGTCGGAGCCCTCAGCCTCCACCCGCGGCACTGGGGAAAGCACTTGGCTCCTGCTCCACAGCCCCTGCTCCGTCGGCCCAGGCAAGCCTTCCTCTGACGAGTGACCTTTATTGGCTTGCCCGTCAATATACAAACAGGCATTTAATTCCCCCTTATTTATCCTGAACGAATGGCCTGCTTTCAGCTCATTGGCATTCATTCATTATCCAGAACAGGTTCATTATCTAGGATCAGCCTGTTGATTTCAGTGAGATAAAAAACTACAAATCTGCCTATGAGAAACTGTAATTTTAAAGATGGTGGTTTTAGGGTCAACAATCAAGTCCTGCTTCTGCTTCTTAGTATGGCAATATCAGGAGAGAGACTTGGGGAGGACAGCAGAAGCAAAGCAACAGTAAGAGGAGAGGGTTTATTTGGGGTTGTTTTTCACTATTGTTGTTAAAACATGGCACATTGACACGTGTAAGAGCAGCCTGACCAAATCCCCTTCCCAGCTGGCAGGTTTTCTCAGTCCTCAACAGCAGGCAGAGTTAGGAAGGGGGTGGAAGCTGAGGATTAAACCGTGTCTTGGAGGGGAGTATCCCACCTGAGGTCAGGCCGCAGCTCTTGTGATCTCGTGTGAATGTAAAACCAGATGAAAAGCAGGTTCTCCGGAGCTGCAGCTTCCAGCAGACAAAAGGACAAGGCTTATTACCTTTATTGTCGGGGCTATATGTAAAAAAAAACCCAACACAATGGCTATCTTTTCACAAATTTCTGCAGCATCTCATTTTTCCATGCTTTTCTCTCTCTGAAAGCCTCGTTAGGACCTCAACTTTCCACAGCATTCAGAGCAGAGAGAAAGTGTAAGAAATAAAGTCTGCTGCCCGTTAGCGTTGCCTGCCGGAGGACTGACCTTGCCGGCCTCCTCTGGGCGAGCTGGGCTGCTGCCGCCAGCGCTCTGCGTAACGCCCTGGCAGGGGCAGGAGTGCAGGGGGTGGGCACCTCAGCCTTCGCACGGGGAACATAAACGTTGAATTTGGTCCTAGGTCAGGATCAGACCGGTTGAGTATCACGAAGTTCACTAATGGAGACCCTTTCTGAAAATTCAGTGAGTGAGGCCAGGAGCATACATCTTAAATAAGATTAAACTCGTTATTTATCTTACAGATGCAAATGTGAAGTATATTATCTAACTTAGACTCTGAATTTTAAATCTCTCATGTCTGACATTTAAGTATATGTCCTCTCCCTTGTTGAGACTACATTATTCTCATATCATAGATTTATGACAAAAAGACATCTCCTATATACTTGATAGCTGCTTTGCATATTATGCCATTGAAAGTTGGAATAGATGAATAGATTTAATAAGAAGCTGAATGTATCACCGTAAAGGAGCCAAGTTATGACAGCTGAAAAGCACAGTAAAATTGGAAGAGTGTGGTGAGACGGGGCTTATCATCTGCTAAAGATGGATTAGAAATGGAGCTGTAGACACACATATGCAGGCATACACACATGCACAAACTCCCCCTGCTTTTCTGGAGAACAAGGCACCCAAATTGTAATCATCCCAGCAGCTGGTACTTTCCCTTGATAATATTGACTATTTGATTGGAAAGCAGCTCTTTGTTTTCAGTTAGGAAAAAGAAAGAAATTAATCTGGTCAAAAGTAAAGCATATTGAAAAGCTGACACTGTGCTTTAAGATTTGGGCTTATGGGATGTTTAAAACTTGATTATTCCTTCCGAAAGCTTCAGGCTGATATTGACATTGAACGGGAACGGTGTGGCCAGCAGGAGCAGGGCAGGGATCGTCCCCCTGTGCTGGGCACTGGTGAGGCCGCCCCTCGAATCCTGTGCTCAGCGCTGGGCCCCTCACCCCCAGAAGGAGCTGGAGGGGCTGGAGCGTGGGCAGAGCAGGGCAGCGAGGCTGGGGAAGGGGCTGGAGCACAAGGGTGGGGAGGGGCGGCTGGGGGAGCTGGGGGTGCTCAGCCTGGAGAAGAGGAGGCTGAGGGGAGCCCTCATCGCTCTCTGCAACTGCCTGAAAGGAGGCTGGAGCCGGGGGGGTCGGTCTCTTCTCCCCAGGAACAAGTGATGGGACGAGAGGGAACGGCCTCAAGCTGCGCCAGGGCAGGGTTAGGTTGGGTATTAGGAAAAATTTCTTCCCCAAAGGGCTGTCAGGGCCTGGCACAGGCTGCCCAGGGCAGGGGCTGAGTCCCCATCCCTGGAGGGATTTAAAAGCCGGGGAGATGTGGTGCTTGGGGACATGGTTTGGTGGTGGACTTGGCAGTGCTGGGTTAGCGGTTGGACTCGATGATCTTAAAGGTCCTTTCCAACCTAAATGATTCTATGAATTCATTGCCCATTGACTTCGAGGAAAAGAGGGTAAGTCCTCAATAGACATCCAGCATTTTATGTAATTAATGATCAATGTTTTATTAAAAATGTAAGTAAATTTAATGAAAATAAGTACAGCTGGTACTTGGATAACAAAAAAAGTTCAAATAATTAATTGTTATTTCAAGGTGTGGATCTTGAATTACCAAAGTACTTCAGCACTCCCTTGTTTTGTATTAGTACTTGATTTGTACTGATTTCAGCATTTACATAAAATCTGGCAGGTCATTAATTCCCATTCTGAGCGCGTCCTTCTGCACAGCTGGAAACAGAGTTCAGGGACAAGGACGAGCTGTGGTGTAGCTGGAAGCATCCTGACCAAGGCAAGAGCAGCTCCTGACACCCACCTGGGGCCAAGAGATGCCTTGAGTGTTGTTCCTGCTTCGCTCTCCAGATATAAAACCAGTGACATTATATAATGGTTTAGACTGGCCCAACATGAAATCTGTTTAGTTTTCTTGCAGAAACAAAACAAAAAATGTTGTTGTATTTTTTTTCTCTTTTGTAGCATTTTAAGAACAGAGGCAAATCAATGAAAGGGAAATTCTAAACTTAAGAACCATTATAAAAAAACAAAACCCCTGCAGCTTTCCCATGCTTATTTCTTATTAATCCATTTGTTAATCAATTGTTGACCCTTAACCAAGATGTGTTTTTTATATCTGCGTTCAAACATTTCCTCTGCCTGAAGTCCGTGAATGCATTTCTTGTACATCATCTCTGTGCGTCCCCCAAAAAGGGGGAGCTTGTGGGGAATTTGCTTGGCCACTGCCACAGAGAGCGTGGGGGTTGTTAGAGCACTTATGCAGGGAAGGGACACTCCATTTCCCGCCCCAGCAAATATTCAAGTATACGTCTTCAAAGATAATGGCTCAAATCAATCAAAGCTCGCCTGGATTTTCTCTATGCAAAGGTGAGTCTATGTGGTAAAGGCGCTTTGCCCTTCCCTCTCCATGGTGCAGAGCCTGGAGGTGCTGGGTTACGTGCACAAATGTCTCTGTGTTTTCCTGAGCTCTGTGGATTTTTCCTAACAAGAAAACCAGGAATTTTTCCATTTCCATCTTTGTGAATCAGCAAGGTCAGGTTTTATTTTCATCTTGTATATTCAGGGAAGAGGCACGTGGTGCTGTGCCTGGAGCATCTGGACTTCACCGACCTGATCGTTGATTCGGTTCCACTTGCACAACTTGCCATGGAAGAGGAGCATATGGCCATTTTCTTCCTCATTATCCACTTGGTCCAGGTTGGATCCGCTAGGAATCTTTAGTTTTTCTACAGACAGAAAGAAAAGATGCTATTGCAGAGAGAGGCGGCAGCCAGCGGGATGCGATGGAGATTATGCTCGCGTGCATAGAGGAACTCTGCTTAGTGCTTCATTGTCATTTTCTCCCTCAAAATTAGAAATGACAGATGCTGTTCCTTAAATAGTATTTGTTTTATCCGCACACTCGTTCTGTTGAAGGCAATCAAGCCGAGCGGTTTGTAAGCGTGTGTTTTGGCACGGTTTGCCGTGGGGCTCTCCGTGTGCCTCTCGGGGAGGGGTTGGGATGTGCACGGGAAAGCAGGCTCAGAGAGATTTTTCCTCGTGCAATAACATTTAATTCCCAGCGTGGGCACCACGCTGTGCTGAACACAGAAATTGCTCTAAAGGCAGACTCGGGTGACAGCGTGCTGTAAGGTGATTGTGCACTATTCGACTTTACACCAGTTTGACTTTTTGCTGGAAAAGTAATAATTTAAAGAATTTGAAGAGTATAATGCAGGCGGTGAGGAATTTTGAACTGCCCGTGTTGTGACTGATTATAGGTTCACTCCCAGTTCACGCGTTCTCGGGGTATTTCTTTGATGTCAATGGAATTGCAAGGACATAAAACTGCTGTGACAGGAGACTGAAGCCCTTTGTAAAAATGAGCGATCTTGACCGAGTAACTGGTACATCTGGGCGAAAATCCTATCCAGCTTGGTCTGCTCCTTTTCCCTTTAGAATATAATTAGAAGTAGTTTTCTGTTGTGCCAAAAATTGAAGGTTTCAGGAAGTATCTTGTTCTGGTGGGGATTAAAACCCCGACCTTTTTATGCCACCTGGAAAATGAGGAAGGAGTAGTTTTGGTTTGCGTGGTGGGAGAGGTGGATGGTGATGAGCAGTTGCACAGCCACACTGTGCTGACAGTGGGATGTACCACGTGGAGCAGTGCCTGGAAAATGGTGGGATATCATAGAAAAAAGACCTTTAAGATCTTGGTCCCGTGGAGCTGCTGATAGACAGGTCAAAGCATGGACTCAGAGCTGGTCTCCACTCTGCAAAGAGTCTGATCAGAAATCCTGCCCTGGATTTGAGAACCATTTTCCAGCAAAAGCTTCACTGAGCCGATGTGTTTCTACAGTAATTTTTTACTTTGAGGAATAAGCATTTTCTGATGGAAAAAGCACTTTGCAGGAAAATTCTTGATGAGAAATACTTTGCAGTGTTTGAGAAATGCTTTGCAGCACTGCTCCCTTAGAGCTCCCGTTCCTAGCCAGCTGGTCTCCATTGTCAGTATTCAGCCGTTCCTTTGAAACAGTACATGACATTTTCAAAGATAAAAAGAAAATTTTATGCATTTGTAATTTAATTGAGAGCTGAACAATGTATAATGTCACAAGTGGTGATATATGCAAATGAGGGTCTATACCTGAGTCTTTGTAGAGTGATGTTTGCTCTATTTTTGCTAATGGCTATGCTATTAAAAAAAACCCTAAATGTACGGGGTGGGGGCCAGGGGAGCCCCCAACCACCCACGTCTCCTCCGGGTGTGAAATGGGTGGTCTTTCCTGGGCTCCGCTTTCTGCCTGGTGCGGGATTTGGAGGGGAGGAGGCGGTTTCATGGTCCTGGAGAAGCTGCCCGGGGCCAGCTGGGTCCCATTTGATGGCTCTGGCCATGGGCAAAGGGGTTCCTGAGGGGATGCAAACTGAGGCCAGTCAACTTTTTGGAGCAATGTCAGCAAAATTTTAAAATAATCTTTGTTGTGAGCGTAGCGACGCAGCCGACCGTGCACAGGCAGGAATAGAGGATGGCAGTAGCTTAAAATCTGTGTGTGGTAGGGGGAAGTGCTAATAAAACAGAATCATTTTACTAGAGAATGTTTTCCAACAAAATCTCTGTTATGTGGAGAAAAACTGTTCCCTATTGAAGCTCGTTTGTAGTCATGAGTTGGGGCTTTAGGATTTTTAACCTTTTTGTCACATCACTCCAGCCTGCAATGAAAGTCTCACCCCGGAGGCAAAACCACCATTGCATTAAGGTGAGCGCATTAATCCCGAGAACTAACGAGTTCCCGAGGACTACAACGCGGTGGCATCTGCTCAGCAAACCAATTTAAATTCTTCCTGTTTTTTGATGGGTGCGAGACCAGGATCACCGACTCGCCTTCTGGGAGAGGAAAGCGGAATGACGGTCCTTACGCTAAATCAAACCCCACTTGACGATTGCACATTTTGATTAGAAAAACCCAACCAGCGCTACCGTAAGCTGCTTGGCAGTCATAAGATCATACACTTAAGACATAATTGTACAATGAGTAGATGTTTCATTTACATGAAAGCCAAACAACTCAAATCCGACCCCCGGTCTTCTTGTTTGATTAACAGTAAAAGAGGCGCCTTGGGGCTCACGATGGAGCCGGCCGGAGCGGGGGGAGCGTGCTGCAGCTGCATTCCCAGCGAGCAAAGCACAGAACGCTCCTGCGGCAGAGGCGAGCAGCAAACGCCTTTCTGCGACAGGTGGGTGGCTGTCTTCAACTCAGAACAGGCAAATGCAGACAAAAACCTTACTTTTTGTGCCTGTGGCAATCCCAGTAAAATGAAATGATATATTCCCGTCATAAATATTATTGTTTCAAAGCTATTTCTGCTTTAGGGCTACGTCATTCTGCTTCCCCTTCCCACTGGAGTCCATTATAGATAACCTTATTTGTGTACGTATTTTCGGTTTCCTAGCAGTAAAGCACCTCGAGAATAAAAGGAACAAACGAGCAAAACGAACAGAAGTTCAAAACGAAGGCGGCACTCTGATGGGAAGCTAAGCTGCTCTGACTGCTTAGCATTCATGCTATTTATTCCCCCAGTTTGCTGTGGTGGCTGCCTAAGAGTTCCTGAATCATGGAATTAGTCAGATGGTTCTTGAAAGTTGGTTATTGCATTTTAATGGCCTTCTATCTTTGTTTACCATAAGAGTTCTCCTGTATAAGATGCTGGCTGAAGGATACACGCACATCCAGGTGAAATCAGATTCATATGTAAATACTGACGTTCTCCGGAGGGTTTGGGGAAATATCATACAGTATTACACAACCCGGGATGCACAACGCCGCAAAAGGGGCAAATGCTACCGTAGCTGCAAAAGCAGAGACAGCTTCCCAGCCAGCGATAAGAGGATTAGGGAAAACATCAACAACTTTGAAAATCTGAGATTACAGAAATCTTGGACTCTCAAAGATAGCACGGGATCCAACTGGAGGCCTAAAAATACTCCTGCTTACTGTGCCGCACAACGCAGCAAACAGCTTTCACGCCGCGCTGCTTGTACCGGCTCTCAGTTATTTGAACAGCGTGGGCTTACAGGCTGCGTGAGGGCGTCCAGAAATCGGCACGCACATAAAGCCCGAGCGAGGGCTTGGCCCTGCCCTCCCTGCAGCGAGGCGAGGAGGGTCAGAGCCTGCAAATGCTGCGGGAGGGCTGCAGGGCAGCACCTCTTGGGCGGGGGTTCAAGCCCAGCTTTGTCCAGCAAAGTTTCTGCTCCACTGCTGAGAATCATAGAATCATAGAATTGTTAAGGTTGGAAAAGACCCTTAGGATCATCAGGTCCAACCGTTAACCTACCACTGCCAAGTCCGCCACTAAACCATGTCCTCAAGCACTGCATCTACCCGTCTTTTAAATACCTCCAGGGATGGGGACTCAACCACTGCCCTGGGCAGCCTGTGCCAGTGCCTGACCACTCTTTCAGTGAAGAAGTTTTTCCTAATATCCAACCTAAACTTTCCCTGGTGCGGCTTGAGGCCGTTCCCTCTCGTCCTATCACTTGTTACTGGGGAGAAGAGACCGACCCCCACCTCTCTACAACCTCCTTTCAGATAATTGTAGAGAGCAATAAGGTCTCCCCTCAGCCTCCTCTTCTCCAAACTAAACAACCCCAGCTCCCTCAGCCGCTCCTCATAAGACTTGTGCTCTAGACCCGAGGGTGCAGGCAGAAGCTTCAGGGGGTTCGATTTGCACACTTCAATGCCAAATGCTTTTGTTCCTGTCCAAAAACATGCTGAAAATTTTCCATTAGAAGTCTCAGCTTAAAAATCCTCCATTGAAATATGGAGCCACTTTATTTTAGGGCATTACTTGCTTTCTGACAAGAGCTTCTCTAAGAAACGATAAACAAAACCCCACCACATAAAGCTCTTAAGAAATTCGTCTTTAATTAGAGGTGCTTTTGGGATTCCTTATTGTTCAGCTGTGCGAGTGCATTAAGTCATTTGCACTATTTTGTTGTACTTATGATGCAACAAATAAGATGACCTATAAAACATCCATTCTATCTGCAAATATTACATGTGACAGACTGTGTTCAGGAGAAGTAATGAGATGTAGTTAGAGGGGAAAAAAGCCTCATTCAGAAGCGAGCCCATAAACTTTTCAACAGGCTTTAATAAAACATAATGCTAGCTTCTCACTGCACCTATCACTCTTAAAACTGTTAAATCTCTATGGGCAGTTTAGCATTTGTCTAAGGGATTGTCTGAGCCTTCACAGTACCTCCACAAATGTGCAAAGAATCACCAATTCCAGCAATTCGCTTCCACGAAAGCTGTTCTCTTCTGACGTTAAGAGCAGGCTATGCTATTTGGGTAGGAAATGGAGGTGTTGAGGCGGTGGGAAGAGGAGCAATTTGTGTGGAGGAGCTTGCTCGGGGCGGCGGTGCTGGGAGCCGGAGGAGAAGGCGGGCAGGGGTGCCTGGCCGTGCCCCCCGTGCTCCCCGTCCTGCCCACAGCCACCCTCAGCCGCCTGCACCAATTCCTCCTCTTCCTCTCATGTCCATAGCATGCAGGAGAAGCCAGAACCGGTTAAGCAAGGGCCAAGGGAAGAGCAGGCTCACCTGCAGCACCTCCCTTGCGAAACATCATGTGGGGGTATGATAGAGTTCCCCTGAATTTGATGGGTTTGTCTAAACTTGCTCCCTGCGCTGCTCTGTAATTGTTTATCCAAATAGTATTGGTTTAAATAATCTCCTGCTCAGAGCTCAGGCTGCCTGTATTCCTGTAACCCTTGCATTACAAAATATTTCAGTGTTTCTACATAAATGTATAAATTAATCAATAAATTAATTCTACATAAGTGTATATAATTAATAATTAAGCGTATTAATCTGGGAAACATTTCCTTTGAACTTTAGGAGTACAGACAGAAGATAAATATCTTCCTATTCCTGAGCATTGTCAGAGAGAGTTTTCTTCTCCTTCCTTCACCCACTTCTGAGGCCGCACCTCGAATCCTGTGTCCAGTTTTGGGCCCCTCAATTCAAGAAGGACATGGAGGTGCTGGAGCGTGTCCAGAGAAGGGCAACGAGGTTGGTGAAGGGTCTAGAGCACAAGTGTTATGAGGAGCGGCTGAGGGAGCTGGGGTTGTTTAGTTTGGAGAAGAGGAGGCTGAGGGGAGACCTTATTGCCCTCTACAATTATCTGAAAGGAGGTTGTAGAGAGGTGGGGGTTGGTCTCTTCTCCCCAGTAACAAGTGATAGAACGAGAGGGAATGGCCTCAAGCTGCACCAGGGAAAGTTTAGGTTGGATATTAGGAAAAACTTCTTTACTGAAAGAGTAGTCAGGCAGTGGCACAGGCTGCCCAGGGAAGTGGTTGAGTCCCCATCCCTGGAGGTATTTAAAAGATGGGTAGATGTGGTGCTTGAGGACATGGTTTAGTGGTGGCCTTGGCAGTGGTAGGTTAACGGTTGGACCTGATGATCCTAAGGGTCTTTTCCAACCTTAACAATTCTATGATTCTCTCCTGCAAAACTCCCTCTCCCAAGCATGAGTTGTATCCTGCAGATGCAGGCTGGTCTGTTGGCGTCGCCAGGACCTTCTGCAGGGCACCCGTGCTGTCGGCAGCGCTCGTGGGCAGGGCGCTGCAGCTCCCGGCCCGGGCTCCGGCACGCCGCTCTTCCCATTCCCTGCCTGACCGGGCAGTTTCCTCGGGAGCCACCAACGGGCTGAGTTTTGCTGGCTTGGGGAAACTTGTCTGTTGTGTTCTTGATTTGCTGCCTTTCTCGTGTGGAAGAGGAGTTCAGTTACCTGACTTTTTATAATTTAGTTCAATATAAGCAGTTTCTAAAAGCTTTGTCCATGCTTTTGGGTCTTGCTGCCTGATTTATGCTCCTTTGGAGTCACTCCAGCACCAACATGCCCTGTCAGGTACCGGCGTTTTGGCATTGGGTTTTGCAAGGGTATAAATCAGTGGCAAAGTGCCCTTGGAAGATGCTTCACTGTCTTCTCCAATGCAGTAAGAGCTCGGTTTGAGATGGATGTTTTATATGAGGAAATACGCTGAAACCCCAGGAAAGCTGGCATTTAATATTCTACTTAGTTTTCCCAAAGGTTTTCTGATGGATTTATGAATTCACCCCTTATAATATGGCAGTGAATACGAAGGTAGTGATCTGCAGTGAACTGTCAATGCTCAGTTCTGGAACTCACTTTAGAAAAACCCCAAAGCCTGTCCTCAGATGACCGAAATAGCTTGAACTTCCCCTGTACACCTGGCTCTTGCACTGTGGCTTGTGCCGGAGAGGCTGCCCGTCTGCCTGGGTAACGAGAGCGTGGCAAGCGTGACCTTGCCTCGGATTTGAACTTTAAGCTGTGTTTTTGAAAGGCCTGTGTATTTTGAAGTTATATATTATTCTCTAAAAATTGCAGGGTACTGACATGGTTTCTCTTGCCTCCCGGTAACTTAAAACAATGCAATTTACTACATTGTGCTCTGCAGTACTCATACAGAAACCAACCACTTTTGATGACATCTTTTGGAGAGCAATTTCCTGTGCTCTGTGGTTTGTTTGTGACGCAGGCAGCGAGCTGCAGTTTTCCGATGAAGTTTGGGGAGCGCAGGCGGTCGTTTGCTCCCCGGGGGGGCTGAGAGACGCGGCGAGGGAGGGGGGTCCCGTCCCCGGTGCCGCCGGTGCCCGCGGCGGGATGGACGGGCTGCGGGGCAGAAACAGCGGCTGCTTCCGAAAATGCCGGTGGGATGAGAGAGCAGCTGTTTGGAGAGAAGCAGCCGTGCCGCAGAGCTGTGATATTCCGCAGGGCGAGGGTGTCAGATGTGGTTTGCCCTTTGGAGGTGATAGTCTGAAGTGAATCATGCAAACTCAGTTTCCAGCGTGTAATTTTCAGACTTTGTTAGAGTCCTAAAAGTACAAAGAAAAGGCAGCAAACTGAGAGGAAGGAGAGTAGTAGAAGATACTGGATCCTAAATTTCAACTGGCTTTATTTACTAAGTTTTTTTTCTTGCTGTGGAACAGTTTTCCTCCTGTCTAAATGTCTTCCCAAGTTTCTGAATATTATGACAGATAGTATCATTTGTACTTTCACCTAATCCATAGAATCAGAGCAAATGTTTTTATCAAATCTTTCTATGGAACAAGCCTACATCAAATATTAAGCAAGTAAGAAGTACAAAAAGGATCCTGCGCTGGGGTTTCCATGAGAGGGGGGATCGTTTTATGGTACAAACTGCATTATATGTTTTAATTTCTTCTCTTTCTGCCACAGAGTTATGGAATCACTGGGAGAGCCTGTTTTATGTGGCTGGCCAGATTCAATAATCTATGTGATCCTCCTTCCTGGACAATCTAGTACCTAAACCGTGGAGGGATCTCAAACTGTGAGCCTGGGAGGGCGGGATGGCTGGGACAGATGGAACACGGTGTGGGTCCCCGCAGCCAACTATCACAACAGATTTCTTGGCTTCTGTTTTAAGTGGCATTAGAAAGTAACAAAGCTGAATATTAATGTTCAAAGTGGCTTTAAATATTGAATTTTAACTTTTTTTTCTTTTTTCTGTTTTCTCTGTGAAAGAGAAGCCGGGTCATTAGGCAATGAGTTGGCTACAGGAGAGCCCAGACCTGGTGCATGCCCGGGGACTGCCCTGACCGCAGGGAGCAGGTTTCTCTCTGGTTGCTGGTGTATATTTGAGTATTTGCATGCAAAGTAGGAGGAGGATGGAATCCATGTTGGTATAGCTACAGATAGAAGTGAGGTTTTCCATACGGGAATGGGATTTTCAGCCCCAAGCCCCTGTTGGGGATTAGGCAGAGGCCGAACCGCAGGTCCCACCTCCCCCCAGGTGCCCTACGCAGCCGGCAGGGGCAGGGGCAGTGGGCAATCCTCTCCAGTCCTGGAAAGGTCTGGTTCTTTCTGCGATTCGTTCACAACGTGCTGATGCTCTGCTGGTCCCTGGGTGCTGCCGGCTGCACGCCGTGGCCTTTGCTGAGGAGTGCCCCCATCGTGGGACAACTCGGCCCAGACAGCTGCCAGGTTTGGGGGCTCGGCAGCTGCCCAGGGGTACAAAACACCATCATCTCCCTTCAGTTTTAACTGTAGCCAAATGGGATTTTTTTTTTTCCTTTGTGTAGCAAGTTTGGATTTTCTTTGCGTAGCATAACAGGAAAGGGAATCAATAAAAATAAATCAACAAATCAGTCTTCCTTAGGAAAGTCCTTCTCCAGGAAAGTTAAAGAACTTGAAAGAAATAAACCCAATTTAAAACCCAACTTCATTTTTCATTGCTGATTCTACCCAAACAAGCTGCAGGCTAAGCAAGTCACATTTTTTCTCCTTCAAATAAACACATCTCTGTGCTTTCACAGAGTCTCAATTTTGATGCAACAACCATTTTTCCTTCCCCATAAACAACGGCAGCCCCTCAAAAGAAGTTTGTAGCCTCTGTGTGGACGGCAAAGGATTTCTAACGCAGCTGTGGCTCAGCCAAGGAGCTGACTCAAATAGAGAGCTGCTTTTCAGTTTCCCCAGTTGTCATGCTGGGCTCCACGTGCTGATCAGATCAAATGCTGAAACCTCACCCTGCTTCTATCTGTAGTTTCCATAGTTCAGCTTTGTGTTCTCTGCATCTCTCCACTATTTTGTAACAGCTGTGCAAAATCACACATTCAAGGCTTACAGGAACCTCTCTTTTACTTATTAAGTTTTTTTTTTTTATTTCATTATAACTTATTTATTGAGATTTAAAGCAGTTGTTATGTCCTTCACATAAAAAAAAATTATGCAGGGAGCTGAAGCAAAAATGCATAATCTTTTAACTAAGGTAGAATTTCACACCTGCACCTCTCATGCATCAGCTCTTCTTGTTTGCCATTACTTAATTGCGGAGCAGGAGCAACATGTTTCAAACCACCTTTAGTAGAACTTGCAAGTCCAAACTTGCCCAGGCCGGTACCCCTGTGCTGGGCACCTAAAAAATGTCCAGCGAAAGATATTTGCTCTCCAAGGAGAATAACAGGGAGAAGGACAAGAGAGAGCCGCAGCCTCTGCTGTGCTGCTGTCTCGAACGGGACAGCGCATTTGCGTGCCTGGTTAGCAAACATCTCCATTACCAGTAAAATGCTAAAAGAAAATAAAATTGAGATAGATTCTTGAAATACATCCTAAAAATTAAGCTGCTTTCTAGGAAGACTAATTGTCTTTCTGCACCTGAAGTGACATACTTGAAATGCATGGCTGAGGAGAGTGAGATGAATTATTTCTGTATCATACAGTAAGGGGGAATATTTCTGTATCATACAGTAAGGGGGAATATTTCTGTATCATAGTAAGGGTGTATTGGTTAAACTTCATGCAGGTTATTCTAATTTCATGTTATTTACTATATGAAGACGAGGCAAGAAAATCTAAATGTCCAGGGACTCTTTTTTTTAAGGTGTCTCCTGAATGCTAAGATTTGTGTTCAGTTGATCTCGCTCAGCGTTTAATCTTGTAAGGCGATATTTGATGAAGGAGGGAGGTGTGTATCTCGCTGTTGGTACTGGCTTAGAGCTGTCCCCAGTGGTCTTCTGTACACACAGGCTCAGTAACATCAATAGATCCAGAACGGCCCTAAATAATTTCTTATCCATTTATCCTTCTGGTGAACTGTACCTAGCTAATTCCTCAGCCTCGAAATCTCCCCCACCGTCAGTAATATTGGAAAATCTATTTGTAAGAGCTTTCTTTGGGGAAAAGCCTCAGAAAATGTTACAGCAGTACTGATCCAGTTTCCCCCGGGGTACACCTGAAGAGGTACTTTTTTTGCCGGGAAAGCCCCCGAGCAGCCCAGCCCCAGCTCAGGGGCTGCAAGAGCAACCCTTGGGCGGCACGGGGCAGGGCAAGCGGCTGCTGCAAGCTCCTCCAGTGCACGGTCCTCCACAGCCAGTACTGCAAAACGCTCTGAAAGTGATGATAATGTATCCTGAGTTTCTCTCTTGAAGGAAGAAGGGATTGCCTATGGGGTCAGAAAACAGAAAGCTGCACTACGAGCAGCTGTAATTCGCTTGCCCCAAATGAAGGTGGAGGACGGTGTGGAGGTCTTCATTACTCATTCCTCCAAAGAGTTTCCTGGCTTTTTTAGTAATTTTCATTTTGTAATTGATGTTTTTTCAGGAGAAAAGATAATAAGAGGTATAACTTTGATCCCCTGGGCAGGTTGCCTTCCCTCCTGCCCGTTGCGTTGCCTGCCCGGGAGCGCAGGGATCGCTGCCGTACGTAGGAGATGAAGGAGGTTTTTCTCTGCAGCCAGAGGGGCTGCGGGGGGATGCTTGCTTTCTCATTTTGCTCAGGAGGTAGAGATGTGGATGCACAGTAGCCCGGAGCAGGAATTTTCCTAGCTGTAGCGTGGATCACAAGTCTCTCTCAAAATAGCTCGTATTTGCTCTGCATTCTTAACCTGTGACATTTTAGAAGAAAGAAAGTAAATTTCAGAAGAAAGAAAGTAAATCAGTAAACCCAGGCGTCCATGGTTGCGCCGAGCTATGCTGTTGTGTTTTGAGGCCTAGCTGAAGTTTATAAACACCAGCTTGTGATCTTTGGATGAAAAATGCTATTTAAGATGAAATTATTATTATTAGCATTGATGATTTTGACATACAGTGTCCTGTAATGGCAAGCGAAGCCAACACGCTGTTATCCAGAACGACCGTATTTCATCTCCGCTTGGCAATAGCAGAAATGTGTATATGAAATGTAATTTGAATTTTTAGGATTTATTAAAGTCAAGTCAAAGAAAAAGACAGTGGTTTAGGAATCACTGGAAAACACTGTTCTTAACAGGGAGGGGTGTACTTGAGCAGCAGATTATACCTTCCTGATGGAATTCATACGTGGTCAGCCCAGAGAGCTATAAACAGCTTTGATCTAAGACAGGGTTTGCAGCGTAGCTCTCGCGTTGCTGGCGAGCCCAGGTGAGAAGGTACTTGGGCAAAATACGACAGCTATCTCCTCCGTTGACCTGGGAGGCACAAGAGCTACGTTTGCCACTTTGGCAGAGGTCTCTTGGCCGCTGTGCAGCTCTCTGGCTCCGTGCAGGTTGCTCGGCCACCTCCATCGCTTCTCCACCAGAGCCTCCCCGCAGCAGATGAGCCCTGCAGCCCCTTCCCCGTACCTGGGCCGCGGTCGCTGCCCCGGGTGAACAGTGCATCTTTGCTTCCCCTAAGTTCCTTTTCCTCTCCCCAAAATGAATATTCTGCTCTGCCTTTCTCAGCGGGGGCACAGCAGACACAGCGCACCTCTCGCTAACAGCGATCGTAATGGATCTGAGCTCTTCTGGGAGCTGAGTTGGCATTTTGCAATATCTATTTTTAATGTTGGCCAAATATAAATAACTCCATTACAATTCCATTTGTGGTAAGAAATGAATGATTTGACTTAGAGTAAATTGAGCCTGCGATGCCTGCTTGGCATTACACTTCGTGGTTGTGTAGAGGGAGACTTGCTCTTGCAGTGCTTGCATTGACAGAAGCTCTCACGCTTGCGAGCAAATTAAACTTTTGTGGAAGAGAAATTAGCATTAAACAGCACAGCTGGGGCAAGCTGAATTTGCACTTTTCATTGGTATCTTTTTTGTTTTGCATACAGGAAGGAAAAGTTTTCCAAAGAATCAATAAGAGGAGTTTGATGTCAGTGGAAAAGCGTGAATAGGGAGCACTCCAGGATACTTAGTAATAAAAGTTTAGGTGATTCTCCTAATTTCTGTAGTATAAATATTTAAATAATTGCTAGATCTGCAATAATTGCTGGAACTTGGCTACCTATGAAAGAAAGATTAAAATGTGAAACTTTGACCATTGCTAAAATAAAATAACTGAATAAAACCGCACTTGCAGGTGGAAGCTTGTGACTCCTGTTCCTGGTCACTTTTGCTGATTTTTAGTTGCCGAGCTGTACCGGGAGCTTCCCGCGCTCCAGGGAACGGTGCAACGCTCAGCAGAGGAAAGTGAGAACACGAAATCTCTAGAAACAACAGTCTTTGTCTTTGCTCTGGGTTGTAAATGAAAATGTCTTTACTAAAATAACAGGAAAACATTTTGGCAGGTAATTGTAAAAACGAATATGTACAATATGTACGTAGGTACATTTGCATGCGCATAGACAATAAAGTTAATTTATCTGATGCAGTTACTTAAGGCAATATCCCTCAAAATGTGCCACGGTGCTCACAGCTCAGTTCCAGATCTTTAATAGCGGAACACACCTCCCCTGTATATAGATGTGTTATGGTTCTGGTCATAGCACTTCACTCTCTATATAACAGGGCTGGGCCCTGAAACATTTTTCATTTGTCTGTATGAAGCCCAAACTGACCAGAACCCCCTGCCTCCTTTGTGCCGTGAGGTGCTGCATGATTTCAGAGTCTTTCAGCTTGGTTATCCCTGCAGACAGGGACCCGGGGAAGGTCTCTGTGAGCACCTGGAGTCAGATGAAATTAATATTGCTGGACACACCGTGGGTACATTTCTCATAATCCATATGTAATGTTACAAAGAGATATTGCTAAGGCTGGAAAATCAAGTCCTTGACATTTGGGAAATGCATTCTTGACTTAACATCTTTCTGTATTTGTGATGGTTTACCCTTTAATTACATGGTGACGGATACACTGTCCATGTTGCTCGCTGCCGGACCCAGCACACCCCTTATGCACACTACTTGCACCCTCCTGTATAGCCAGAATTATGAATTTCTTCATGGGATCTCCTGTAGTGCTGTTCCAGCTCATGCTAGAATGCTTCAGAAAGTTAATTAATTTTCTTCCTGACACTCCTGTAAGAGGAGTGGGCATTATCTGCATTTTGTAAACAGAAAATTAAGGTACAGAAAGATTCAGGTCAAAAGCATCTATTAATTTTGCCAAATCTGACATGCCTTGTAGCTATTTTTTCAGACAACCTGGCTCTATTAATTACTTTCATATTTGACCGTAGAAATTGTAAAATATACTACTGGAAGGCATATCAAGTCATGCAGTAAATCCCCTTGCCCTGGGTAGGATAAAGTCTAGGATATCCAGGTGGGATAAATGCCTAACCCTTAATGATGGAGATTTTATAACGTTCCTAGTTGATCTATTTGAGTGCTTAAGTACCCCTTATACTTTGAAAGATTTTTGTAATGTCTGACTTCCACACTCCTTGCTTCAATTTAAACCCATTACATTTTGCTCTTTCCCTGGGGAGCAGGAAAACCGGCTTATTTCAATTTTCTTCGTATCAGCCCTTTGCATACTTGAAGACTGTTATCATACCTCTCTAATTTTTTTCTCCTGATAAAACAGCCAGCTTCTTCATCTTTCCTCATAGGCAGCGTTTTCCCAGTTCTGGCTGGTTTTGGTGCTTCCTTTGGACGCTCTCTGGGTGCAACAGGTCCTCCTGCAACGCGCTGCGCTCAAGGGGCCGTGCTCCTGGGCTGCTGTTAGCCCCACATGTGCTTTCCAGTGGACGTTTGGGTTTCTGTCTTCACTTTGTCATCCACTGTGGTCTCCAGAGCCTTTCCTGGAGAATAACATTTTAAAGAGTAATTCCTCTGTAACGTAATCAATTCTGTTGATGGAATTCGTTATACCTCTGTAGGTGCAACACTCTGCGCTTGTCCTTGATGAATTGAGCTCTACTTACGCTATTTCCCCTCAATAGGAAGCAACTATTGACTCCAGTTGCCACCCAGCACTTCTGCAAGTTGGATCTCAGTGTCTCAAATTGGGTATCTGAAAATGTGAAACATTGGGTTAATAAAAAGGTGGATTTGTGTGAGTGAGTTCCCTGTGCAAGGGAGCTGCTGGAGGGGCAGGGACTGGGCGAGCATCTGGTGGTGAAGTGCAAGACCGTATCATAATGTTCACGCTCCGAGCAACCTCAGTTCTGGCATCGCCTCCTTTTTTAAGAGCTTTCCTTTTGTAACGTGCATTTTTTCAATGTCACAAATTTTAATCGTATAATTACCGGGGCTTTACGAAGAGCAAACTGATAAAAAAGATTTCTCTTCTTCATCCTTACACAGGCATCCCTTGGGCATGGTGAAAGAAGCCACACAGTTTATTCCCATTTTGAAAGGGTTTTTTTTTTTAGGAAAAGCCGTGAAGCCAGCTGCAGGAGAGGAGCAGAAGAGGAAGGGCTCCTACTTTTCCAAAGTTTTTTGGAAGTTGGGTTATCCAACTCGAGAATTATGTAATGAATAAAATTCATGCACAGAAACAGGTAGAAAAGCACTACATGTATGGATAAAAGTATTCCGTGGGTGGTTTTTTGTTTGTTTGCTTCAGTATCCGTAGGGACTAATCAGTTTTTTTTATTAGAGTAATTGTTATTATTAAAGGTCTAAGAAATATTTGGAATATTTCCTGCCAACATCACTGAAATTTCCCTTTCTTTGGCCGATGCCTTCTTTAATTATGCTGTACAGTGGTGAAGGTGGCGTGCCATATACCAGCAACAGGAAAAGCACCAAGTTTGCTCTCTGTGCCTGTTCCACAGACACAACCTTTAGTTCCAACCACCTTGCAGCAGCCGCCCTGTCCTACCCGGCATAGCCCCTCCGCAGGACACGGCTGCACGCCAGCAGGCTTGTTCCAGGGAAATAAGGTTTGGAAAGACTAAACAGAGCTGGGCTCTTCGGCCTCCCTGGCGCTGGTGGGCGCAGGCAGGCGGCCCTGAATCCTGACACCACGAGGAGCAGTTTGTGCCCCGAGTGATGTCTTCATGCACCAGGAAGGCAGATAACAGAGGCAGTAAGTTCTGATATTAAAATTTAGAATATAATTTAATCTTTGTTATGTCTTCTTTTCAAACACCACTGGGAAAATATTTTTTAAAAGCTCTTTTCATAGTTGTATTTGGTAGAATTTTGTGATGTTGGGGTTTTTGCATCTTAAAGCCAAGTTATCGCAGAATCGCACAATGACTGTATCAGCAATAGTTCATCCATCTGCAAAGCTTCTTTTAAAGTTCTCTGAAGTGAATGCAAGAAGTAAAATCTGCGCTAAGGGAGATGTAGGCTTTATGCAAATAGATTTTACATTCTAGCACCATTCTCACTAATGATTATGACACTATTTTTCTTTCAGGGAAATAAATTCTAACTGATAAATAAAGTAGCTTTCTTTTTCTTCTCGTTTGTGGGATAATTTTTGTTTACAGCCACCGGACTTGCAGTTGTTGTTATGCCATATGCTTTAGTCCTGTCAGAGCTTTTCTAGTCTCTTCTAAATTTTGCTGGTCACCAAGTATATTGTTTTGGTCAAGGGACAGGACTAACGGCTGGTGAAAAGCAAATACAGGGCATCAAAACACTGTGTACCAGTGAAGCACAAGTCATGGTGTATTGATGAACGGCTTGGTTAAGGATTCATAGAATCATAGAGCTCAGGTTGGAAAGGACCCTTAAGATCATTGAGTCCAACCGTTAACCCAGCGCTGCCAAGCCCACCACTAACCCATGTCCCTAAGCACCACATCTCCCCGGCTTTTAAACACCCCCAGGGATGGGGACTCAGCCCTTTGGGGAAGGAGTTTTTCCCAATCCCCAACCTAACCCTGCCCTGGCGCAGCTTGAGGCCGTTCCCTCTCGTCCCATCGCTTGTTCCTGGGGAGAAGAGACCGACCCCCCCGGCTCCAGCCTCCTTTCAGGCAGTTGCAGAGAGCGATGAGGGCTCCCCTCAGCCTCCTCTTCTCCAGGCTGAGCACCCCCAGCTCCCCCAGCCGCCCCTCCCCACCCTTGTGCTCCAGCCCCTTCCCCAGCCTCGCTGCCCTGCTCTGCCCACGCTCCAGCCCCTCCATCTCCTTCTGGGGGTGAGGGGCCCAACACTGAACACAGTACTCGAGGTGCTTTCTAAAAGTAAAGGCATCAGAAGAAAGTGTCAGGGGACGAAGGGCTGCTGGCTCTGGCTGCGTGGTGTGGGGGCTTGGCCGCCCACGTCATGGACACCTTCCCTCTGAAGTCCTTCTGCAGGTGAACCGGAGATTGCGCCTCACCACTTTGTTCTTCAGAAGTCTTACTAATTTATTTGAGACAATAAAATATACTATTGTTATTGTAAGAAAGGAAAATAAAAGATTTTGCATACTAAATTAAGCAGAGCTGTGCAGTTTATCTCAGCCTTTGTTTACGGGAAGGGAAAAGCAGATTAATAGTCAAACGTTTGCTGCCTCTTTTGTGCTAATGCAAAGGCATAAATACTATTTCAATTATTTTAACATATATATATATATTTGTGTTGCCTGTGAAGCTGTGATAAGTGCACATCCAAAGTGACTGAAAGGTTTTTTTCTCATGGTAGGTTGTTAATTATGAGATATATCTGAAAGAGTCAAGGGCAATGAGAAACTGCTGCTGAGCACTAATCATTAGAAAAACAATGGCTTCGTGGCCCTGGTTTTCTATACCTTACTGCTAAGCACATTGGCATTGTGTAATCTTAAGTACAAAAAATAAAACATCTACTCGTAAGATATGGTGATCTTTGCCTGCTGATCTAATATTTTGTCTTTCTAGGAACCTGCCCCCAGCCAATAAAAGCAGCAGTCCTTTACTGGCACACTTTTCTTCTCTTTTCTTGCTAAAGAGTTCTTTTAACAATGACAATTGTACTGGTAGCTGTTAGGAGAAATGAATTTTCTCAAAGAAAGTAATGTTTTGTATGCATCTGCATTTGACACTGTAGAGAAACTGGAGCTGTAGATCATTTACTTGGTCTAATTCAGAAACAGGCAATCACAAATTGATGTCAATAGTAGCAATTAGCATCAAGAAGTATACTTTAATAATGTCTCTCCAGAAGACACATGTTCAGATCTGATTTACCATTTATATGCAGATTTTCTGATGTAAATGAATGAAAAGAGATGAAGAAACCTTCCACTCTTCTTTTATACCCTCCCAAACTCTTAAGTGATCTGAATGCAAATACATATAAACATAGAATAACAAGTGCCGAATCTTTGCTTTATGACGCTGCGTCACAAGATAAGCGTCAGGATCGCTTGTTTATGGGTTTGGTTTTAGTATGTTAGTGGTTAGGAACAACAGTATAAACACACAGCGTTTTTTGCAGCTTTATTACTAACCAGAGTAAATTAAAATACCTAAAGCATCTACCCCTGATCAGACAGGTCATTATGAAGCGCTAGATACTGCGAGCATTTATGGATATGGATATGGATATTCACTGGGGCCCCTTTGAGTTCACCAAAGGCATTTGTGCCAGGTAGGGCTGCTGCTGCTGGAGCTGGGCTTTCAGAGCTGTGATACTGAAGGTGTTTCAGAGGAGTTCTGCAAATCAGAGCGAGGAGTTACTGGTCACCATCATCACTCTGGGGAATGGCCAAGCAATCAGCCTTTGAGTCATTTTTTCTGACTCAAATAGATGCCTGAGAAGCCATTGAGCTATCCAGTTTAAAACTGATATTTCTGTGGTTTTTAAATTTCAGTTTAAATTGGATGAGTGCTCACACTGTGTAGATAAAATGCCCTATATATTATCTCCTAATAAACATGTTTTGTCTTCCTCGATTCCCTTTTTGTGTCAAGATTGAAAAGATGTAATGCTGGGCTCTGCTTCCCGGTCAGGTACCGGAGGTATTGAACGCGTCCATCCAACTGAAATGAATCGTAACAAATTTCCTGCTCCTGAGCAGACAAGAAGTTTGTGGGAGGTCAAGAGTAAGTGGCAAAAACTTTTGTCCGTCTTCAGTCTAGCAATTTTCAGTGCTGTATTTACATTTTTAATTCTTTCCATGGTTATTAGTGACGTTGCTCATTGTATTAAACTACTATTTGCCTAAAATAACACCAAAACAACAATGCCAAGGTTACATTGAGAATCCAAAGACAAAGTTAAAGTAATCAGGAATCTGCTGTTTGACTGAAAGACAACTGTAATAACATCTGAGATAGAAAAACAATGAGAGAGCAACCTGGACAGTGAGCACACCTTTGGGAATGCACAGATCAACAGGGACTTCCTTGTAAACAGGCTGTTTTAAGTGGGTAGGACAAATTAATCTAATTGTCAATAAAGCAAAACAATTGCACAATGAAAAGTGGCCAAAAGTTGCTGCAGGATTTCTCTGAAATCCAATTAGACATTGGAAAGAAGAATGTCATTGTTGCGCAATTAAACCAAGAATACAGATAAATGGAAAACGTTGATTAAAAAATTCTAGTGATTTTTGTTCAAATCTAGTTAAGCTAACTGTAAAAAATATTTTCATAATAAAGGCATCAGTCATGGCAAACGTGGTATTTTACCGTGATCAGCTTCTGCCTGCCCTGGCATGGGCAGGCTGGTTTGAGAAGTGTATTACAAATCTGATACTAAAGCCTCTGTTTCCTGACAATTGTCTTTGATCCTGCAATCACGAAGAACAGGACTGACAGCATGAGCAAGTATTACAAGATGGTAACAACTCTGTTTTAATACATTTTTAATGCTGTAAAAGAGGTGGTGTGAAGCCAGTGAAAGATTTTACAACGGCGTTTTAGTGCCTGTCATTATGGCAATAGAAAGTTATAACCTTTATTCTATAGGTTAAGAATATTTTGGCATTACTTACAACTGACTTTTCATTGCATTGATAGTATTTTCAAAGAACATGACATCAGAAGATAAGATTTTTACTTCCGTGGCAAAGATTAAATTTTGCGTGCGAGTGCATGTCTAAATGGTATGTGTTAGCTGTGGTTATAGAAAGAGCAGAACCATTTTTGCTGAAGTTTTCCAAAGCAGGTGCTGCTCAAGGATGTTTAAACGCCAGTGAGGTAGGAATTCAGATGTGAAGCGATCGGTAAAATCAGTAATTTTTCATTTATGAAAGGTCTGAATAGAAACTCTGTAATCTTCATCGCTCGGCACAGGGATGGCATCAGCTTGGCGTTGGGTGCAAACGCTGCTTTGGGGTCACTGTCCAATGAACCCCTGGTGAAGAAACAGGCCGAGACAGATACTTAGTACTATCCTGCTTTTTGCAGATATTCAACTTGCTGGAAAAGCAATTAGAAAAAAAAAAAATGTATACCGTTGCAATATTTATAGCTCTCTTCCTGTACTGAACCTGCTGTTTCTAGGAACAGAATGAAGAATTCACCCAAGTAGAAGACAGACAAACATGAAGCAGATAGCACCGCTTTTACAATTTAGCAGAAAAATGGTAGTTTAAAATACTTGTTTATTCATTGCATGTATAAAGCTACGTATTTTTTCCATAAATTTATCTTCTTCACATTTCATTATTCTCAGAAACATAAATACGAGGAAGCAAAGGAAGATTAAAAGTGGAAGGCATCTAAAACTGCTGCTTAGCCCCATCTTGCAGCACAGTGAATTATACAACAGCCCTTTAAAGGTTCATTAGCAGTTCTTATGCGTGGCAGAGTGGTCGGGCTTTATTTGCCAGCTCGACTCATCCATAGCGGTTGCACATGCTTTATTTTCTCTGGTTACAATTTATCAAAAGCGTTTTGAATAAAAACTGCACAAGTCAATGATGCCGTCAACCATCCTGGAACTAAACTTGCTGCCAGAAAGAGCAAAATAGAAAGTGCAATAGGCTTTGTACTGAGACCTGGAATCAAGGCTTCGCGTAGCCCCAGCCCCAGAGCGATACGTCGCAGAGAGCAAGGAGGGATCCTGGCTGGAGATCTTGTTTCGTATCATGAAAGAGGTTAAAATTTCACATGCGTTTATGTGGTCCCTCAGCCTCCATGTGTTAGAGGCACATTTTCGTAGGCATTCAGGCACGTGGGGGGATCCTTTCAAGCACCGGGACTCCCAGCACCCGGCGATTTAGCGAGATGGGAAAGTTCATACAAGGGCAGGTGGCTCCGGTAGCCTGAAGCAGTTCTTCCTCCGGACGGTGAACCGCGTTTGAGGGCACGGATCCCGCCTTCATCCCTTGCAAGTGAACAACAAAAATCCCGTTGATGTAATGGAGCAGATCTGATGCCTTTGTAGAAACCAGCGATGTGACAAGAAGTGTTACTGCCACAGTTCAGGAAGAAACAAATTCTGAGCATTTCAGTTTCACTCAGAGGAAAGCTATTAGCTGCTCAGTAACAGGTGGAAATGAAATTTAAATCCCTCTAAAAGACAATTGCATAGTTAAAAATACATTTAGTTGTGCTATTGGCACTTTGCAGATTTTCTTTCATTATCCTTTTTAAGGAAACGGGGGAAATGTATGTATGTTGTCTAAGTCTGCCTCCTACCATCTCCAACCAGAGATAGTTTGCAGCAGTTGAATGACATTTATTTGCTGCAGAAATATTATTTGTCTCTCGTGCTCTTGAAGAAATAAATTTTCCATATGTTTGATGCACTAAAAAGTGTACTGAACATTAAAAGCAAAAATAATAGACAGCTTTCCATGGGCATGATGAATACAGTCTGGTGAGATTAACTTCAGGAGCTAAATGCCTTGAATTGAATTAGGGTAATGGAAGTTTGTGTCTCAACATGAGATGGCTGTACTTCTTATTTATCACAGAACCCTATGAAGCAATTGTCCCTGAATTCTTTAAAAGCTTTTACATCTTCTCAATTCAAGACACTGAATAAAAATTAGCTACCCACCGATATTTTTTTATTTCTAATACGAATCCTCTTTTGCTTGCCATTTACGTTTTTGAATGGGATCCAGTCATTTTACTTCTTTTGTGATTTTTGTGCTTTAGATGAAATAGCTCTTGTTGAAAAAAATATTGCCTGCCTAATTCTTTACCAAACAACTAAACATTGATTTTTTTTCTCACAGACTATTCTGAGGAAGAACTGTTACTTTGCAGCGAATCTATGTAAAAGGGAAAGAGCCATCTGTAAACATTAAAAAGAGAGCAAATAAATAGCTAGTTTAAGAGAAAGAATCCTGATAGATCCTTGTGAGCAGAAGAGCTGATGGCAATACGGGTAATGCCAATAACTGTCAAATGACGCAGCTTCTGAAAGTATCTGCGGGCTTTGGTTTTGGCTCTACAATTTGTAGACCATACAGTATAGACTGGAATTGTAAGAAGTATTCAAAAGCAGAATAAATTGCAAAATACATTGTATAATTCATTGGCTTCACCTTTTTCCTCTCTCCTTTGGCCACCCTAGGATAACATTTCCAGCCGCTACCCCCTCTCCCTCTGTGCTCCTGCTGCAATATAACAACTGGCCATGGCCCGGACTGGAGCCTGGGGATGGGGTACCAGCGGGAACCCTCTCGATGACAGCAAAGCGCCGCGCAGCCCTTGGGGAAATGGCCCGAGAAGCCTCCCGGGAGAGCAGACAGTGCCGGGGAGGCTCTGCCCAGCCCCTGCGGTGCTCCCCCGGCGCTGCCCTGTCTTGGGCTGCAGCACAGGCAATGGGCTGGAAGAGACTGGGAAAGCAAACTGGCTCCCTGCACAAAACTCCGTCCAGCCAACAAACTGGCTTATCCTCTCCCTTCTCCCCATGCTCAATCACTAAACCAGCCGTCACTTGCTGCAAGAGGAAACCTTCCAGGTTCCTCCACAGTAAATAAAGACTGATGAGGACCATTTCGTTAATAACCTCCAATTGATTTATTACTCCACTCTGATTGAGGTATTCACCTCTTTCCTTAGTTGAGAGGTATAATTTTTTTTCTTTACAAAGATTGAAATGCTCCCTGTTTTTATCAGTAGTGGATACAAGGCATATTTCATTAATTTCAGGAATATTCTGGTGCTATGCATAGCGGTTGCGCACTGTTTTTTTTTTAACAAGCGTGCAATTATAGTAATGTGGTTGTTATTCTCATGAAGGATGAGAACAGGTTCTTGGAAAAATAACACAGGCATATTTTGAACTGAAGTGGTGGGTTTGCCCTGTGGAGACTGGTTCCTGCATGAGAAGCACGATAAGATCACTAGAAATTTCCTGCAAAAGGCTCCTACAGAGACTGCTACTCCCCAGAGATGAGGTTTCATCTTGTAGAGCGCTGAAGTCAGAGGAAATAATCCAGTTAACGTCAGCGAGTCTTGAATCAGGCTGAGGAATCCTGGTTAGTTCAACCAGAAAAATCAAATTGTTTTTAAGACCCCTAACTTGTCCTGCACGCTGTCCGTCCTGGTAAGAGGCAGAGGCACTTCTGTACAGCTGCCTGGACTTTAATGAAGTGGGGGAAAGGGATAGACAAGCCTTGAGCATCAGCCCAGGGCCATCCCGTGCTCTCTTCGAGCTCGTGTTCGCACACACTCACGGAGCAATAGCTGTTGTCATCTTCCTGAGCATCCTGGGACTCCTGCAGAATTTTCTCAGAACACATTGTATCTGGGAGCACAGCCTGCAAAATCGTGTGTTTGCCTTCCAGGAGGGGACGTGTCTCATCTGCAGAAGGTGAAAATAAGAGTTTGCACAGAAGCAGCCGGTTTGAACTCAGACCTTAGGCTTGTCTTTTGTGTTTAAACAAGGCAGTTAAGCCAAACTGTCAGGAAAACTGAGCGAACACAGATTCATTATAGCAAAACACTGATGGCATTGCTTACACTGGTCCTGCCAAGGAAGCTTCTATCAACCACCAGACCCCGCCTGTAGGGATCTGTGGTGTTGGCACTGCCCTGCCCACTCAGCACATTGCCTGTCCCGTCACCAACTGCAACAAATTCTAAAGGTGTTGTGTTAGACCACCACTTTTATCTATTTTAAACTTCTCTCTCTTTTGTCTGTCCTCCAGAGGAAGATCTGTTTCGAACCCAAGCAGCTCCTTGGGCTTTCCAGGTTGAGAGGTGCCAACACCTGCAGCCAGCATCCCTCAAGGGAAAGCCTTCTCCCATTCCTCACCCTAATGCCCCACTGACAGCTGAACAGCCCGTTCAACGGTAAGAGTTTTCCGAGATTGATTAGCTTTGCAGCACCATCAACGCTGAGTGAGTGTTTCTGGGGGTGGGTGGGAGAGGACTGCACAGGGACAAGCGTCTGCCCCTAGGAAGCTGCATGGGCTCGGGTCGTTGCACCAGTTCAGCTTCTCTCAGCCCATTAAACCCTTTTCTGCAAATCACAATTCATGGTCCGATGGGTTTTGCTTTGGTCACATGAAGAGCAAAATACTGGCAGCCTGTAAGAATTTTCTCATGGTTTATATGCAACATTGCATTTAAATATGCCTCATCTAGTCACAAACACGAAAGCTGGCAGTGAGTGCAAATAGCTTGTGAATATGTAATTAGAAGAAATGATCATCAGCATTTACTAGTTATTCTTATGAAAAATGTCACCAACGTACATCATCCGGATGATTGCCGCTGCGGCTGGTTATGAAATGTACATTTCTCATGGCATTTGCAGTTCGCCTAGCTCAGGTAGGAGACAGAGGAGAAAAAGTGGAGGAAATTAGAAGATTTGATGGCTCATCTTGGGAAGTGACTGGCCCCCCCGAGCACTTTTGGGCAGCCGGGGATGATACCTCCCGGCTCGGTGTGCTGTGCTGCCAGCAGGAATGCTGCTATTGCTCGGCAGTTAATTGAGGGAGACACGGCTGGGTGTTCTGGGACACCAGTGGAGGCATGTCATCATTTTAGCGCTTACCTCGTCTCCTCGCTGTAAGGGGCTGGGCTGCCAGGGTAAGTGGAGAGGATCTCAGGCTTTAACCCCCCTGTGCAGCCACGTCGGCTTGAGCTGTTGGAAAGTGTCACTGGGCTCCTGGGCAGCTTCTCGTGCGGACAGGGCTGAGATGGGGAGAACTCCTGGGCGGAGGTGGCATCGTTTCTAAAGCAAAGCCATATCCTAAAAATCGATGGGAATGTTCCTCTTTGAGATGAATATATACACTCTAGCTATCAACAAAATACTTTTCCAGACTGTGCACTGCAAACCACCGAGTGCACCATTACGGGCAGCTTAACCGTATGCCAGAAATACATATCATCTTCACTCCGTGCTAGCTCACAGCCGAGCAGCTCGGGGTCAAGAAGAGCTTCTGCTCTGCGCTCTGGCGGGAGACCCCCATCACATCGTGGCACCAAGTCAACTGGCAGAGCATCTCACAGCCATCAGCAGGAGAGGGCCGCCCCAACGGGCAGCCCAGAGGCCAACCAGGAAACCCCTGTATGTGATGCCCGTATTATGCATTTGCAGAACTTCTGGAGGCACATGCCATCGTGCATGTCTTCCATAATCCCTCCATGCCTAAAACTCTTTAAAATTCATTATCAGGTTGATGATACTCACATGCAAGGAATCGCAGTGTTTCATACACCACCTTTGTACCGTACATCCATCACGGCTGCGGAAACTTCGAGATTGCTCTTGACAACTGCTCTCCATCTCCCTTTCTCTTTCTTCTTGAGAAGGGTTTGAAAGCTCACGAGCTGAGAGTGGCAAACTTAATTAAAGCCTGTGGTCTGACAAAGTCTCTCTATCCCTCAGGTCTCGGATGAAACAATTCTTCCCAAACTGAAAACACTTAAAAGTATTGTTTCTGTTCTTTCATTCAGAAAGACTATAAAGGCCCAAAGTCCCCTCAGCTATAGAAGGTGAAATTGTGTTTGGCTTATTTTTCTTTTTCAACAGCGCTGTATCATGTTCTTGAGAGTTTCTGCCTCTTTTCCAGGTGTGACCCCGCGATCTCTCTGGGAATGTCTCGTTGCACGCAGCATATGCTGCCAGCTCCTTCTCGCCACGGAACGAAGATGAGCTGGGAAGCGCACCGGCACTAGACAACTGGGTTAATAATAATTTAATGTAGCTCCCTCCTTAGGAGCGCCCGCATTCCTCCAGCCTCCCACCGCCTCGCCTGCACGTGGGTCTTGCAAGCACCTTCCTTTGCTGTTAACGAGGGGTCTAACGTGCGGCTATGAGAAGAGAAATGTGAGGCTTTGCCTCCTCCAAACTAGTTAATAGAAAAGTAAACGGAGATGGATAAAGAAACCCAAAGGAGATGAGCTAAAGACCGAGATCCAAAAAAGACAGGGAAAAAAAGGCTCAAAGTAGGATAATATTTAGGGAAGGGATCTTTTCTAATTTTGGAAAGGGAAGAAGAACTCTCTCGACCTGCACCGTGCAGAAAGCAGAGGCACCGACAGAGGCACGTTGGCTTTGTTCGATCTGCCTGCATCTGCCTGGAGGGGCAGGCGTGCCCCAGCCCGAGGTCTGCTGCCAGCCAGCAGCCGGGATGCTGTTCGGTGCTCCATGCCAGGCCGCACACCCGCCTCGGCATGGTACCGCGGCACCGCTCCGGGGGAGCGTCCTGCAGGACCCGCTCTGGCTGCGGTGGCAGTCAAGGACAGGTCCTCGCTAGACGCCTTTATGGACCGAGTAGTGATGTCTTGGGAAGGGAAGGACTGCTGGCAGCTGCAGGCTCCCGGCTGCGATGCAGGCGTCAAAGCGGGCGAGGAGCCCGCAGCGGGGGTTTCGCCAGCAGTGCCTCGGGTCCGGGGTTTCATCCACTTGACCTCCGGGGAGCAGAACTGCACGGCAGCATGAGCCAAGTGTTTTGTGCTTTACTACTTGATAGTTTTAGGGAAGTAGTTTGAGTTTACTGCTGGCTTTATTGGGAGATTTTGTTTCTCCTTGAAGTCACCCAGCTTGCTTTTTTTTTTTGCAGTTTTGCTTTTCATTTGTCCTTGAATTGAATGAGATTTCCAGAACCGGGAAGCTTACAGGGCAGGACAGGCTAATCAGGAGAGCTGAACACGTTATGTACGTGCATGCTACTTTTACCTATTACCGCTGAGACTGGGAAGAAGAGGAAAAGGAACGCCATCTCCCACCAACTTGGTTCCCCGCTCTCTGCTCGCTGCTTTGGAAGCAGTTTCCTTTCTGTCTGTCCCAGTTTGTGTGTAGTACAAATATTGCTACATACAACTTGAAGAACGCATGTTTGATTAACTAATTGCCAGGTGCAAATGAATTTTCCTCTGCAAATACAGTAGTCCATTTACAAGTTCATTGGACGCTTCTGAAAATATTTCTCTAAAAATGCAAATGCAGCATAATATATCTACAGGAGTACAACAAGGGTAATATTTTCCACTCCAGTACTAAAGATGCAATTAGGAGTTTCAGTGGTTGTAACACACAGCGTGTGCAAAAAAAAATGTCCAAAAATGGAAAAGGTTTTCGTTACACTTGAGAGGATATGAAGATCAATTGAACTTTTATCATTAATCAGGGGAATAATTCACTGGCTCATCTTCTTACTTTAAAAATTATAATTGCAAAAGTCTGTGTTCTATAAGCACAAATCCTGACTGTTAGAAATTCTGGATATTTAGAACACATTGAATTTACAGAATTTCAGAAGTAATTATAATCTTGGGGCCAAAAATATCTTATCCAACTTTAGTGCATTATGCATTTTTTTCCGATGGACTGGATGTACTCCTAATGAGTTTCTAAACTAAACCAAGATTCACAAAGAAATGCAGTTACCCAAATTGGCACAGATTCACAGAAGATCTGCCTAAATTCAGAACAGAAGCTCCCAGAGGTTCCTAGGTTCTGTTTCTGGGCAGCCGTGCTGTCTTGATGCTGCTGAGAAGCTCCACATCCATCCCGTGCCTGGGTCCCCCTGCAGCCAACGGGTCAGGTACGCACGGGCTGGGCAGGGCCGTACAGCCCAGGAGGCAAAAGCAACATCCCTGTGGCGTAAAGGCCACTCGATTCTGGAAAACCTTGGCTCTGCAGAGAAGAGAGAACAAAATGACACCAGAAAGTTCAATTTAGTCTCTACACTGGAGCAGGGTTTGGGCTGGAACGGCAGACAAAGCGCAGGAAGATTTACCGGCTAGCCGCTGCCAGGGGCACATATTTAGGGGAGACCGTGGGAAAAAGGATCTGGATGGTCTGACGTGATCCCAAGCAGGTCACAGCAGTGCTAGTTCAAATACGCTCCTTGCCTCGTCACGTGGAATAGCAGAGTAATTTCTACTGTATCAATAAATTGTGAAAGCCATTTTCACCTGTTTTGTTACCCTTTGGGTCAATCCGATTGCAAAAGGAAAAATATACCCAGGCCAGAAGACAATTTGGATAGACCCTGCTGTCTGTGATTTATTGTTTTAATTAAAAGCTTTTTAAGCTTTAATTAAAAAGGTACATGAGCACTCAGTATTCAAGAAAAATGCCTTTGTGTTTAGGTCAATTGAATAACGTAAAATATAATGAGATACATATTTCTAGTCTGGAGTTTCACATGAAAAAAAGCAATATACATAATTAAAAAGTAAATTTGAACTGATAGAAGGGAGCTGTTGTCAGACAAAATAAAAGGTATGCTTTAAATTAACACCAGTAGAGAGGGGTTTTTTTATTTCCTCACTGTAACATCCCTTAAAAATCCTGTGGTACAAAGTGAGGCGTCTTCATGGATGTGTATCAAAGACAGCGTGCTAAACTGAGTAAGAGGTTATTATTTCTAATCCTAATGGTGCTTAACACAGACCAGATAGTAAAAGCTGGGAGGTGACAAGCTGTAACACCGAAATCGGGAAGCTTTCTGCATTGGAAACCACCTGAAGTTGCTCACACCCCACCACTTTGGGTTCCCCCCCCCGAATTTCTTCCTGGCTCCTGGGGAGCTGTTTTACCTGATGCCCCCAGTTTTTGGTGGGTCCCATTCCCATTGCCTGCATCTCCCCACGCACCGTGGCCTCGGAGGAAAGCGGTGCAGGGAAGATGCTGCGTCATGTCCATCGTGGCAGTGCTGTGGCCCCGTCGTGTGCTCATCTCACCGTTAACCTCATGGCATGAACCGACCCAAGAGCTGGCCCCAGGTGTCCAAAACAGCCAAGCTCTCAGTTTTGGGAACTGCCTGGAGAACGAAATGAAATCTGAATGCAAATAGTGGGTGTAGTGAAACGACGCCAAGTTGATCATTTTACAAAGAAATTCCATGTAACTCTACATGCAACTCATCCCAGACACCTACAGAGTGAAATAAGTGTATTTTGGCCTATATTCCTGCAAAAGGCTGCAGAAAGAATAAAAGATAGCATCTACAAGTTCTTTTAAAAATATTCAGGTATTTGCGCTACCTGAATGCTCCCTTTCTCTCCCAGCTTCTCCTAAAACGTCTGGTTTTTGCAGAGCTGGCGCTTCCAGGATCAGTACCTGGGAGAAGGGCAATACCTGCATCCGCCACTGAGGGCTGAGCAGCAGCTGGGGACAAGACCTGACCCACTCAGCAGCCCCCCGCTTGCAGGGCGGTGGGAGCAGCCACACACCGTGGCACTGGTTCAGGTCGCACCCACTCGAATCCAGAGAGGCTCCTTGCCCACCTCGTCCCCAGGGAGACAGCTCTGTGCTGGGGTATCGCTGGCTGAAAGGCAGGGTTTGCCTTTGCGTCCTTCGTTGTGGTTCCTCTGTGCAAAGCCTGCATGCTTCAAAACAAGATTTAAAAAAAAAAAATTAAAAAAAAAATCCCCTCTTTGGATCATTTTGAATTTTCTTCACTTCCTTTTTATTTTAACATTCTTATCAAGGCTCTCAGGCTAGCTGCCTGGGGACGTGCCTTGGAGAGGAGAGGGAGCGGACGCACCCTGAGAAGGACTTTGAAGGCTGCAGTTATTGAATTGCCGGTCCTCGCTTCAAAAAATTTCCAAGGTCTGTAGGAAGGAACGTTTCTTCACTCCAAAGCATTGCATCGTCTGAATAATAGCGATGGAGCTTTTTTTCTTGTTAACGCCCTCTCTGAAAACAAATCGACGCCAGGAGCCTGCCCTGCTCTCATGTAGCACTTACGGTTTCAGCGGAATAGGGCGATCTCTGCGGCGAGGGCAGGGGGCTCGGGCAGCGCGAATCTCCTGACCAGCCGTTCCACGTCCCCGGTCACTGCCCGCGGCAGCGCTGGGAGGGAGGGAGGGATGCTGCCTTAGCCCCTGGGGATCCACTGGCGTGCAATACCTCTTGCTTCTCATGTAGTAGATCAAATAGTAAGACATCAAGGGCAAAATATAAAAACCAGCAAACAGCTGGATAATGGCTTTGTTGCTCAAATCACATTTGTGACAAGTGATGGAAGATAAACACCAACTGCTTGCTTTCTTAATCGAAACATAATGTTTTCATAACTAAGCCCAAAGAAAGTAAAATAAGATTATCTTTTCCTTTCACTTAAAAAAATCATCAGCCTTTGCGGTAGACTTCAAATGTTGGAGAAATGTGGGGAGTTCACTTATTAAGCCAGAAGGAGCCATATAGTCTGCATCAATCTCTGATTCTTGTCTCATTTATCCACGTTCTTTCATAGCCATCATGAAGTTCCAGTTTCTACGGATTTACAGGGGAAAAACTTTTCAGTAAAGATGTAGATGCAGTAAATAGAAACCGTCTTTCAAATTGATTTTATCTTTACTGACGTCGACCTTACAAAAATCTATGAAGTAATTTATCAATTTCCTAAGAACAAAATATTTTGATACCTTTTAGAAAACTCTGAAAATTTATAGAAAAAAATTCTATTTGCATTGTAAATCTTTAAAATTGTATGATTTTATCCTTTTTTTACTTTTTGAAGTTGCTAATAAACTGAGTAGATTTTTCTGTACCTATTGTGTTAGTGGTTCAAGGTTCCTATGGCTACAGAGATTTTGAAGTTAGTGTGTACAATTCGGAGATTAGAGGAAATTTTGAGTGAAAATTATTTCTAATCTTCATTTGTTATTTTCTTCTATTAAAGCATTTTTTTTTCATCAGTGCATAATTATGTGTCAACCTTGTAAAGAGTAAATAAAAGTGTTAAATAAATTTTATGAGGATTTGTTTTAACAGATTTTGGCTTCAAAATCTCATTCGAACTTTATTTGAATCAGCACGCAAATGTTTCTTGTATTGAAGGTAAAATGCAGAGATCCCATCCCAAAACATGTTTTCTACAAAGATCCCCTCCTGCCAAGGCCACTGCAAGGGGAATGCTTTAGACAGTAGAATGTGTTTATTTTAAGTAGTTCTTGATTTCCTTTTCGTGCTACAAGTGGCAGAAGTATATAGCATATAGCAGCATAGCTTTTCATTTACACATTTAATTTAAGGGACAAAATCCTTTCATATTTTTTCCCACTTTTTTTTTGATGGGAAAGCCCCCGTTTCAGTAACCAAGTTCTGTCTTCACAATTTCTTTCAGGGACTCTTGCAGCAAAATAACTTGAGACCCGATGCCTGCACTGGCTTGTTAACTACAGCTGGGAATATTAAGTGGATCAGGGAAGAACCAGCTGGAGGAAATGCAGAATTAAGGTCATTATTTAAAAGGAGCCGAGCAAGCTTAGTCTTCTTCTACCACCCCGGCACCAGGGATGTGATTTCTGCAGGAATGCTGCCTCTGGTGAGCCCTCCTCCTACCCGGGCTTCCCAGCCCCACTTTATGGGTTATTGTCGTTAAGGGAGATGTTCTTGTTTCTCCTGAGCTTGTTGCCCGCAGGGTCTTACTGGAGGAGGAACCCTGGTGTGTTAGCTGGTGTGCTGGGCACGGCTGTGGTTTGTGCTGGATGGTCCAAGGTGCAGCTTAGAGGGATGGGTAGGTTTCGATGCATTAAAAAAGCTGCCTGATAACTTAAAAGAAAATAGTTTGAGAAGTGGATAAGCCAGCTCCTTTTTTGTGTATGCAAACCTTGAAAACCTTTCAAAAAGCAGCTCTGTGACTCAGATGAGTAGGGCAGAAAAGAGGCTGTAGCTGAGGGAAAATGACCTCGCTGTGAGTGCCTGTGAATATCGGCTTGATCTGCGATGCCGGAGCTGTACTTCAATGCGTGCCGGGGGTTGTTTACAGCACTTCTGAGGCTTGGGAAAAAGGCATGTGATGTGGAAAACCAGGCTGAATAAGGAAAAAACCTACTGAGATTGTTTGATGTGAAAGCCATAAACTGAGTGAGACAGTGCTTCTTGACTCAGGCTGTGCTTTAAACACGGGGCGTCTCTTCCAGAGAGACACAGAACGGTGGCAGACGGTGAGGGATGTTGAGTGCTGCCACAGGCGACCTGTGCAGTGCCGAGGGCGCGTAGGAGTGCGCAGCCAGAGACGATGGCTAGCGCTTTCTGCCCATAATAAGGTATGCCATTACCAGTATTCCCATCCTGCACGCGTGGTTGGTATCCTACCTCTTACTGCCATTTGCCCACAGTTACTTTACTGCAGCCTGGTCAGACCACGTAAAGTTATTTAATCACACGAATGGGTTTTGGGGTGTTACCTCCTCTTTTTGATCGGCTGAGAGGGGTCTGCCACAGGCTGCTCATGTTGTCTGTCTCCTGCCATCCCGAGCACACGCCCCAACCGCTGAAGTCATCGCTGTTGCTTTGCATTTATTTTTCTTCGTAGCTTTTCACCCTCCTACAGTTTATTGTCAGACCTTCTTTTACCCTCGAGTGGAATAATTTTCTTGTTGATTGTCTGCCTAAACCAAAGCTAGACAATGGCCACGTTAACAGCTCTTTATTTTACTGTTAATTGGTATTTGACCAGCTACTCCAAAATTAAGCTGCAAAGCTACATAATAAAAGAAAAAATGCACAATTAAGAATGTTCATAGTTTTAATTTTAAAATCAAAACAGTTTTTCTTATTTTCTTTAATGTGGCTTCACATGAGCAAACTGGGGTTCTGGAAAGGCTGTGCTGGGGAAAGCTTCAGAGTTCCCCCTCCCCCTAGAGTTGCTTTTTATAACTTATTCTAGCCATTGTACACATTATTTTTCTTCATCATATTACTCAAACACAAGGGTATTGACTGTTCCTATTGTTTACATAGCCATTTATTAGCTTATGACTAAGTTTATGTCATTACCCCCCTTGTACTCTCCCTGAAAGTGTTCTAGCAAACACTTCAGCTTGGCAAAAATATCTTTCCTTCCTTCCTGACCAACCAAGTAGGTCACTGTAACCTTTCTAGTTAAGAGCATTGCACTTATTATGCAGTTCACTTCTGTCAGGCAAACTTCTTAGGTTCATGTTTTTCTTGCTTACATTTCTGTAAATTTAAAATGACTCGATAGGCTCAACAAACCATTCCTGTTTAAAGGAAAGTCAACTTAATTTTCCTCTTCTTACAAAGTGGCTGGGTCTCCAAGGCACGCGAAAAAGACCATGTAACAACCTCGTAGATCTGAAGCTTGATTTTTTCTGAGTTCTTATTTAGCACTGCAATTCCCTGTAAAAATGACACATTAATACTTCATAAAAAAACCAGCAGGAACTTCCAATCTGCTTTACTTTCTCTCTTTACCTAACTATTATTAGAAATTAATGTTTCTAGGATTTTAACACTAAATTATATGCTGCTGGCTGTCATGTAGCCTTGTCCAAGATTACACTGATGCCTTGCAAACAGGTTTTATGGTTTATGGTTTTTTTGTTGTGGTTTAACCCCAGCTGGCAGCTAAGCACCACCCAGCTGCTTGCTTGCTTGCTCCCCCCTGGTGGGATGGGCGAGAGAATCGGAAGAGTAAAAGTGCGAAAACTCATGGATTGAGATAAGAATGGTTTAATAATTAAAGTAAAGTAGTAATAATATACAAAGCAAGTGGTGCATGATGCAATTGCTCAGCACCCGCTGACCGATGCCAAGCCTGTCCCTGAGCAGTGATCGCTGCCCCCTGGCCAACTCCCCCAGTTTCTATACTGGGCATGATGCCATATGGTATGGAATAGCCCTTGGGCCAGTTGGGGCCAGCTGGCCTGGCTGTGCCCCCTCCTGGCTTCTGCACCGGGCAGGGCATGGGAAGCTGAAAAGTCCTTGACCGGTGTAAGCACTACTGAGCAACAACTAAACCATCAGTGTGTTATCAACATTATTCTCATCCTAAATCCAAAGCACAGCACTACACCAGCTACAAGGAAAAAAACTAACTCTATCCCAGCTGAAACCAGGACAATGTTACTGAGCTATATCCTCTTTTCTTGTCAATCTTATCAAGCCCATATCTATCTTTTCTACCTTTCTGTTTTTTTAGTGTAGCCTGGACAGACTGTTCTTATTTACCCGATGACTAAATAACATTTGGTCTGTTGTGGAACAGCGTTTCCAGTCTGCATGCTCATTATTTCTGGTCTGTGTGAGAAGCAAGTTGCACGACTACAGTAGACAGGCTTTTGTGGTGGAAGTGGGGTAAGAAGTGTCACCTCGGTAGTATTTGCTTTCTGTTTTTTCCCTCTATAGTCAAGATTTAACATAAAACTAAAAACAGATGCCAAAACATTTTGAGGACAACTGGAAGTACAATAGATGGTGAAGCAGAAAAGATGGAGCATGATGAAATGCTAATAATGTGAGTGCACTTCCAGTTATTGAACTTTTATACAAGAAAACATAGTATTTGATGTACATAGTGCAGCTCATAATATATTGCACTTATTTCCAAAAATATCCAAAGATCTCTTGAATCTCTGAGCCGATGATAAGTACAAAATTTTGGCCAAAATTTCTCTTTCAGCCAGAACATATAAAGACATTTAGATTAAATTTTGATCTACTGCCTAGAGTAAGCTGGCAAACTACCAGAGGAAACAGGTTTTTTATAAAATAAAAGATTATTCTGTGAGCTTGAAGTGTTTCAATGAAATCACTGTAGACAGACTCTCAACCTGTTGGTAATCTGGAGGGTTCAGCCCAGGACCTGGCTGCTGAAGCCCTCAAACTTCTTCTGACGCAGCAGACCACCATGGTGAGTAATGCAACATCGTTGTGTGTTTGGGGTTGAGTGGAGTCCACAGCTCCTGGGTACTTCAGCTGCTTATTTCTTGTATAATACATCCCACACAACCGATCTGAGCTTTCTTGCATTGTTCTAATTGTGGGATTGTCCTTACTCTCTGGTAATAGCCCTGTAAACCACTCATACCCTACAGAACAAACACCTTACCTGAAATGAGATGGTAGGTAAGTAAAGTTGATTAGAAGACACTATTTTTCGAAGTGCTTTTTATCTGCTGAGTCAAAACAAAGTTACATACCGCTGATTCAAGATCTCTGGAAGGGAAGGGGTCTCTGACCAGCTTGTTTCCTCTGACCTGAGATCCCATTTTGCTTTCAGTTAATACTGCAGAAGCAAGAGAAAGCATGAGCTAGCATGGACGGTAGCAGTAAAGCAAAAGAAAAGGGGTAAGCCTGCAAAAATCGAAGCAGGTCATACATTTAGCACAGCCCTAAATATGCAGTGATAAGGACAATAAGGAGATGAAGCATAATGGAGCAGAGCTGATACTATGCATTGAAGGGTCAAGCTATGCCTGCTCAGTAAGATAACAATGACAATAGGCTTAAAACTGACATGAAACAAAAAAGAAATAAAGGCAAAATAAGCAAGGGCATGATGTTTAAATCATCACTGACTGGGATGTGCTGAGCTAGGTGGCTTGTAATTAGTACAAAACCATCATCTGAATGAAAGCTGGTTATAGTCAAAATAATGAAATTTTGCACACTCGGTTAAACTCAGTTCCCTGAGAATGGTAGTTCTCCACCAGGAGAGCAGTTGCAAAGGTACTGGGGGGAGATAATTTCAGGTGGACTGACTTTGAGGTGTTGCATACAAAGCTTTGAGAGGCAGCTCATTACTAGCTGGCAAAAATCTTGATTAAAAGTCATGAGTTACATCCATGTCTATTCCTGAGGAAATATATCCATAGTTTTCTTAAAATTGTATAGAATGTGAAAACCAGCCAGGTGTTGCTCAGACTCTGCCACCCTTTCTGCTTTGAAAACCAACTGTTGAACCCTGCCAAGGTGATCAAGCTACATAGGAGATCATGTAAAATTTGGATGTCTGAAGCATGTTTTGCCCTAACTCATCCAATGCAAAGCCCTACATAACTTCATGCTGATGAAATCCCAGCCTACATTCTCCTCCTGGATTTCATTGGTGGCATGAAAATCCAGCCAGGACTGTTTGAGGCTTGTATGAGCTTGGGCTCAGCTAGGAGCAAATCTGGACCACCTCATGATTACCATGGCTTCATATTCTTCTGCCCTATGAGGGTGGTGAGGCCCTGGCACAGGTTGCCCAGAAAAGTTATGGATGCCCCATCCCTGGCAGTGTTCAAGGCCAGGTTGGATGGGGCTCTGAGCAACCTGGTCTGGTGGAAGGTGTCCCTGCCCATGGCAGGGGGGTTGGAACCAGGTGATCTTTAAGGCCCCTTCCAACCCAAACCATTCTATGATTCTATATAAACCCTGGGCTTAATGAGTGAAACTGCAGGAATAGGAAATCCATGTGGCCTGCAAAATGGCAGTGTGAAATTCTACAATACTTTTGTGTCTGTTTCTTTGGAAATGGAAATGAAATTGGAAAAAACAGCAGCAGCTAAAATTAACACAAGTTCTACCTCCTTCGCTAGTGGGTACTGATTCCTGTTTCTAGGGAAACAGACAATAAACTGGTGTAAAAAGACGTCTTCTGAAATGCCCAAAATTATTTGAAGTCTAATACTATCAGGCTGTGCTCTGTGAGCTTTATGGTAGACTCTTTTCTGTTGGAAAGCTGGATACAAAGCAATAGCTGGAATGTCCTTTGTAGTGCTGAAACGAATGAGAGATCTACTGCACAACCAAACTTTGGCACATTTTAATTATCTTTCAAACTGACATGATTTTGACAGTTGCTCCTGGTCTGATTTATTGTTTTCTTATTACAAGTTTATTTGTCAAAAATTAACTAGATGCAGAGCAGGAGAGCTTGCAGACCTTGTTTTAGCACCCATCCCTCTCCTAAGCATGAACTTCATAGCCTCCGGGAAGCTACCTGGGCAGGGATCCTTGCCATGCCGGGGTCCAAGTCTGCAGCTCAGCTGAGAGGCTGTCCATGCTAGACTGCTCAGCCTTGTCTAGCTGGAGTCCTTGGATGTCTTGCTCTCCCTCCGAGAAGCTCATCATGCTTGTCCCCTTTCTAGGAGACTGACAGAGACTTTTGGCTATGTATTTTAGCCAATTCAATCACTTGGCCAACCGCTGTTTTACAGAGCAGGATACCAAGTTTGCAGTCATGTGGGAGCTCTTACTGGAGTAGAGTGGAATTTGTCTTCTCCATGCAGATGGTTTAATTTGTATTCAAGCTTCAAAAGACTGCAGGGCCAATACAAGCAGATTTCAGAGCAGAATTTCAAGTGGGATTTCAAGCAGGTTGCAGAGCACAGGATGAAGTGGGAAGAGGTGAATGTCGTGCAGTATGGACTGCATATGGCTGGAGAAGAGGCAGTATAGCCAGACCTGTTTCTCTTCTTGTTTCTCCTATCCCCCTTTACCTTCATCCTTCCTAACAGATTTCACAGTCAGGCTGAGGGATAATTTTGCATACACACTCCTTGTTAACAAATTTTTAAAAACAGCTGTTAGATGTTTAGTGTTTCTGTTTCAAATCACTCCCTTCTGCCCCATGCCAGTGCTACATATCCCCTCCTCTTCCTCTGGTTTTACTCCATCTCTAATCTACCACCACTTCTCTGTAAGGTGTAACGTCTGTCTTTCCCCTTTCCCTCCCTGTTGTTCCTCGGGGCTGTATCCTCTTCCTCTAAACTTTTATCTGTTATTCTCCTTTGCTCTTCATGCTCCTGTCTCCCACACTCCCAGTATTCATTCCAGTGCCATCTTCGCTCACACATTTTTCAGCCTCCCTCCAAAAATGACACATTTATGAATCAACATAAACCACGTTCCAGCTACTCTTCCAAAAAACATTGCCGTGCACAGGAAGTGGCTTCTCCAGCCACTCTCCCGGGCTGCCGAGAGTCTCCTGCTGATACTTATTTATGCGATCATATTTGTCTAGGCAACAGCTATGTTTTTTTGTGCCTCGGATTCTGCAGTAAAATGCAAAGGTACAATTATCAAGAACACGTTTTTCCTACTACTAGTCATTTATTGTTTCCTACTAGTTGGCGGCTTGTTCCTCGGGCACCATCACTTTGCATACAAATGTTTTTTTTTAAAAAATGAATGTAATGTGGATTCACTAGAACTGCATTTTGTGGACCATAGGCCTACATAGCATTGCAATCTTATTACTCTTGCCTATTAATCCTACTGTTTCCTCCACTTCTGTTTCTTATGCCAATTGCTCTGTTTTGTTTCAGCTTTTCAGGGCAAAATTTCAGTTTTCTTTCTATATATGCTTGGGTGGCCCTAGTCCTCATGAGGACTTTGGGTATTAAAGTGGATGATCTCAAGAGCTGGTCCTGGGGGGCAGAGTAAGAGGTGTGTAGTTAATGTTACATCTGTTGCCTGTGTTGAGCACACACTTTCCTACTATCAAAATCTCTCCTGCTTCCTTCTGTGCTTGCAGCTAATAAAGGAGATGGGCAAACTCCTCTCTGCCCAACACTCCGCATGAGCTATGCCTTCACTCCACTACAAGCATTTATCTCGGAGTAAGTATGTGCACCTCTTCATGTCATTGCAACTACAACGTCAAACTGCAGTAGTAAGAGTTAAAATCGGCTTTATCCATGAATTCCTTGGGAGCTCTTAAGGGTTAACACCAAACTTTTACTACATTTTAATGTAGGAGGGTTTTTAACGTGGTTGTTTTGCATGAATATACTTTAGAGGAACAGCACAGAAAATATTCTGAACTATGACTAAGAACCAGTGATCAGCAGAATAATCTCCATCTGTTTTGCAAAATCAATTCTTACTGCAGTTGGCCAATAGAAGTATTTCCAAATGAAATGGAAGCATCAAACAAATGCATCTGTGAGTTAGAACCTCTCAGTAGCTGGTTCATATGTGCAGCAAATAATGATCAGAAAGGACATCTGTTACTGCTTTCAACAGGCAACAAGCCTAGATTTGCAAGCACCTTGTTTTGACATTAACTGGTGTATAAGGAGACTAATTTATCTGTGAAAAGGTTATTAAAGTACCTAGAGATGGTGGAAAAATTTGGAGTAGTCACAAAGGTAAAGCACTAATTAATTTAAATAATACCGCAAATACATACAAATTCTATATTTCCCTTTGCCCACTTATTACTCTACATCGGGTTTGCGATGCCCATTCCTGAGAGCAGTAGATTTCAAAAGGAAATAATAGGCTGATCGCAGACCTGAGCCAGTGAAGATGTAGGTGTAAGTACACAGTTGCTGCACAAACTCAAACCCATGGTTTGATAGCTCCCTTCTCAGTGCTTGCCTAACACTGGTAGTACCTAAAACTTGCTAATCATCTTTTTAGACAGAAAATTCCCTGTGTGCCTGTAACTTTTTTCTGCCTAAATGCACAGCTGCTCAGGTATGAGCCCAGACCCTAAATTGCAGGAAAGTTCCTTGTAATCCAGATGAAACAGCTCCTTCATCCTCTGGGACTCAGCACAATCTTCTGCTGGGCCTGGAGGACCTGTTTTGTGGAGACAGAGAGATGAGGGAGCCTGCATTGAAGGGTAGGTTTACAGCTGTAGCTTTGGGACAGAAATTCTGGCTCTGGTGTCTGCTGTTGGGATTATTGCTGATTCACCTAATTATTACTCAGTGTAAAACACACACACTTCCCATGCACGCGTGATTCATCGGGTGCGGTAGCGGATGTGAATCTCCCCACACTGGTAGTGAGTTTGTGTCAGGAGCTGAGGAAATAGCCCCTCTATCTGCAAACGGAGAGCTAAACCCTGCAGGAGGTTATAAGACCTTTTCTATCAGTTGTGCAAAATGCTTATGATGGGCTGATGCTAGCTGGAAAGGCATTAAAATATGGGACTTTTTATAGATGTAGGCTAGACAAAAATCTCCATCTCTACTGCATGAGCACTAATTTGTTAATGCACTTGAAGGATAAACCATTGCTCTCCAGTGTGGCTGCTCCAGAAAGACCGTTCAAAAGCCTCTCTGTGCTTGTCCAAGGACAAGTGGGACACATGAGTTCCTGCTGCTGCTATGCCTTTTTAACTAAGTCTTGAAAGATGCAAAACCTTTGTTAAAATTTGTATCCTGTGTTTGATTGCACATATTCTTACAGTAGCATTTTCTCCTTATTACTCCAATTAACGGACTGTTGAAACAATACTTTGCCCAGCTGTGCACACTGGTGGTAACCAGTTCTTGCGAAGTCTGTCCACTACATTTCTCTTTCTTCAAATCTTGAATCATGTTTGCCACAGCACGTGCAGCTCCCTGTGCTGAATTTTAGAGATTTGGTACAGCTTGGTGAGGGGAATGAGGGGACCAGGGCAGTGGTGGGGCTGGGGACCGGCATCCTGTGGCTCTGGGCTGGGCTGAAATGGGGTCCTGGGCCATGGGCAGGGTGGGAGGGAGGGAGGGAGACCCCAGGGAGGCTGATCAGGGACAGAAGGGCTTATTAGTGCCCTCAGGGCCCTGAAAGGGAGCACGTTGCTAAGCCACTGTGATGGTGGGGAAAATAAAGGTGTGAAATAAAGTATAAAAAAAAACCCCAGCAAAATAACCAACCAAAAAACAATGCACAAAATTTTGAACTGAAAGAAGCAGAAGTGTAAGTGGTGGGGTATTAGGCTTTTCCCAGCTTTGGTAGACCTCTGGGTGCATAATGATGTACATGGAAAAAAATCTACTGTATCTGTTACGGCATTGAGCCAAAAGACATTTAAGGAGGAAAATAGGGGTTTGCCTTTTAGTTTTATTGCAATATAGAGGGCAAGAAAGAGCTTATTAGAGGTCCAGAAAGGAGTAAGGACAGAGATGTTGCTATTAAAAATATGGCATTCTTCTAAAGGGACAGCTAATCCTCATGAGAGCTGCTGTCAGGACCAGGAAAATCAGCGACTTGTTAGGTGATGAGGCAAAAGGTGCTTTTAAAGTATCTACCAAGGAGGAATTCCTGCCTTGCCTTGTCTACCTTTTTTTTTCTGAAGGAAGTCACTTACCAGTTTCTCCTTTCTTGACTTGGTGTCTCTTTGCAGCAAGATGGTGCCAGGTGCTGAGGGACCGGTCTCTCCGGGAGCAGACTCTCGGCTCTGGGCTGCACCCTGCAGCCATTATTCCAGCACAGAGCTGATGTTGCTGCCTGCTCTGCTCCAGTTCCTGAGCTACCTTGCTAGGATCGGCCCGATTGCTGCTGCGGTGGAAGACATGATGAGAAGAAAGAGGTAATAATACACGACTTCTAATTTCGTGATGTTCGCTGTTGGGTGGAGTCCATATCATCTGCAACGGCCCTGGTTGTGTCTCCCTGCCCCAGCATCCCCAGTGGCTGTGCATCATCTGCTTGTGCCTGAAGTTCAAAGCTTGTATTGCCTTTCACGTTGCTTCAAGTATATGGGATTTGTATAATGATGGCTCCTGCTGTGCTTCATCAGCTGAAAGTTATTAATATGCTTGTTACTGACAAAGAGCCCCGTATTGCAATGAGGTACTGGAGAGAGGTCAATAGTAAGTGCGGAAAGTGCAGAATCACCAACAAAAAAGTTGTAAGAGATGGGAACAGATGAGTAAAGGTAGAGATAAAAAAAGAAAAGGGATGGTCAGTGCTTCTTAGGATCTTTACTGATAGCACTTACAGGAAAACTCTCTTTTCTTTTGCTGGTGACGTATGGTCTTGCACTGTGCTCTCTATTTTTACTGTTTCAATACAAAGTTGTGTTGAGGCCCCGTATTCACAGCTACGTGCAGACTGTGGTAGAGACCTGCTGGGGAAGGCAGGGAAGGTCCAAGTGGCTGCCGAGAGGCTTGGTAACTGGCAAATGCCTTTCTGTTGCTGGTTGAAGTGGCAGCCCAGGAAAAGATTAATTTCTAACCTTCAAGTAGTTACACAGTCTACACTGATTGTAATTTTTGTAAAGCTGAACTGACTCATGCATGTTCCTGGCATCCGGGGCTTAGCAGGCAAGTACCCACATCACAGACCGCTGCAGCTATGCTCCAAAGGGAATTGGTACGTTTGCAGGGAAGTTAAGGCTGACAGTATGCCTGTGAGAGCGACCTGGAACTTCAATACATATGGCTGAGCACACGCATGTGTGTACATATATATATATATATTCTGGAAACCTTGGCTTAGCTGGTACATAGAACCAGCTGCCCTAAACTGCAGAAATGTCTCTATTGCTGTTGCTCCTCCAAGCTCCTGAAGCTCTACTTTGAACAGAGGGACCCAGCAATGAAGCCCTTACCCAACAGGCTTCACCATTAACTATTGTCAAAACATATTCCACCAAAACCTGCAAGATCAGACTCAGAAAACATGACCCCTCTGGAGGATGTGTAGTTTATTTTCCTTCAATTTGTCCTCCTCATTGCAAAACAGTTTGGTGGTAAATTGCTGAGATGAAATATGGCAGAGCAGACTTTATATCTTTTTTAGCTGAGTAGTTTCAACTAGACACCTCTCGCTCTCTCGGGAGCCTGACTTACTAACTGCTGGTTGCTGGGAAAGGGACCCTGGACCTGTCCTGGTGTGGGGAAGGCTTCAGAGTCCCTTGGGCTAAGGAGCAGCAGCAGAAGGCAATATTACTGCAACAGGGAACAGCACAGGGAGTTTGGGGCTTCTGGTCCATTTACATGTAAAATATATTAACGGTCCTGAAAAAAAGGTTGTCAACTGCTTCACTCAGTCTCGTGGAGTATATTTAAAGCTAGCTCTTCAGAGATGAGAATTCCACTTTCTAGCACATAAGTATATTTAAGAAATTTGGCCCCAAAAGGTTAGTCTGCCTGTTCCTCCTTAAAAGTGGTCTCCCTGGACCTTCTGCTGAAATAAAATATTCTGACTATGATATGGGAAGACAGGAGAAAAACCTCTGTTCCCTGTACAAAGAATGACCTTATTCCTTGTACTTCTCTCTTAGCTTCTACCATGAGCTTCATGTTCTCTAAAACCCATAAACTTGCGTACTTGCAGGAGACCCCTGTGCCCTGTCTGGTCCTGAGCTGGAGCGTGTGGCAGAGCGCTCCTCCACAAAGATTTATTGGGATGTCCTCTGGGCTGCAGGCTCGAGCTGTTTCTCAGATTTCCTGGATATTTAGCTGGAGTGGGAATTGAGCTTATTTCTTGCTCATGAGTTTTACTACTAAAGGCTATAAAATAATTCTTCACTGAAGTGGAGCCAAATGTTTTGCAGCTTGTATAACCCCCATGAGTAGAGATGTTGCAAGTCTGTTGATAATTTCACGTTCATTACTTACTGTCCTTGCACTGGAGAGCACATAGTCCTCTTAATAGTTTTTAAGCTTTAGCATATTGCATAATAAGAGTGGCAATGGCAGTAAAACTTATAAATCATGACATAAAAAGATGGCAAATATTCTTATTCTGAACATTTGTCTAGGATTAGTCTATATTGATTTATGTTCTACATCAGTCATATTTCACTTTTGCCAGTGTCGAGAGATTGCGTGTGAAGAGCAGAACATGCCGTGTAGTACGGAATCAAATGTCAAGAGACAAGGGAGTAGAGCCTGAATTATTTTGTACAATCACCTGATGAAGTCACACTGTGTTAAAAAAAAGTTTCCTTCCCTACCAATTATTCGTACTTTAGTAGCCGAGAATCAAATGGGGCTTCCCAAGTAGAGCTGTAGTACTACCATTTTCTGCTAAACCGTCCCCAGTTCCAGGATGGTGCTGGCATCTCATGGCACCTTTCTGGTGGTGTCGTGTTTTTTGCAGGCAGATATGGGATGGCTGCAATGGGAGAGCCATTGACTTGCAAGTGTCACTCTCCCAAATTATTGTGAATGATCCTGGAAAGCAGAGACCATTTATCGCATTTCTGCTAACTGATGATATGCTGGCCGTGCTCAGCAGCACACATGCTTTTTGGTCTCCGATGCAGCAACAGTTCCTATCTGCAGAATAGAAAAAGGGTTTTGAGATATTTTTGGGGGGCTTGTCGCTTGGAATGAAAATGAAATTTCAAGCATGTATATGTGAAATCAGAGAAGTGGAAGAAAGAAAAGTGAGACTGTGAAACAGACTGGAGACTGGGCACTTGGCTCTTGTGTCTGAAATCTAGGTCTGAGTCCTACTTCTAAAGCAGGAAAAGCAGGGGTTGGGTGTAGTGGAGACATGTACCTGCCTCCTGCACAACTCAAGTGCTATAAATAGCCAGTTTCTGAAAGCTCCCAGTAAAATTTACTCTCTCCATTAAAGACATTATAGAGGCTTTCACATGCCAAAGCATCTGCTGCTCAGTTCAAGCCTCTGTTTCCTTCTCTGTATAGATATTTGATGGCACAATCTTTTCTTCTTGCTGTAGTTGAGGACAGTGAGAAGAGCAACTTTACCAGTCTTGTCTAATAGCATTAATTTCTCATGCAACAGATTTTCTGAGTTCTGACAACTATTGGAGGGGAAGTTGGTACGGGCTCCCTTCACACCTGTTTCTTCCAAAGATGTCACGTCTGCCGGTATCCCTTCAGGGATGCTGTGCCTTCACCACCAGCACCCAAGAAGGGGTTGTTAGAAGTCTGAGTCTGCAGGAGTGAATTACAAATTCATTTACAGTAAATTCCAAGGGGCAGGAAGAGCTGAGAGAAACATTATTTTCAAAATAATGGCATTGCAGCAGCTGAACTCTCTATGGCATCTGGATGTGAAGGATGGCTGTAGGCAGCGCTGTTTAGAAGATCAGATCAGTGTGTTGCTCTGATTCCCATTCATTCATATCTATTAGTACCAGGGTCATAACGTACATAAATCATAGCACTCCACAAGCTGCAATAAACATATTAGCCGAGCAGAAACTAGAACAGTGGGGTGGACCATTACTGAAGATAAATTATCAAGCTCCACTGGTAAGTGCTAAGGCTCCTGAATCACAAGGGTATTTTCTCATAAACATTTGAAAGGTAAAATTAAAGTCTTTCCAAATTCTAACCAAATTTATAACTTTTACATTATAAAGAATGTAATTCTAAAGTTTTTTTTTCTAAATTAACTTTTTAGAATTTATGGCAGGAACAGTCCCCAAACCAGCTCTTCAGCATCTCTATTTCCCTGGTTACCGTATTTGCGTGCTGGAACTAAGAGTTTAAAACCAGATTCAACTTTTGGCCAGTAGGCTCCAAGTAGTTGTGGCTAAAGTGTGTCTGGCTACGAACTAAACATATTTAAATCTGGGGTAAGAAGGAAGAGTAGCAGCATGTTTTCATTGAAGCCTTCATTCAAAACAGAATCTCAGCGTTGCTGCTGCTGAACTCCTGCCTACAGATGAAAACCTCGAGCTAAGCGGTGCTTGAAACTTGAGTCAACCCACCCACCAGGGAACGGAGGCTGAAGCTGGAGTCCTGCTGAGCCTGAAATAGGGATGCGCTGGGATACAGCTACATGCTGTAATTCATGTTAGCACAGCTCATCGGATGCTAATTCAACCATTCGGTACTGCTGATCACATCACTCTGGGACAGTGGTTTTGCAGCATGGTCACCCCCATTTGAACTAGATTAACTTCAGCTGGATGACTTGAGGTAATTGTTTAAGTGAAAAATGAAAAAAGAAGGAAAGAAAAAAGGTTCATGCTTTTCAGGTAAGATAGGATTTATTCTTCTGGAAGAGAAAACCAAGTAAGTTATGCTTGTGCGTGGATGTGTGCTTCAAGCAAGAAATAGGTCTGCAATCTCTCGCTGAAATGCAGCAACAATACACCATATAGTTATCACACGATTACAGTCATAAAAAGGAGGAGGAAAAGGGCTTGAAAGAATGTGGCAGTGATGGACTAGGGATGGAAATAAACGCTGTTCGTAGTCCTGCTGCATGCCCATGTGAAGCCTATTCAACACAAAATAAATCTGAAGTATCTCAGGTCTTGTCTAAAAAGTCAAGTCTAACAAACAAGATAACATCCCACCGAAATAACCCCTCAGGAACTGTAAAAAAAAAAAAAATCAGCTTTAGTATCATAACAAATGCATCAATATCCCTGAAACATAAAGAAACAGAAAAATAGCCATAATAGCTGTGGGAGTCCTTCGAAATTGTGCCCCTCCAGCTGTGCTCCTGCGATGAGCTGCAAGGTGTGGGTGGCTTGTCTTTGCTGGGCAGGTTTGAAAGGTTTCAGGTCTGACACAGCTGCTGATGGGGCTGTTGCCTTTTCCCTCTGTGGCTGCCTCCTTGGGAGAGGGAATGGGAGCTGCCATGGCTGTGTGGGTTACTGCTGCTTCATGGAGATGCTTCTGGGGAGCATCAGACTAAAACTGCCCGGTCCCTTCGGCAGGAAAAATGAAGCTGGCCAGGAGGTGTCTGAACGATGTGTCCTCCCCAGGCAGGCGCTCTCTGCTTTTTACTTCTACTAGTGTGTGATTTCTCAGCAAGACCCTTGGTGAAGCTTTAGTCTGATTAAGGAAGACTTAAACATTAAGGCAGTAAAAGTGCCTCTATTAATTTTAGGGAGCTTTGCATGGCAGGTGCTCTCTGAAGTGTGGGTTTGTCCTCCTGTTCAACGGGAGTGGCCCTTGTCGTCTTTGAAGACTTTGTTCTTCAAATTGTTCATATAATAACGTCATTGGCTACAGTGGATGCATCTTACTTTGCTTTCTTTGTTTCTGTAGTATCATCTCCCTAACTGATTTTCATGAAAGAAAATCACCCCATTTCACATGAGGTGTTTTGTGCCATCCTAAAGCAGGTAGATCTGTAATTGCAGGATACCAGATGGTGGTTCATATAACTTTTGAAAAGAAAAAAAGCACCTTTTGAAATGCTGCTTAGACAGGACCAGCTAAGGCTGGCAGTGGCTTTAACTTTACAGTCAATCCAACCCACGCTGAAAAATAGAGGCCTTTTGGAGGTCATTGCAAAGTAATGCTCCTGTTGTAGTGGGGAAATAGACCTTTGACTAATGTGGCATTTCTTTGTACATTTAAGTCGCAAAAAGGTCCCCTTCCTGAAAGGTTGCTTGAGAAGTCAAAATATTGTTCCTCTTTCCTGTAAATAAATGCTGTAGCTTTTGACAGCCTTCACAGATCTAACTTTAAATTTATTCTTTGTATACACAGTTTATCAAAAGGGGTAAGAAACATCATTTTAGAACAATGTTTTGCTGCTCTCTGGAAACACAACATGTAAATAATATTTCCTCAAGCATTTAATTTATACTTTGGCTTTTGAATCCAGACTTCTGAAACCTATCTCTGTGTTTTTAATATACATTCATCTGACTGACCTAAATTACCTTTTCTTGTGGAGGCTTTCTTTGACTGAGACTACGGAAACTTGTGATGAATGCACGAGGAGTTTCTTGGCTCCAGTCCGTGTTTCGATGTCGTACAGCCCAGGAAGCCAAGGCCACATCTCGCTCCTGCAGAACTGTGCTCTTTGACTGATAGCAGAGGTATTGCTCTTTAGGTTGCTCAAGCTTGACCATGTAGTAAATGTCTACATTAAATATTCCTCTGGCTCTTAAAATCATGGAAGATACACTGCTGGCTGCATGCCACAATATGACAGAGTGCTCAATGAATTTGACATTGGAAGAACTGGTAAACTAAGCTGACTCATGAGCAATTTTTGTATTAATCATGCCTCTCTGTGAATTTGCTTGTGTTTGTCCTTTTTGCTACCTAAATAATGTTAAAATACATTTATGTGTTTCCTTCCCAGAAGCAGTATATTATGTTGACTCTTTTATATAATGCAATCTGAGCTAAAATTATCCTCGTGCTTCAGCGGCAGGGTAAGACCGGGTCCAGCTGGAAATCCCTTGAGCCTGGAGGCAGTCTGAGGGATGGGTCTTGGAAAACAGCAATGTGCAATGCATATAGTTTCCATGAAGGAAACACTGACTGCTTTTGACAGGACATACTACTTTCCATATTTCATATTAAGGGAGATATATAGATTTTTTTTTTCCAAATTAATCTAGTAGGAGTTGATTTTTTTCTTTTGTACAGTAATCTAGCAGATGCTAATGTCTTTATGATGGATCTTAAGCACTAGACATGACAAGGATAGTTCAGGACTGGATTTTCATATTGTCTACAATACCAAAGTCTCTGTCCCCTGTTTCAGCTGGGTACGCAGAGAGGGCTGAGCCCACTCTGGACCAGTAGGTACCTGACAGCCTCATGAGTGCTGCTGGTGTAGCTGTGCCCTTGCTGTGTCTCCACTAGGCAGCGAGGTGGCTAGAAATAATAGGGCAAATGGGGATTCCCATCACAAAACTCAAGTCTCTCGAGGAAGAAAGGATTTAAAAATGAAGGCTAGATATTCAAGGTGCTTCAGTGCACATCGGTGTATCTCAAGGCAGCTTCTTGCAAGGCTCACTCTTTCTCTGTGTTCTTCAGTTTCATGGTAGTATTTCTTTTGGTTAAGTTTATTTTTTGCAGTGTTGACTAACTCAGTGGGTAATAACAGCTTGTAGTCTTGAGGCTCTGTGGGACAGGGTTTTAACCACCCCTTGCAGGCATTTGTTTTTATTTATTTTGTCAGAAGCACATTTGGTGTAAACAGTAACAGGCCTTTATTTCAGGGAGGTGCAGCACTGATGATATATAAATCTAACTTTTTTTCACCTCCTGTGTTTGTAAGTCTATGTCTGCTTTTACCTTAATTTTATCTTAAATGAATGAAAAAGAGACTTGATCTATTAAAATGAGAGAGTACCAAAATACAGTACCAAATAGCGTAAGACCCGCCTCAGACACCACGGGCTCTGCTGTCATGACACAGCTCATCACATTACGATGTTGGAATGGTGTGGTTGCTTTTAGTGATTTCAACAAACTGTTCTTGCTTAGGCAATCTTCTCATTTCAGTTTCTAAATAAGAACCCCAGAACTTATTTCTTCTCCTTGGAAGAAAACCCATTTTGTTTTTTCCCTGGATTGTGTTTACCTGCCCGCACGGGGTGGCAGACCGCTCTCGTGTTCTCTTTCTTTCTCTGGCTCCCACGCCCCGCAAAGCATTGCCCCGCTCCGAGAGGGGCCGAAGAGCTGGGCTGGCCAGGCAAAGAGCAGGTCCTTCTCCTTGGGACTAATCCTGCTGGTAAGTTAGTCCCCCTAGGCTGAAGTCTTTGGGCCTGTGTTGGCTTTGGCTCATCAATGAGATGCTGTTGATGTTGCAGCTGTCAGCAGAACAGCAGCAGCTTGGATTTACAGGGGGTAAAGACAATAATTTCTTTTGATAAAATATCTCCAACTGGACTCACCAAATAAGTCATGCCTTAGATAACCTGGCCCAGACTAAAAGTTTATTTTGGCACCTTGACAGGGAGAGGAGATGTGCATGGGGCTGCAGGAGAGGGCGGTGGACCAGGGCTTTTGTGGCCCCGTCCCTGTCCCCCCGCTCCCGGGGTGCGGAGCTGAGGCTGCGGTGTGCAGACACCTCGTATTGTCCACCCGCCTGACCGAATTCAACTTGTTGCTAAACTTCAAAAAAATTTTTTTTCCTGGCTGCTTGCAAGAATGGGATCTAACTTTGAGGTTTTTTGTTTTTTAGCACAGGAAAAAATAAAAACCCACCCGCTATATTTCTCCCATAAACTTGCCACCTTCCAGCAGTAACCAACTGGTGAAACTCAGATAATAATTTTCATGTTTGATTCTTCTTGTGTGCTTACACCATCACTGTTTCATTGAAACAACTGGAAATAAGAGTAAATAAGTGGCGAAGCATTTAGGAAAAAGCAATGAAGTTATAAAGTCAATGCAATAAGCTGAATGGTCACTGTTCTGATGAAGAAGCGAGCTGCCTGTCATTGAGACGTGATGCTGGAGAGCAGCCATGTGCAGGTACTTCTGTGGTTGGCTGGGTCCCGGCAGAACACGCGGCGAGTTACTGCTATGGCTCCGAATACGGCTGTAGCCTGTGCTGCTCCAGCCTGCCTCCCCAGGCAGCCGGGGCCGAGATCAATAACTCCTGCTGCTATCACACATTTATTGCGGCTTCTTCACTGGCTGGGGATTTTGTTTGGTTGTTTTGTTTTGATCACCTGGTGTCGATGTTCCTGGCAGTTTTGATGTTCCATTAATACTGACAACCTTCTTCTCCTTTGCGTTCTCCCCATTGCCTACTTGCGAGGTTACGTTGGCTTTTCGGCATCTGTGTCTTCCCATCTGGCTCGCTGATCCTTGGGCAGCACAGCTGTTAGCAGAGCAAACGGGTATTTGGGGCTTCAGTTCTTACTGATGGTCAATTTTTCAGCTAGTGGAGCTCAGCCTCCATCCTGTACAGCTGCAATTACTCCAGCTTTTAAACACCCCATCTATTCTCTTAATGAGAAATTAATTTAATCCTATTTAAAATCACCTTTTCTTTTTTCTGCTGGTTAAGAAAGTGCAGGCGTTGCAGGCTCTGGCATGAGCATTGAGAACCAGCTGTGTATTACAGGTCCTGGCACAGGCTGCCCAGGGCAGGGGTTGAGTCCCCATCCCTGGGGGGATTTAAAAGCCGGGTAGATGCGGTGCTTGAGGACATGGTTTAGTGGCGGACTTGGCAGTGCTGGGTTAACGGTTGGACTTGACGATCTTAAAGGTCTTTTCCAACCTAAACGATTCTATTCTATGATTACAGCACTGCTTGGGGACCAAGGCATTTTAACAGTGTGAAGCAGTATTTTATTTGGCCTGCAAGATCTTTGCTGTTGTGATGGAGCGAGAAGTGACTGCGTTGAAGATGCTGCGTTTGCTTGATGGTGAAGGCATCTAATATAGAGACAAAAAGATCAAAAGCTGGGACCACTTGGAGTAAAGAAATGCTGGTAAAATAGTATCTTTAATCTCTTAAGGTATTTCAAAGGCATGGAAGTGCATACTCTCAATATGCCTTGGAAACTGTATCTAAAGTTTGACAAGCTTTGGGTGGAAAGGGGGAAATTTTCCAAGTTTATTGAAAGCCAACACTTTTTACCAATATTGGTCTGAAGTCAGGGCTGGCTGGCTTTCTTGGGGTTTGTTTTTCCTTCTATTAAAAGAAAAAAATATAGCAGCTCAAGGGGCATTTGGCCAGCTCAAATGGCAGCTGCCTTCCTTTGTATCCAGACTGTTTTTATCTCAGACCAAGCAAAGTGCTATAAAGGCTATCCGCTGACGTGACGGGGGTCCTGGCTGGGCTGCACGTCCCCCTCTGCCCGGTACGCGCTGCTGGCGGCAGTGCCGCTGTCACCTTTGGGGTACCACCGTAACGATTGTGTGAATCCATCTGCTGCTGCTCATCTGGTGTTTGTCTCATGGCTCAATAATTAAATTGTGTTATATTTTTAAGTTCCGCTGTGATCTGCTATCCAATGTTATTTTTAATACGGTGTCAATATTTTAGAAATCGGAAAACATCTGCTTTGACTAGCTGCTCTTTGAAGTTCCCCACGTAGTAGTAGCACTTGTAATAGATGTCGGGGTGTTTTCCTGTGAAACCCAGTTATTAGGTTGCGCTGGCCATACGTGTTTATCAAGGGTAATGTTCTCAGAAGCACTGAACACGGCTGAGCCTTTATGGCCATTTAGGTCCTTCTGAAAGTCTCACTGCACATGTGAACGTGCAAGAAAAAAAATACAGCCACATCATCTTCCCCATAAAGTCTCCTCACAGCCACTTTTTCCAAGGAAGCTGCTTTACCTGTGGACTAAAATCCCTGCTGATGCAAAAAGGCCTGGAGTGGCTCCAGTCTGGATCCAATTAGAGAGGAGTTGCGAAGCACTTTCACCCAGCAGGTTAATGCTCTTCTCTTATTTCTGAATTACACGCAAAATGTACTTCATTATAGGTGTTCTTTTGCTTACTTTCCAACATTACTTCTTTCTAAATCTTTCTTTCATTTGTTGATGTATTACACATAAAATGCAGAATAGCTCTCGGGCAACTCCTTAATGTAGGCAAGCCTTGAATGCATGAAACCTTGTTATCCAAGTTTTGGATAATCTGAAATTCATGTGTTTCCCCTGAATCCAAAAATCATATAGAAATTAAATGTAATCCCAAGCGCTGGTTATCTGAATCCTTCAGACATCCCTCAGGATGTATAACTAATCAGGATCACTGCTATGCAGCATTTAAGCATCCTAATTTTATTCAGTCAGGAAAAATATAATTTAATAACAAAAACTGTAGCATGGTAAATCATCTGGATACTTTTGGTAGGGTTTAATGTTCTCATTTTCTTCTTAGCGTTTGTCATTAGGATCAGTGGAAAGGATGACTTCTGCACTTCTGGATACCCCTCTTTGGCAAGGAGTGGCAAAATCAAATCTGTAGGTTTAAAAATCTGTTCTCTAATTAAATTTTCAAAAGACCTCCCAGTTTTGATGGAGATTTTGTTTTTTAGAAGCTGATGGCAATATGTATTAGTAGGCACACATTATTCAAAGCTTAGCTTCGTTGAATGACAGTTCATTTCACAGTTTACTGAAGTTTCATGTACATCTGTTAAGCACCAAGGAGGCAAAAGTGGAAGAGGAGGACGGCACTCGCGGAGCTGCAGAGCGCAGGGTAAACTGTAAGCTTACCATGAACACTGGGAGAAAAATATTTACAAAAAGAGAATATACTTCAGTAGTGCTGTGTTGTTGGTAGATGCTGCTGAACCCCAACACCCCAACCAACCCATGCAGACGATGTCCTTTCATCCAGCCGTCCCCACTGTGGCTGGGGCTCTGGGAGGGGGAACTGGGCGTGCAGGTGCTGCTGCTGGGGTGGCTGAGCCCAGCCAGCTCTGTCACTTCAAAATTTCTTGCGGCTTCCTCTGGCTTCCATTGCTACCAGTAAGAGTCAAGGTTTGGCAGCGCAGTGACTGCAGCCTGCTGGATTTGGGTGAAGCGCCCGAAGGAAAAGCATGCTGAAGCATTCCTCATATTGATTCATCCTCCTGGAACGTGCCTTCCATATCAAAGCTCTCACGTGGCAGCGGCAGGTGCTGGGTCCCGAAAATATGAAGGAAGATGACCCGAGGCACGTTTGCATCCTCCTGCTTGGTGAGGGTGCAGCAGGCTCGAGCTCAGCTCTCCCCTGGTCCAGTGTTTCCTCTGTTTGCTGTGAGGCTGGACATCTCCTCCTGACCTTGGTCCTTTCAGGGCCGACGTTTTATCCAGGTATCACTCTTGAGTCCCTGAGAGCAGATCACTATGCAGATTGGTTTTGTTACCCTGCTTATCCTCTTCAGCTAATCTTATTCTTTAAGCTGAACTTTTGCAGTGAAATAAGGTATGTGTTGGTTGACTCCCATCAGTTTTTGGTAAAATGCCCCAAGCCTGATGGTGCCCCGGCAGTGGGTGCCAAGGCAGCGGGTGCCCGCACCCTGCGCTGTGCCCGGGCGGCTGGGGAAGGATGGCGGTGCAAGGTGTTGTTCCTGGCCCCGGCAAGGGGGGCTTGCAGCCCGGCCTCCTGGAGGGCCATATGGGAGCCCCCCATGTTCCCCAAACTGGGAAATGGCACTTTAGGCACCACGTGATGGAGGGGGCTCTGAGGTGCTTGGGGTCAGTGTGTTATTCAAAGGTATTCTGGGGACAGAGGGTTGTTCATAGGGGTTGGTTTGTTTGTTGGTTTTCAGTGGGGTTTTTTATTTGTTTATAAAACATCTCAAAAGAAAGCAAACTTTCCGTATTGCTACATGCGTACAATATGTTGCCCTGAATCAGGTGGGTATTAACTGGAGTCTAAACAACAAGTGCCGTTTTTGACTTTGTAGTTGATACCTGGTATGACACCGTGAAACCCGACTGACAAACGCCTTCACCTGCACACTCTTTTTACTTTATAATGTCTTTTGGCCAGTGCCAGTTCATGTAAGCAGATAGAGACACCTGCTACTCTGATTTTCACCCTTCAGACGAAGCATTGCGAGCGTTCCTGGGGGATGCTCCCGAGCAGCCCAAGAGGGCCATTTCCCAGCTCCGCGTGGCCACGGGCTATTTCCCATGCACTTCACTAGTGAACGTTTTGTTTGGCAGATATTGCTATTTCCATGCATGTCAGCCTCTGTGGTGACAAAGTTCTGTTTCTTGGTTTCTTTGTTTTGTTTTAGTATTCTCAGCTCGAGTCACATTAACATAATTTTCCAATCTTTTCTACCAGACTTACAGTCTGTGACAGACTCGTGTATTAGCAACTTATTTGGATGGATGGTACAGATGCAAAATTTAAGAAGTGTATTATTGTCCTGGACCAAGTGACTTGTGGATATATTTTGGCTTCTCTTTCTACCATCTACTTCTTTCACTTCTCTAACTCATTATTTTTGTTAAGGGAATATACTGCTACTTTGTGCTTTGCTAGAATGCCTGTGTTTTTATTAGAGGCATCGGAAAGCCATCCGTGTGTCGTAGTTTCTCCCATCATGCCTGAATACTTTAACTCCCAAGCCTTAGTAATTCATCTAGACACGTGCATCCCATATGCTGCCAAGCATAGCACATACTGCACGGTGGCAAGGCGTTCTCTTCAGCACATTAGTTAATCCAGTTTTTATTCTGTACGTTTGAAATGCAGTGATATAAAGAGCTGAATGTTGGAATAACTTACAGGCATTAAAGTACAAGTGTGTGTGGGTAAGCTGAGGTGTTTATCAATCTGTATTTTGCTGTTGTTTCTGTAACGGTAATACTTAAACAGGCTGATTATACATTCCGAAATGCAGTTGTGGAAATGTACAATTTCCTGCATGACACTGAGCGAGGGACCAGACCTATTTAAATCTCAGAAGGAAACAAAGAAAATCTGTACTATTGTATGTTTGTATGTTGTCTCCTGACACCGAGGGACACGCAGACTTGCAAAAATTCCTTCTGGCTTCAGCCGTTGCTATAAGTCTTTGCAGCATCAGGACGCCTTGGGCAGTTGCACGGCAGCAGGCTTCCCACACCACCTCTGAACTCCACTGTGTTTCTGCTGCAGGGAGCTCTGCGGAGCCAAACCTCTCTCCCCAGCGACGCTCCCAAAGTTAGCTGGGTTCTGTACGGGCTCTCCTCCATCTGCTGCCAGGTGGGCCATGGGTAAGTGCTGACGATTTCCACAGCTTGTGGTTTGGATTAGATTTGATATGTAATTCTTTGGCCATGACATTCATATGATGATGTTAGATGCAAAGGAGGCAAGAGGTGCAAATCTCTTTCCTCAGGCAAAATAAAGAGTCTTCCCGAACAGAGGATTGGTGTTGGTGGGGTCGGAGGGACCCGCATCACTGCCCGCCTCCTTTTTGTGGATGACACCAATGCGTAGTCTGTATTTTACATTGATTTGGTTTTGACTGAAAACTTCTAAAGGGAAAGAAAATGGAAGTTTGTGAGGTTGTTTAGGGAAGAAAAAAATCCAAAGGAAAAATTGATTCATAGTGAAGCTGATATTCCATTATTATTGTTTGAGCTCCTGAACAGAAAACTCACATATTTGCATAACTCTTTTTAGCTACGACTGCGACAGAAGCAGGAGGAGATGGCAAAGCTTCAACATTTACAAGTCGTATGGCCCGTGTTAAATTTCTGTCATAGTTCTAAGGGAAACTCGTACAGTTTCTCAGTGCTTACCAGAAAATCTGTATGGAGAGTTGCTGGGTTGGAAAAGTATATGTGAACATTTGTGTGCGGAGATAACTTAATCACGTACGGGGTGGAGACTCTCTTTATGGATGACATGAGGGAGAATTTTGAAATCACGTGTGTGTTAGCAGATGGTTAAACCTGCCACCAAATGTTAGTTTCTTTTGCTGTTTACTGCAGAAAGCACCAAGAACAATTTAAAAATCGTCTTTTCATGAAATAAAGAAAAAAAATCCTTAATTCTGGATTATAAATCACCTAATTGAAAAGAAATTGTCTATTTTAAGATACTGTGACTTCAGGCACTCCACAAAAGCTAATGTTAGATTGATCCCCAAGGGCTGTCTCCGTAGCAAGCGTCAATGCCACTGCAGAGCATGGCACCAGCCGAGAGCTACCTTCGTGTTTCAAATCACTTTGTCCTTCAGGGCTTAGAGAGCAGAAGAGGGTTGCGAAGTGGCTGAGATGTGCTTTACCTGGGGACCTCAGCAGGTGGGAGCGGAGATACCCGTCCCTGTGCTGTGATGCAGGACTTGGGGCTGGCGCGTTGCCATCGCCAGCCACCGCTGCTGTCACCCAGGCTCAGCCCAAGAAGAAGATGACTTGGAAAGATTCCACTTTAGGTGATTTTGGTCCTGCTCATGGCCCCAAGAGCAGACTTTCCCCCACCGCTGGCTCTCATAGCAGTTCCAGAAGACCTGGAGGCTGTTGGTCACCTGCATGGTTTGGGTGCTTTTGGAGGAGGTATGCACAAGTATAATTAATTAATGCAATATAGCTATTGCCAAAGTGCTTAAAGATACATGTCCAGTTCAGGACTTGCCCATCGCATGTAAAAGCATAAGCAGACCCCTAAAGCCTCCTGTCTCTGAGGGCCCGCTCCAGCAGCTCACGGGTTGGAGCAGAAATTCCCACTTGGAGCTGGGTGAGCCTGGGGCAGGAAACCTCCGGCGGCGGATTTGGAAACGATTGAATGTCGCTGCCTGCATTTGCATTGCAAGAGGAAACATCCCCCTGCTCTGCACCTAAGCAGCATTTAAAATATCACAATTATAATTTTTAAGTGGGCTTTTTTTCTACACTGGAAGTATAGATTAAAGACTACTGCATAATTTTCATGGTGCATTGTAGCTTTTCCTTCTTTCAAAATGCAGAACAAAACTGCTTTAAAAACAGCAAACACCAGCTGAAGGTTCGCATGGTTACACAACCTAATTATAAACATTCAGTGAGTTCCAAAAGCACAGCGGAGTAAATAAATGTATCACACAGCTGAAGAATGCATCCCTTATTGTCAGATATTTAACAGTTTTGGAAGTAATTAAAAGCAAAGTATCCATTCGAGTCTGCAATTTAGCAGAAGTTTAAATTTTATTTTATAAATTGGAATGTAGTTGAGGATAACCCTCTATGCAAACAATAGCAATGAATATTCAGATTTCTGGAGTTAGAAAATGAGCAATTTCTGTTGAAAAGATAAACAAAATGATTTCTTTTTATTCATCTTCGAAAATGAAAGGCTACATGCATTAAAGAAATAGCATCTGTTGTTCTGCTGTCACAGTTTATTATACGGGAGACCGAGACGGGGACTGGGCTGTGAGCTGCTGTGCAGCACAGAGAGCGTATAGATCTATTAATTCATTAGCACAAGTGCAGCGTAGCATCTCCCCGCTCTGTTGTTTGGTTTGAGCAACTAAAGTCCATTTTACTGCTGAATTATATTTGATGCTGGAGGAGGTATTCTTGAAATAAACAATATTATCCACAAGAGACTGATACGAGATGATAAAATCCATTTTATTTATGGTATTTTCAGCTATCTTGTCAGTATAATGTATTGCATCACCGGAAAATACTGGCTTTATTTTAACCTTGCTCTGAGAAGTAGATTTGCCATGTACCTGTCCACTGAGCCACTGTTTTCATGTGCTGATTTCTGATGCTGAGATTTATGTTTAGTTTTCTGGGTCACAATAGCTGTGGCAAAATATTACATATTATGCCTCTCCTGGCAGTATAACTATGAAGGCAACATCACTTATTTTAGCACTAACGTGTGCATTTATTTTACATTGCTTCAGGAAGGGCAGAAGATATTTAACCCTTGTCTACTTAAAGGCCAGTTCTTGCAGCTGCCGGTGCGGTGGTGTGCCTCGGAGCCCAGCGCCCTGCTGAGATGTGCTCCTCCTGCTCCGCTCAGGATTTTGTTTGGCACTTGCAAAGAAAATAGCTTAGACTAGGAATGCCTTGTAACCAAGATCCACTAGATGCCCTTTTTAATTAAGAAATGCTAATGGAATGGTGTTTCCTAGGCAAAACGCTACAGAAGCTGGTTTCTGAAGGTTCAGGTCCATTTTTTCATCCCCACCAGCCAGGTGTGAGTGCCCTCTCTGATGTTGCTTCTGGAGCATGTCCGTGGCAGACTCTGCATCTGCCTGCCATGGACCTTTGCCCACTCAGTGCCGCCCGGATATCGACACCGTGACATGATGTTCGTGATGATGAAGGTGATGGTGCAGCTCTGGGTCTGAAGACAGAGCAGCTGTGTGCTCCTCTGCTCTGAAGGAATTTCATCCCAAAACAATGCCCAGGGAGAACAGACCAAAAATGACCACTGACATGGGAGGTCAGTCCTGGTTTTACTGGTGCCTTTTTCTGGGTTTTCCTTTCTGGTTTTCTGTTCAGTTGTGCTCTGTGTGTCTCAGATGCAGTGACTAGCCTAAACCTGCCTTTTAACGGCAAAGTAGTAGTAAGTATTGCATAAAGGGATGACTACTTAATAAAAAAAACCCCAAACCCATCCAACTTCAGACTTTGAGTTCAACACAGTTCTGTTTATACCAATCTCAATAATTGGATGTATTATTTACTTAAAATGGGGTCTCCTATCAAGATGTCTCCTCACCTGCTCTCTGGACAGTCTGCACAAATTCCTTGTCCCTGACCTTTTCTATTTGTTTTCATAGTTAATGTTTCTTTTAATGAGTGGATTTTAATTGTTGTCTTTCAAGGTTTAGAAGTCTATAGAGATAAAATTTGAAAGGCTGAGAAATTAAAACGCTTATCAGAAAAGTACCTCAAAGTGGAGAGGCAAATACCAGACTAAGATGATTTTTTTTTTTAAAGCTATTACTTTGCATTGTATAGACCATTCTAGTTTAAACCTTTTAGCACATGCCAATGTAAACTGAACCAGGTCAGAATAAGAATAATTTGCAGGTGTTTTATTTAGTTACCCCGAGGAAGCCTGAGGCTCGGGAGGTCTGTGCCGACCGCCGTCTCTGGAGACCCCGCAATGAAATGCCGTTTCACGTAGGAAGTCAGTTGGTTGAAAGGCCAGATTCTCAGCTGACCCAAATCCACGTGGACCAGATGAAATCAAAATAGTCACCCAGATTCAGGCCAGATGGAGATTTGACCCCTATCTAGGTATTTTTTTCCTCTGCTCTTTGTCTCTAAAGCGTTTTCTCATTAAAAAAAGAAAATTATTTTTGTGAGATGCAATTTGGTGCATGCTGGGTTTGCCCTAGGAGGTAATGCTGTTCAAATGCTGTAAGGAATAAAGGTGAAGACTGCGTTTATTTTAATTGTTCAGGTGGACTGAGACTTCATCCCGAACTGCCTCTCCAGGCCGGCACGCTGCGCTGTGAAATAGCGCGGCGTGAGCCTAACCAGTGGCGGTGGCTCTTCCACCGCTTAATAAAATGATGACAAATGGCAGCACGCTTCTGGGAATGCTCTCACAGCACTAGGAAATCCTGCTCGTCTCAACATGTGCCAAAATATTTGCTTTCTGCCTGCTATTCCAGTGTGTACACACAGAAACTAAATGGTAAATTGAATTTCCAAAGTAGTTTGCTTGTTTTCTGTGATTATTAACAACAGTCCGATCAGTTTTTGGGTTTATTTTCCTTTTTTCTGCCGTGCATTTCCATTCTTTATCTAGGCTATTCAATTTTGGTTTTCTCATAGGTTGAACTGCTTAGGGAAAGAACTAATCTTAGTTTTCCTTTTTCTTGTTGGGTCCTTGCAAGTCTCTGAAGGATTATACAGTGTATGTTTTATTACTGCATAACAGTGCTCTTACCCTGAGTCATACTGAGGTTGTCCTGTGGAATGTTATAGAAACGCTTAGAATTGTTTTCCATATTACAAACTATTTATTTCACTGTATTGACTTAATTTTATACACATTTCTCCTTAAGAGGAATTCTTACAGCTTACACCCTCCCATTGCGAAGGTCATCACTTTGGTTTGGAGGAAGGGGACTGCGTTCTTTCAGCACAAAAATTGGATGATATTGAAGGAAATGACTGAAAGAAGGTGCAAAGGGTAAGCTGTGTTGTTCCGGAGAGCGGGCACACGGCATTGGTGCAGCATGCTTGATCTGGGGCTCCGTCCCCACCTCCCAAATGGAGCTATTCTCTTTAACTTGTTAGAGAAATAATAAAGAATAGCTAGAATTAGGGATTTCTGTGCAAATAAGTTTGTCTACATCCAAGTGTTTAAAGGGAATGCATCTATCTTGAATTTTACATGAATATACAAGAAAGCTGGTAAGGTAGAAAATCCAGTCAAGCAACAGCAACGCTAACAGTCAAACCCCAAAGTTTTTGATGCTTGTGTTCTTGCTGACTGATGATCCGTTAAAAATGACCTTTGTTGTAATGATTTAATTTTCTACCTTAGCATACTCCCTATGATACTCCTTGAAGAGCCTTGCAAAATATGTGCTGCAAAGATAAGGAAGATTCCTATCAGAATCAAGCCAGTTCCGAGCAAACACAGCCACTCTGATTCACTAAATAATGTAAGAAGAAAGTAAGGTTGTGGGTTGTTTTTTTTTTTTTTTTACCTGGAGTAAACAAGTATATGCTCAAATATTTGACTCAATCAAGATGCAACTGATTGCTGCTGACTTTACAGCATTGTTTAGGTAAGATGAGACATTGGCTTTCTTTTCCATGAAATAATGAGTAAAGCAGTAAGCTAGCAGCTCGGTGAGCACTGCCTTCAAATTTCCTGCTTTTTGTGTCATAATGTTAATATTTTTAGAGTTTCAATTTTTCTATTAAATTTCTCTCCAGTGATAGGGTTAGCAGGTTAGCGTTTGAATGCTAACTCTGCTCCAGAGCTGCACTGGAAGTGGGCAGCATTTTTTATGATAGTTGATATACAAATAAATGCAGTAACACTGTTGTTTTTTGTTTTGATATTCACTTTCTTTTATTGTAATTGAAATTATGCCTTAGGCGTAGAATTATCATCTCTTTTTGTTTGAGCAGTAGAATTCCTGACAGTTTTCATCTGTGGATTTTATTACTTTTCATACATCTTTCATTGTTTGCTTAAATATTGCAAAGTACAGTTCAACGTGGCACAGAATTGTTAAAACACTTGTTGAATTGCCTGATTTCTTCATCTAAAAATGGACTAAAAGCATGAGACTTCATAAGTTAGAGACAAGGATCTAAACAAGGATATTGGGTCTACATGCTGAAGTTTATATCTACATGAGAATTTTAACTTGTAAGTAAAGGACAAAATGCAAATCCTTTATGTTTAAAGAACATGGTGATTTGTGTCACACATCTGCATGTGGCAAAAGGTCATTTTTGTAGTTTTGCTGAAGACGTAGAACAACTTGAGTAATCAGGAACATCATCAGCATCTGGGAAATCAGGAAGAGAAAGGAGATCAGGCAGATAAAATGATGGGACACAGAAAAAGTGGGAAAAGTCCTGCTCCCCAACCAGTTCTGGATATGGGTTTGTGAGGGCATAAAGAACTAAATACGTAACCTTCTACATACATAGCTAAATACATAACCTTCTACATTACCTTCTACATAACCTTCATGCATACTAAATACATAACCTTCGGCAGCAGAACTACGTTTTGAGTTGATACCTTTTGGCTTGGAAATGTGAAAAGCAAGAGGTTATGTTTCTTCCCAGCTTTTTTTTTTTACTTTTAAGTTGGAGCCTATCCTATGTAATTTGAATTTTAATACTAATATAAGTAGTTGGTTATTTCCTGTGTTGCTGCAGTAATTATTAATTCACGTCATGCCGACAATCAATATCTCAAACTTTAACTTTCAAATCCAGTTTCCAAACTTTTGTATAATTTCCTCTGCTTATTCTGGTTTCTCAGAAACGGGACATCTTATTTAAATGCTCAGAGCCCAAAGCCTTATTTAATTGTGTCAAAGCCCCAAATAGCTCTGTCATAGGTTAAGACTCCAGGTTCCTAGGTATGGGGAGAAAACCAAGGAACCCGCCCTGTCCTGTTTATAAAACAAAAGTGACAACAGCTGGGTATGAAGGGACAAATGCAACGAACTATTGTGAAGATGTTGGGCGGCATCTGGGCGGCACCCTGCTGTGGTAGCCTGGCCATCAGCAAAGCCCCTCTGCAGCGGTGGAGGGGGATCCCCGGCACCCGCGGAGGGACCGGGGCCATCGCCCTGGCCCAAGGATGCAGCCCAGCGCTGCCTCTGCCTCTCACCAAGTGCTTCTACGTGGGTTTTTGTGTTTACTACATTGTTTTATAAAGCCCCTATGCTTTTTGTCAGTAAGTTCTGCTGGTAACATAGTATTTTGGGATGGAGATAATAGAGGAGGGAAAAGGCAGTGCTGCTGTTAGTGTTTGACCTAATGATACCTAGTCATGTTATTAACTTATTTATTTGCACTAGCAGGGACAATATTTATGCTTGGAGAGTGCCTGTGATGCTGGAAACTGGTGTGTGACCTTTTCATGGGAGTTTTCCAATGGAAACGACCCCCTTGAGTCCCCCGAGGCTGTTAATGCAAAACTAAACAGAACCGCGCTTCTGAACCAAATACAGATCCTGTTTCTTTTAATTAAGTGTTTTTGCCATCTTTTTCAAAAGGTCTTGACATTGTAGGACCTTCTATTAATTGCGTGGGAAGCCTGCTGGCAAACTCTCACGGGAAGAAGTTGTCGGTATGGTTCCTGGACGCTGCTTTCTGCGCTCCTGCCCAGCCGCAATTTCTACAGCGCTGGGCTCCGGTCCCCAGCAGCCAGGTGGGAGCACTGGGATGCTCAGAGCCAGGCTCTGCTGCTGGCCCTCTGGACTCGCTGGAGAAGAGTCCAGAAGCCACATAACCCTGACTGCAGGACAGTTTTCATAACTAAATGTACCAGCTCAGGCTTTAAATACACAAGATCCCTGAGCTTGCTGTGAAATTGTAGAAGCAAATGCAATAATTATGTTAAAGTGCCCACCTCAAACCATGCTGTAGCATTGATCTTTTGAAGTAAATCTGTATTTCATTTTGCAAATATATATGAATGTTTTAGTTCTCCCCTTCTACAAAAGATGCATGTAAGTTGACAGAAATTATTCACCACGTGGGACTTCTGAAGATCAGATAAACTATTTAATTTTCTAAATGTAGATTCAAAATCTGATTTTCAGGAGTATCAGTTCTGAATATTACATTATTTCTTTATTTTACAATTGCATGCAGGGATAGCACCAAACTGCTGGGAAAAGCCTTCAGGACTTTGTGTGGGGAAAACCTGCCAGGTTGTCTTGGAAGAACTAAAACTTCTGAGGCTTCTGCAAGAAGCCCAATAGATTTAGATATTTCTATCTAAGCTTCCATAACTGATTGAACTAAGTTCAGATCTGCAGAAAAAAATCCTCCCAAGCCTGATTCAGCTCAGTCTCATACTTCAGCAGATGATGAAGCGAGGCTTGTCAGCCGAGGTCAAAGTCATTGGCAGCGCATGGCCTCAACAGGTACGTTGGTACAGAAGGTATTTTTTTAGCAGAATACAGCTAAGAAACCTTTGTGCATTCTCAGATGACATTAACTTTTTATTCTCTGATACTTGGGAAGCAGTAGAGACTCTTTTTTCAGAGAAAGAGCAGCTCTTCTGCCGTGCCAGTGCATGGCAATGAGGACCGCTCTCCGACAGCATCCTGGTCATCGCGGCGCGAGCTCGCGGGCTCTGCTTTGCTGCAGACTGCACATTTGCTCTGAACAGGGAACGAGATCCTTGCTTCTTCTGCAGGAGGCAGCTGTTTCTCACAACTTTCTACCTTCAGGGCATCTTCTGCAGTGCTCCCGCTCCCAATTATTCTTTCCCTGAAAACCTATCAATAACTCAGTGGCTTGACTGGAGCCAATGATTTAAGCTGATGTTCTTCTCTGTGTTGAAGTGAAGATGTGGAAGATTATTTTATCTGACACGAGGGAGCAACCTGTCGACTGCAGTCTGAGCAGCGAAAGGCTGGAAACAGCCGCCCTTCCTTTCCATCAGGTCTTCATCTGCTGGCTCCAGCCTGGTCGTCACCTTCAGCCAGTGCCTGGCCCATGGGTGACTCTTCCCCTTCATCAGATACTGGCCAAGCTGGTCTCATACTGGTGATTGTTGTGGCTAAAGAGCTGTGCTCATTAGTCTGGTTCTTTGGTCACCCTGGGTATTGGTTACGTGCTGAGTCATGAGCAGATATTCCAAATTCCCGGCAATACTGTGGGACACAGCTCGTCTTTCCATTTTAGCTGTTTCCCTGTTGTCCTGAGACGCTGAGTTAATTCTTTTCTAATAAGCCTGCTCTTTCCAAGCCTTAGAGCTGAGCTGTCTTTTCAGAAAGAGAAAGATAAGCATGATATTTTTCTATATTTTAAAGGAGCTGACAGGATAAAGCAGGTTCCTCGCTCTTCGGAAGCATTGGTACTTACCTGCGGTTTGAGACACGGTGAAACGCTGGGTGCCTTTTCCCTCCGCGGTGTGCCCGGGACGACTGCACGCTTTCCAAGTACTTCTGTCAATTTTTAATGTTAAGTGAAAGCAAATCCAAAGAATTGACTTGTCTTGTTTTTCCTTCCTCTGTCTTGCAACTACATAAATGGAATGGAAGATATCTGAGTATTAATTTTGAGGTTTTGTATGATTTTAGGTTTAAAAAACCTTTGTGTGTTCTTTTCTCCAGGCCACAGGAATTTTCTAACTCTTAGACCTGCTGTGCTGCTATACTGTGGAAATTACGCTGTCTTTTATTTTTGGGAAGGTTTGCATTATACATCTCATTTTATTGTGAGCATACATCAGCTATTACTGAGCGTGACTCCAAAACAAATTTTTCTTCTGGTTTGTCAGTTTTTTGTTTCCTGAGTGCCGGTTGTGTTTTTACAGCACACCTTACCAGTTGCCCTTTAGTTATATTTTTGGGGGATTGTCACATATTTCACACTAACTTTTTTCTGTGTTGCTTAGAGGAAGGTTAAGTACATTCTTGATTACTCCTGTAGTTCTTTTTTTTTTATAGCACTGTTGAATTAAATGCATGTGATTTGTTGCATGGCTTGAGTATCAAATGTATACACTAAATTATTTCCCTACATTTAGTTGAAGCTAGGAATTTTCTGGAGGGTAAATATATATGCAAATTTCCTATATTGAGAAAACTTCCTAGATTTTCCGTTTACAGCAGATGTATTTATTCCGTTGGAAATATACCAATGAAAAGACCAAAATCCTTCCGGTTTTAGAAAACATCCCAGACTTAGGGTTACCCTTTTTTGTTTCACCAGGAGTTGCAAACTGACCAGGAGTTTCTTCCCATCGTTTGTAAAGAACGGTGGCTCCGTGCGTGCTGTCGCTGCCGTGGGACGCAGGGCAGAGCCCCCTTCCACGCGAGGGACAGAGAGGGTTGGAGATCTCCCGGGGCAGCCTCGCGCTGCGGGGCCGGGCGAAGCACCCGGCTGGTGGCCGGGGAGCCAGCGCCGTGGTGGGGGGTTACAGTCGCTTCAGAACGAAGGGTGTGAATTGTTTTTTTAAATTGTATTGAGTCAAAGTATGCACATGTGCTTTGATTCCTGTTCTCATTTCATATATTTTATATTTATTATGACAGTATGTGGATATGTTTACGTTCAATGGTACTTTGTGATTGTCTTGACTAATGTGCTTTGGCACGCAAAACTGAACTCTTTAAAAAAAAAAAAGGCAAAAAAAAAAAAAGCTAATCAGAAGATATTCAGCGTGCTGTGAAGATTCAGTTCCCAAGACAGAGGGAGTAGGGGGATGCTTTTTCTGGGTTTATATGAGTTAGAAGGCAGACTGCTTTGGCTTTTTGAGAATGCAAATGATTGTGTATGATCAAGACCGGTAGGTACAAAAATAAAATATTTCAGATCCTGTTTGGGAAATAATAATCCATATCCAAGCAACGCATAACACGCGGCTAATTAAGATCCTAGCCTTAACTTGCTGCAAACTATGGGGAGCTAAATTGTTTTGGCAGTGATTAAAAATCAAAATGTTAGTAGTGGCTAACAGTAATGGTCTCACGGCGTTGCGGGGAGGCGGCGGCACCCAGCTTGCTCTGGAAACTTTTAAAATTCCGGACACATTTGCACATTCATTTTTCAGTCCAGTTATTTGATTCACTGTATCTTACATGAGGCATTTCTCTCTAACACTGTTTTAATGTAGTTTGATAATGTATAATTTCATAATATGCAATATAAGGATTGGTTTTAGTTTAAGGGAGGCTTTGATAAGTCAATAGGGTCATGTTTTCTTCCTCTGAGAGTTTACTCCTGTGGAGGTCAGTCCTAATATTTTTTGTGTGCTGGGGAAACGCGTGTGATGACAGTACCGGAGGTAAACTCTAAGTGCCAGGCCCAATGTAAATATTCTTCTGCATTTGCTACAGCCCCCCTCGCCCACCTGAGACCGTGCAGAGGGCAGGAGGCGGCAGCTCTCCGTTCTCCCGGCCGGCGCTGGGACGGCTCTGCCCGCGGAGCTGGCTCTGCCTCCCTGCTCACTGCGTCCACCCGCCCGATGGGTCCCGGGCTGGGACGGGGCGTCCGATCCCGCTCAGCCCTGCCTCCCTGCGCCGTGGGGAAGAGACCTCGGAAACCTCCTGTCGTCAGGTCATGCCACCTCTAGGGAAAACAGCCCTGGATGAGTGGCCAGTTAGGTGGTCTCATTATTATTAAGTACCCAAACTGGCACGCTTGTGCCGTTTCAATGTTGTCTTTGAGAAATAACATCGTTCAGCAGCAAATTGGCATTTTATTCTGCTCAAACTGCTGGAAATCCTACATCTTCACGTTGCCCCTAATGACGCTGCACCCTCTGGAAGAGCTGTCCGTCTGTCCTTGAGCCTGCCATTGAAACTCTGGATAAAACCCATCGTTGTGTTAATGTGAGTCCTGGTTTCGCAGGTGGGGGGGTCCGGAGCCAGCAGCGAAGCCCTGGTTTCTGCTGGGAACGGCGGCGTGCCAGGGTGATGGATGGTGCTACGCAGTCTGCTCCAGCTGTCTCGCTCCGAGACGGCTCAAATCTCACAGAGAACTGCTGGGTGTGATAAAATAGGCCACCGAAAAGGTAATTAGTCCCTTTCCAGTTAAGTACGGAAACGGCAAATTTTATGCATTGTTTTATAAATAAAAACCTCATAAGAGTAAAATGAGGTATTCCATATGTACCATTCCTTTTGCACACTAAATATGGGCTGGTTTATTATCATATTTTGATGACTTGCCATTGTTCTCTGTTTATTTTTGCCTAAAAATATGTCCTTGCTCTGCTGTAGTAATTTCCAAGTTCCTTAATTTGTTTTGTTTGAAGTATATTTCTAGCAGTTACATACTACAGCATAATGATGGTATAGAACTTGTTATTTAGCAACTAATTTAAATGAAAATAGATATAATTTAAATAGACTGAAATGTCCTTTAATACTATTTTTAAAGACTAATGGAAATGCTACGCTGACTTGTGCGATGCGCTGTTGAATACAAAATAAACAGAATTGTTCGGATGCATTCAGATGATTCTTTCAGCCCTTCATGGGGTTGTTTCAATGCAGAAAAACTCCGCAGCGATAAGATTTATCAAAGGAATTGTGAATCGCTTTGATACAAAAGAGATATTTATTTCACTGCAGGCTTGCTTTTCCCTGAGGTGATATAAGTATTTTTTCTTTTGTTGAAACACTGCTTTAAAAAACTGTCACTAGTAAGAAATGGAACAAAACAGCACCCTGAGTAGTCGGCTGCGCGGCTGCTGGTTCCGCCAGCCAACGGCACTCGATGGTGCCAGGCTGCTCAGTGACCGGAGGCGGGGAAACCTTCTCAGACTATTCAGAAAAATCCCAGCGTCTCCAAATACAAACAGCATTATTATAGGCAGGCCTTTTAATTTATATATTTTTTTTCATATTTCTTATGCATTTTTTAATGTAAGAAACAGCTTTGCTCTTTCTGAATTCAAAGAGTTCGACAAAGTATCCGAAGTTTTCACAGGCGAAAAGAGTGCTGAGTGCGTCCTTATCCTCTCTTCCCCAGTACCTGTCTCTCCTCAGCATTCAGGAGCAAAATTTAGTAAGTTGGGGAAAGGCGATAACGAGTTTAAGCAGGGCTTGGGAAAAGAACAGAAAAAGCCTGATGAAGTCCAAGCTTTTCATTTCCTACTTCTTGGTGAAACAATCGTGAATGGAAGCAAGTTCAGGAGCTGTACGCCTGAAAGCAATTTTTTAAATAATTTTTTAAACAATTTTAAGTGAATGCTGTCGTTAAAAGGAGAGGTTTCAGCGCTCTGCCCACTCCCGTATACCCAGAATACCTTACTGGTGGTCTTTCTACACGATGTGAGAGCATTGGAGCTGGTGGGAGCTCAACGAGCAGACGGGGAACCTGCGTGTCCCCATCCCGGCGGCGCGGCGAGCCCCCTCCTCGCCCCTGGGTCACACTGCACCTCCCGGCGAGCCGGGCACCTCGCTGGAGCAGCCACAGGTCCCCCTGCCGCCAGCTAAGCCCTCCGCCTGCCCCACTCCCTCAGGGTCATTTAGAGTTGGTAACTGAAGATTTCGTGCTGCGGTATCTGTACGGCACGTTTCACCGCCTGCCCTGCTGCTCTGTGCAGCAGACGGAAAGCACAGACGGCTTTTCTGTGCCTTTTTTTCTGTCTCGGTATGCAACCTGGTTTGGAGCTTTCCCAGGGACAGATTGTTTTCTGGCCTGTGTGTGCATGGTCAAAATACTCAGACGCATCTACGCCGCAGCTTTTCACGAGAGCATGTTGGTGTGGTGCAGCACTGATTGCATTAAAACATTCAGGTTTCGGAATACAGTTTCTGCTCAAAATTATGACCTGTTATTACTGATTAAGGGATGCAAACCAGACGTGACTCCTCTTGCTTCAGAGCAGAGACATAAAACTGGATCTTCCCCATGCTAGTTGAGTTTATTAAATTGCTAAATTACTGACTTCTGTGACCCAATGCAGATTTTGTTCTGGTTTTTAAGTGTTTTGCTTTCCTGAAACACTTATGCAAGTCTCAGTTTCTCTCTTCTGATAGATTTTTAATTTTTTTTTTAATCTCAATTCCCTGGGAGAGGAAATCCAGTGTGCTGTGCCCCAGCCTCTCCACAGCTTATTTCTGTCTTGCTTTCCCCACAACTGGCCATGTTTTCCTTCTCAGTTTCCTACCGTTGCTTCCTCCCCCACCATAGTCCAGCCCTTAATGCACTGCTTTGCCCTTTCCCAGCACTTCTTGAGCTATAAAGGTTTTTATTAATACCTCTGCATATCACATGAGCAAAAATGTGATGTTTTTTTTTTTCCTAGTTTCTAGCAGGCCTTGACCTTCCTGTGTGCCATGCATTTTTCCTGATTAAACCTTTTTTCCTCTAGTTTATCTTGCTGTGGCATGGAGGGAAAGAGGTATTTATAGCGCCTGCTTTGAATTTCTAACTGCAGGTGCCAATGGCAGGTCCCTCTGGGATACATTACAGGAGGAATGTAAGTGAGAGTAGTTAAGACACTGTCTTTATTGCTATAACTGTGTAAGTACGCAGAGCTATTAGGCTCCTGTTTTGCACAGGGAATCAGGGAGCTGATTGCCTTTCCTTGCAGAATAAGCAGACCTGTGCTTTCTGAGCAGGGGGCTGCCTCCCGGGGAGATTTCCATGCGGAGTTTCCCCCTGCTCCGCTGAAGGAGGGGTTTATAAGCACCGTAGGAACGAACGCTGCTCTTCACATTAAAATCCGGTAAGTTCAAGTGTCTGGCAAATTGTCCGAAGTGAGCAGTTTAAATCTGATTTCCACAGTTACTCATAGGAGGGGCTTTCCTGAGTCGAGAGCAGGGTTTGTGCTACGTGAGCGCTGCGCAGCCCGTGCTGGGGCAGGGCTTCTACTCGGCTTCACCTCTTCCACAGAGAAGAAGTTTGGCCCACTCTGGAGATACGTAGTTTATTAAACCATGGCAGCTGTAGAAATAAATTTTCGTGACCTGCAGTATTTAATCTTATTAAATAACTACTTTAGGAGCCCGTTCCCTGGCGTAAGAGGATTAGGCTGTTCCAGACTTTGTTTGTACTGCAACATGGAATTAGCTTAATGCAAGTTTTGTTGAATTTTTTTCCTAACTTATCTTTGAAGCAGCAGTTAAGCAGAATTCATTGCTGACTAATCTGCCGAGTTATGGTGATGTTGTGTGCTGCAGGTCTTTGTTGTTGCCGTGCATCCTCGGGCTGGGCTCAGGGAGCAGAGCTCCGCAGCGAGCGTCGGCTCTCCCCGCAGCGTGGCCGCCATCCCCATTTTCACAGCGAGGGTGCACGAGCTCTGCAGAAGGAGAGAGCAGTTAAGGGACAAAGACGTTTGGGTGGACAGGGCCACCCGAAAGCCCGTCAGGAGCCCAGGCGGCAGCCCCTGCCCCATCCCACCCCGACACCGCGGTGCGCTGCCGCGGCGTGGGCGGCCACTCGCCTGGCGTCTCCCGTGTCTGCGCATCCGTGCCGGTGATCGCACGGGCGGCGTGGGAGGGAAGCGCGTCCAGGCTGCTGGCTCTACTGTTCCCCTCTTCTCTCAAAACATCCACCTATTTGCCTTGTAAAATGCAAACTGCGTTAAAGAGGCAGCATCAAGCTGTTAAAAGAAAGATGTTTTAAAAAAAATCACAGAAAATTAGCATAAAGTAGAGGCATTGAGAGTTTAATTTCCTTATGTTTGTTGTTAATGTATTTTTGCACTTCTTTCTGTGTAAGAAGATTGAAATTTCTACCAGTATAGTATTGGCATAATATAGTAAAATCAAACTATTTTAACAAAATCATTGCCATAGAAGATCTAAAAGCAGAAAATGAATGCAGTTTAAAGTAATGTAATTGCAGTTGACAATGTGGTATGTGTAGAATTCAAAAAATAGTCTATTATTTATTTTTTCCTCATCTGAATACAGTTGTGAAGCAAAAAGCAGGACACTATAAAAAATTCCTTAATGTCTCTAAATTCAACTGCTCCTTTTTCTGTTTCTGGGTAACTCTCAAGGTTGCTTAATTAAGCACAGAAATAAAGCTGAAAAATGGAAAATACAGCAGCATGAAAAAAATCAGCTTTTCGCAGGTTGCAGCAATTGTATCTGTTTTCCCAGGTAGCTCAGCTTTTATGTAGCCAGGGACATTTTAAAGAGTATTGGCATGGTTAGATTTGTTGGTTAAAGGTAAGTTTTTTAATTTCGTCTTTAGAAATATTGTATTGTGTAAATTAATACAACTCAAAATAAAGTTCTCTAGGTTGGACATGTCAGCTCCTCAGCGTTACCCAACATGTTATGCTCCTGCTTTGGTCTTCTAACATTGTTTATACAGGTTATGAAAGTCTCTTGCCTGGCACACAGAGAACCCAAACTGAGGTGAGTTCTACTGAAGAATTAGAAAACAACTTTTTCAAATAATATCTTAAGTATCGTGTTCTCGCTGCATCTCTGCTTTGTACACTGGCCTGGCGTGCCTTGCAGCAGCTCAGGCCCTAGCAGGTATATGTGAACCAGGGATGGTATTTCACAATAACACATTAAACTGAATAATGTCTTTTTTTTTTAAGACAAAACCGAACTGTTTGATCTAGCAGGAGATCTCTTGTATGGCATTTCTGTGACTGTCATTGGAAGCTGAACGCCTAGAGTGAAATTGTCCTGGATGCAACCTCAGGTAGGAGCACCTTATTTTGTACCCTCTAGACTACCTACCGCGTTAGCTAGCAATGATTAATTCTGCTAAGCCACGCCATTTATTCCAGCAGCGTATTAGCCCTGGGAAATGTCACCCCCGCGCATCACTGGCTGTTGAAATGAGCCCGGCGCTCTCCCCCACCCCGCTTTCCCTCCCCTCCCGCAGAGCAGGGCAGAGCCCACTGCCATCCCCTGAAAAGCTCGCTCAGATCCTGCCGGAGCTGAGGTGCGAGACCTGGTGCCAAGTCAAAGACTAGCACCTATTTCTGTGTAACGGGAGAAAAAAGAGGCCATAGCAATAGGTCTGTACCCTGTGGTAGCACAATTAAAGTACTGAACTGCATATATACAGAGCGGCCCAGAAAAGAGACTTTGGGTAATTTTCAGCTCTGGCATTCATTAAACTGTGCAGGGTTTAACACTCAGAGAAATGCTAGTCTCGCATATATATAAAAATCCATGAACATTTGTTTTTTTTCTTTACCTTCAGTTCTGTAGAAATGTGAAGGTTGACATCCCCATATATGCATATGCACAAGCTGTAAACCCCCAAAGACAGCAGATGCTGCTTTGGAGAAAGCCCAGCTCTGAAATAAAATATTAAATATTTATAGATCAGAACTGAACTGCTTCATTGTCCAGGTACTTGAGGGGAAATCTGTCCTGGAGCTGCTAGAGAGAAACGTTAGCAGAGGATAGGGCGATGCCCAGCAGAGCACTTTCTGGAACGGAAGAGCGAGCTTTGACGCCGAGCCAAGGCCAAAGCCCTGCAGGAGGATGCGATGCTACAGCTTCGTGGCTGATCGCCAAAGCAGGGCTGGCAATATGTTGCTTAATGCTTTGGTGATTGGAAAATAAACATGCTACTGATTCCTCCTGTTTAAAAAAAAAAAAAAAGTTTAGCAAGTTAAAATAGGATGATAGGAGATGGCAGATGACATCCAAATTTTTGTTTTTTGTTTCTCCCATTCTGTTTTGTAGACTTCTCAATTTATTGGTCATTTAGACTGGTCCTTAGTAGAGCAGTTGCTACTGAATCAATATAATGATAATTTTAGTTTACTTGCATGTAAAATTTATAAAAATATTGATAACTCTCTTCACAATATGGCCAACATAGATCTATTAGGACAAGGCATCCTATTTCTAAAAGCAATGTTTTAAATTAAGTTCAGAATTTCAGAGCCGGGCATGTATTACTTGTAATAATTTTAGCACTTCAGGTTTAGCATCAATAGCCCTGTTTATAATTTAAATGACTGTAAGGAGAATCCAGTAATAAGCATCAAAGTGTCTCAGCTAATTTTTAAAAGCTCTGTGTACGTATTCATCAGGCAGGGTAAGGGAAAAGGAGAACGATTGTGAGGAGGGAAAATTCATCTTTGTATTTGCTTTCCCTAGGATTTCTTCTCTTATGGTTTCAGACCAGTTTCTCTCTCTCTCCATCTCTCCTTCCTCTTGGTCCATCCACGTAGATGGAGGAAATTTTTTCTACATGTTTGACGTGCCAGAGGCAATGGTAGGATAGCAGCATTCACAAAATACTGATTTAATATTCCTATTTTGCTTTTCCTTTTTAAGAGATCATGTTATGATAAAACAGCTCTGTGTATCTAGATGACTTGGATTTTCTTTGAAATCCTTTTGGATTTTCCCCCACTGTGGGATGGACTAGCCCTGATGGGATTGCCTGATGTTCTCCAGAAATGGTGCTGGACCTGTGCCTTCCATACTGCTTATCTGGAGGAGCTGTTGTGCATCGTGCTGTGCATCGTGCCGTGACTGATTGGGGCTGTTTAGAATCATAGAATCATAGAATTGTTAAGGTTGGAAAAGACCCTTAAGATCATCAGGTCCAACCGTTAACCTACCGCCGCCAAGTCTGCCACTAAACCATGTCCTCAAGCACCGCATCTCCCCGGCTTTTAAATCCCTCCAGGGATGGAGACTCCATCACTTCCCTGGGCAGCCTGTGCCAGGGCCTGACCACTCTTTCAGTGAAGAAGTTTTTCCCAACACCCAACCTAACCCTGCCCTGGCGCAGCTTGAGGCCGTTCCCTCTTGTCCCATCGCTTGTTCCTGGGGAGAAGAGACCGACCCCCCCTGGCTCCAGCCTCCTTTCAGGCAGTTGCAGAGAGTGATGAGGGCTCCCCTCAGCCTCCTCTTCTCCAAACTAAACAACCCCAGCTCCCTCAGCCGCTCCTCGTAAGACTTATTCTCTAGACCCATTTGTTCTTGAGTAGTTTTGATCGATAAAGCTTGGGTTAGTACCCCAGTTTTTATGATTAGTGTGAACTTTTGGTATAAAGCCCCAAAATCTTGGGTGGCAGCAGCCTACATCTATTTCTCAGCTTTGAGCATGGGCTCATGTCGTCCAAGTCTCATCCTCGAGCACGTGTGATCACGATGAACAAGAGGTAACGAACAACTCGGCTAACGCGTGCCCTGTGATCGAAGCACTCGCAGCCTGGCACGCGTGGGTTGGTCCCAACTGCAACAGGTCCGTGGCTGAATGCACACCGGCAATAGCCAGCGCCTGCACGCTGCAAGCCATCAGCGCTCATTTTTCTGAAGGCACGAATTAACCATTGGGTTTTTCCAGTGTGTAACGGGTTTTGGTTTATTTCAGCTACCTGAGAACTGGGAATGAATTTTGTTCTCATTCCTCGACGCCAGCAAACACGTGGGGACTGGGTGTATTTGTCTTCATTTTAGAAATGTTCTTTTTTTTATATCGATGACTTTAATCAGGAAAAGAGCCAGACTCCATAATTGACATTAATAGAGATTTTATCAGTTATTTCGATAAAAATCACAATATGTGTTTGGGCCTGAAGTTTTCTCTTTGGGAGTCTGGCTGCCCCTGGGTTGGAAGAGTCTTGGTGTTGCTGCTATCTCTGTAGCTGCCATCGGATGGGAGAAAAGCTCTGAGGTTCGTTACTGCTCTTGGAGGTGGGGAGCTGCTTCCTGGGCTTTTTTGAAAGGCTTTAGTTCCTTTTATATGTTTAAGTTTTACTCTGTTTGCCATTTTCAATTTAAAAGAAGTACTGAGTGAGCCCAATATCTAGGCTTTGGATTCAGGTCAGTAGCTCGCTTTCCCAACACTTACCGCTTCAAAATCCAAAACTAGATCCTGCAGAAACAACCGGAATTGCACTACAAGCACTTCCTGGTTCTGACTAGACAAAACCATAGGTTTTTCAATTTAATTTCCATTTCCTTTATATCTGGAATAAATTCAAAGGTATGAGAAGAATAAAGGAACCGATAAGGATTAGATGCCAGATAAGGAACTTGAAATAGGTTTTCGGGAGCAGGCACGCGTAATCTCCATCGCTTCACTGCAGCTATGTAGGCCAGCTGCTTTTCTGCCTTTCTCAGCCATTTGTGAATGCCAGAAAGGGGTGAGAATGGTTTGAAGGATAAAAATAGAAGCATCTCGCAGCTTCCCAGTCCCACTTCAAAGTTCCTTACGTTTCGTGGGTATCCCAATGTGGTTCTTTGTGATTTCTCGAATTAGCCTGTGTTGCTGACTGTAAAAGTACTATTGCTGTATCTTGTAGGTATGCTGTATTTTTAAAAGCAGAAGTATGCTTAAATAAGTGTCAAACCCATCTGTTTAACATTTTCATTGAAGTCAGCGGGCAGAGTCAGGTCCTGATAGATATATTTCCAAGAACGAGCAGGTTCTTACACAGTGATTAACTGCAGCGGCAAAGCTGGCAGCAGGCACAATTCTGTGGGGTTTTCCCAAACAAATCTGTGTGATGCTGATCCCTCATTACCTTGAGGGATCGATAAACTACATATAAGTCCAGTTGCCATTTCTTACTCCACTTCTCCGTTACGGAACCGTCCTGTTCAGGTGCATGCGTCCCGACCCGAATGCTGACACCGTGCACAGCCAACCATCCACCGTCCTTCAGGGAGACCCTGGCTGTTCTGTAAGAGCAAACCCATCGCTTGAGAATAAGAAATACCGCACTCTGAGGGGTTGTCAAGTGGTTTGCTGACATAGCCATAACCATGTCAGACTTCTGGGTGTAACCTGTCTGCTTGTTTGCATGCACGGGGTGGTCGGACCGGGCAAAGGCTGCGGCTCTGGAGAAGTCAGCACCCAGGTGCGTAAAGGCTTTAGAAGGAGCATTAGGAAGAAGTTCCTCCTGGTCACACCAATACCCTTATGGCAAAGACTTCTAGACTCATTTGATTTTAGTACCTCTATGATATAACTTTTAATTGTGATCTAAGTACAGAAATACTCAAAATACTGTGTAATGACTACATTGCTTAATTTTTCTCCTGGGACTGCACAGCCCGTGGATGAGATAGAGTTAAGCTCTGCAGCAGAGCTATGCTTCTGAATGGGAATTAAGGTGTTTGTTTTGTTTTAATGAAATGACTTTATAAAAAGTAGAACTGCATTACAATTAACAGTGGGGTTTTAATCCTCTAATAAGGTACCAGGCTAGGAATGCAACGTGCGAGTGGCTGAGATGGAGATGTGCAATACGCACCTCTGGAAACAGCGAATGCTGCTGCAGACTGGGTGCCTGCGGGTGCCCTCAGCGTCCCCCCGAGGAAGGGGAGCGAGGAGCTCGCCGAGGGCAGGGAGCAGCGTGAACTCCTTGGGAAAGCTCAAGCTGATGTCTTCAACCCAGCCGACGTCTGTAAGGGTGAGCAGGGCTCCTCGCCTGGCAGGCTTTGGGGAAGCTTAGGGAAGAGAACAGGACCCAGTAAGCACAGCTCAGTGGGGCAGCGGAAAGTTTAATAAATATTTTACAAAAAGAACAAAACCAAATAGCTATGACAATAAGGAAAAAGCCTTGATTTTGATTAAAAATGAGTTACTCTAAATTATTCCCATCACCTGAGAACGCCTCGCAGGCAGGAACCAGTCCTTGCCGCAGTGCTGCAAGGAAAGCAGGAAAGTTTTTCTGAGTCTGCTTCATAGACAGAAAAATGGAAGTAAAGGCGGTGAATAATTTGCACAAAACCAGGGAACACTGGAGGTGAGCAGGACCTGGGACTCTGTAGAGGCGTTGCCCAGCAGAGCCCAAGAGCGAGGCGATGGTGGCGGGTGTTGGTGCCCACCGGCGGGGCTGGGAGGCAGCCTGATGGCTCCTTCTCCATCTGCCTCTCCTAAATCTTTTGATTCTCTACGTGCCTCTACTACTGAGCCAGCAATAGTAATTAACTGTGGTATGGGAAGTAAGAATTGATTTAATAAACACCTGAATTTGCTACACTAAACGTACAGAGACTTTTTTTTTTGTAACAAATAGGGAAGCCAATCCTAAACCAACAGTACCATGGGACACAGAATTTAGCTGCAGCACACAGAATTATTTTAAAAAGCACTTTTCCCCTCTCTCCCATCAAGTGAAACTTTTTCAAAATAATTTTTATAATATCGAAGATGTTTCTTGTAAACCTCCTCATGGAGGGGAAAGTCACGGCAGGTACGACAACCGCATCTCTCTGCAATTGAGAGTTAAGCCAGAAATATTTTGGAAGTTTTATTGACAATTCTCAAAGTATTTTTAAAAGGGACAGTTTATTCAGAATTGCTTAAACAGATCTGCAAGTTGTGTTGTTTCAATTTCTCTCTGCTTTTGTGTGCTGTTCTCCGAATTGTTTACCTTAAACTTTAACAAATTTTATCTCCTTCCGAAACAGCCTGTTGTATTAAATAAGGGAAAAAAAAATGATTTGAGTTTTCAGTCCTGTCATCCAGCTGCTTGGATTGACTGTTTAAGCCTTTCATTTCTGGGGGAAAGAAAAGAAAGGAGGGGGAAAGAAAAGAAAGGAGGGGGAAAGAAAAGAAAGGAGGGGGAAAGAAAAGAAAGGAGGGGGAAAGAAAAGAAAGGAGGGGGAAAGAAAAGAAAGGAGGGGGAAAGAAAAGAAAGGAGGGGGAAAAAAAGCTTCAAGAGGGAAAGAAAGAGTGTATTTCTATAAGAACAGATAATTTATATATAAACTTTTGCTTCCCTTTGTGTTGTACAACCATAGCTCTTACACATAGGTTTTACACAAGCTGCTCTGCATAGAATGAGAAAATTATGTTTCTCTCTAATAATAAAGTGCAGAGAAATGCAGGTGTGGGTGCCGCGGGGGCAGTGGGACACGGACACGCCGGGGGTTTCCACCCCGTTCCAGCCCTGCCGCAGGCAGCAGCAGCCGGGGGGTCCTCAGCAGCCCCTGTCCCCTCTCTGCTCCCTCCTGGGAGTTTGTAACAAAGCATAAAATGCCTTCACGTGTCTGCAAAGAACACTTATATGTTGCTAGGAATAACGATATTAGAAGAAGGTGATCTCACGCGTTGCCTGACACAAGTACTCCCATTTCTTTTGCTGATAATTAACGTTGGGCACGCTGAAAGGAAGGAGAGCCTGTGATTTACAGCAGCACACAAACTTGGAAGAACAAAAAGCTGCATTCTGACTGAAATGGAGTGTTTATTTAAAAAGGACTTATAGTCTGTCACTGACTGTGGATTTTCTTCATTTTTTGTCTCATAAATGCATAACTGAGGCAGGAACTCCCCCTGTGCCCCAGTTCCCAGCAGGATTGCAGCTGGTGAGTGCAATACAGTGCTACAGTCCTGAGAGATATTTTATTGACTGTACTTATTCTTTTTATATATAATGTTTTATTTATATGTTAAATACCGCTGAAAAATCAAATATTCTGCCCTGGAAACACTAATCCACACTGGACACGCAAAGACTAAATCCTCTCCTGGGAAGAGCAGAGCCTGATGCAGCTCCAGTGGGAGTTCTCAGTTTTCTACCTCCCCAGCTCTGGGTCTCACTGCGAGATAAAATGAGAAAACCATCCTGCCAAAGCCAGGCAGCTTCAATATTTCTCCTTCCTGGCGTCCTGCGGAGCAGCCCCTGATGTGCCGGGCAGCACCAGGGGTGCAGGGGGAAGGTGGCTGTGGGTAAGTGCCGAGCGTATCCTGACGCGGTCCTCGCTCCGTGAGCGTGGGAGAAGCGGGGATCAGGGAGCACCACGGGCTGGTCTCCATTGTGCTGTGCCACGCTGTGCTGCCATCTCTGAACCGAGAGCAGCGTGGCTTTTGCCAAGGGCTCGGTGCAGAAGCAAGCGGCGATGGTAGCTTGTGGCTTGGTGCCTGGGGCTGTGGGGCTCGGTGCCTTACCCAGGGGCTGTGGCACAGCTCTTCTGGTCCTGGAGCAGGCGTACGTGCACACCGCGCTGCTCTGCGTGCCCCCACGCCTCCCAGCCGTGCAGAGCAAAGCGGGTGCTAGGGCCTGATCCAGGTCATGAGTCATGAGATGGTGGGGATGCTGACATGCACCTCGAAATCCCTGCAAGAAGGCCCTGAGGGAGGTACAGGAAAACGATCAGGTGAATTGGCCTACGGGATTTGCCCTCCAGATGTGCCTTTGCTTAACGTTATTTGAAGGGAGGCTCTGGCGCAGCTCCAGCTGCCACCCCCCTGCCTCGCTGAGTGCAGGCGAGCACTGGGCAGGGCAGGCAGGGATATTCGTGAAGGGGAGAAATTAAAACCGTGAGGGGGTTTAATATTTAAAAAACTCCGATTTTGCTGTTCCATTTAGTTTCGCCCAGTCTCTAACTGGGCCACAAAGGGCAATATAGCTTGACTTTGACAGCTGACTGTCCTATTGTGGATTTCAGCGTTTTATTAGCAAGCATGTTCACAACCGACTGCCTGCAAGCAATCTGCATTTGGGGGATATGGGAGAAATATCACAGAGACACCTGACTCACGGATGTTCAGGGATCTCAGAATGCATCTGCACCAGCAGGACCTCCAACGTGGGATCCCACCAGCGCTCCGCGGGGTGCAGCCGGCCGGCGGCTGGGGATGCTGGCTTAGAGCGAGAGGCGGAGACCCACGTGGTTTTTCTGAGAGCTGTAACGTGCTGGTGGGGACGGACCATCATCCCTGAGGTAAGAGCCATCCCTGGTTTGAATACAAGAGTACATTTTTTAGGAGGGAAGTCATCTCCTTTGCGAGGTCATTCCTCTACCCAGTCCCGGTAACCGGAGGTTTGGTGAGTAGCATTGTTGGGGCAAAAACCATCTGCTTCCACCTTTAGCAACCAAAGGCAAAAAGCTGTGCGGGTGCTGCTTCGTTACCTCCTTTCTTGGCTTACTGGGTGCTGGAGGTCTGGTTTCCCCCATTAGCAGTTTTATGCATGGCTATCTTTCTCCAATTTACCTTTTAAATAATTAGGTTATTAATATCATTTCACAAGTCTGTAATTTTCTGAAATTCATAGCAGAAGGTGGAAACCAGTGGATTTCAAACAGCTTGACCCCTGCTAATGACTGAAAATCATATCCCATATTTTAATTTAGGAAGAATCTTCGCACTATCCAAATTTTAGCACCTTTTGGAGATAAATGAGAAACTTGATGAAGAGGCACAAGTTTAATCTCAAGTGGTCTACAAAACTCTCCTCGACCCTGGTAGGTCTGAAAGAGAGGCAGGAGCACTTGCACAACAACTACTTCTTCAAAGAAATCCCCTGGGAAGAAGAGAGATCCTCTCACATCATCACTCTGAAAACAGAATTACGTTTTGTTAGATGGCTTATGAAAGTGGATGTGAAGGCAAAAAAAAAATTCCCCCCTCACGTCTTGATTAATAGCTGAACAAAGTTCATACAAATTGCCTACCTTGCAGAATGGAGGAGATTTGCCATTTGGGACATATCCAACCAATTATGGCCAATTCACACAATCGTTCAGCGTGTGCTGCTGCAGTTACTCCATCTAAAAACCCACCGGGCTATCTATCACTTCACTGACAGTTCGTTTAGTGACCACGCCACTCATGTACTTTTTGGTTCAAAATAGCTCCATCTTTCTATGCCTTACCTTAATGACTTTTCAAAGCCTATCCATCAAGACTTGGCTCCCTCTTGGGGCTTTAAATACATCCTCAACATTTTGCAGAAATGGCATTCTGGGTGATAATGATGCAAGCCTTGGGAGCTAGCTGAGCAAGCCCTAATGGCAGTGCTATGGTAGGCAATATTTGCAAAGATAACACCTCTTTGAACCTTTGTGCAAATATATTTTTGGGGGTTTTTTTGATCAATGCTTAAAATATATGATACTGCCTATATTTTTCCCAAGTTTTGGTCCCTTAAAATGAAAAAAAAAAAAAAGCTTTAATTCCTCAGATCCTTCAGGCGCCTTGTCCTCCTCCGCTGAGGGTGCAGCACTTTCAAGCTTCCTTGGGGCTGTTCATTTATTTGCAAAAAGATCAAAAGGTCAGGCAATTTCAGCTCAGTGAAGCTTCAAGTGAATTACATCATGCATAAAAATTTGCTATTTTCAAGCTAACAAACTTCTCCTATGAGGACATTTTGCTCACTTGAGCAGAAAACAGGCTGTGTTAGCAGCTTTTCTGAGCAATGTTCTCTGATAGAAGATCGACGTGTGGTCCTCCATGCCTCCCCTGGACATAGCACCAGCTTCCCGCTCGGATGCTGCCCTGAGAGGCCATCCGCAGATCTGCTCCCTGTTTATTCAGCAACTGCTTGGATCGCAGAGAGAGAAATGAGTGTGTATACAGAGGCTGAGATGTGCACAATAACTGCCTTTCTTTAAGATGTGTTGTGCACACAAACAAGATTTTGAATAGCCACTTAAGTCCCCCAGGCCTTCAAAAAAGGCAGGGCAGGCAGCTTCCCTGATGGCTGCAAATGCCACCACCAGGACCTGTGGGGTCTGACTCCCTCCTCTCCCCCTCCTGATGGCCTTGTCGTAAAGGCTCTGCCGCTGAAACGCCTGGGGCCTGAGCACACCTTCATGGGGAAAAACGCATCCTGAATATTCTTATTTGCTGCTGTACAGAGAAAGGCAATTCCCAAGGCGGGGGGAAGAATTAAAAAAGCTTTCTTGCCCATAAAGACTTCGAATATGTGAATATAAATTTTGTATTCTAAGCAGCTCAGGCAGTGGAAAATTAGTTGCACCCATAATAACCAGATTGTGAGGAAGTTTATAACCTTCCTCGGGCAGGAGTATGGTGTTACATCGTTCATTATTAAACAACAATGAATTGCTCTAGTTCTGGGCAGGCTTTGGTCCTCCATGGCTCTGAGTCAGGGACTTTTGAAGACGTGCCAGGGGAGGTTGAGGTTGGACGTTAGGAAAAGGTTCTTCACCCAGAGGGTGGTGGGGCACTGGAACAGCCTCCCCCAGGAGGTGGTCACGGCACCAAGCCTGGCAACGTTCAAGCAGCATTTGGACAGCGCCCTCAGACACAGGGTGTGAATTTTGGGGCTGTTCTATATGGGGACAGGAGCTGGACTCGATGATCCTTGGGGGTCCCTTCCAACTCTGTGATTCCGTGAGCGGAGGGACAGCCCAGCTTGGCACAAGGCTCTGGCAGAGACTTGTTCAACACCAGATAAGACTCTGCCCTTAGCAAAGGACTATGACAACCTGAAAAAGCAATCCATTTTGTAGTGTGGGGATTAACAGCTGAGAGTGCCAATTAATTACAATCGCGGCCCCATTGCTGAGACCCCTTTCTGAGTAGAGGAGCACCCACCCACCCGCCTTTCACAGCTCAGCCCGCCGGCAGCGACTGGAAAAACAAATGTATAACAAAGTGTGAAGCTATTTTCTGTGTGACCTCTGGATCTTTGCTCAAGGACTTAACACCATGATTTGTACACCACCGGGAAGCACCGCACACGGGAGATAATAGGGGACATAGAAGAGAGCGGCATGATGAAGCGAAATTCATCTATTAGAGTATACAAAGATTAATCACAAATAATACTTTGCAGCTCTTACGAGTGTGTTCTGAATGTCGAAACCAGAATCTTTCTGCAAGGGTGGATTCATGAAAACAAAGCTCTTGAAAAGCAGAAAACAAGCAAGTCTCCTGGCTTGGGGCGGCTCCGTGTCACTTGTCACCCTCTGCACGGGGAACGAGAGGGAAGGAAAACACAGCGCGAGCATTCAACCCTGCTATGCATTTAAAAGAACAAGAAGTTACCAGCTGAATAAAGTAGGACTTTGCAATAACCTTTTCCAGTAAGCGGTCAGTTATGCTTTGCATGGCTTAATTCTGGTCAGACCTTCGGCGTAACGAGGGATGAAACCTGCAGCCCTGTTGCCATTAGCTTTAAGGAAGACAGATTTGCACCTCGGGCACGTGTTGTGCACTGAGCTGCTCGCTGGTGTCTGGACACAGAGCAGAGAGAGATGTTGTCTGGGGTTCCTCCTGCCGCCCCTCCGGAGCTCTGGGGCTGGCCGCCGCGACGGGTGGCATGGGCCGGCGTCCCGCTCCTGCCCGTCGGCTGTCAGTGAAAGCAGCTGAGCTCTCCCAGGGGCTGATCGGTGGTTTGTCCTGGCTTTGTTCTAAGGGGTTACAGCTGCTTGAACCGCGGGCTTTTCCTCTGCTACGGTGGAGTGAGCTCAGCCCTGGTTTAGTCTGCGGGGACAGAAGGAGGAGGGATGGTCCAACAGCCTGAGACTTTCCAGTAGCAGTTTTGCAATTGTGCTGGCTTTGGCTGGGGTAGCGTTAATTTTCTTCACAGTAGCTGGTATGGGGCTGTTTTGGATCTGTACTGGAAACAGTGTTGATAACCCAGGGATGGTTTCGTTCCTGCTGAGCAGTGCTTGCACGGAGTCAAGGCCTTTTCTGCCTCTCCCCCCAGCCCAGCAGCGAGCAGCTGGGGGGCACAAGGGGCTGGGAGGGGACACGGCCGGGACAGCTGCCCCCAGTGCCCAAAGGGACATCCCACACCATAGGACATCAGCACATAAAGCTGGGGGAAGAAGGAGGAAGGGGGGGACGTTCGGAGCGATGGTGTTTGTCTTCCCAAGTCACCGTCAGGCGTGATGGAGCCCTGCTTTCCTGGGGATGGCTGAGCACCCGCCTGCCCATGGGAAGGAGGGAACGAATTAATTCCTTGCTTTGCTTTGCTTGTGTGCGTGACTTTTGCTTTACCTATCAAACTGTCTTTATCCCAACCCATGAGTCTTCTCACTTCTACCCTTCCAATCCTCTCCCCCATCCCACCGGGGGGAGGGAGCGAGTGGCTGCGTGGGGCTGAGCTGCCGGCTGGGGTTAAACCATGACAGCAGTGGAGGCAAATCAATAGGTGGGGCACATGAAATACATGTGGGATATACCATGGTTACCGGCCAACTGAACTGTTGCGTGGATGGAAGGGGCAGCGGTACCCTGCGCTGCCTTCACAGGGACCCAGGGGAGAGGGCAGACGCGCGTGGCTGACGGTGCAATACATTTTTCATTTGTATGAATAAGAGATGACTAATGCTAGATGAATCGCAAAAGCTGCGGCGCTTCAGCTAACCATCGCAGAGCAGGGGTGCTCGTTCATACCTGTGTGACTCGCGCTGCCTGGCACAGCAGTAGGACTTCAGGGAGCTGAGAGCGATCCTCCGCTTCCCGAGAGCGGCGTGCGGGACGGGGCGAAGCAGAGGGGCTCACAGCAGACCCGCAGCAGCATCGGCACGTTGGACTGTTCCTCCTGCAGTCGCGTTACCTGCAGCAGCTTTCAGCTCCCGGGCTGCGAGGCGCTGGGCAAATATCGATCCGGTGTCTGCATGGTGTGGGCCTCCTCAGCAGCTTAAAAATGCAACAACCGAGCATGGAGGAGAGGGGGAAGGGAACCCGGCTAGGAGAAAGCGTGATGCCTTCTGGGTCTCTAACGAGAAGACACCCATTTTATCTTCTGATGTGCAAGTTCAGCTCTATTAAGTTTTCTCCATTTCTTTAACACTGTTGTTTAAGTATGGCATTGCAACAAAACTATATGCTACAGTAAGATAACACACACAATTTTCTTACTGAATGGCAGTATTATCTCATTTGATTAAACCCAAATAGATAGCACAATCTATGTATGCATGTGTTTAGGCAAGGCCTATGAATTTTAAGTCCTATCACTTCCAGAATCGCATATCCAATTATTGCAAAACTGCAAATCCTTGGGAACTGGCACCTAGCCAACACTAATGAAAAATATGTGTAGAAAATATTGTAAAAATGGAAGTGTTATGCTTGTAGCATCACTCCCCAAACTGGAAGAGCTAGATACATCTTCTCTCTCAGGTATGCCTTTTGTACTTTGGCTGCCTTAATTAAATGGCACCTAAGCACAGACTTTGCTTTCCAGTAAAGCAGGACATTTCTCCAGTGAACAGTCTCTCTGTAACCCTTATTCCAGAAACAGCGGTTCTTTAAGCACCCGTTCGTTCTGCCTGTGGCGAGGTGGAGGCTCTCCTCTGTCGCTAATTTTTTTGAGATGACCATTACAGGCATGCAAGCAAAACAAGGCAGTGTAACAAACGATGCTGAAAGTCACACTAAATTACCCGGGGGTGCCCAGTGCGTAACTGAGCCGTGCAGGAGGTCATTAGGACGTTTCCCCAGGAGCGCATCTTGGCTGGGGAGGATTTGGCAGCTCGGGCAATGAGCCGGGGACTGGCGCGGCGTGCCGCGGGTCACCCAGCCTCCAGGAGACGAGGAGGGAGAAGGTACGGACACCTTAAAAAGGGCTCTACACCAGGAGTAACATGTTTCTGAGCAAGAGCTACACTGTGTGTTATTAATGGGTGAATGTCACTGGAGAGAAAACCGCTCTTGACAGCAGCTGGGAAGAAGCGATATCCAGAGCCCAGGAGAGCCGCCACCGGGGACACACGCTGCTGGCCGGCAGCAACCGTCAAAACTCCACCATCTCTTCATTAAGGGCTGAGGAAGCTTAGAGATTAAAGCACCTAAATGAAGACACCTGCATGTACCCCGAGAGCCAAGAGCAAGCTGAAAGTCTCCTGGAGCGGCAGCGCTGCATCCCGACAGCCCCGAGAGGTCGGGGCTTGCGTCTGCTCCCAGAGGGGATGCTGCTGCAGGATGGTTTGGTGCTCGCCCTCGGGAGGAGCTGCTGGCTGTGCCGCGGAGCCCCTCACTGCTTGTCTCCTGCCATAAGCTCTGCCAGGCAATAACCCTCCTCCGGAGGTATCCCATGTAAATTATCAAATAACCTAAAAATAAAGAGGTGCCAGCTCAGAGGTTCCCAGAGCTTTGTAGAAGCAATGCGGATGGATGTGTATTTTGAAAGGCCAGTGTAATGGTTGGAGAGCGCTGGCAGCTCCCTTTAGGCGCTGTTCGTGGGGACTGTAAGATGATGCCAGCCTGGATTGCAAGATCTGTACAATTTAGTTGTCTTGAAACAGGAGGTGCCGTCCCCGCTGCCCGCCGTGGAGGGAGCGATGCGGCCGTGCGTGCAGGCTCGTGCATCGCGGCGCAGAGGAGCCCTGCGGGGATGCTGTGCACGGGCAGCTACACAAAGACGGGGGGCTGGCAGCGGGCATGGCCCGCCTCGCTGCCCAGGGCACGGCCAGGGCTCCCCGCACGGCAGGTAAAGCCTTTGCGGGATCTGCCCGTGGGATCTGCTGTCCGAGGGAAGGTTGCTGCTGGAGTCAGTCACTCCTGGAGGGCTGGTTACGCCTTTCACAGCCAGCAGCACAGCGAGCGGGACACAGCACGTCTGCGAGCTGAGGCTGTTGATGGTTTCTGAGCGACACTGAGTAAGTGATGCAGGCAATGACTTCGTTCTGGAAAAATCCATCTTAGGTCCCAAAAGTTGTTCTGGATGAAGGGATTTGTGCACCAACTGCTGCTTATGATAACAAGAAGTTTAAAATGCCCACCAATTTCTAGCAAAGCCCTCTTCAGATTTATTCTTCTTCCATTTGCCTTCTCTGAACTTCAAATGGGCACCAAAAAACCCACCATGCAATGGTGCAGCAGTGAAAAATCTCCCAGTGCTTTTGCGTATGAGTATTTTTTGCTTTTAGAGGTACGGGCTGGGGAGGGAGAAATGCTGCCCTTGCTGCAGAAGGAATAATCTTTATTGCAGCAGCTTCCCTCTGCCCCTCGCTGCCCCGAGCCGGAGGGAGGAGGGCTGGGAACGCGAGTGCGGGCGCAGCCGCTCCCCGGGACCTGCCGGCGGGACGCGGGCAGAGCGGGGCTTGATGCCGGCTGCTGGCACGGACAGAGCAGGGAGGAGGAGGAGGGATGCTTCCTCCCACCGCGCTCTCGGGCATCGCTTTTCACAAGTGTCTGTCGGTCTCTTGCTGGCCTCACCTATTTTACCACATTTAATTTTCCTGCTGGCTTTGGGCAGTACCTGCTGGGATTTTGCAGTTTGGCCATTTTCTAACTATCTAACAAAAACTGAGGTTACTTGTCAAGAGGGTTGTTGTTTTTTTTTTTTCCCTGAGTACCCTCAGATGTAATTCCTAATCAAGTCTCACAAATAGCAACAAATGTACAATTACCTTTGAACAAAAAGGATTTTGTGTTTTCTGCCATAGCACCTTCAAAGATGTGTTAGAAGTGAGAAGCACATCCGAGGTGAGAAAAGCTTATTTTTTATTCAGTACCGCTGAGCTGATGTGCCTCCTGACCCGCTCAGGAGGGACTTGCTGCGAGAACATGATCCGAGTACCATCGCGCTGATAAGCTGTGACAGCTTAGATGTGAGACATACCCTAACGCAGGGGTACAGTACGCATATCCTAACGTATGGGGGTCGGCTTCGGGCTAAGCTGAAATTGCACTGCTATGCTGCTTATATACTGTAAGCTGTGCTGCTATATACTGTGTACCGCTGTATGCTGCTATGTATGGCTGTATACTGCTATGTACCGCTGTATGCTGCTATGTACCGCTGTATACTGCTATGTACTGCTATGTACCTCTGTATACTGCTATGTACTGCTGTATGCTGCTATGTACCGCTGTATACTGCTATGTACCGCTGTATACTGCTATGTACCGCTGTATACTGCTATGTACTGCTATGTACCGCTGTATGCTGCTATGTACCGCTGTATACTGCTATGTACCTCTGTATACTGCTATGTACTGCTGTATGCTGCTATGTACCGCTGTATGCTGCTATGTACCGCTGTATACTGCTATGTACCTCTGTATACTGCTATGTACTGCTGTATGCTGCTATGTACCGCTGTATACTGCTATGTACCGCTGTATACTGCTATATACCGCTGTATACTGCTATGTACCGCTGTATACTGCTATATACCGCTGTATACTGCTATGTACCGCTGTATACTGCTATGTACTGCTATGTACCGCTGTATGCTGCTATGTACCGCTGTATACTGCTATATACTGCTGTATGCTGCTATATACCGCTGTATACTGCTATGTACCGCTGTATGCTGCTATGTACCGCTGTATGCTGCTATGTACCGCTGTATACTGCTATGTACCGCTGTATGCTGCTATGTACCGCTGTATACTGCTATATACCGCTGTATACTGCTATGTACCGCTGTATGCTGCTATATACCGCTGTATACTGCTATGTACCGCTGTATACTGCTATATACCGCTGTATACTGCTATGTACCGCTGTATGCTGCTATATACCGCTGTATACTGCTATGTACTGCTGTATGCTGCTATGTACCGCTGTATACTGCTATATACCGCTGTATACTGCTATGTACCGCTGTATACTGCTATATACCGCTGTATACTGCTATGTACCGCTGTATACTGCTATATACCGCTGTATACTGCTATGTACCGCTGTATACTGCTATATACCGCTGTATACTGCTATGTACCGCTGTATGCTGCTATATACCGCTGTATACTGCTATGTACTGCTGTATGCTGCTATGTACCGCTGTATGCTGCTATATACCGCTGTATACTGCTATGTACCGCTGTATACTGCTATGTACCGCTGTATGCTGCTATGTACTGCTGTATACTGCTATGTACCGCTGTATGCTGCTATGTACCGCTGTATGCTGCTATGTACCGCTGTATACTATGTACCGCTGTATACTGCTATGTACCGCTGTATGCTGCTATGTACCGCTGTATACTGCTATATACCGCTGTATACTGCTATGTACCGCTGTATGCTGCTATGTACCGCTGTATGCTGCTATGTACCGCTGTATACTGCTATGTACCGCTGTATACTGCTATGTACCGCTGTATACTGCTATGTACCGCTGTATGCTGCTATATACCGCTGTATACTGCTATGTACCGCTGTATACTGCTATGTACCGCTGTATGCTGCTATGTACCGCTGTATACTGCTATGTACCGCTGTATGCTGCTATGTACCGCTGTATACTGCTATGTACCGCTGTATACTGCTATGTACCGCTGTATGCTGCTATGTACCGCTGTATACTGCTATATACTGCTGTATACTGCTATGTACCGCTGTATGCTGCTATGTACCGCTGTATACTGCTATATACCGCTGTATACTGCTATGTACCGCTGTATGCTGCTATGTACCGCTGTATACTGCTATATACCGCTGTATGCTGCTATGTACCGCTGTATACTGCTATGTACCGCTGTATGCTGCTATGTACCGCTGTATACTGCTATATACCGCTGTATACTGCTATATACTGCTGTATACTGCTATGTACCGCTGTATACTGCTATATACCGCTGTATACTGCTATATACTGCTGTATACTGCTATGTACCGCTGTATACTGCTATATACCGCTGTATACTGCTATATACCGCTGTATACTGCTATGTACCGCTGTATGCTGCTATATACTGCTGTATACTGCTATATACTGCTGTATACTGCTATGTACTGCTGTATGCTGCTATATACTGCTGTATACTGCTATATACTGCTGTATACTGCTATGTACCGCTGTATACTGCTATATACCGCTGTATACTGCTATATACCGCTGTATACTGCTATATACTGCTGTATACTGCTATATACCGCTGTATACTGCTATGTACCGCTGTATACTGCTATGTACCGCTGTATGCTGCTATATACTGCTGTATACTGCTATATACTGCTGTATACTGCTATGTACCGCTGTATGCTGCTATATACTGCTGTATACTGCTATATACTGCTGTATACTGCTATGTACCGCTGTATGCTGCTATGTACCGCTGTATACTGCTATATACCGCTGTATACTGCTATATACTGCTGTATACTGCTATGTACCGCTGTATGCTGCTATATACTGCTGTATACTGCTATGTACCGCTGTATGCTGCTATATACTGCTGTATACTGCTATATACTGCTGTATACTGCTATGTACTGCTGTATGCTGCTATATACTGCTGTATACTGCTATATACCGCTGTATACTGCTATATACCGCTGTATACTGCTATGTACCGCTGTATACTGCTATGTACCGCTGTATGCTGCTATATACCGCTGTATACTGCTATGTACCGCTGTATACTGCTATGTACCGCTGTATACTGCTATGTACTGCTGTATGCTGCTATGTACCGCTGTATACTGCTATGTACCGCTGTATGCTGCTATGTACCGCTGTATACTGCTATGTACCGCTGTATACTGCTATGTACCGCTGTATACTGCTATATACCGCTGTATACTGCTATGTACTGCTGTATGCTGCTATGTACCGCTGTATACTGCTATGTACCGCTGTATGCTGCTATGTACCGCTGTATACTGCTATGTACCGCTGTATGCTGCTATATACTGCTGTATACTGCTATGTACTGCTGTATGCTGCTATATACTGCTGTATACTGCTATATACTGCTGTATACTGCTATATACCGCTGTATACTGCTATATACCGCTGTATACTGCTATATACCGCTGTATGCTGCTATATACCGCTGTATGCTGCTATGTACTGCTGTATGCTGCTATGTACCGCTGTATACTGCTATGTACTGCTGTATACTGCTATATACCGCTGTATGCTGCTATGTACCGCTGTATACTGCTATGTACCGCTGTATACTGCTATGTACTGCTGTATACTGCTATGTACTGCTTTATGCTGCTATATACCACTGTATGCTGCTATATACTGCTGTATACTGCTGTATCCTGCTAAGCAGCACTGTTCGTACAGGATCCCACAGCCCTAACACATTTGTAGCACGGGAAAGTTAATTGCATTTTACAAAGTATTCGCATTTGGCACAAGTCTTTGACAAGAACCTGTTATTGAATAACGATAGTAGATATAAAGAGAGCCTTGCTAAGCAGAAAGCACACCGAAGTGCTAAGGTGTTATCTCTGTTTTGAAAAATACTGCAGAGTTGACTGCAAATGAGTGGACCACAGTATGAAAACTCTGCCAAAGGGATTGACAATTTCTATAGATGCCTTTGGCCACATAATTAATAGATTAAAATAAAGGCTGTGATTTTGGTTTTGCCAATTTTGCTTTTATTTATAAGTTAGGCAGCACAAGTCGCTATATGTGACTATATTTCTTGTGCTGCGGGTAGCAGCTCTGCGAGCGTCCACAGGGTGCCCTCCGCGCTGATGTGCTTTTGCTCGGCGGGGAATTCAGTGCTGTGGTGGGCAATTTTGTAAGGCCAAATCTGCCAGAAGAGATTTTTATGACCAGAAAACTTCCATTTCTAATTTTTAAGATTTTAAAATGCAGTATTTAGTATTACAAAACCCTGCTGTTTTTGCAATTTTTGTCCTGAATTTGGAAATTAATTCCAAATGAGTTTATTCAAAAATGAATTATGATCAATCCATTTTAGTAGGAAAAATGAGACAGGCAGGTTGTTTCATACAATGAAAACATTTCAAACTATATTAACAGTGTAAAAATGATTATTTGGGAGGACCTTTTACAACTTAATTCCACCCGTATTTTCTATTTTTAACCATTAATCAAAGCTTCTAGCTTGTTGGGAAATATAATAAATCTTTATATCCCCAAAGCTTTTAAATTATTCACTGTGCTTACTGTTCTCTTTCTGACAGGAGATTATCCTTTTTAATTGGAAATTTTCTATTATTTGTGTCTGAAATGTTTGAAAGTCAGGGTAGCCTCAGACACTATTAATAGCAAATATAATAAAGGTGGGGGATGTATGGAGGCTTTTCATTGCAAGCACATTACCCGAGTCCGCTGCATGAACCACGCTCAGAACACAGCAGCCTACAGCAAAAGTCTGGCTTTTATTCTCAGTTTCTTCTCTTTTTCAGTCCCCCCCCTCCTACCCTTATGCAACCCCGTAACAGGAGCTGCTCCAAACTTCGGGCTTGGTTTCTCCATTAGAGACTTTCCAGCCTCTCAGTGCCACCTTTAACCGGCACTGAAACGCGTGCTGTGCGTAGCGGGGCGCGGTGGATGCATGGTTTGGGCTCGGCCCAGGAGATGAGCTGGGCTGGGCTGCAGCGAGGTCCCATCCTCAGCTGGCTGTGCCGTCACTTCAGCCTCAGCGTCATCGCCAAACTTTACCAGTGGCAGTTTGCTAACGCCTCCCTAGGTTATTATTGATAAAAATGTTTAAAATCATTCTACAAAGTCATTGATTTTAAGTCATTGGATCCCAGGCTTTCATGTCTGACTTTTTCTGGACATTATTTCTTACCTGCAAAGACTTGCTCAAAAACTGCTCAGAGATTTGGGTTTTTATTTTTCTCTTCCCACTTCAAAGTTAATCATTTGTGCGTTTCAGTCTGTTGGATGCTCAAAGAAGCACAAGAAAGAAGAAAAAAAAATCCTTCAGCTGCAGAATGCCTCATCAAATACAATTTTCATTTGCTGAGCTGGAAATAGGCAGGCTGAGCTGCCTGCGCCCCGCAGCTCCTCGGGGTGCGACAGGGGCTCCTGCGCCTGGGCGAGGCTGTGCTGCTGGCCCTGTCCCTCCTCTGTGGCCCACAGGTTTCTTGCCTGGAACCGAAAAGCTCAGGTCTGTGTCCCAGGCTGCTTGCTGGGGATCTGAGAGACGTGGTGCGCAATAACAAGCGCGCCGGGCAGTGCATTTGCTTTTGACCGCGAGCAGATGTGGCGATGTGTGTAACTTCATCTAGGTAAGCCCTCCTGGTGCTAATTTATTTCTTGAAACATATTTCTCTCCCCCAGGACTAAGCACTTGCAGCCAGTGCAGCCTCTGCAGGGCTCCGCGGCTGCGTCCTCCTGCTCGCGCCGCTGGGAAGGCGCGCGCCCAGGGGAGCCGGCTGCTCCCCTGCTCACCCGCAGTTACCGGCACGGATCCCCAGCTTCATGCGGGTGCTAAACCAACCAACAAACAAATCAAAGCAAGGTCTGTTTATTGGGGAGCGCATCAACTGGTATCGCACTCTGTAGGCTTATAGTTTTCTAATAATCACTTTATTCTGGAGAGCTGGACTTGAGTAATGCATTTTTAGAGTATTTCAGAAGAACAATCAGTTTAGAGGATTACATGATGTCTCATCACCAAAGAAGCAATAGCTACATCAGAGATGTGAGACTACCACTTAGGCACTCCCTTGCTTTCTCTAAACGATGTAAATTAGATATAGCTAACACCATCTACCCACGAAAAACTTATGGACGATGCAGATGCTGCACCTAAACAGGAGAATATAATACATGAGTGATCACAGCCGTCAGGGGGAGTGGGAGGACAGGAGGCCTTAAAGCTGCTTTCCTGAGCTGCATTTCTTTAGATCATTTTTATAGCCTGGAAACTACAAAGGAAGCTGTGCTCCATGTTGGCAGAGTTTGCTAACGTTGCACTGTAACTTTAGCTTTTAATTCTTCTAATCATTGATTTTTGCTTACAGTTTTTAAGCATATGTGTGTTAATTTCAGACTATTATCTTAAAAGTAGTAGAATACAATATTTGTGGTAAGGATTCTAGAATACTCTGTTCTCAACTTGAAAGACTTACCAGTTTCATACATACCACCAACACTTCAATTGAGTAATTCTCCTAAAAATAAGTTACACCTGAAAGGAAAATGAAGTTTTTAGGGGAGCCAGTCTACGTACTTCAGAAATACCAGGATTTCTTTCTAGCAGACCGCGTCACGTTCCCGCTGGGATAAGGAAGATACATTCCTGGTTTTAAGGAGGATTTACGGCCCTTTTTGGCTCTGCCGTTGGTGCTGGGGGGAGGAGGAGGGCTCAGTCGCACAGGTAGCCCTGGGGGTCAGCGCAGGTTACACCGACTGAAAGGGATATCTTCTGCTCGTGAACACGCGGGGGTTCCCTCTGACTCTGTCTTTGCTTAAACAATTTGTTGAATTATTTCGTGGCACAGGCTGGGCTGCTCCAGGCTTCCAATTAATAGTTGCTTTATTGGTCTGACAATGAAGTTTCCTTGCAAAGACTATTCTGTTTTGTGTGCTCTGAAACATATTCCTAAAAATATGCCACAGATATTTGCTTCTTCAAATATCCAGAAGGAAACTCACTGACTAAAGCCTTCACAGAAAGGAGATATACAAAGCACAGAACTTTATTAAAGTTAGAGCAGGTTTTTATGCAAACAAATACTTCTGGCTAAATTTTCAAACATTGCTCCAGTTCTGGTAAGGGTAATAACTTATATTTAGAAGCTTACCTAAATATATCTCAAACCTGTGTATGCAGAGTGCTGGAACCACACGTCGGAGGAAGCACAAGAATAACAGGATTTTTTTTTCTTTGCTAATAAACAAGACAACACAACTGTGAAGTTAGACCTCTCTGTGCTTGACTCCAGTTAATTAAAGAAGTGTTAGGTGCATAAATACCTTGACAGATCCTGACTCTATTCCTACTAAATTAAATTTTCAGCAATCCCATGGGAAGACTACAAGAACATGGAAGAAAATGTTGGGTTTACCCTGGAAAATATGAGGAATTAAAAAAAATTCAGTTACTGATTCAGTCCATATGGGTTATTCATCCTGGGAGAGAAGAATATTCTGCCTTGGAGAATTAATCTCTAGGAGTTGAGGATTTAGCCCCATTTAAGGTTTGCTCAATCGAAACCATACCAGAGTGTATGAAATCTGATTTTTTTTATTTTTTAGCTTTATCCACTTTTGTGTCTGTTTCTCTCTTGCCTGTAACAATTTGGGATCTTTTGTAGGAGGTTTTGCAGCGGTGCCTTGCTAGCAGCGTTCCCCCACCCCAGCAGAGTATCCTACGGGAGGCTTTGGGTTTTTGCTGGGAAACACGCTAACGGGGAGAGCAGTTAGCCCTGGCTGCCGCCCTTGGCGATCCCACGCCCAGAGGTACCAGCAGCTGTTGCCCACCCGTGCTGCGGATACGGCCAGCGCTGATGGGAGAAGCCACCAGGCCACCAGCCACCAGGCTCCTCCTGCCATCGGTGACTGCAAGGGCGAGCGGTTTTTAGAGGTAATAAGATTTATAAGATTTCTGCTGCCAAGATGCAAAAGTACAAAGCCATGGCTTCACTTGGAAAGCTCTGACACACCTTCTCGTTCCCCGCTGCTCCCAACCTTGCCTCTCCAGCCTGGGCAGAGCCATGGCCAGCTTTCTGCTGCAACATTACTTGCACTTCACGTTCCTTCCCTCTTCTTTTTAATCAATGAGAGTTCCCTTTTAATTCTCTGAAATTAAACTCCTGTTTTAAATGAGGCATTCCTCCTCAGTGTCTTGCAAATTGATAACCTCTTCGAGGCTGATCCCCACGTAGGATAAACCGCCCATCGACGGGGCTGCTCATCGGCCGGGGGCAGCTCGTAGGAGCCCTGCAGTGGAGGTGAGTGGCTGATCGGGGCTCAGCGCAGCCCCGTCCCTGCCAAATTTGAGTGTCAGGAGCTTGAGAACAAACATGTTTCAACAGGGAGTAGCTTTGTGATAATACCTCATCCAGCTTCTTCTCCAAGCTTTGATTTGTTTTTCATACAGGACCCGAAATGCTCCTGTAGTTATCCACATGCTCTGAACCTCTTGAGATGAGAATTTCATGCAAACATTCTGCCTCATGATTTTCTGCTATTTCATGCTTTCTCTCTTGATGGCAAATTGCTATGAGAACAGCCTCTTTTGTTGATTTCGGGAACTTACCTTATTTTTGTTGCTGCTCTGTATTGCGTTTGACAGCGTCTCCATCCACAGGGCCAAGTAATGGGCACTGTGGAGAAGAGAGACCTAAAATGTTTTTGCATCCTAAATGATTTGTTTCAAGCCGATGATGCCAGGCTGTGCAATTGCTGTTTTCCACGGGCACTGCCTTTCATGCTGCCTGCCTGTCCATGCACGCGCGGCAGGGCCCTGGGGGCCACCCAGCCTCTGCCCTCCTCCTCCTCCCCTCCCTCCGGGCCTCACGGCTTTCGAGTCATTACTGTATACATTTTCCAATTCTGGTATAAGACAAGCAATGCCTGGCTGGTGTCAGCAGACACACTTCACTGCGGTTCTGCCTATGATTGCTGAAAAAGGTGCTCAAAGGTATGACCATCAAGTGCACTCAGCCCCTTGGCCGTGCCTGAGCCGAGCTCTGGTAAAAGCGAGCACAGCTATTATATGTATTACCAAAGCACCAAACACACCGTGGACTGACCATCTCCTAATAAGCGGAAAAGGTTTATTGAAAAGCATTTGGTTTTCACCTCCTGGCCCAATACCCCCAGATTTTACCAACTGGCTAGTGACAGTGTGAACCACACGTCAGAGCGACGGCGATGCGCCGCTTGCTGGAGGATGTTTCTTGTTTAACGATGTACAGATAGATTTAATTACACCTGAAAGCCTGCTCCTGTCTGGCTGAGCGCTCAAACCCTATAGGGTATCAGACAAGCTTGATATGTGACAAGTAGTATTTAAATGAAGTATGATCTTATGATTTAATTAGGACACGGTGCAGTTTAATTATTAATGGTGTTATGCCGATTTGAAGACGAGCTCTGAAGGACTCATTCACTTTGTTTTATATGTTTGAAATTCATAACAGTCCCCAAGGCCCTGCATTGATAATGAGTTATTCCTGCTGGGGTACTAATAACAACATCAAATGGTAAAGGGGAGGGCGGGGAAAAGCAAACCAGAAAAGATGATATTCTAATTCTTATTGCAGACATGTATCTACCTCTGATGTTACACTGCTTCAGCAGGTATCGTCGTGAGCTGTTCCTCTGGGTGCTAGGCGGGTGCTGGAGGCGTTATTGGAGAGATGTGCTGTAGCATTGGGTCGCATTTTGGGTGATAAAAGAGCATTATGATCGCTGGTGACAATGCTGAGCTTCAACAACAGCGAAGACAAGTGGCTGCATATGCTGGACGGCGTGGTGCTGGGCTGGCTGGGACCTCTGCTGCCCTTGGTAACCACCACGTTCCTCAACTGAGAAAGGAGAGAAGTGACCCAGTATGTTTTGCCAACAACTTCCACCCAAGATTAAGCTAAAGTCTCTGCTCGTCGTGGCTTTCTGGAAAAAATTTCAACAAGCTCACCCTGAGAAGGCCGAGGTACCTAGAATTGACAGTGGGTTAATGAATGGGATGGACTAAGGTGGCATTCAATGGGCCATTGAGCAAAACACCGCCAGCATCTTTAAACTCTCATGCCGTAAGTGACCATATCTAAACTACTAGTTTTGAGTCTCAGGAACAATGTAATTCCTGGAAGGATGCACTGAAGGAATTCCACCGAACAGCAGATTTTTTCGAAGAGCTGTTGCTCAGCACAAGCACAGTAATACTTTAAAAACCACAATACTTTGAAAAGCCCCAAAAGTTCGATGTTTTGTACCCAGCCCCTTACCGGCTGCCGTTCTCACCGAGTTAAAGCCACATCTCACCTTCCCCCTTCTCCTCAAGCTGCTGAAATCATCCCTTTGCCTGTTCTTCTTCATCCCTGGCAAACCGCGGGACTCCAGTGACAGATTATTATGGTTTTGCTGTAAATCAGCCCTGAGGTCAGTGGAGTGGCTTGAAGAGCCTTTGGTGCAATGCTGCTAAAGAGCTGCTGGCGGGAATGCGGAGCCAGGAACGGTGATCTGCTCCGCCGCAGGAGTTACCGGAGCAGAGGGAGGTGGCAGGGCATTAATCTGAAGGTATTTTTATTGCCGTGTAGCTCTTAACTTCTCTTCAGAGGTGACCGAGGAAGGGTTGCTCACTGGATAACCGCAATTCTTCCACGGGGCTGAGTTCAGGGCTCAGAAGCTGCAAGCCCAGGTCGGTGAGAGGCAGCTTTCCTTTTGCCTTCTGCTGTTGTCTGCCCGCAACAGGCAGAGTCTGACGGCCAGCAGATGAGGACTGCAATGCATGGAAACAGTGCTCAACGCTACGTGCCACCGTGAGCACGCAGAGAGTGAAATCCTCCTGAGGGTGAGAGGGCTGATAACGGAAATATCAAGACTGGAGTGAAAAATTCCAGGTTTCAAATCCAATGTGGGCAATGGAAGTTTGGAATATTGCTGGGAAATACAACGATGCCAACCCTGTGTTTGTGTCCTGGCTGTGCCTGCGGTGAAGGGACAGCCTCTGTGGAGCAAGAGCGAGGGTCTGGAGACATTCGTGGTCACGTTAGCATGGGACTCAAGATGTGCTGGGGCCGTATTTTTCTCCTTCAGCATCAGCTGGCTCAGCTCCATGCTCTGCATGCAACAGGAGAAATCAAAGCCTCTGGAAGTGCATATTTTGTAAAGAAACCGCATACCTTAGTAGTGCTGCAATTCAGAAGATTAAACTCTCATTCCAGCATCTCTAATTCAGTATTACAAAATGACATTAAACCAACACTTTTTTAAAAAAATAAAGCAATTTTTACAGTCTAAACTCTACAATGCACACTAAGAACAGGCATATGGGAGATTTGGTTGGGGTTATAGTTTATTTTTGCTTTGTGTTGGTAGCAAAGCCGTTGAAGTTTTCAATGTCATTTGGTATACTTTAAATATAATTAATCAATACCTTAATAACAAATGCACCATGATGCATGCTGAGGTAATTATCTGTTTAAATTCTCCAGCTGTCTGGTACAGATGTTGCTCATGGAGCCTGGGTGAAAGGCAGCCATTAGTGTCGGCCTGCGGTGGGACAGTCGCAAAGCGAATGGAAGATGCTCAGCCGGTGTTTCCCCGCTGTGCTGGGGGCCGCGGCTGTGCGCGGCGTGTGTCACGGGGGCCGCAGGCTGACGGAGCAGTGCTGCGGGAGACCCTGGTAATCTGATGGAGCTTTGGAAAAGCCTACGCACCAGGCATCGCAAACGGAGCAAGGGTCAAGGAAAATCTTCCTAAAAGAAGAAAGTGATAACATGAAATTAGCTCTTTAACAGATTAAGAAAGGGTCCAGCAAGGTGCGGAGAGGGGCACAGCAGGGGTTAAATACAGTGCCTGGGCAGCCTGGGACTCTGCACTCTATCTTAAACTTGTTCCTACTTACCGATGTAAAGTACATTTGTATTTGCTTGCGTATTTTATTACACCTTGGTAAACGTGAAAACCTTCTTTTGTATTTTGTTCCTGTTATGTTTCTAATCTAACCCCTCGTTTTCCCCACCCTCCAATGTATTTCAGCGGGCTTGCTCTGGGTCAGTTACCTGGGAAAAGCCGACCGCGGCTGAACGCCCAAGGCAGGCAGGGGCTCCCCGCTGCCTCGGGATCAGAGCGAACCCCAGGGCCTCATGCTCAGCACCCCTGACTGACTTTTCAAAATCTGGAAAGCATATGCATAAATCGACTTTAAAAATTATTTTTAAGGGTATTGTCTCAAGTGTATCTGCCTATTTACCGTTTGTGTAACACTATATATCTGTGTGCAGATTTAAGAAACGCTCATTCTAGAAGTATACTTGATGATGTGAAAACTGGTTTTGAAATGATGGTGTGAGAAAGGTCTTCCAGAGGACTCAGGCAACAGAGGACCCTTCTCTTCTCACTGTTTTCCTTTCCACCGCGGCAGTGAGACGCAGGGAGCGTGGGAAGCGATGACAGGCTGTAAACCACCGATCCCTCTGGCTGTGCCCACTTACTTCTCCTTCAGCTCTTGCTGCCAAGCCTAAGCAGACGGACGATTGCTTTAATCCCTGCCCCTGCCAGGTCTGGACAAATTCAGGTGCAACAGGTGTGTGGATACTTTTTTTTTTTTTTAAAAAAAAAAGTGAACTATAGAAGTTAGTGGTTATGGTTGGAACCATCAAATTCAACCAACTTCAGACCTGGGATCAAGCAAAGGAGTAGCAAATCTGTTTATAATTGTGTAAATGCTCAGTTAAAGCCCTGCACCCCGCTGCTGCCACCTCTGCTGTTTCCCCTTGAAGTACTGCCAGGGCGAAGCGCATCAGCTGGGGAGGGAGCTGCGGGAGCCCCCGGCACGCGTCGGCGAGGTTTCCCCGGGGCGGGTTCAGCAGCGGGCAGGATGCTGGGCAGCCTCCGGGGCTCAGCCCCAGCCGACTCACGGGCCCCGCTGCATTAGCCAGGCGTCTGCACCGCAGCAGATGCAATGGCTGTGTGCGCAGCTCAGCCCACCCAGCCGCTCGGCAGCGGGACAGGATGGTCCATGGCAGCCTTTCCACCTAACTGGGGATTTTCATGGGGCTGTGCAGGGGCAGCAGGGCCAGGAGCTCCAGAGCCTCTCGCAGCTGCCGTGGGAAGAGTTGTTTGATGGAGTGATAACACTTCTTGGTTTCTTTATGTGCCTCATAAAGACTGAGCTCAATAATCTGGGTGGCTTTAATTTTATATCCACCCACTTCTGGCTGCACTGATCGATGTCGTTAATACCTGTATATAGGGAGATTTTAAGATTTCCTTACAGAAACGTGAGGATGTGTTACACACTCAACTGCAAATCAGCAGCGTGATTTTGCACAGGGATTAGTTTTAGGGTTGAGCTACATAATATTTTCAGAAGCACAGCTCTCCAGAGCATTGCTTTTAGCTTGATATTGATTATTATTATCATGACTATTATCTGCAGTCCCAGGTATTAATGTGTGCTGGAAACCCCAGACCTTTGAGTCAAACTCCTCATAGTATCAAACCGAAGCAGCTGTAGCCCTTCATCCCGCACTGCTCCCCTGCCAAATGACAGCGTTTCGGGCTGGGGAAACCCCGCGTACAACCTGGCCACTTCAAAGCACAGAACAAACCGCGCCGGGCTGCGAGCCCGGGGATGCTTCAGAAACAACTCCAAAACCTGAATTCTCTGCCAAATAAATAATTGTGCTAAGATGAACAGTTAAATTTGAAAATGGGTTAGAAATGTTTAAACAGATGTTAAATGTTTAAACAATGTCCTCTACTTTTGTTCAAAATATGAAATTTGGTTTTCCTTGCTCTAAATTATATAAAGGAAATATTCAATTCTGCACAGTGATAAATTCAAGAAATGACACTTCATAAATCTTTAGGTCTGTAAAAGCCATTAAACTGAAGGAGAACTTACTTTCTAGACTATTGCCAGCCCAGGTAATCTGACAAAAACCAACATATGGCTCTACGAGCTATCAAACATCTTTTCTGCATGGTCTTACAGAATTTTTGTGCTTGTTTTAGGACTGACATTTAAAGTTGGTCTAATAGCAATATATCTGGATTTCCACTACAATATTAAAACCTTACTATAGCAATTCTGAAAAGACTTTTCCATTATTTTATTCTGTGATAGATGCATGGAATAACTCAGGGCGTCTTTAAGAGATTTTTGGCACCAATTTCAGGTGAACACCATTTACTGCTACTGTAGCCAATTCACAATCATGGCATGGAAAACTCATCACCGTAGTGTCGCATACCCCTTAAAATACATAAAGTTTGTGGAAATAAAGATTAGTTCTTATAGGAAGCCTATGTGTTACAATTTTAATAGCATATATCAGTTGAATAATATTAGTAAAAGTTTGTTCAGGCGCTGGTAAATTGCAGAACAGAAATGCTGCCATACAGGGTGGATTTGCAGCTGCTTACAAAAACTACAGATACCTCAGTAAAACACGTAACTCGGTTTTAGTAAAAGGAAAACACTCTCAAGTAATGCTTCTGTGCTAATTGCACATGGGAGCGAGGCGGGCTAACGTGGATTGTACAAAATAAATAAAGAAAATGTGGGCGCTGGCTGAGTGCCTGTTCCAGCCTCCTTATGTCAAAATGCTTGAAGTTCATCAACCTTTTCCTGAATACCAGTGGCAATGATTATAACCTATACCCACAATGCGTGTCGTCTGTCTGCAGACCATCCAAGCAAATACCGTTAAATTTCAAATGAATGTAAATTAAAATTGTCTTTATAATATGATGTAAATAAAAATAAAGCTTGTGTTAACTGGCAGCCTCTACTTGTTTTTAATGGGTTTTACAGTTACTGAGATGGATAATTTTATAACAGAAGGGTTGGTCTAAAGGCCCATGAAATAAACACTGCAGACAGATACTGAAGGATTTATTTTCCTACGTTGCAAGCGACCCAAAAGATGTGCATGCAAATATAATCCCTCATTTCTCTGTTGCGATATTCCCCTTCGCGCAGCTACAGCTCATTTTTGGCTTGACCCAGTGCCTGTTGGGCCAGCAGACGTCTTGCACCCAGGGGCAACCTCCAGCTCCCCGTCACACCACGGTCGGACTGGCTACACCCCTGCGTAAGACTGAAAACTCACTTAGGGAGAGTAAAACTCTCAGTTAGAGAGAGCTTTGTAAAACTAAAGTATTGTAGGGTTTGAGGATCTCACCCACACAATTTGTAAGGCTGGGGAATATATTGAAAAGATGAATTAGTTAACACAAACACAGGCCCCCACCCCCAAAGAGGACTAGTGGATAATGTACAGCACAAGCAGGAGACGCTGTCCTCACCTCCAGAATTGCCGGTATTTATTTATTGCCAATATTATCAGCCATGTCCTGAGACTGTGTGCGAGGCTGCTGCTTGCAAACCGCCTAAATGTTCTTAGATGAAATATAAGATGGATAAAAAGGATCTTTATTCTGTCAGTTTGATGAATAATTACAGTATGGTAGCTACTAAAAAGCTGTGCTTGTAACAGGTTTCATCATCAGAGTTATGGCTGGAAGAGAAATGGTTTATTTTTACTATATTAACAGAAGCTATATTTGCAATCAGAAAATTGACTGGATAGCTCCAGTCCTTTATAGGTGGATTAATATGTGTTTAATTCAAATATACAGCATTGATTTTGGTAGTGCTGACTATAACGGTGTTTCCAGCAAGATGGGCTTCTCTTAAATCCTCAGGCTCCAAATATTTCCCCGACTCTACGCCTTTTACAGTAAGTATTTTTTTTTGCAATTAATGAAAATATATGAACTTTCTTCAGTGCGAGGTTTGCTAATTAGAAATCAGCGTCTGTGATGAAACTGTTGCACACCAGGAAAGGTTCCCTCCGGGACTACTTTTTCAGTCCTGTGCCTCTGTTTTTATCTACCTAGAGCTTCTCTGTCTGATTGAACACTGCCATAGCAATGAAGTGGGAAAATGTGCAGGCTCCTAATTTGCATGCCCAGAGATCACGGTTGCAAATGTAGTCTCAGAAATTAGAGTGTGCTTCCCATAGTTCAGTTCTGTAAGCAAGGGCTCTGGCTTGTTTACATTCAGGCAATGAAAAAAAAATACTTTTATCCTGGCACCGTGAGTTATCCCTGCAGTGCAGGAGAGCACGCTGGCACACAGACAATGAAAAAAATCCAGATCGAACTTTTGTTGTGATGTCAGGAATAAAGCAAACTGTGTATCATGGAAATTTAAATGCTCCTTGCTGTTTTCTTTTGCTTATCACGCTGGTAATACATCAATGGTTTGGTAGTACATTAATCACTGCAATAATGTGGCAAAATTAAAAATCTACCAAAAATCTACCAAATCTACCAAAAATAAGAAATCTACCAAAATCTACCAAAAATAAGATTTCAAATTGACAGTGGTGGTATTTTGGATAGCAACCGAGTTTGGTGTCCATCTGAGGAGCTCGTTGTGCTCCTCAGCGCCAAGGAACCCACAAATAACCCGACCTTCATGAGCATCCTGGAGGTGGTGAAGGTTGGGGCACAGAGGAACCTCAGCGTAAACCACCTCCGAAAGGTTTGTAGTAGAAGACCCAGGGATGGACCCGGCTGCCGCGGGTCATTTTCCTGAACCGCCAACGCTTTGACAGAACAGTGTTCGTTCTTTGCTGAGCTCAGGTCTTTGCTCTCAGGGTACAAAATCTGCCATAATTAGACGAGAAAGAATATGGATAAAATAACATAGCCAAAGCCTTCAGAAGGAGGTGAATTTAATGTGCCTAATGACAGTGAAACACTAAAATACTTTGCTAAGTGCCTCCTCACTTTTCGAAGAACATTTAGTTTGGAATTCAGCCCAGAAAATACATCTGCCCCTGCGTTTTATACCTCATTGGATAAGGCTAAAGAGGGAGGAAACGAAGATGATTAATTAAAGAAAAGTAAATTAGTCTCACTTTGTATGTAGCAACTCTGGATGATTTTCCTTACACAGAAAACCTGTTTGGGGGCTGGCTTGTTAGGCCTTTGATTCTGAAATAACGACATTTAAGTGCATAATGATCTGCCAGGTACCAGCTCGGGCAAGTTGATCAAGATTTTGCTAAAGAAAGAAAATTTGCAATATCTCTCAGAAGTGTTCTTTCCCTGTTGTTGCATTTCTGTCTTCCCATGAGGTTTTATTCTCATTTCATTCTATGCTAAGGATGATGCTAATATTGCTATTTTTGAGACATATGATTCTAAAGGAAAGTTAATCGCTCCTGAGAGCAGATAAAACTCTCCTGACAGTATGCTCCTCTGGGAAAAAAAACTTCTAATGATGTAAAGGCTCCAGGTGTGATTCTTTCCTGATGCTGGTATAAATCAGGAGCAAATCAAGGAAAGTCTGGTCCACTCTTGGGAGCACCTGAGGATGATGAGCGCTGCTAGCCGGGAAAGGTACTGGTTTCACCACAAAGATAAAATTAACCTAAAACACCGTAAGCCAGATGGGCTGGCTGCTCTACAAAAGGATGGGGAGGAGTTGTAAAACCATTTTCTTTCTGGTCCTGTGCAGGTTTCTGTGTCCTTGAGGGTGCACATTCCTCACAACCCCCAGGAAAGGGAGCGAGGGGCTCAGTCGGGAGCAGGGGCTGTGCGCCAGCCTGGCTGCTCCCACCGCCCCGGGAGGCGTGGGGCAAGGTGCACCCACAGCCTTGTCTAAGAACTACCCAGGTAGCTGTGTAATACTAAAAATACACACGTTAGAATATAAAACATGAAGCAGAATAATTGCAGATGCAGGAAAACTAAGATTAAAGTAGGAATAACACCAGTTTATTATATGTAGCAGCTGCAGAATAATGCTCTCATCAAGTGGGAAATGACAGTTTTGGTTGGTTTTTTAATGCTAGCACTGTGATTTTGCTGCTGTTTTCTGAAAGACATGATTGAAAATGTCTCCTCTCCTGTCTGTGAAGTCTATTACCCTGAACATAGCCTGTGGGCTCTGACTTCAGGAAAAAAGCTGGTGTACCCCCATGCCGGGGTCACCATGGGGTTCCCAAACCCCCTGGGGTGTCCATGGGCACCCACCTCTTGTCCCTGTGCTCCCACACTGCGCAACCAAGCGCCTCCCCCTGGGCTCCAAGCGGGGTCCCTGCAGCAGGGACCTCATCTTGTGGAGCTGTATTTTCCAGGTCCTAGAGAATTTAGGGAATGTAGGGACCTGTGGGGAACGACCTCCCGTTGTCTGCCCAGAACAAGCTTTGATAGAAAAGGGACGCAAGTCATGAAGATGTGATATAAAATAAACACCGCTCCAAGAAGACCTCCCAAGAGGTCTTGAGTGCTACCAAGGTCATAAAGACTCTGCGGTACCTGTAGCACACATTAACTTAAATACCAAGAGCTCTGAGGCATGTCGGAAGGGTTGTATGTAGGATCTAATGTGGTTTGCTTATGCGAGCATATTCCTCTGTAACTTTTGATTTCCTTTGGCTGTCGGTGCCTGACTGTCCTGATGCACCAGTCGTGATGCTTTATAGGTGAGAGATATATTATTCTTAAGAAAGGACTCGCAGTCTTCATTTCTTCTTTTAGTTTTTAATGCGGTTTGATTCTGTTCGTGGAAATGGTTCATTATTCTCTGCTCCTCATTAGAGAGAAAGAGCTTTTTTGAGAATGCATACCAGGCTCTCCTTTGTGGGACAGCAAAGGTTTGGGTTCATTTTGATTCATTATAATTAGAAAAAAAAAACAGACGAAGATTAAAAGACATATGACTGTCTCCTTTGGACTTTGCTCTCTCTTCAGCAGCAGTGGCATCTCTACTGGCTCCAGTGGTAGGAGAAAAAAAGTTCTCTGAGATAATGAGACTGGCAACTTATATCTAAATATTGTGACTTTTGCTTGGAGCAGAGTAGAGAGTACCCCGTGCAAGTGTCGGCAGTTTTCGTTGCCTGAAATTCAAATAGCTGAATGCCACAGGAGATGGCCGCCCGGGTGGCTTTCAAGGTCAGCCTTAGGTGAGAGAAGAATGGGTGATGTGCAACAGATGCCCTGGGATGAGGAGCAAACTTCAAGCTGATCAAGCTTTCTGAAATTAGTTTTGTTCTAGCTAGACCGAAACTTGTTAAGAAATCAGTCAATTAAGATAACAGGCAGCACATTCTCATTCTAGAAAAAGAGTACATAAATGAGCAGCACAAAAAAGGGTAGTATTTTCTTCTGCAAAACCACAGGTACTTAGATTAAACGGATCAATAAGCCATCTGTATCACGGTAAGAACAGTCATAAATTACTCAAAAATTCTGTTTTTGAACAAGTCTTTGGGCATATGGGGAAAGACAGAGCTGCTAAGTGCTGCCGCTGGAAGCCATCCTTGCATATTGCAGATTTAATGATTCTATCTGCTGTCACTGGCAAATGAGGGATGGGATGAAAAAAATGGGCCAACAGTGATAAAGCCTTACGGTAAGGCAGAATAAATGAAGTAACTACTTTAAATTGTATGCCGCGCAACGTATTTAAAATCCCAGCACCAATTCTGAGTCTGAGTGTGAGCAAACCCCGTTGCCTGAGACTCGTTAAACACCATAACGGGAGAAAAACATAAATTTTCAAATTTTCTAACCAACTGTTGCTTACACAGCCATTGGAAATCTAGGAATTCTAAGTGCTTTTTTCCTTCTGGTTGCAAGTTTCTTGCTGTGACTTGTGGTGCGGGGTATTTCCAGCCTCGGGTGTGCTGCCTTTCGGGGCGGCGGGGCAGGCAGCTGCCAGCAGCCCCTGACCAGCGGTTGCGCGGTTGCACGCTTGCCCTCGGTAAGCCCCTTTCCAAGGGAAAGTTGGCCGAGTGCCTGCCGTTCTAGTCACGCTTTAAAAATGAGCTAATGTTAATTTAAAGCATTAAACTTGGCCCTTTGTCCCGCTGCCAATTTTCGCGGTTTTATAAGCACATGCTGACAGTTAACAGTGTTTTCCCCCTTTTGCTGTATTACCCGCGCTGGGGAAATGAAGTGAAGGAGCACAAAGAGGAAACATGATGCTACACAAAATGATATTGAAAGCATACAGTGGAAAAAGATTTTTTTTTTTTTTTTTTTTTCCCTTCTGCTCTCCAGTTCTTCTTGTCATGATAACGAGAGCTGGTGTTTGCAAAACAAATAGAAGAGCTTGTTCAGCTGTGTGTCTTCGGCAGCAAATGGAGACAGACCACTTACTGACTCACCAGTCGCAGAGGTCTATACAGCAATCTTGGCACTTCAGCTCCTCATTCGGGCTCTCTGTGGAGCTGACGGAGAGCGGCAGCTCTGCTAGGAGTGACTGATCCCACCCCGAGACGGACGCCGGGAGGTCCCCTTGCACTGCCCAGCGAGTGCCCGGGGAACGGCCGGCCGGCGTGGATGCAAGCACCGATGCTACAGGCAGACAAGGCAAGATGAACCCCACTGCTGCAAATGGTGGTGGTTCCTCCTGGGCTGGAGGCTAGTCCCTCTCCGTGATGTGGCCGAGTGGCAGCCTTCTGGTGGGACTCTTTTGCTCCCTAAATACCTGGCGAGTGGCCTGACACATCTCAGCCCTCAGTTCCTGAAGATGACCATTCATTCCACGCTAAAGGCCAGTGTGCTTGAAGAGATACAGATTCTTTTTCCCTCTGACTTCTGCTAAATTAAATTTTATGGCAATACTGCATCAATAAGCTTTCAGGATTCCTGCTGAAGATGCTTTGCAGTGCTGAATGATTCCTTTGGGGGATTGCTCTGCAGTTTGCAGCCTCCTCCATGAATCTCTCCTGTGATTTTAAAGGGAGAAGCAGCAAAGGGGAGGGTGGGATTCACCTATCAGTGACTTTATCTGTTACTTCCAAAGGTCATATCAAGAAAACATTTTATGGTTGGCTGTGTTACCTGCTACTCCATCTTCGTATTACATAAAATTTCGTAAGAGGATATTTTAATACCACTTTTCCTTTGCTTACCAGAAACTCTTTTATTGGGCAAACAAGACACAAGGCTCATAGCTGCATGCTGGAGTTTATCTGCGGCTCAGAAATAAAGTATAATAACATATCTTTAATAATGCAGGACAGGGCTGTTCCTTTGGTGATTTATAGACTTCATAGATATAGCGAGTCACTGCTAAAGTAGATTTATGGCTCTCTCTACACGAACATCACGGGAACAATAGGGCAAGTAGATGCAAAGTTAAAGAAGAGTCACCATTTGTTTCAGCATGGCTTGGGGGTAAATCTGTCTTCCTGTGTCATGGATCTGAGTTGTGCTCATGGGCCAAGCAGAACTTCTAGTCAAAAAAAAAAACCCAAACAAGTGCTGTGAGGAAGAAAATCGTTAACAGATGGGGAAGTGGCAGGAAAGTGTATGCAAAGCAGTACTGGGTCTATGGAGTGCCTATTCTCTGTAAAGCTGCAGCACCAAGTAGCTTCTCTTGTCCATCCTCCTAAACATTGTCCATTTTTCATCTCAACATGTGACAACTTGGTGCAAACAGTTGGAGATAAATGCCAGGATGCCTGGCTGAGATGGGAAAAGCCATTTGGGTCTTCTGTGCCGTGTTGGTCTGGACCAAGACCACCCTTTACAGTCCTTTCACTGTCCGACCCCACTCCAAAGTGCTGCCTGTGGCTTCCACCCAGAAAATTAATCTTCTCTGGTCAAAGGTTGTATAAGGGGAGGCTTTGAGAATGCAGAGATTTGCTTATGGATCTTCCAAAGAACAACAGGAGGTTTTTTTGAGAGGGGAGATGCTTCGGACTAGCTCCAGCCTGGTCCTGTGGAGCGGACCCTGCGAGTGACTGGAGAGCATTGAGTGGCCCCTGGGGTCCAGCCCAACAGCTCTCGTGACCTGAACGGAGATGCTAAAGTAGACTTGTCCCCAAGGACCAGAAAGAGATCTTCCCACCTCTCACCGCTGATGACCACCCCAGTCCCCTGTGGGAATCCATCTCACTCCATCCTTACTATCTGTGTGTATAATTTCTCAGCAGAGTTTTACAGAGCCTGAATCTTCAAAATGTGTGCAGCCAGCTGGGCTTTCATTATCGAATAATATATCATTACAGTGACACTGCTACTAACTAACTAATAACAACTCCAGATGGCAAGGATGCATTATGGGAGCTCCTGACCATGAAGTGGTAGTCTTGAAAAATCTTAAACATTATCTTTGAATATGCCACAGTCAGTCTCTTTCAAAAGAAGCAGGTCCGAGAGGTTAACAGATTAAATGTAATGCAAAGCTTGAAGTTCTCACGATCTTGGGCTTTGCTGTTTTCCATCTGGAGGGGAAGGAAACCCGCAATTAGAGATTCATGACAAAGCAATGGCTTTCTCAGGGTTTTCCTCTAAGTAGATTTTAAAATGCCTTCTGTTATGTTAAGACATTTGTACAAAATAATGAAGGAGGAGGTTTGTCAGTCTTCAGTCTCTGCTGCCGTCAGTATGAAAATCCAAACATTACAGCCAACAAAAACACGGCAGGAGTTGGCTGAAAACTTTGAACTTTTCAGAGGAAAGAAAGAAATGAAGACATTTTCTACAAATTCCTTTAAAATACAAATTCTTAACGTTCTCAGGTCTGTTAAGAAGGAAGAGCCTCTTTCCCTTCACTGGAATGGCAAGGAGCATTACTGGTGGCTGCCTTAACGGATGAGAGGGTGAGCAGAGCTTCTAAACAGACTGGGAAGAGAATTCTTCATCCACCTGCTTTCTTTCTTCAAATGAACAAATGGGAAAAATAAACACGTTACGCTTTCTCGGTCCATTATTCTCCCTTCATTGTCAAAGCAGATGCTTGCTCAGTTGAAAAAGACGGAAAGGTCTGTGCTCCTGTAAAGGGCATGTTTTCATTTTAGCAGACACTTTTTAAAATGATAAGGAAAACGGTGTTCTATTTTTTTCTTACCGAATATCTGTTTATCCTTGCTGCAGTGTCTCTGCTCTGAACTATTGTAATACGGTGGGAGGATTTTTTTCTCTCGTCGTTGGGTTGTTGCACAACTAAATCACACCATAAGGCAGATGGTTCTATCGCAGCCTCTTCCATCTCACACGTGCCTTTACTGAAAAAAATAGGCAGTGGTCCTGTGGAGGAAGAGTCATAGCCATGCTTCGAATTTGGTCACTGATCCTCTTCCAGAAGTCCTTGGTGGTGGCTCTGCCAGCGTTTCCTTTGGCACCCGCCTGCTCCTCTCCCACCACTCCCTTTTCCAGCCCCAGCCTTCTCCTCTGGTGTCTTTAAAACTGATTTTATGGCACTTGGTCTCAGCAGGAGGGGTAATTCTCTTTGCTACATTGGATTTTATTTCAAATATATGGTTGAGAGTTTTAATCTGCTGCAAGCAGGTGCCACTGCAGGTGAGCACTGTTAAAAGCATATGTTTACCTATGCGGTTGAAATCTGAAAAAGCTGTTATTTTAAAAAACTTCCTTCAATAGTCTGTGTAAGCATTGGCAGCCAAATATTCTCAGCTGCAGATGTATTCAACTTTTTATTTAAAAACAAACCTCAGACTTGCAAAAAGACTCAATTAAAGCAGTTCAAGTACAAAGTCAAAATTACAGATATTTCATTTAGGGAGCTGGTGTCAGGCCCCTGAGCGCATCCCCCAGTTCCCAGGGAAAACAGTATTTTTCTTGATAAATTCCTTTCGTGCGAGGCTCACACCAGACGCTTCTGTGGCTGAAATGTGATGTTTCAGGGCAGGAGGGACCAGCAGCGCTCTTGCTCCCTGTTCAGGGGTTGCTGGCAGGAGGATTTGGCTCAGCGAGCCCTCGTGGGGATGGCAGGGAGAGGATGCACGGCTGGCTGGGCTGCGCTGCCCCGGCGGGTGACGGCAGCGAGGGACGTCTCTGACCCGCCTGCGAGCGGGACCCTGGAGCACTGCAGGGAAGCGGAGCTGGGTGAGCTGTCTCTCGTGAGAGGTATTTGCCATGGAGCTCGCAGACAGCAATATGCATCTTGAGATATTGGCATCCCAACGTTGCCTAAATATCTGCCCTTGCCTTTCCTGAAGATGCTTTGATGCATCAGAGCTCCCGCCTTCTCCCATTAAAACGAAAGCTGAATGTTAACACCGAGCTGAACAGAGAAGACTCAGCCCTACAGAGGGAGTACATGGGATGAGAAGCCTTGGGTAAGTGGCTTCAAGAGATCAAAGGATAAAGGTATACGCGTTTAAATTCAAAGAATCCATACTTTCAGTGTTCCTAACAGGGGAAGCCAGACCACTGGTGGATCTTGTAACTGTGGGTCTGTGACAGCGAGTAAAAAAGACTTGCCCCCTGCCCCCAGCTTTTTCCTCTGTGAGTAAGAAAATAAGAACAAATAGGCTTTTCCTGGCAGAATGGTCTGTGCAGAATTTTAAGATTTGAAAATTAAAAAAAATAGGCATATAGCGGCATATTAACAGCAAAGACGGCAACACCAAAGAAATGCATTTTGTAGCTGGAGCAGAGGCTGTTGGGTCGATGGTGGTGCTTGGTCGCTGGAGACATCTCTACGTATGGGGGCTTCTCTCTTCGGGGTGGGGAGTCCGTCCGGGGCACACAGGTGGGGTGGCTGCCCGCCAGCTTAGCACCAGGGCTGGGGGCAACGCTTCAGGTTCCTTGGCTGAAGTGACGTAGCTCCAGTTCACGCCGGGGACAACGCGCAGGGTGAGGACCCTGCTGAGCTGGCAAAAGCATATGGCAGGAAAGCTGCACCATCCCAGGTGAGGCACCTCTTCTCCACCCAAAACCCTTACAGCGTCGATGGCAGATGTTGCAGGGTCCAGCAGTGTACGGATGGCTGTTTGCTCTCTTGTCCCCTAACAGACTGGTAAGCAAGTGTTTCAAGGCAGGTGGGGATGGCAGGGAGAGCACCTGTAAGCAGGTGCTTCAAACCTGTTTAGTAGAGCTGCAACCCTTACCTGTAGGCTTGTGTCCCTGCCACGTGGTGGTACTGCTTTGGGCATGGGCTCCCAAAGGCACATCTCCCTTCGGCAGCAGTGTGTTGTGTCATTCTTGGCTTGGCATCAAGTGCCCAGCACAGCCATAGCTGAACAGCTGCACGAAAAGTCGTGAACTGGAGGAGAAATTCTGACGTGAATTCATGGGGCAAAATCTCTGGCTTCCCCAGGCCAAGCTCAAAAGCTGCCTAGAGCTGGAGCCACGTGCAGAACATGAAAGTGAGAAGATAAGCATGAAAAATACCTGCATCATATAATGCAAGAGTGTGTAAGTGGGGCAGATCCATAGGGCATCTCAAAGCGTAGAGGCTCTGGCTACCTGGAAGAGATGTGAGGATGAAGGATGCAAAGCATTCAGGGGACAGGGGGAGGAGAAGGCGCACACACAGAGGATGCCTGGGAAAATCAGCGTTGCTGTGCCAAAGCACGAAGGCTGGACGGGTTGGGAGGTAATGCAGGGGTGTAGGTCCAGCTTTCACCTGGGGATGGGAGCAGAATGGACAGGACACTCCTCTCTCTCAAAAAAAGGAAAAAAAGTTTCTATGGTTTTCTTTGAAATAACAAGTCAAAACTAATTCTGCAGAGTTCTTTTAGTGAAATATCTCTAGTTACTTCCCAGGGAGCATTTGGTAGGAGCAGACAGACATCCCACTTGTGGGAGTGCTTCTGCAGAATTACATTTCAGCTGCAGGGAAAGCAGTAATGTCTAGCCATTGTAGACTCAATGACTACAGTATAATTTTATTTATGGGTAAATAATACTTAGCACCGAGCTCACAAGTATTAATCTTAAAGCAAGGGTTTTGCTTCTACGTTTCCTCCTATTGTAAAATTAATAACAGGTAAGATGCACTGGTGAATTTAAAGAGCTGTTACACTCTCTGCATTGGGGAAGTGTCTGGGTTCGCTTGTTTACAGACACAGCTGCATTCCCAGACCTCTCCCGAGGCAGATTTTCTGAGAACCTTGGCTACCTCTGAGTTCAAGCAATCATAACCAGGTGCAAATCCAAGGTGATGTTTCAAACGCATCCTCTTCCACTGAATTAGAGCCCTCTAATGATATAATACTAAATCTGTTCCGAAGGCTTCCAGTGAACAGAGTTTCACTGGGAAGTGTTGAATCATCACAACAGAAAAGTTTTGCTGGAATACGAAAGGTGATTTGCCAGCTCAGATTCACCTCTCTGAATGTCAGTGATCCCATTCCTATCAGCGTATATGGCTCAAAATGAATGCCGCCAGCCCGCTTGCATGTGAATTCCCGTCCTGCTCCCTTCCCATCCTCATTTCTCATGAGAAAGTGTCCCTTAAAATGCTTCCGTATGAATGAATGTCTCCATTCACCCTAGTCTTGCTCTTGACTTTATGGCTTCTCCTTGGCTGCAAGGTCCTCCTTTGATATGCCCTCTTCCAAACGATACACTTTCATTTCAAAATCCTTATTCATAAATGTCAACACTTGCAGAGATAAGAAAGTAAATGTGGGCTCTAAATCTTTATTTAAACTTATAATGACATCTTTTGATTGTTAAAGTGCCCGGTTTTAAGCAGTTTCCATTGGATTTTCAGCCTAAATCAGCAGTAATAGGATGCCTCCCAACCCTGTAATATAGTCTTTCAACCTATCAGTCATGAAAAGTTTGCGTCTCATACATACTTGGGGTTCGCAGCTCTGAGACCTACCAATCCATATTTTGAGATTTATTGGGCATTAATCTGTCTTTTAACTATAAATTTACTCATTTGCTTTTGTGATGTGATGTGTCAAGGTAGTGTCGGCATTTGCTTGATCCTGGTAAAATAGGGAAGTCTTTCAAAGACGAATTGAGCAATTGCTAAATTATTCATATGCAGTGTCTAGAAATCTTTACATTGGTTTCCTAAATCAGAGGAACTAGAAAAATTGGAAACCTCAGCTAATACCCTTGTAATAATGTGTCATTCTGAAAGGAATTAGAACTAATATTTTGTCACTTTTCAGCACTTTTTGTGAACACTGCTACATATAAATGCTTTGTGCTCTTTGATGGAAAGCTGTGGATGGCATATTTTGACCATTATCGAGATTGCAATCCAAGGAATATTGCAGGCTTGCATCCTAGTGACAATAATGGGAAACGATTACTGAAAGTGCATCTTCATTGTCAGCGTGGTGGGAAAACGAGGTGCCTGTAAGCAGAGTGAGAGGTGTTTTGCAAGGTGACTGGAGGCAGAGCCGGAGCCGAGCGTGCCGGGAGGATGCTCTGACTGCTGGGTGGCTGGTTCGGGTCAGGATGACAGAAAGCCCACACCAAAACGAGAGCTGCTGTGTGACCCGTTGAAATGAGGTCATTTCAATACAGCTCCCATGGGACATTACCTGAGGAAGTGGTTTTGACGTTATTACCAACACAGGGTAAACTCTAGGCATTGGTACATTGACATTAAACTATGATTTTTTGCTTTGATGTTCTCTTATACTGTTTTTTTCTTTTAACCTGTCTGGGGACATGAAGGGGATTAAGTGACCCCGTTGAGGATATTCTTCAGGGCATGGGGACACAACGCTTTAGCAAGGATGCAGAATGTAACTTTAATACTTTGATCTTTCCCTTTCTCTGTTTTCCTTCAGGCATGGGATTCAGAATTACTGTATGGGTATGGTTTCCAAAAGCACATTGTACTCGAGGGTTTAAAAATACAAGGCTCCACATTTGCTGTATGTACTGCTGGCTCACCCCTCAAAGCAGACCTCTGGCTAATTTTCTCCTGACGTTTGAACAGCAGGCTCGGGGGGCTCCTTCACCAGTGCTCGCTGGGACGGATTGCTGCTTTCTGCAATGCCGCTTAAATCTCACCTGCATTATTTGTGCTTTGGCACAGACCTCGCTGGGATTTCTGAAGGATGCACAGGGAAAAACGGGGTGGCCACCTTGAAGCAGCAGAAAATGTAAGGTCCATCTTCTGTAGCGGACCCGTCCTGGTGCAGCCCCGATGTGTGATGGGTGAACCACCGTGCTTCGGGGACTGCATCAAAACCACTCTGGTTGTCCCAGCACAGCTTCCCAACAGGGACACTGGGAGGATCCCTTCGCCGGGAGCCTCGCTGGCAATGCCTTGTGCAAAGGCACTGAGTTCACACCAGCAGTGATTCCTCTAGCCTCGTGCTGCCGTGTGTGCAGTTCTCCCCGCTTTCCAAAGCCCGGAGAGGGCAAGGCAGTCACCGCCGCGAAGGTGTTACGCTGAAATGCCACGTAGGAGAAGGGACCTCTTCATCTTACGTCTATTCAGGACATGGATTAATGTTTTTATTTTATAGTCATAAGTGGTACCGCCTTAATGGCCTTTATAACTGTGATCATCGAGTAATACTACGTTTGATTTCATCTAGTTCTCCATGCTGCTGCTGACTGATTCAAGTCCCTGTGAGAAATCGCCAGGGGCTGCCAGAGTTTCACTGAAGTAAGCTGGAAGAGGTTTCCTAAACCCACGTTACACACCGTACCCTCCCCGCGGGCCTCTTCTGCCCATCTGCTTACATGCGCATTGACAATTAACATACATACCTCAAATATCTCCAACCAAACCAAACTTTTAAACGATTCAGGCATTTCAGTCAGATAGTTTCTGTGTGTGTGTTATCAGCTGTCTCAAACGTTAATGCTCCTCCTATTATAAAAGCATCTTTGATGTGTAACTGATTTGGGTGAACATCAAAGTTCTTTTCCCAAACGCACGCGCTCACGTGGTCTCAAAATGGAGAAGTCCTCCTGTGAGACAGCAGTGCAGCCTTAGATCGTAGCAATGACCCAGGATCAGGCAAGGTCCGGCTTTAGGGACAGCCGGTGGCTCTAAGCTGCTAGCAGCAATGATTTCTTTAACAGGCCAGCCTCTTCCTCACAACGGCCGTTGTTCAGAATAGCCCAGACCAGGCGGAACCTACCTAGGTAAACAGGAAAATAAGAACCTCAGAAATGTCTTGAATGTTTACTTTGAAGCAAAGTTATTTTAATGAATTCCAATTAACGGTAAAAAAAAAAAAATCATGTTTGCTAGATGGTCCCTATGGTTAACAAGAGATGCAGATGTTTTTTGCACTAACTGTTCTAATCTAAGTGTTTCCCTACTTTGCATTCAGAGTGCACCAGCTCACATTGCCCCGCGGTATTTAAATAAGAAAAAACTGATTCCATGATGCTTTATTTCACCAAAATGAAGAAATAAAACCTGCTATACTTTGCATTTCAAAGTTATCTGACAAATTTTATAAACTTCTGAATTTTAAACAGAGACAACGCTTCAAAGATCTTTTGCAACACAGTAACTAAGCCATTCTAATTTATAATTCTGTTTATTGTCGAAAAATTGATTTCACCAAACTCATCCACTGCCCCTAAAAACCTCCTCACTTGAATCTCCTGTTAAGTATCGTCACCAAATAGATTTGAAGCAAAGATAAAGTAGATTCAAGCCTTGTATCTCTTAGTTGTTGAAGAGTCAATGTAAATCGTGAAAATGAGACAGAAATTAAACCACTGTGCTCCAGAAGAAATATTCTAAGCTTCACTTGACATCTTTAGTTTTCTTTAGACAGGAAAATGTTCCTGGGGAAATGTTTCTCTAGTTAAAGGAAAATTGTAATGCTGCAAAAAACACTGAACGTGTCAGAAACTTTGCAGTTATGCTCTTGAAAAAGCAAGCGTTGACTGGATTTTTCTCATATTTTTCAGATCAATGTCAGAAAGTGCTATTTCATGGTGGTGAGCCTGCCTTGCAACCGCTCGCTGCTCCGGTCCCCGCAGGCTGCAGGGCTTCAGCCCCTGGCTTTTCCTTTGGATGTACTGCAAATGGCATTGCTAAGGCTCAGCTGAATGCTGTCAGCTATGGGACCCTCTTTTAAAGCGTTCATTTATTTAAAATAATCAAGTCAGTGTTTCGTCTGGGCCTGGTTAACTATAACCTTGACCTTAAATCCATCCTCTAATATCAAGTCATATTGTAATGTGCTGCTGCTGCTGGTAATCAGAATTTGAAAGGTTGGAGAGACCTTCATCCATGCACATGCACAGTTTATCTTAATGAAATTATTAAAAACCTACTCATCCCTAGCCAAGAAAGCTTCTTAAGAGTGGCAGAGTAAGGGTAAAGCTCCCGGGAGCTGCAATGCCTTCTGATCTGTGTCCCCGGGGAAAGGGAGGCTGCTCACGCTCTGCCCTCAGCACCTGGGCTCGCTGCTTATAACTGTCCGCGCTCAAAATATTCATCCCATGTGTTGTTTCTCAAAAAGCAGGCAAAACTTTGAATAAGATAAAGCGAAGCCCACAGCAAACGGAGAAAGTATGTAAACATGCTTCGTTTAGGTGGGAAAGTCTACTCTTTGGTGGTTTGACTAATAAAAGCTCTGCGAATCAGGGGCTCCTCCAAATGTATTGTTTGGGGGAAAAAAAACCCAACCCCAAAAAAACATCACTCGCAGTAACACTTTGCGTGTATGCATATATATATACACACACACATAAAATCACATACAATTGTAATTGCTAGCTTTTTTAATGTTTATTAATTATACTGATCTCTACCATTATATATGGTAGAGCATCCTGAGCTGGTTAGTAATTCCATGTCTTTGATCTGACGGTGACCTTCTGGGGTTACTGCCACGTTCAGTGTCCCCTCACCTTCCTGACAATGACATTTCACGGAGAGCAAATGGGGTTTTGACGCAGAGCACTTAAATATGCCAACCAAAGTCAGCATAAATTAAGTACATGCTTAACTGAGGGCAACAGGCTATTGATAAGGATCTCAGTGGGATTTAACAGAAACTTAAAACAAAACTTGTGCAATTCCTCAGCTTATTGTTATCCACAGGTGCCTCCGGCTAGGGGCTGCGGCCTGGATGGGGTCCCTCACCGAGCTGCTGGGCAGGATGCGCCCCAGCGTTTGCCCCCCGTGGCAAAGCGCCCATCGAGGCCCGGGCAGGCTTTCCCGGGGGTGCCCGCCCTTGGTCGGGGGGCACACGGATGCCATCGCCAGTGCTGTCCAGCCAGTCTTTCTGCTCAGCTCCATATGGTGAGGGTCTTCTTTAACACATAAATTACCTTTTTTCTTCATCTGCTGGTTCTTTATTACGTTATAACATTGCACATAGGAGGACGGGGAGAATATTAGAGACTTTCAGGCACAGGGATGCTTATGCCATGATCACATAGCACTGTGATAACTGTAGCACTGATAACTGTAGCACTACAGTTAACTTCTGCTGGAGGAACGTGCATGAAATGAACAGGTACTCCTGCTTTTCCCGCTTAGAAACATGCTATCGGTGCACGAAATCTTGCTGCAACTCAACACAGAGCTACAAACATTTTAGACCCCTGCTTCTAGCGAGCCAGATTCCTTCTAAGAGATTTGGGCAGGCAAGCTGCCAAGCTGGGAACTGCAGCCACTGAGAGAGATTTCTTTTTGCTCCGGCTCATTAGCAAGAAGCAGCTGTTAGTTCATTCAGTATTAATGTCAGCCATAATGAAAGACACCCACTTGTAGGAAGAGGTGAATTTGGAGAGAACTATAAAGGAGGACTCTGTGCCAAATTGCACGGTATCAGTCAGGGCGGCTGAATTATAACAGGACTCAATTTTTGTGAAACCATAAAGAAATAATGATAAAAGTAGAAAAAATGTACATACTCCTGACTCAGCAGACTCTGGCCATAATGCATGCACTTGACTTGAAATTAATGCAACATATAAAATTAAGAGGACTTTTGCTGGGATGATTTCAAATGTCGAAATGTGTGTGTGAGAGAGAGAGAGATGTATGACACTGTTCATGCTTGATACAACCTGACTCTGCTGCTGCTTCAAAATTTTGCCCCTGGGAATATCTGAAAAAAAACTCCTGAAATGAAACTCACTTCATTTATTTTCCACTTCTGAAAATATAGGATAAGACTTTACAAATACTTAACTGTTTTTCTGCCTTGTAAGAATTAAAAAGGAAACAATAGGTCTGCAGTGAGGATATTTACTGCATTACAAAACCAGAAAGCATAAAGCCAAAGTATTTGCCAGAGGAAATGCATTTTTATACAAATTACTCATTTTGCAGAAATATATAGGGATGGGGCTACTAAATGAGGGGAGGCCAGGAAAGAAAATAACCCAGGAGGTGTCGGCTCTGCTTGCCTCAATGGGGAGTAATTGGATTTACTGCTGGTATGCAAAATTCAGATGAAAGATACTGATTTTATTTTACAAAAGAGAAAAAAAATAGAAAAAATTATCTTCTGATTTGTTAGTGATGGGACAGAATGAAGAAGGAGGACGGGTGGTTCAGCGGCTCTTCTCCCCGGTCCGGAGAGCGCTGGTGCGGCTGTCTGGAGAACGCACCGCTCCTGCAGCCAGCGCTGGACCTGCGGGAAGGCTTTCACAGCATCAGGCCACTCCGAGTGCCCCCATATTTGTCACAAAAAGCTGCCCCTGTGGTTGAAGTCCAGAGGTCGAGGACTCGATGCTCATGGAAAGCGAGCTCCTCCGCTGCCTCTGGAGCTGCCCTCCCCAGGAGGCAGCTGAAGCAGGTTGTTGCGGGCAGCCGATATCCCTCCTGTGCCCCGCGTTAGGATAAATAAATACTTGTGCTGCAAATGCTGCGAGCGTGGCACCGTCAGCACGCTGTGCAGCGAGCAGAGCCTCTGCCTCTCTCGGGCAGAACAGCCCGGCTGCCCGCCCGCCTCTCCCACAGCAAACCCCGTGGCACGGGGCCCCCAGAGCTGGGCAGATGCTGTGAGGGAGAATAGAATATAAAGGAAAAACGCCCTCCCACACCGCTGGGGTGGGTTGCGTCGGTGCTTTGCCTGCGAGCCCCATGCACGCCTGGGGAGCTGAAGATTGCCTAACAGGCTGCCCAGGGAAGTGGTTGAGTCCCCATCCCTGGAGGGATTTAAAAGACGGGTAGATGTGGTGCTTGAGGACATGGTTTAGTGGTGGACTTGGCAGTGGTAGGTTAACGGTTGGACCTGATGATCCTAAGGGTCTTTTCCAACCTTAACAATTCTATGATTCTATGATTCTATAACTATTTCTCTCCCCCTGCAGCGGTGTTGATGGGCTCTGCAGCATCTCAGACTTCGTGTTGCCTCGTCTTCTGGGTCTTTGCTCATGCCTTTCACATGGGCGGAAGATGGAGTTGAACGCAGGAGCGTGAATGCCACCAGAGCGGCACATTTCGGAGTTTGGCTTTCACATGCGATAAGCGCATCCACATGGGTGGCAATTACAGAGGTAAGCTCTGTTTCCCTGGGAAGCCTCAGCAGTTTTTCAGCCAGCCCTTCCAAACTTGCGTTCTTCTCACCTAACTCATCTTTCTCAAAAGGAAACCCTTCTTCTAGGTGGCACCGGTCTCATTTGTAAAAAATCTGACCAGAGTGGCAGGTTTCTGCAAACATCTCATTCAAAATGTTGCTCTCGGTCGTCTTCTCTCTCTGGATGCTTTCGGCTCTCGTGCGCTCTCTTGCTCTTTTTGTTGCTGTTAAACCCTGTCTTTGTTAGGCTTTAAAGCACGGGAAGTTTGAGCAGCAGCCCAGAGCGAAGGGGAAAATCGCTGCATGCAGGTGATGGGGATTAGGAAGGGAGGAGATGGGGGCAAGGGGAGCGCTCGGGAGGTTCGGTGCCCTGGCACAGGCTTGGGGGAGCCGGGCAACTCCAGGGGTTAATACTGCGACAGGGCACAGGTCTTAAATGTCTTCACTCAGTTGTGTAGAATGACTGTTTTGAGGTCAGGCGATCATGAGTGCATCAGCCTGCTCCTGGGATACTTAAAGCTGTTCTTATATCAGTTTTAGACAAATATGTAGTTTGTTAAAATCACAAGAACAAGGAAACATCCAAGTAACCTTTTAAATTAAAGTTATAAAAAGGACCAAGTGCAGCACATATGATCACAGACTCGCGCCATGCTGTGCCCTAAAGCCCTGCCGACCGGTGCTGCTACAAGTCAGACTTACAGCCCGGTCCGTGCAGCATTTCACACCCTCCTGGATGCCGGCAGCTGTCAGACTGCATAAAAGAAAAACAAATTAAAGGAACAATTACTTTGCCACTTAAAAAATCTGTTCTGAACAGAAAATGGGTTGGGTTTCAGGGCTTTTTTGCTCCGTCAGTTCCTGAGCTCAAGCAATTAAGATCTTTTCCCTGCTCCAGGAGCTGAGCCGTCAGTAAGGCAGAACAATTTCCATAAGCAAAACCCTTCTCCACCTTTCACTGCCACGGGCCAGCTGCAGCGACACCCAAATAGGTCACATCCAAACGGTGTTCTCGTTTCTCATTTTTGTTTCATGTTGCCGTGCCGGAATTACAGAGCAATGCCCTGCCATGGCAAAGAGCCGGCCCCAGCCGCACTCCACGTGGGCTGGCTGGGCTTTCCTCAACGACCCTGTCCCAGCAGGGCGCTGAGCCCGGGCAGCTTCCTCGTGTGCTAAATCCACACACGGCGGAAGGACAGAGGGAAATCGGTCCTTTCACATTAGCAAATAAACAGTGTCAGACGTTGTTTTGGGTCGGACCCTCCCTCTCCCCCTGATGCTGGTTCTCTGCTCTCGTCAGAAGGAGCGTGCCCCCGCCATTTCCAGCCAGCTCTCCCCAGCACTGAAATACCAAGAGAAAAACACTTTGGGGAAGTTCACATTTGCAGGATTTTATTTTTTTTTCCAGATCGCTTTAGTGCATTTTGATCCAGCTGTCAGCATAATGCTTTCATATTTGTACGCAGAGCTAGGCAAATGCATGGGGTTTAGCAGCAAAAGGATGGATATTTTCGGCCACGGTGGAGACCACATTATGCACGAGAATTTCCCTGGTAGAAAAGTCTGACCCAATTACCTCCTGCTCCTGTTGGCTTTATACTCGTGTCACCTCTTTTTGAGTTGAGCAGGAAAGCCCAGGTTCCCCTGACAGACAGACCGGGTCTTTGCTAAGTGCTGCACCCATGGAGCGACGAGGGGTTTCTGTGCCGGTCGGAGGCTGGGCTTCACCTGCGCATCTCCGGTCCTGGCCGGTGCCATCCACGCCCTGGGATGGAGAGGAGACGGAGGACAGCCCTGGATCTCCGCGTTACCCCCAGCCTCCGGGGATGGAGGATGCCATCACCACCCCCTCAGGGTGCAAACGTGTTTACGTGCAGCATTTAGCACAATAAACCTCAATCCTGAGCTCGGCTTCGTGGTGCTAACAGCATCCCCAGATAATTAAAACAAAGCAGAAAGCTTAAGGGATCGAGACATGTCATCTATTAAAGTTAATAACGGATACACAGTTAAACTCACTGCGCTCCTGCAGGAACCTAAGCGAATTTTTATGCAGGGCAATTTCGGGGAGTTTTATAGATTTAAAGTTAGCAAGATTGTAAGGGTGGGAAAAGAGGAAGATGGGAGATAAGAAATGGGAAAGCAAACAACTCAGAGCTGATTGGGGCTGAGGGGAGAGAAATTCAATTCTCATTGCAGCTTTAAAACAAACAGATAAAATCAAAATCAAAGCAAAATAGATGAAACGGCAAATTTTAAAAACATATTGTAATGGGAGAGAACATGTAGTGTCAGTTCTGCTTCAAAGCCATGCACGAGCTGTACGTCTGACTTACGGGAGGCAAAGTGTGCTCGAACATAAAGAAAGGGGAACGCTTTCAGGAAAGCGATTTTGAAGGTTTCCTCTGAAAGCCCTTTGGCTGGCTTTCACAGCCAGGCTGTGGCTTTTCTGGTTCTTTCACTTTATTTTCTCATCTTCCCCTAACACAACAGGATTATGGCAATTTTTGGGGGTGCAAAACACCCAGACAGGTAAATTCAGCTTTCTTGAACTTAGGCAAGAGTAACGACTTCTATGCCCAGCCCCACTGCTCCTGTACAGACCAGCGCTGCAGCTGTCAAGCCCCAAAATTTGATTTTACTCCTTGTCTTTCTCTGCTTTCTAAAGACAAATGTTGGTGTTCCCCAGAAAACCGGCACCTTTCATTCTCATCGTGTTGCCAGCACAGCCTGGGCGTGCAGAAAATGGTGTTGCTCCTGAAGTGGGAAATACTAAGGGATGGAAGACCTCTGCTACGAGGAAAGGCTGAAAGAGCTGGGGTCGTTCATCCTGGAGAAGAGAAGGCTGCGGGGAGACCTTATTACAGCCTTTCAATACTTAAAGGGGGCTTATAGGAAAGATGGGGAGAGACTTTTTAGTAGGGCCAGTAGCAATAGGACAGGGGGTGATGGTTTTAAACTAAAAGAGGGTAGAGTCAGACTGGATATAAGGAAGAAATTTTTTACAATGAGGGTGGTGAAACACTGGCAGGGGTTGCCCAGAGAGGTGGGAGCTGCCCCATCCTTGGAAACATTCAAGGCCAGGCTGGATGGGGCTCTGAGCTCCCTGATCTGGTTGGAGATGTCCCTGCCCATGGCAGGGGGGATGGACTGGATAGCCTTGAAAGGTCCCTTCCATCCCAAAGTGTTCCGTGATTCTATGTGTCTCTCCCAAACAGCTTTACATGTGCTAGAAAACACCCTTTTCCACCAGCTTCACCCTGGGGGGGAGAACGTGGGCTGTGCAGAGCAAACACAGGCGTGCTTGTTGGCGAGGTGCTGCCGCTCGCCTGACCACGGCTTAGCCTGGGAGGTGGGAGATGGGGGCCAGCAGCTCGGACCAGGAGGAGACCTGGGCAGCACTTTTGCAGCTCTGCCATCAACAGCCGTTTGCCTGACACAAGATAGCAAAGAGTTTGAAAGGTTTTGGGGCTAAAGCAGCCTCAGGTTCAAGAAGGTAGGGCAAGCTCTCCTGCTGGTACCACCCATGGAAAAGCAGGAGGGCAGGGTGGGGGGTTGCCTTCACTGCCCACAGCTGGTGGCAATCCCACCCCTGAGGCCAAAAAGCAGCAGCCAGAGGAGATAAGAGGGCTGGGGAGGGCAGGGGGCTGTTTGCAAGGCGGTGGGGAGGAGGAGGTCTGTGCTGCTGCCCCGGTGAGTGGCTCGCAGGGCGCGGGGGGTTTGGTGGTGCCCGTCGGCACACGGCTGCTTGGCTGTGCTTGGCGCTTGTTGACCGTTTCATTGCTATTTGGGTTACCGGGGGTTATCATCACCCTGCCACAGCCTGCCTCCTCCTGCAGCCTCCCTGCTCCTTGCCACTCTTTCATGTGCAAGCTGAAATAGCAAGGTGACTACAAATAACCTAAGTGTGGCATCAGGCTGGTGTCAGACCTTCCTCACTGGCAAAGAAAAGTCCTTTTTTCAATGATATGCGTGGTTTGCCTGTGTCTGTCATTCCTCTCTGAAATGATCTTGCACAAATTATGGCTAAGGGGATGCCTGAAATGTAATTTATCCACAGGCAGATGATCTAACACTGTAGTGCTCCATGCTGGGCAAGGGCTCTGTACGCTCCCCGTCCCTGCTGCTCCGGGGTGTTTGGTTTGCAGTGCAATGCACAGTGCCTGTCCCGACACCATGGTGCGATCAATCATGTCAACACTTAATCTGAGTATGGCATTAAATTTACCTTCTGAACATGTAACATTTCATCTGCAACCCTTCCGAGCTGCTAAAGAGCGTCTTAACTGGGGTGTCCGCTCACAAGCGCTTCTGCATTTCCACTTGATGGGAAACCAAAGCACTGGGAGGGAGCCTCTGCTGCGCTGATAGTGGCATCAGTATGCGAGCAGGTTTTTAGGTGAAAATGGTGAAAAGGACCATTCCTCAAATTTGGGGGGGCGTGTGTGTGAATTTTGGCCACTGAGTAATGGCTGTTTGCTTTTCCTTAGCTAGGGAAACAGTTTTTTAGGTACAATGATATTATGAACTCATTATCATTAGCTCTAGCCACACATTTTATGCAAATACTGGATGAATTTATAAACTGTTACTTCTTTTCAATTTAGTATGGGATAGTTATAAATACCTAGACCAAAAATAGGCTTATTATGAAAGCTCTGTTCTCATTAAGAAATTCAAATGTGCGTTGATTTTGCATATACATATATTAAGTTATCTGGTTTCAAGGATTCCCATGGAATAACATTATGCATGTGGTTAGACTATGTGGGTCACAAGTGACGGTGGCGGGGAAAAAAAACCCAAAGCTCACATATTGAATTTCTTCTGTCTTGTTAGTATTGTAAGAAATTAGATACTAATTTGACTGTGCCATGGGTTTTTCATTTTATTTTGATCTTTCTATTGCACTGTGCCCTTCTAACTTTCCAAACCCTCTGTTTTCTGAAGAGGGGGAGAGGTGAGGGAGTGTCCTTTCTCAGGGTGTGTGTTCAAGCTTAAAGAAAAAAGAAATTCAAAATGCCTGAGAATCATCTTTCCACTACTCCAGGTGAAGCACTGAGCCCAATGTGCATAATTTTATAGTAAACAAAGAAAACAGACATGGTGAAATAGCATTCCTGAAGTTTTCTTCTGGAGGGTGAGCAGATCCATTGCCCTGCTGGAGGTCACCCTGCTGCGTGCGTGGGGAAGGCCAAGGCTGGAAGGAGAAATGTGGGAGTGACAGCCTGAGCCATGGTGGTTCTTGGCCTCACTGTTGGCCTGTAAAAATGATGTCGTGTCGAGAAACAACACAATGATGGTGCTTTGATAGGTGTCTGGCTGGGGGCTTTATTGTGCCAAGGCTGGCGCTGCCCGGGGCTCTCCTGCAGCAAGGCTGAGGGAGCTGGGGTTGTTTGGTTTGGAGAAGAGGAGGCTGAGGGGAGACCTTATTGCTCTCTGCAACTGCCTGAAAGGAGGTTGTAGCGAGGTGGGGGTCGGTCTCTTCACCCCAGTAACAAGCGATAGAACGAGAGGAAATGGCCTCAAGCTGCGCCAGGGTAAGTTTAGGTTGGATATTAGGAAAAACTTCTTTACTGAAAGAGTGGTCAGGCCCTGGCACAGGCTGCCCAGGGAAGTGGTTGAGTCCCCACCCCTGGAGGTATTCAAAAGACGGGAGATGCGGTGCTTGAGGGCATGGTTTGGTGGTAGATTGGTGGTTGGACCTGATGATCTTAAGGGTCTTTTCCAACCTTAACAATTCTATGATTCTAAGGGCATTTCTGCCCTGCTTATGCACAGCTCGGACCTGGCAGTGTGGGGTGGAAGTAAAAAAAAAAAAAAAAAAAAAAGGCAAAATATAGTGAAAAGTTAGCCTGGGTCTCTATGCTCATACAGCAAGGATAGAGGAGATGATCCAAATCGTCCAAGTGCTCCTGTGAGCATCTGGACGTTGCAGTGGCATCAACAACTGCAGTCCCTGACTCACCCCATCACGTAGCCTCTAAGGAGGGACTCGGGAGAGAGGAGTAAGGCTGCCTGCTTTGTCTGCTCGATTTTCTGACAAATCCTTTGCTATGGGAGCAAATGGTCCTTCCCCTCGTGGTCTGTGTCAGGCTGTCGGTGGCTGTCTGGATCCCTGCCTGAGCCTGGAGGGAAGAAAGGCAATAGCAGATTAGATATTGAATTACAGGCTTGCTCAAGATGTCTAAATGCTGGAACTAGACACATCCTTTTAAGTACACAATTTTAGAAACTTTATGGCTTTTCCTCGTGAGCAGACCCCTTCTCTTGCTAGGGATGTGCCATTGATGAAGTGCAGCCATGGCTGGTGTATTACAAAACGTTGGTTTTTTTTTTTTCTACTGAAGCCACAATTGAATTTGATTTTTCTTGAGTGAAGCCTTATATGATGATGCAAGATGCATTTATTTGCAGCTGTCATCATTAATTACATGCTATCAGGTAAGTTTACACAGTGTGATTTATGCAGCCAACTGTGGAAACACTGCATTAAATGCATTACTGAGAAGAGACCCAAAGGTGAGCTTTATTGAGAATCATAGTTAGAGGAACAGTGGATTTCGTGGTGAAATCTCCTTTTACAGGTTGTAATGAAGGTGTACACGCTGTGACCTTGCTTTATTTGCTAGGCAATGTTCTGTCTTCGTTGTGGGGCAAAACCAAATAAAAGAAAACGCTCATTTAGGAGTGTCATGCTGCTGTCGAGCTGAAAAAAAAAGTGCATGAATAAGTGGAAGACTTGAGAGAAGAACCCATTAATAACAAGAGAGAGCAGTAGTCACCGGCATGCATGAGGCAACATTTGTAATTTTGGAGATTTCTGAATTAGACAAGTTCTAGAAGCGCAAATGTTTTTTTATTGATCCAAGACATGTTTTCCTTATTCCCTGCTGTCTCACGATGGGAGCATTACTGCAGTTTCCTTTTGTATGTGACAGTTTTATATCTGTTCTTCCTGCATTCCCCCTCCTGATGGCGAACACGGGTACAAAAGAGACGCTCCTGCCAAGTGATGGGGGCAAACAGCGAGACCGTTACTTTTTCACTTTCCAGGTGATCACTATGATCAACTAGAGCCATGCATAGGTAGAAATATTACTTAGTAGTATGCATTACTATATATATAGTAGTAGAGGAATAAATAATATGTATTGATGGATGAATGCTGAGATGTATTTTTAAAACGGCTGGTCTGCTGCTTTACACAAGACAAATAATCCACGGACTTGGGCAGGTGTGGGGAAGGCGCCTTTCTGTGCCGGCGGGGTGAGCTCTCTGCGGGCTGGGGGTCCGGGCGCACCGGGAAGCGTGTCGGCTGCTGCAGCTCGGCTCTCCAGCCCTCCAGTTCACCTTTATAAACCCGCAGGAAACAAATCACTTGTTTCTGTGTTTCTTCTTCATTTGTCTTTTGCATAAGGGCACCCCGGTGCTGCCTTGCCTATTTTTAAATGCATACATCTTTTCTGCTAATTGTTGTCCGGGTATCTTGGTGCAAGTCAAATAACTAAACGCTCTGCCGGTGTCTGGAGTGGTCCTCAGAGCACCAGCCCTTCGGCAGAGCTGGGCATCCCGCTGGTGGAAGCTTCCTGGTGGTGTTTGCTGTATTGACTCGCCGAGGATTTAAGTGAATGGAGAAACAAAGCAGAGTCAGGGACTGAACTTGTATCAGTTTCAACAGGATTTCGACCTTCCTAGTAAATAACAGATATATTCTAGTCATCACCGAAGGAAGGCGAGGAGAGGTGTTTCTGTGAGCCTGGTAGATCGTAGATCTAAGCTGTGTTGCTCTAAGTTTGGAAACTGCTATTTCCCAAATACTTCAGGAATTGGCTATATCAAAGTTTATGTAAACCAAAAATATTACTTCTAATAAGTTATATCTTATTAGCGGTATGAATGCATTTCTAAAGCCGTGCTTTTCAGAGAGATGTAATGTGCAATCCAAGACTATAAAACATTGAACTCAGCAAGCTGTTCTCTGCCTGACAACCAGGTAGTGATTAACTTAAATGATGCCTTTCTACACAGAGTATTTCAGTGTCTAATGAACTTCTGGATAATACTGATTGCAATCAGTTCTCTGTCCAAAATTCGCAAAATGATGGGTTTTTTCTTTTGCAAAACAATTCAGAGACTTTAAGCATACATCTTCTGCCAACTGTCCAATGAATATTAATCTACTTGTAATAAACTGTCTTATGAATAATTCCAGTTCCACTAAATGAGTGAATTTAAGATATTGCAAAGTTAAATGAACCATTAGTGATGTATCTCTTGTAAATATTGCCAATTATTGGATGTTGTTTCAGAGAGTTTTCTGTCACATACTTTTATTCCTTCATTTATGAACATGGTACAAAGAATCTTTAACTTTAGCTTCTTATCTATCTTTTTATTGTCTCTATTGAAATGTTAGACGGACTTATGTTGGATTACAATGGTTATGGCCCATTGCTAAGCATGAAAAAGACTGAAATGCTACCATCCAGCGAAGAACAGAAGGCAGGAGATGAAAAAGTAGCTTGATAAAATGAGGGCTAGGAATGCCCGAGTTAAGATTTTGGATCTTAAATTACCTACCTTGCCCAGGGCGAGACTTTCAGCCTACCTCAGCTCCCCATATTATAAAAAAAGGACAATATTCCCTATTTTGTTTAAAACTTCTTTTCTTGATGAGAACACTTGGACACCTTTTTGCGTGAGTGTGCTGCTTAGCTCAGGGTACTGACTTCTGTTACCTGATTTTTAATAATAAAAAGTTTGCAAAGCTTAACCAAATTCAGTTTTGGTAAGTAAAAAATAAAATAAATGAAAGCTTTCTCAGCTGTGTCCTCAGATTATGAACTTATTGCAGTGCCCCTTTCTCTCAGACCTGCATTCCTGCTCTTGTCTTGTTGGGTGCCATTACCTGTTATTTCTGCAAAGCCTCAGAACCCCAAAAAAGTGGCAGGGGGTGGGGAGGAGAGCCCCAAACTCACATGGTCTGCATGGTTACTTAACCATATATTAATTAGTCCCTGATTTCTGTGAGGTCTCTGCCTTCAGGAAGCTTCATTTGCATATGGTAGTGGCAAATACCATGTGAAAGCAGCCAATCAGTAGCATGCCAAGAGGTATCCTCAAGAAGAAATGTGGGTTTTTTCACAGCTGCTAGTATATAAACCTCAGCACACAAGGGCAGTTGAGCAAGTGTTGGCTTCACTGGCTCATACAGCTACAACTGGGGGTGAATGGGAATTCCCAGAAACCCAAGGGACTGAAGGAGGGATTGGAAGGGAAAGAGTGCAGGGTTCCTCCCAGAGTAATGGCCCCATCTCCCAAGAGCCCTTCTCGGATGGGGCATCCGTGTCCTTCACCTTGGGTGCTGTGAACTGCTGAAGGTCTCTGCAAGACGCCCTGACGTGGCTCCCGTCTCCGCAGCCCCTTCGGGCGCTCCCCGTCTCTGCCCTGGTGAGAAAGCAGCACACATCCAAAGCAAAGGAGGGAATCAGTCCGCTGATGGTTTCAGAGTAATTGTCTCATTTTAAACAAATCAATATTATCTTCGGATGTTGTTTTCCCATTGTTCTCTTATTTTGAGATGCGTGTTACTCATTTCTGTAGGTGAGCATCAGATAGGCAATATGAAGATTTGCCTTTAGAAATCACAAAAATAGTCGAACCATGTGAGCTTAATTATTAATCACTAAAACTGCAGTGGAAAATTCCTTAAACTGCTTCCTTCAAAATAAAAGGTCTAGTAAACTGTGGAAAAAGCAATTTTAAAGAAAATGTTTATAGCAGTTAGATGATTTATTCCCTAGAAACCACTCTCAGCTTGACTTTTTGGAAGCTCTCAGTAAAAAAAATAAATTACTACTTTAAGCCATGTAAAATTTTAAAGTAGACAATAAAGTCATAACGACAGTGGCCTACTTTAATCTGCAATTTAAAGCATATTAAAAAACTAGACTCCTTGTATTTAAAGCTTTTAAAGCTGTTGTTATGCCTGATTATAGGAATATCTTCATAATTGCTGAAATTCACCCATTTATTTTGTTGAAGAATGTAATCTACATGTGGAGAAGAGAATAGGGAAGAAAATGCACTGGGTTTTGTTTCCATCATCTAATCCAGTGACGGGAGAGTGTTTTCCTTGAGTGAACACAGATCAGAAATGGTGCTTTGTCAGCAAGTTATCTCTTCCTTTTTAAAGTGCTGCCCGTGACTTCCGCAGTGTCAGTGCCTGGGCTGGTGTTCACACAACCGGTGATTCAGGAGTGCGGAGGGTTCATCAAAATCGGCAAGCTGAAAACCTCTCACTAATTAGAAGTCAGCTGTATGGCAGCCATAAATCCATTTCCTCTGAGAAATGAGGTGAGACATGAATCTCTCTGCTTCCAAACTTCGAATGGTTAAAGAATTTAGCTATTTATAAGAATATGCAAGCTGTACAGAGACAGATAAGGCTTGCTTATGAATAACATTACCCTATAATTCTCATCTGACGCTCTTATCCTTTCTCTGCCGTTGCTACAAAGATTGTAAAGTAGATAATAGAGCCATTTGTAAATTAAACAAAATGGTTTTTATAAATTATTCTAACATTTCAATTTGTTTCTCTTTTCCCACTTTGGGCTAATTTGGACCCGACCTTTTCCCCTCACTCTTCCTAGCCCATCTCTCAGCTCAGTGCTTGGCTCTCGCGGACTCCTGCCCGCTGTGCAGAGCCCCGGGGTGCCGAGCGTCTGCGGCGGCGGCTGGGAGAGGGGAGCTGCCGTGGGGTGGCCGTAACTGCGTCTGTGCGCTGGGGTGCTTCCTCGTGTCACACATCTGACCCTATCCAATAGCCCTCTTTCCATCTTAATTTGGATGAAAGTTACTCTCCAAGTCAATTCTTCATAAAATAGTGCGGGATCTTGCTGGTATCGTCCTGTTTTAAAGACTCGTAGTGGTCCTTCGTCTTGAGGGCTGAAGGTGCTGAGGACAGACCGCTCCCGCCATGCAGGTGGTGATGTGCTGGATGGCTCTTCTCCGCATCCCCAGCGGGGGAGAATTTGGGCAATTTCAGCCCAAACGTGTTGCCTTCTCCATTTTCCATTTGGGCATTAGTAGCTCTGCTCTCCGCAGGAGCTGGCAGCTTATTTTCCTTCGTGCTGCCTCTGTGGCTTCAGGTGCTCATTTAATTTGCACGAGGACCTACAAGGGGAAGACCCACACCAGCCTGTGCTTGCAGGTAAACCAGCCGCGCTTTACTGGAGGAGTCCTGTGCTTGGGAGAAATATTTAATAAAAGGTTGCAACTCCAATAAAATCCGGACAAAACAAACTCTTCCAGCAAAGCTCTGGCCATTTTTCCTGTACCGGGAGCGTACAGCCATCCTCCCCGAGCGTGGCCATGTGCACGTGGCTGGGAAGGTTGGGAAGGAACGAAACTGGAGCTGGTTTGTAGAGGTGATTATTCAACTTTGTTCTTTTATAGAAAATTAATTAGGCTATTATCAGGGGCTCAGCAGCAGCAGGTTGCCATGTGGTTCTCATGTGTGTGGGTGTAGTCCTGAAGGTTTTCTGAATCTTTTAATTACTAGTCATGAGTGTAGCAAAGCCTTGTTGGAGATATATGCCTTTGGAGCAAAATATTAATACTATCTGGATAGGAGGTTGTGGGGAATATTTCCAGCGAGGTGCCTGGAGGCAAACCTGTTTGAAAGAGTCTCTGGGAGAAATAAAATCAGAAGGAACAATTCTATGGGTTTGAATCAACATTACAACAGCAGTGGGGATATATACATTATGTTTTTAATTTTAACAATCTCATCAAATCTGGCTACCACAGAGACGGTTTCAGAGGGCCTTTAGCATTGCCAATATTTTTTTCTTCACTAAAAGTGTCCTTTCATGTGTTTCCTTCTGGGAAGAAAACCTTCCTGTTTTCACTTGGCTAATCTGGTTTCTTACACAGATTTTAAAGGTTTATTGCTTAAGAACAGAAAACACCTCATCAATACACAAGCTGTGTTACATTCCTCAACTGTCACTGAAAAAAAAAAAAACACCCCAAAACCTTAATAATTCATATCTCCATTGGAAGCTGCCTGTATAGCATCACCCAGGACAGGCTACTACGCTCTTCAGTAGCTTGGACCTGGTAAGGTTCATTAGGGGGTTTCCTGAAAAAGAAATGCAACATCTGGTCCATAATCCTCATTTGTATATTTTTATATAAAATGAAAAAAAAAATAAGACTTTCACGTGTGACTGCCCCAGGTGGTACCTACAGCGGTGCTGTTGCCTTGGCCAGTCCTGGCGCGGTGTGGTACCTGTGCACGGTGCGGGTACCTGTGTCCGGCCCCACACCGCACCGCAGGCGCCAGCAGCAGGGCATCGTCTGGCTTCAGCAGAGGGAACAGCGCTCTCAACGTCCACCATCGTATTTCTGCAGGCTTAACTGAAATGGGAAGGTAGAAATGCGAAGCCTAGAAGCACTAGGCTTAAGCCAAACCCAGAGCTCTACAAACATCTCTCTTAATCTGGATTTATTCAATTTATGAGAGGAACCTCAGTCTTTATCCCGTTCTTGATGCACAGCTCCTGCTCTATTTGGTGGGCAAATAAATCATCTCCTGTACTTTGGGAGATAATATTTCCTCAAAAAATGGCATGCAAGCACTTGGGGTTTCTTTTTATTTGATAACTCAAAGGACTGAACAATTTAAATGGTGGTTCTAGCCACAAGCTCCGTGCTCTGGTGGCCACTTGATTATTTTAGGCTGACACTTTTCAAAAGCTGATCGTGCAAAGATTTTCCCAAATGAGATGGGAAATGGGGCATAGTTAGCCAAACCACTTTCTGTGGAAAAAAGGGGGCTAACAGGAGCGTTAGTACCAATAAATGCATTGATTTTGGACCTTTCAGTGTCAGAAGAAAAATCCAGCACTTTATTCTGCCCTGAAGTGGAGAAATACCCAAAGCATTATGAGTGTTTTGTCTGGAGCTTTGAACAAATACACTGAAAGCATTAAGTAGTAATAATTCTTCCCTATAATCTCCAGCACATCACTGGTTAGAACAGTGTTTATTACCTATAATGTTACCTGTGACGTTGTGTAGTCTCTGACAAACCTTGAATGTCACAAAGATTGTTAAAACTGGAGATTTTGAGCAGCATTTGCTGCCCCAAAAAAGCAGCCAACTTTTTTCTTTCGTGACAATCTTTAGGCTATGTTTGTGCAACTGTGGGTAGAAGTTTCTGCACGTAATTTTTTCGTTTTGAAGACAGACATTAGTTAAAAAAAGAAACAAAAAGAATCTAATAGCCTGTAATAACTCATAATGTCAATTCCTAAATTGTGTTTCTGTGGCATTCAGATTGGCACTGAGATTACATAAATGTTTTCTTCCAACTGAGGATCTGAAAGACCTGCATATTTTATTTTGTTGATGAAGACAAATTCCTCAAGTGTTCAGTTGCATTAGGTTAATGTCTGAGTGTGTTTCCTTAGGAATATGATGATAAATTAAATTGGCTGGTGTTTGGCATACGCATGTGCAGCTGATCAGTACAAGGTTTCAGGATGACACGTAGAAGTTATCTGCCTATGAAGTCGTTCTCTTTGTAACAGTTCACATCACCTGCGTTGCTGCCATCGTGTCTGCTGGCTTTTCGCCCACGCCTAAGTTCAGTTGCGGGATTCTGAGCTTTTCCAGGGCAACCTTTGCTTTCACCTCTTCTGTGCAGAAATCTAGGTGACTTTCAGTGTTCAGCTGAAGCATTTGGTAAAAACTGAATTCTGCCTAACCTTGGTTTCATCGTGTAAGAACCATTCATTTGCGAGATGGTTTAAAACTTGTTTTTCTTTTAACTCAGCTGCTTTGTTCTTTTTCTTTTCATTCTTTTCTTTTCTTCTTCATCTTACTGTTCTCATTTATTTTCAAGTATTCATCTTTCTCTCCCCTTGGTTTTACTCATCCTTCTTTCCATTTCCTACCCTTCTTCTTGATGATCTTTCATCAGTCTGCTGTCTTTGCTTTTCTTTCTTTTCTTGCATTTCCTTTTGACGTTATTTTCTTAGCATTACTTTCTTAGCATTTTAAAAAGCCCTGACGGGAGGGCAGCCAAGGTGGAGGGAGGCAGTCGGTGTGAGGTTACATCCACTCCCTGTTCTCTGTCTGTGCAGAAAGCTGACTTCTGTTGCTAGCCTTGAACTCAGAAACGCCTTCCACGTCCTTGCAGTCAGAACCAGATTTTGGTTCTGCATGAAGAATATGGCTAAATTCATATATTAACCTTGCTGGGGATGTGATGACCTTCAGCCCATCCAGGCCCTCGCTGGCTTAGTTACAAGAGGGAAGGGTGAACCTGGTGATGCTCATCTGCACCGGTCAAGCGCTGGTTGGATGTCAAAGGAAAGTCTTCTGGCAATCTCCTCTCACTAATACTGTACTGCTATCAAACGGAGAGAGAGAGGGGAAAAAAAGTGATTCAGAATGTATTTGACTCCAGTTAATGTCTATCCTTCCAACAAATGCAGCTTGGCCATCTATGGAAGAAATATGATCTATTTAGTTTCATATTTCAGACTTCTTCAGTTTCAACTAGCGCAGCAGTAATGAATCACTGACCCTAGAAAAATATCACTGATTTGATTAATTAGCACTTAAAAGAACCCTTCAGAAAGGAAACTTTCAAAGGTTGGAAATAATGCTGGTATTTTATTTGTCCTTTCATTAACTGAATTCCTAGGAGAAATTCTGACATGATTTTTATGGGGATTACTTTCCAGTTGGTGCAGTGTAACCTCTGATTAGGCCACCTTTAGCAGAAATATTACCAGAAGGGAAATTCAAAGGGAAGTAGGTCTCATTTGACTGAGTTGGAATTTCTCTTTAAAATTAACTTTTTAAATTTAGAAAGCATGGGACCTATTCACGATAGATAACGTATGCTTTCCTTTTTATTCATAAAGATAGTATTAAACCATGTTTCACTATTTTCAAAGAGATGTATCACACTCTGATGGTTCTACCGGTTTCATCCTTCAACAACACAACTGCGTGACAGTGAGGGAAAGGCGCGTGCTCCGGTGCTCTGCAACAGTCGCTCATGTGGGGTATTTGGTGGTGCTCAAAACTTCTGATAGGTGAGAACCTCTGCAGAGGGGAAACTATGTAGGAGCTGATTGGTGCCGTTGCAGGTGAGCATCTTAATCTTTGCTGTGTTGATGACCTACCAAACACAGCGTTTGCTCTAGAGACTTGCCAGAGACTCTTGTCAGTGAATCAAATGAACTTTTAATGAGTTAGAAAAGGCTTTAAGTGTAACTTCTGCTTTTGCTACAGGGAGTGCAAAGCCTTGCATGTCACCAAGGAATGGTGGAGAAAAGTTGCTGAGTAGGGAAGCTCAGCAGATATCTGGAGGTGTTTTGACTGCGATTAAAGCTCTCCCAACAGAAAACATGGGTGTCGGTGCCTGTGTAGCAGCGTACAAAGAGTTACAGTCAGACAGCAGTGTGGGGGGGAACGGAGAGCTCGTCTCTGCTGGCTACCTGGAAGGCGGTCTGGGTCAGAAGTAGCCTTGCTGCAACCTGGCCAGAGACACCCAGAGTAAAGAATAAAGAAAACTGGGCAAGCTCCAGTGGAATTACAGAAAACTATCATAAAATCATAGAATCGTTTAGGTTGGAAAAGACCTTCGTTAACCCAGCACTGCCAAGGCCACCACTAAACCATGTCCCTCAGCACCACATCTCCTGGCTTTTAAATCCCCCCCGGGATGGGGACTCAGCCCCTGCCCTGGGCAGCCTGTGCCAGGCCCTGACAGCCCTTTGGGGAAGGAGTTTTTCCCAATCCCCAACCTAACCCTGCCCTGGCGCAGCTTGAGGCCGTTCCCTCTCGTCCCATCGCTTGTTCCTGGGGAGAAGAGACCGACCCCCCCCGGCTCCAGCCTCCTTTCAGGCAGTGGCAGAGAGCGATGAGGGCTCCCCTCAGCCTCCTCTTCTCCAGGCTGAGCACCCCCAGCTCCCCCAGCCGCCCCTCCCCACCCTTGTGCTCCAGCCCCTTCCCCAGCCTCGCTGCCCTGCTCTGCCCACGCTCCAGCCCCTCCAGCTCCTTCTGGGGGTGAGGGGATGTTACCCCAGCCGCCTCCTGCTGCCGCACTCCCTTGCGCTGTCACTTTTCTCTCCTTTCCCATCCCTGCATTTTGTGACTTGGTTTTCCCCTACCCTTTCCACCGGACCTGACTTGTGCCGTAGCCAATTTCTTATCATTGTGTTCACACAGAAAACAATGCTGACAAGGCAACATCTTTCAAAGCACTATGGGCTATTACTTACCCTTTTATCAAGATTGCTGTTTTGAAAGTGATCTTTATTTCTTTTTTTAATGCTTTCTAGTAGACCAAAGCAGAATTTTAAAAAGGCTGGTGTGAAACGCAAGCAAAGGTCTGGCAGTGGGAGCCTTGCTGCTGAAGGCAGTGGTTCCCAGTTTCCTTTGAGAACTGGGGGGCTGGGTGATGGGCTCCAGATACACTCTTTGGGTCGGAACAAGAGCTGAAATACCAGGAGCGGTGTCAGAAATACCAGCCGACTGCTGTTGATTTGGTTGCCCTTTACGATGGCCGGTGAAGCGCCAGACTCAAATTCGGTCTGAGCATCCCAGTGGTACGAGCCAGGGAGGGACAAGCTGACCAGCACCGTAACTGGGCGTGGGGAGTATTCTCCTGTCAAATCCTGGTTGCTGGCACCTGCCCTTTGTAATTCAAGAAGCGCATAAATAATCTTGGATGAATTGGCACCTATGGATTTCATGAAACCTGTGCGTTCACTTAATGAATTCAGATTTCCAGAACTTATGTTTGTGCCTGTTCTTAAAAGGTGCTAGGGAGAAAAGTAGCTCGCATTTCATTTAGGAATGGACATGTTCTGCAGTAATTTAGAGTTTAATCTGAAAAGAAGTTACAGTATTATCTTTGCATGATGTAACATTATTACATGTTAATGAAATTAATTGAAATATGTTAACTGGTGATTAGTTAGATGCACTTTAATTGGATAGATGGCATTACGGCACAGGGAATAAAGCAACACCCACGTCTTACAGATCTCTCCTACCTTTGGGTTGTCTACGTATGCAGTAAATAGGCTTTGCATTTTATGTTGCTGAACTTTACATGAGCGGTTTTCTGTGTATTGTGCCTCTGGGATGTTCTTTGATCCATGCTGCTTATGTTTTATTGGATTAAAACCACTTTAATAACTGCAGAAAGCTGTGTTCGAATTAAGGAGGAAATTAATGCTACGAGGAAGGAAATAACAAGACTGATCCTATGCCTTGCTCATCTGGCTCCCGACTCATCGCATGAGCAAAACCTTTGTCAGTGCGCGGGACTGGCTAAAACGGGCGTTTCTGATTGCTGTTGAATATCGCGTATCAGTAAGGAACAGGAACCGGTTACTAAACTTTTCTTCAGCTCTTGCAGAAGTTTGCCATTCGCACCTGCAGCGCAGGTCAGGACACACGGCGGTGCCCCTCGCTGAGGGCAGACCCGCCTCCCCTGCGCAGGCTGCGGGTTTCGGCCCCGTGGCCGTGCGTCGGTGCCGTGGGGCGTCGCGGCGGTGACGGGCAAAGAGCTGAGCTGAGCAGACGTGGCGGAGGGCCCGTGCGCGGGAGCGGAAGGCGCGGGGGAGGGACGGCTTCCCCAGCCAGGGCTTGCTGCAGAAGTTATCTAATTCAGACCATTTTTTGTGTTCCACCTCCAGATGTGCATTTCTAGGATACGTGAGGATTTACAATGGATGCTGGATCATTTTTAGCCACAAACTATATAAAATTAAATTTTTCACAGTGCTTCAATGCGGCAGTCCCAAGTGTATGTGCTGCTTGAGACTAATGGAAAACTCACCTCTCTTATGGAGAATTCACTTCAGTTTGAAAGAGAGTTGTTGTGTTATTATAGAACTGATTTCATGTGAAGAGCCAACACTTTCTAACAATATAAGAGGCTTCAACGGTGGAACCATAACATTAAAATGTCACATTAATTCAAACATCTCCCCGTGGAGGGATGCTCCCACCCGCGTGCCCCCTGCACACAGGCGCGGCTGCGGGAGCAGCCCGTGGCTGGGGCTCGCTGCGTGCCGCGGAGCCGGGCTCTCGCTGCTTCCCCGGACTAACAGCCAGCTCCGGTCGGCCCCGCCGGCGGCTTCCAACGCAGCCTTGTTGTCATCTGTTATGCCTAGCAGTTTGATTGGATCTGATGATTTGGCGATTCTTTCTGGGAAGATCCCAACACAAGTGTATGCTGTTTAGGGTGACTACTTAGAAAAGAGAGTAACTTTTTTTTTATTGTTGTTATCATGCTGGTATAGTGTAATATTTTTTTTCCTGCTTACAGCAGTGAGACAGGCTCTGAAAGTGAAACCATGTATTGCTAATAACTCCTTCACTTCAAAACTAAATTTGTCAGCCTGAAAAGACCCATTACAGACCTGTGCAAACGTCGTGATCTGTGTTTGTAAAGCTTCTTCTGGAGCAGGGCAGCCTCTGAAGTCAGGGGTTTGTTTTCCAGAGATTAATTGCTGACCTTGTTGAGCCAGTGAATTGTGTGACTATGAGGACTTAAAACTTGCGTATTTTAAAATGTTGCTTTTTCCTTGGTACTGCTGCTAACCCCCTCCCGGCATGGCAGAGCCCGCAGGCTCCTCCCCAGCGCTGTCTGGGGGTGCGGGGGGACGGGGCGAGCTCCCCCTCCTCGCCTGCAGCCTGGGGCAGTCCGGCAAACACCCTGCTCTCGTGTCTGACTTCCACTGGTGGGGACGGGGACGTGTACCGGGAGGGTGGTCTGCTGGGGGTGAGCTCTTCTGGTCAGTCCCGCAGGGGCCCCAGGCATCCAGATGTGCATCAGTGACCGGGCAGAAAATCCTCCAAGGCCAGTTTCTGTGTGTGACGGGACCAATGACACCAGAGGCAAACCTGAGACCTGCCGTGCCCAGTACAGAGACCGGGGCACGCACAAACTTGCATGTACTTGACCAAGAAAAGGAGATGGAGCAGCCCCAGACCTGTTTGGCAGGGAGTGAAATAATGAGTTCCAGTCCCTAAGTAGCATTCATTCATCTAAAGATCATGCTCTAAAACTGACTTAGTTAGGCTTATGCCCAAATTAAAGAACAGATGGTTTTCTTGCTACTCATTTGGTAGCAAAAAACCAATACGCTCATTTTCACTTGTGTCCTATGCTGGTATTCATATCCAGAACTGGTTTTTTTAGAGACTCAGTACCAAATCACCACTCATAAGCTCTGTCCAGAGACAGACAGTTGGACAGATATGTCCTGCCCCTCTAAAGTACTCTCTTCTATTTTATGTTTAGGAAGCACGAACATTTGCCATAGGAACCGAGACACTTCCAGGGAAACGCGTGCCCCTCGGGGGCTGCCTGGCTCTGGGGACTCACGAGGCTCTGCTGCTGCAGCGGCGAGGGGACGATAAATGCCAGGGCTCTGGCACAGCGGGGATGCGCGGGCGATGCTGGGCTGCGTTTGGCCGTGCCGGGTGCTCTCGGGTAGCTGTAGGTTGTCTGGTCGTGCAGCCCTGGCCAGAGGGGCACCTCTTTGTCTCAGTGAATTGCCCCTCAGTGCTTGCAGAGAAGCTTCAAACGGGGCTTGGGCATGCTGGGTCGATCTGTAGGGCTGTGGCAGCGATAAGGATAAATGGAAATCTTGATGTCTAACTGCATCAGAAGACCTACTTTATTTCAGATTATGTCTGTGAGTTGAGAGCTGAAATCCTCACCCGAAGCTGGCAGGGCAATACAGACATTACTACTGATGAAGTTACAGCACAGATGATGGGTAGAGAGTTTGGGAAGAGAGGGAGGACGGGTATTTATTCAAAGGCAGTAGCTCACTTGTAATGAGGAGGAGCACCAAGCTGCTGGAGAAGTTGGCAGGTTCTCACAGAAGGAGCACCCGTGCTCCCTCATGTCCTTGCTGCCACGCCAGAGCAAGTCACAAACTCCTTCCTTCCCTTTGAACTCTCTCCAAGGTCTTCGAGGTCTGGGTTTGGTAGCAGCCTAGTTTGCCATTTCAGAAACGTAGATAAAAGCCTCACTGCTAAAAGGAGAGAAGGCCAAGATGATTTCCCAGCCCTGCATGCAGAGCCGCAGAAGGAACAGCGCATTCACGGGGCTACATAAATATTGCTGCTAATGCTCCAAGCACTATTATGCTCATCAGCACCCTTCATTTGGACATTAGCTCTGCAGCTGGAGAACAGCGCTCTACCTTAATGCCACAGCTTGGCAATTTTATCTGATTACTGGAGTAAGTGGTGCAGATGAAAGAAAGCTGCCTAATGACAAAGCCCTGATATGAGGGATCTAGAGATTAATCAGGCACATCACTTTTTCTGTAGGAAACAGCCAATTTCTTTAAAATTAATGGCTTGAAAGACTTTTTAGTAGATGAAAAAAACCCAAAACTCGGCAGATTTGCTCGGCGTGGAAGTGCGTGGAGGCAAGTTTGGAGGAGCAGAGCCAACCGGGGTAACGCACAACGCCGACGCTGCGGGATGATCCATCACGGGAGCCATCAGCCCTCGCTCCGCGGCTGGGCCGGACTCCGGCCCCATGTCGGTGCCCGCCGGGGCTGGCGGCGGAGCGCTGGTGGCTCAGGGGAGCTCGTGGGAAACCCTCCTGCTCGCCTCCGTCCCGTGGACTCGCACTCGCCAACGCCCGCTTTGGGGAGCCAAGAGAAATGCCGCGTCTCCCCCACGACGGCCCGTCACAGCACAACTCACTGCTCCGCAGCAAGAGCGAAGCGAGGATTTTTTTTTTTTAAGCTTGCTATTATTGGTATTCAACAAACAATAATAACATAATCAGAGCGATCAAATCTTCAAGTACTGTCAAATTATTTCTGGAAGATGAAAGCATGAAATATTCTGTGCTTCTGGCAGTTTTTGCTACAGAAATGGAACAAACCGGAGAGTTTGATAATGCATTAATGTTACAGGTTTTAAGTGGAGTTGCGTGAAATGCTACATTTCCCTGCCACAGGATCGGTGGGGATTTTTTTCCCGTTGTTTGGTGTGTTGGGGGTTTTCTCTCCCATTTCTGCACGATCACGCCCAGCTCTTACGCAAAGCCCTGCGCGCTCCCAGCAGCGCACCATCGCCAGCTGATCTGGTCCTGCTCGGGGGGAGTCTGAGCTTCCCTAGGGACCGGGGGGCTACAGAAACTGCCCCTCACTGCTAAAAACCCAGAGGAGATTCGAGGAACCAAACCCAGTTGTGGTTAAATGTCTGTAAAACTCCTAGAGAATAAAAAAGAGCCAGTTAAAAGGCTTTTTGATCATTTATTTGTCCAAACTGATAAATACAAGACTTTCTATCTTTTCTAAGGTGTATAATGTGGAGTAAGGGGAGGTGAAAATAAAATAAGGCCTCAGGGGTGTGGTGTGAGCTGGGCTGTGGTCTGGACTGGGCTGCGGAAATTCAAGATAAGAGGAGAGTCTGAAAGAGGTATTGCTCGTGGGATCGCAGACAGGGACGTCTTTCCTGCTTGTACCAAAGGAAAATTAATTGACAGACTTAAAGTAAAATAAGAAAGCAACATAAGAGAGTAATAGCAAAATTCAGAGGGATTGCAGAGGAGTGTAAAAATAGCACTGACATCTTGAGAAATTTTTAAAAGATATGGGTAACTAAAATGTTTGTCGAAGTGCTGTGATATAATAAATACCTACCACTCCGTTCAGACTGCTCAGACACGCAGGAGCTGGTTCGATACAAAAGTTGCATCACTTGGTGATGCAGGACAGACACGGCTGTGCTGCATCCCGGTGGATGGGGACAGGTACCACCACTGCTCTCTTCCCTGGGGACCGCAGCGAGGCTTCCAAAAGCCCAGGTCGCGCAGGGTGACCTGGGCAGCGGGGGCCAGTGCTCCGCGGTAAATCTCTGGTCGAGCCCTTGGCAGGGAGGCCTCTGGCGCGCAGGCGCTGGCTCCTGTCTGGCACGGCTTGAGGGATGGTGCTCACGGCTGAGTTACGGGCTGCGTGGGGAGGGAGTACTTTTATTTATTTATTTTTAATTCGTTGGTGAAAGAGCGGCTTCATTTAGCTCAGAGAAAACCTTCCCCTACGGCAAGTGGCAGCCTTTACTGGAAACATTACGCTTCCCCCACCTGATGAGAAACTTTCTGAGTTCTGCTGGCTCGCTACCATAAATATGGAAGGATTTTTAATGGGAAAGCTTAGGAGAGGGCAGGCCACAATGTTAATCATGTCATTATCTAAGTGGATAAATTACTCTTTAGGAGTGGCATTAAACTCTCATGGTCTGCCAACTGTATTATTAAAAAGGTTGGCCATATCGCTTAGAAATATTTGTATTTGGGCTTTTTTTCTTTAGAAAGTTACTGGGGAATCCAGTTCAGCTACTTCCACTGAGTCCACCCCTACGCCAGCATGGTCTAATAGGGCTGTTTATATATCAAAACTATAAATATACTGTTTTCTCTGAAAGACCCTGTGAAAAACTTGGGAAGGATTTAAAAAAAAACCAAACCAAACCCAACAACCAAGGCCCGAACAAACACACAAAAGACTGTGATGAGCTCAGGGACCTTCCCCCGCACTTTTGCGTGGGGTCACAACAAGAGACACACAGAACTCAATTACCAAGAAGAAATGCCGTGGAAGATGTAATTGCCATCTACCAGCAGGACCCTCTTGAATTGATTACTTTTTCCCTTTAGGAGCTTGCTCGTCAGTTGAGCTTTGCTTTCATTAAAGTACTTTTTCTTTCAATTTTTGTCTGCTCAAAAATATCCTGAAAAGAAATTCAGTGGGTTTTTTTTTTCCCCTCCCTGGTAGAATAGCCCTACCAGCAGTTGCTTAGGTTATTTTTAAATTGAACAGCGTGGAGGAATTCTCTAAGAAGAAGAGAGGATTTCAGTCATTATTAGTCTCCCTTAAAGCCCGAGCCCGAAGCAGACAGGTTTCCCCACCTCTAGCTGTCCTTCTGGAGAAGAAAGGTACAAGTCTGCCCTGATAACGTGTACAGTTTTTCTCCCTCGTTCCTGGCTTTCTTCTACATACGGACATACTCGGAGGAAGCCTTTTCCCTGCTGAAAAGGAGAAAAAACCCCTCTCTGTCACCGCTGGTGACCTCTGCCCAGAAATCAGGGCTGCAGCTGGGGACCGTGAGCTGCAGTCGTGCCAGGCACCGCCTTCTTTTTTTGGTTTATAATGTAAGAATTTTTACTTTTGTCTTAAATTCGCAATCCTCAGGGTGTCTGGAGAATTAAACTGTTTTACAAGGTCAGCCACAAGTCTTTACTGAGTAGTGATAGTGATTCTATTCAATTCTATTTTTTTAAATGAGCAATATCAAGATGGCTGGATGTGTATTCCCACCAAAGACCCGTGTTAACTGACTTTTTTTAAGCCTCTTAGAAATTCTCTTCTTCGTCCCTGTCTCTTTCCATCTTCCCATCTTTGTATGAAAATTTAAGATCATATCCATTTGTACATTAAAAATAAGCATTTATTTTCCTACAGAAGAAGAAAGTAATAATTTGGGATTCTGCCTCAATGACCTTTTAGTATGTGTTTCTTTAAAACATATTTGAATGTTTTCTAATAGCTAATCTTATAAAAATAAAGTTAGGAAAGTGTCATTATGGATGGATGAAATAACAAAGAACATTATTACTTGAACAAAAGGAACTGATTTGAATGTAGTAATGATTAGTTTAACGATAATGATTACCTAGAAATACTTCGGGCTAACATACTTTTTTAGGCAAGCTGGATGCATATTTATAATTTACAAAGTCTATATGGCACAGCAGAAGTAAGTGTTTGGAAGCAAAAGAATAGACTCTGATATTGCTACCAAGACTTTAGAAACAAAAGTAGACGTGCTCTGAGTGAAGGAGAAAGGATGCTACAGCAAAGCCTTCTTTTGGGGTTTTTTAAGAACTCTGATCAGGTCTGTCGAACAGAGGGGAAAAACATGTAGATGATTTTATGAAAGATGAAACAGCCAAATATCTTGCCTAATTGTATTAATAAACAAAGAAAAAATATCCACTTGTAACCATAACTAGTGCAAAATCATTGTTGGTGTATGGTTTTGGGCTGGGAACCTACGGTGTTATTTTTAGAGTAATGGGTCCTTTTTTCCTTAGCATATTGAGAGAGATAAGGAAAAATGACTAGAGAGTAAAGGCAATCAAGCAGCCGGCTATTGCAGGGGTCACCGCTGGCTATTACAATAAATACAGTGGGTATTTATGGGACTCCAAGGGCGTACGATAAGGATTCCAGTTCGTCTGGTGACAGTCACCAGCCCAAAGCACCGTGTCACTTGGTCCCGGGTTGTCTTGCAACGTCGGGTTAAACGGGACGTGAGCGTTGCGCTTTCACATGGCTGGATTCCAGCCACTGCGAGCTCACCCAGCGAGCGGCAGCGGCTGTGTTGCAGTGCCATGGTGTGAGATCTTCCAAACCTGGAGCTGGTTCTTGGCTAGGAGGTGTCCCTCTGGGTGATCTCGCGGTCAGTTCATCTTGCAACGCTACGTTTCTGGAGCGGATTTGCTTCTTTCTGCACCTGACAGCTGAGTTTGGCATCTGCAAAGAATCCTTCTGCAAAAGCAGCCAAGTGAAGAAGGTTCTTGATGTCAGCTCATAGCCCGTAGGAAAACTTATTAAGAGATGAGCCGCTCCACGGACTGTTTTGAAAACAGAAGTTCTCGCACAAGGAAGATTATTATTCAACAAAATGATTTCTTCAAGCAGCAAAGAAAATACGAATCGGGCTTGTGACATGAAAGACATATTGCGAAGAAGCGTCCGTTGGGAATATCGCCTTAAAGCAGCCGGTGCACCCGCCCCGGCTGCGGGAGCGTGTGCTCGTGGAGCCCTCCTTCCCCAGAGCGCTGCACCGAGAGAAGAAAGCGGGGAGCAAGGGAGTCTCCGGCTGTAATGAAGGGAAGAAGGCAGGAGAGAAAATAATGCTCGCCTCTGCCCTCCGGTATTTCCTTTTAACACTGGAGGTGTTGTCCTCTTCAGCTGAGCAAAACATAAATAAGTTATGATGCTGGTAATGCTCAACCCAAAGACAGAACTGCGTAGCTTAGAGAGATCTCTAGAGAGCAGAGAGCGTGCGTTTACCTACTGTGGGCAGAGATAAAATCAGGCCTTGAACGGGGTTTTTTTTGGTTTGTTTTTTGTGGGTTTTTTATTGACCAAAGTGTCAGGGAAATAAAGAGGGAAGATGAACTCCAAAGGCTAGCTGAAAAACAACAGCAACGAACCAACCCAAAAATGTATTAAGATTTCGAAATCAGTGGAATCAGCCTGACCATCTCAGGGGAGGAAAAACAGACCCGAAAACCAAAGTTAAAACCAGCCTGAGCAAACCTCTGAGGCAGGGAAGGAGAGGGGAGGCTGCCTGGCGGCAACGCTGGCCTACGGGACGATCTTCTACAGGCTGATCTTGAGCGATGGGAATTATTTTTGGTATTTGCTGCTCAAGTCAATGTCAGGTAGTGGGATAACGCACCACTGGAAACTGCAAGCAAAAGTGCACACGAAATGAATTTTTTTTTCTAATTTGTCTATTAAAAAATAGTAAAAAAAGAAACAATTCCATCCCTTTCCACAACCTTTCTCGGTCTTTCCCTTTGGACTGCGTTGAGCAATTTCTCTCCCTAACTCGGGGGCCGTAAAGTCGTGCCCACCCGCACGCAGGGCTCTGCAAGCTGGTGGGAACACCAGAGGCATCTTTGAGCTGGAAATCCATGTTTGGCTGTTTTACAAGATGATTTAACAATTTGTGCAGTTTTTAGCAAAAGTTCCTTCTGAGCAACAACTTCTTACGAAATAAGAAAATAACCTTTCATAGTGTTTTCTGCACTAATTTTAAAGGCTGAAAGCCACAGCTCAGCCAATGTTATTCACAACCTGTGTGATACGGGGTGATCAATAATTCTCTCCGCTGAAAATGTATGAAGCTGCTGGCGAGTCCTAACGAGCAGCTCCTCTGCATCCATTGCTTGGCTTTATCAATTGTCGCTTCTTTTGTGCTGGACTTCTGTGCTGTATCCTGACGCGGTGACCGCACCCTGGGCGGGCAGACAGAAAGGAGGGAGGCATTGCAGCTCCCAAGCGAGCCCTGCGGCCAGTGGACCAAGGCCTCTTGCTGTGTCCGTGGACGAGAGCCCTGCAGGGACGGATGCAGGACGGGCTGTTGCGAGGAGCCCGTGGCGCCTGCCCTCGTGGGGTGGCGGGATGGGGCTGGAAGCCGGAGTTGTCCTTCGCTCCTGGTGCGCTGGTGTCCAGCGGCACGCACCATCGCCTGCCTCCCCCCTCGCCCGTTCCTGCACCGGGGCTGGGGGCTGGATCCAGGAGATGAGTCGGACTCTCCGCAGCATCTCCTCCTCCTCCCGCTCCCCTGGGGCTCCTCACTGGAGGGGGGGAAGCTGCAGGCTGTTGCTGGTGGACATTGCGTTGGTGCTCTGAGCTGCACGCCCCCGGTACTGGGGCGATGCTCTGATCCCTTCATGGGATGGAGCACAACTGCTTCCCTGAGACAGTGGCTACCCAAGGCAGCAGGACCGAGTCCTACCCCCAAAACCAAACTGTGAGACATAACTGGTACCTGCTTACCGTGTACTGGTACCTGCTTACTGTGTACTGGTACCTGCTTACCGTGTACTGGTACCCACTTACTGTGTACTGGTACCCACTTACCGTGTACTGGTAGCTGCTTACCGTGTAATAGCTGGGAGCTTAGCATGTACCGGAGAAGCTTGGACTGGGTTTTGTTCTTGGCCAGAGGACTTCCAGGCGCCGGAGGTTCCTGGCAGACCACGGACCCCGCTTCTCCCTTCGGGCTCGGGTGCCTCCTGTGCGCGGCAGCACTGCCTGCTCAGGAGGACAGCAGCACGCGCCCAGCTCCGAGGCAGGGATTTTAATGCAAGCATTTGTTTTTAGAATGGTTTTGTGTTCTACCTAATTCCTAAGTGAACGGCAGAGCACTTTAATATGTATGAAAAACAGGCGTCTTTTATCCAGCCCTAAGCTGCTTACAGAGGAAGGTGGCTGTGCCACTGCAAGGCAATCCCCGCCTCGCTCGCTCGCCCGTTGGCAAAGGCAGGGAAAGCTCACGGCGGGGGGAGGCGAAATGCAGAATCCAGCCCTGCTCGTAGGCTGGCCAGTCACTGTCCTGAGTTGCAGGAGAAGGGACTGAGGGTGGAATAAATGGCCTAAGCTAACAGCCAACTGCAAAGTAAAATCATCGCTGAAATGGGTAATTAGGCAGCGAGCAAAAGTAGCTGCAATAAGGAGAGAGCGGGAGAGCTCTGTCCTGAAAGCGCTGTGAAACGCTCTTCTGGGAGCGGAGCAGAACCCATTACAGCTGAGTGACTGAAGAACGATACTGGGGGATTTAACGTTGGAGAAATTAAAGCTGAAGGTTTCCAGATGGAATAATTAGCTCTTGGTACATTTTTTTTGTAACTTGACACTGATATTTCCACATTTGGTTCCCAAAATGGTTTTGGAGAGAAGTACATGATCTGGTATGCTGTCTCCACCACTGAATCCAGAATAATGGTGATGTTATTTAAGAGCAATAATCTGGGAAGAGAAATAATTAGGTAGGGAAAGCGTATTAAAGTTACTACAAAGAGGATAAAGCTCATAAAAATGAAATTGCTTGGCTGATAAAGTGAATTTTTAAACTTGCAATGAGCTTTGACATAACCGTGTTAACATGGGGAGGTAAAACACCTAATTAAGAAGCTAAAAACATGTATTTGTACCTTGGAATAATGTGTCAAAAGTAGAGGTAGTAATGATTTTCCACCTTCTGCCAAGACCAAAGTGCCCACGACTCACCCTCCCTCCCCTCATGTATTTTAAATAACCTGAGTTCAGTGCAACCAACTGTCTCATAACGCTGCCTTTGCAATAAGCCCTTCTAAGCAATTTGTGAAAATAGCGTGTGGGCTGATGATAATTAGGTGCCTCAGGAAAAGTCTGTCCTTGGCATGAAACATTACTGTTTCTTCACTGACGGATTTGGTGCCTGGTGTGTACAGCAGTAGTGTGGTGGGTGGGTGCAGCACCTTTCAAACACTCCCACTTCACGTCCAGAGCGTTGTTGGGGCCATCACGCCTGCACCCAGAAGCCTCCTCCTTGCCTGGTGGATGACACGACCATCCCTCGAGGACCAGCAGTCACTGTGCATGCTGGAAACAGCAGCTCCGAGACAGAAAATTGTGTCCTGTGGGCAGTTTTGAAGACTTTCTACAAGACAAGATGTGATGAATGACTGTTTGCAGCCCACTGCGAAGCTGACCACGCTTTTTGCTGTTCTCGGTGTTACCCGCCCTTCAGAGCTGGGCCTGTTGTTCCTATTATTTCTAAGGTTCACCGCTGAGTTTGAAAAAAGCAGGTTTCAGGAAGGGCCTTGTGACTATCAGATAGACTCTGGGGCTGGTCTGCTGTCTTATCAGTTAATGCAGTGTTGCTCCCATGTCTTTTCTGGAAAACCGATCTTTTCTAAACTGGAGATTAAGCAATAACAAATGTTTGTTTAGGACTGTAAGAACGGATAGGAAGACTCCTCTTCTTCCAACTTCCATGCAAACCAGAGTGTTAAAATTCTGAGTGGTCTACAGCAGTGAGAAGAGGACAATTTTTTATCCCTCCAGGATGAACTGCAACTTGCTTTTGAGAGTAAGTAAACAAGGGACCGAGTATGCGACAGACTGTTCTGCTGGACTGTGGTATCTTCTGCCTGCCCTGCTAGTGCTACGGGGTGTGCAGATTTGATTACTGCTCTTCACCTTTTATTGGTAAACTAGCTACTAGTGGCCACCAAAATAACTTGAATCTTTATACTATAAGCCCTACTGTTAGTCTTTCTACAAGGGAGTTCATCTGACTATCCATCAAGCATCTCCTTGGAGTAGTAGGTAGATGTGAGATGGCACCATCTGTTGTTTGTTGTTTTGGAATCCACAGCTTTCTGACTAGCTAGATGTTTTGAGCTTATCGCATACATATTTTGATGAAATCCATGAAACAGTTAATTTCTAAGCAAGTTATTGTGAGTGAATTCATTGATCTGACTTCACTGAGAACCTGGAATGCTCGAAATTTCTTCCTAGTTACCGAAGGTACCTGAAATGCATGTGAGACACGTGGTGATGCAGAGGACCAGATCTCCAGGCTCTCAGTGATGGCTGAAGAATGTAAATCAGGAAAGCATCCCTCTTTTGAAAAGTTAAAAATAAAACGCCCCTACTGATTCTCTTCTGGGAGGTACCAGCTGCAATCCAACATCTCTTCAAACCCTCGATGCTAAGCACGTGCCTCAGTATTTAGGAGGGCTAAGAAGGGGAAAATCTGATCCTGAGAAGACTACCTTTCTGCAATACGTCTCCTCTGAGACCCAGAGATTCCTTCCAGACAATCTGTAGGCTCTGAAAGACAGGAGGGAATAAGGAAATTGTCTCTTTCTGCTAGTGGTCAGCAATGCCTACCAGGAGTATCTCCTATGGAAAGCCCCTCCAGCCCTTCTTGAGCACGTGGACCAGCACCGGGTCACCACGCGTGCCTCAGCGATGCTTGTACTTAGGGGATGGTGACCACACGTGGCTGGGAGGGAGCTCCTCCCTCATACCCGTTCCCTGACATTACGGAGAAGCTCCCTTCCCGTCATACAATGCTTTGCCAAAAGCAGATACTGCACCCCTAAGTTTCACAAACTGACACACGGTGCGGCGTCACTGCCCTGCGTCACGCAAATTCAGGCGCATAGTGAGGATTGCTCTTACGGGTTTTAGCCATCCTCACCTGATCTGCCTGGATGTAGGGGGGAGATGGGCTGATGCATCTACAGATTGCTCAGTCCCAAATCTAGCATGGAAACTGTTTTGGATTATTATCTTTTATTATCTATTATCTTAATATCTATTATTATCTTTCAAAGGGAGGCCCAGATCAAAGTGAGCTGTGTGTGTTCTCAAGAGTGCTCTGGGACAAAGGGTGGCCAGAGGTAGGTATCTATCCCATTTTTTTAATCCTTCTGCTACTGTGGGGTGGAACTGGGAATGGCTACTAAAGAGGGTTAAAATCAGACCGGAGATGTATGCCATCTGACTAGTTGAAAAGCAAATCTTGCCTCAAATGACTGTGCTCTTTACTCTTCAATTCAAAAGGGAAATGTTTCCAGCAACTTAGTGTCTTGTATGAGCCTACAAAATATGCCTTTTTTTTTATTTTATTTTTCTTGGTTTGAATGCCTTTCTATTTCTTTTCTTAGCTACCTGAATTGATCTTCCTATATGCAAAGCCCTGCAGAGCTTTACTCTGGACTATGCACTAGTTATTCTGTTTTTAAAGGAAAAAGGCATGTTTGACTTCTGCATCCGACACGATTAGAATGAATTTAGCACTTTAGTGAATGGGTTCAGCTGTCCCAGCAGTCCTGGCAGGAGACGTTTGCCTGTCCCCTCCATGCTCCCACTTTCAGTCGACCATGTAACTGAAGTGCAGTGGTCTCTCATTTGTTTTCCCTTCCTAAATAGCCAGAGTTTGAAACTCTGGTATCAATAACTCCCTCTTTGTATAAAAATAACTGAAGAATATTGTATAAGAAATCAGAAAACAAACTGATTGAAGGATAATGGAAAGAGAATTCACATTTTACAGCTTAACTTGCCAATTAATCATCTTTGTGCAATCACGTCCTTCTCTGAGAGCTGCTCAAACTGCCGTTGGGTTAATCTAGCACCCAGTAAGGGGAAGATTAGCCGTAATCTCCTGATGTGACCACCAAGAAACCTGAAGGCCAGCAAGTTTGAAGACAGAGTGAAAAAGGAATAAATGGCTAGCTGGGAAATGTAAATGGTGTTGATAGCGGAGCAGCCCCAGAAATCACCAGCAGTGTTATGAGGGCTCAGTTCATTCACAGCAGCAGAAGGTGCTGGTGCCTGCTGGGGCAGGCTGGGGATGGAGGAATGCTGCTCCGGCCGTTTCCCCACCCAGAGATGATTTTTGGTACTCACCTTTTCATAAGCTGTAAACCAGCCCCACTCCCAGGCTGGCGGAGGCTGTGCTGGCCTGCAGGACAGTCCCCGGGGCGACAGGGCCATCTGCAAAGCCTCCGCTGCTCTCTCAGGTCTCCAGCCCATGGCCAAATCCTGCCGCTTGCTCCTCCACCGCTCATTCCCACACCGGCTCGTTTCCATCACCGTAACCGCTTACACCGGGGCTTGTTAAGCGGGCGATCCCTTCATTTAGATGATCTGTTTGTAGTTTCCTGAAGCGTCTCCCCTTGTTTAACTGTTCTTCTCTGCTCTTGGACTTTTAATTCTCCTTGTCTGTCTCCTGCTGCAGTGCAGGGTGCCCGTGTCCTCTGGGTGCCCGGCAGTGCTGGTCTGGCTGCCTGACCAGGTTTGCCATGGATCCCCTCCTGCCAGCGAGCTGGGGAACCAGGCATCTCAAGGCAATTCTCATCATCCCCAGAGACCGAAAACGGGCTCCTAGGAAGGCTGAAGTTACGCATCCCACGTGTTTTCCTGTACTGATTTTTATTGCACTGAAGCTACCGTTCACTTGACTCCTTTTTCTTTGATTTCTCTTAATGGGGTTGAAAGGGGCTTGATGCCTGCGCGTGGAAATCAATGGAATTTAGCAAAAATCAGATCGGAGATCAGGTACTTCACATTACAGGGACAGAAACAGAAAGGTCATTTTACGTCAGGATTTTTCATTTGATGTGTTTGCATTGCGACTCTGTCCAGGGGAGGACTGACCTGTGCTCAGAGGAGCGGTGGAAGCTGCTCCGCCATCCAGCGCTCACACGTGCTGCGTAGCTCCTCCCCGACACCGGCGCCGGCAGCTAAATCACACGAGAACCTGACTGGTTTAGGCACCGGGGTTTAATCCCTCTACCCAGGTACAGAGGCACTACTGCTTGGTAGCCACCGTTTCCAAAAAGGATTTGTCAAAGCTTCAGATGAGCTGCACAGGAGAATAAAAATAGTGCCTGTGATTCTGCTAGCTAGAATAAAAGACGTAGGAACAATCAGTCCTCGTGCTACAGACTCTAAGCTGAGCGCTAGCTGGACTCAAGCTCGCTTCCCTTTGTAGTGTGGTATGGCACAATTAGGTGCATAGTGGGCTTGTTTGATACGTTTCTGAAATATCTGCTCTTTCCCGCTGTTGGAAACAAATGACTAATGCGGCAGATAAGGATTAACCCGAGGGACAGACTATTACTCTATGTTATTATGAGAAAACTCAACAGAATAATCGCCTAGCCAGGTCATTTGTTTGGCCGGGATTTCTGACAGCTCTGCCTGGGAAGAAAGAAGAGCTCCTCAGCTGGGGTTCCCGACGCACTGCTGTGAAGGAGGGAATCGGGTGGGTTAGTACCTCCAAAGAAAAATCTGCTTGTGTTCACGCTTGCTTTCTCACCCAGCACAAGATGCCCCGAGACGGCAGAGGAGATTCCCTGTTCTCGCTCCAGCCCCTCCGCACGGTGTGAAACGAGCAGTTTAACCTGCGGGGCGGAGGCTGGCAGAGACAGCTGCAAACCTCATCCCCTGGACTCTCAGCTTAGATAGCACACGGAAGCAGGGAGGAATTTATTAGGAATTTGCTGAAGCAAGTAATCCTGCCAAGATTCTGGTCAGTGTGATCATCTACGGGCAACTTCAGCACGTACCAATATACATGGCTACAAACACGTCGGTATATAGGGGCTTCTACATAATGCCTTCCCATCAGGGTGCAGGATACTCTTCTGTTCGTGAGTGTCACACCAAACAAAAGGGATCCCTACGGACGGCTCCTGTGCTCCAAGGGAGGGTTACATACCTGCTCTGTGAAACAGTTCGGTCATGACCTGATACTGTCTCACCAGACAACCTCGGCGTGAAGAGAAGTGGTTAATAATGACCTCAGTAAGACAAGTCTGTAATTTAGATGTTAATGAAAGGCATCCCTTTTCGATTGTTCAGGCCCATTTTTCAGACCTAAAAATGAAGATGATGGGTCTAAACCTTTTATTCCAGTGCTCCATTGGCTTTTTGGCTACCTAAAGTACACATTTGAGGGCTAATGTGTGCACCAGACGTGAGACTGATTAACTGTCTCACGTGCCTTTTTTTTCCCCAAAGCACTTCCAAGTTGAAGCTGCAATAGTTGAAAAAAGTTATGCCCCAAACACTTCTCTTTTCGTTCACCATGGCCTTTCTATTAACTCTCCCTTTTGTTGTGAAAGGTGAAAAATAACCCCCCTGTGCTGACATGTGGGGTTTTTCCAGCCTGGTGATGCAGCCGAGGCTGGCGCGGGCCGCGCTGCGCTGGCCTCGTGGCAGGGAGCCGTGCCGGGGTCGCTCCCTCGCCCGCTCCCCACGCCGCAGGAGGAACCTCCTGCCCCTCTGCGTCCCTTTCGCACCCTTAGAAAACTCTTCCGAGGCCTTAACTCAATTTTTCTTACTACAATTTAGGACTGCTGCTTTGTGTTCCATCCACCAGGAGCATGAAAAACAGATTAACCCCTTCTTCTTGTCAGCAGCCCTTGTCCACATTTATAGGTTATCACCACCTCTCTGCTCCCCCTCTCCTTTCCATTCCGTAGCCCCCGCGGCCCACCGGCATCTCGGCCCACCGGCATCACTGTCACGAATTTCACCCAGCTCCCTGAGCCCGTTAGTGCTGTCGCTGGGGTGACTGGAAGGGACTGTTGCTGAGCTGGCACGCGGGTTACCGTACCATCCTCTCGGCCATATACGCCATTTCAAGCACCTCAGGTTTTAATGTGACCATAAATGTCCCCTTGGTTCGCAGGAATGTGTAACAAGCCTGTCAGCAGGGGAAGAATACCACTGTCACTGGGAATAAGCTCCACGAGGAACTGGGGGACTGCCCAGCCCTGTGTTACTTCTCGCCTGAACGCAAGGACATCCCTCCGGCCTTTCCGTTACGGAAAACACGGCAACGGCTGGGCAGGAGGCAGACGTGTGCTCAGGGCAGCCCCCGGTCAGAACGAAGCAAGCTACCACGTCTGTTTTGGAGACTGGAGAAGCAGATGGTGGTAAACGGCATTAGGGATGCCGCTTCATTCTTCAGGGGAGGCCACCCCATGCTCTGAAGATGAACATGGTGCAGATCCTGCGCGTACGAGCATGAGAAGTAAGTCCAGAACGTGAAAACTTTATCTGAACCTTTTCACTTTGTAAAGCATGGCTTCAGAGCCAGCGAGCGCCCAGCCGTCGCCCAGCGCTCTGCAGGGGTGAGCGGAGCCTGTCCTCTGCCTCCAGGCACCGCAGCCGGGGCCCTGTTCCCGGTAACGGCAATCGCTGCCCGAACGCTCACCGCAGGCTTGGCTTCGGCTCCGCGCTGACGCTGGGCTCGGCATCACTGCCACTCGCTGGGCTGGCTGGGAAAAGCAGAGCCCTGGCAGCGTGCAGCGCCTGGTTCTGGTGGGTGATGCAGCCCCTCACTCCTGACGTCATCCCTTGCTCCTGCCATCACCCCTCGCTCCTGCCGTCATCCCTCGCTCCTGACGTCACCCCTCGCTCCTGCTGTCATCCCTCGTCCCTGCTATCATCCCTTGCTCCTGCCGTCACCCCTCGCTCCTGCTGTCATCCCTCGCTCCTGACGTCACCCCTCGCTCCTGCTGTCATCCCTCACTCCTGCTGTCATCCCTCGCTCCTGACGTCACCCCTTGCTCCTGACGTCACTCCTCGCTTCTGCTGTAATCCCTCGCTCCTGCCGTCACCCCTTGCTCCTGCCGTCACCCCTCATCTCTGCTATCATCCCTTGCTCCTGCCATCACCCCTCATCCCTGCCGTCACCCCTCGTCCCTGCCATCACCCCTCGCTCCTGCCATCACCCCTCATCCCTGCCATCACCCCTTGCTCCTGCCGTCCCCCCTCGTCCCTGCCGGGCTGCCACGTGGGAGTACCGACCTCAGACCACGATGAGCCTCTCGCGTACGGGCTTGTCATCAACCTGCCGCACAAACAGCCTGGGAAACACCCAAACACTTCCCCAGCACCGGGGAGGAAGGCAACAATCATTTCGTTACTATTTATTAAAGCGTAGGCAAAGCAAGGCTAAGCAGAAACGCAGCCGACGCCTGTGCGCGCATCCTCCAGCCGCGCTACGTGTCTGTCCAGCAGAGAAACCCGCCTCTGCCCCCGCTGACCCGAGCGAGCTGGGCCTTTCTGAAGCCACGTTACGTACACAGACTTTCCCATCTAATAGTCACAGAATCACAGAATATCTCACGTTGGAAGGGACCCATGAAGATCATTGAGTCCAACTCCCTGCCCCTCGCAGGACTACCTGAAACTAAACCGTACGACTGCGAGCGCCGTCCAGACGCTGAAGAAGTTGCTGAACTTCCTTGAATTCTCTTTCAACCTTCTTCCTCCCCAAAATGAATCTTCAGCCACTAATAAAATGTTCTATTTTGCTGTTATTTTCAGCAATTTATAGAGGAATGATTGCGTTTAAAACAGACTACTCAAGGACCACTGCATTTCATAGGAAACAACCTGTTTTTTCCTCTGTTGTTGCTCTCTGTGTGTGTGTTTCTCTGTTCACTGACAATCATCAGGAAGTGATTTTTGAGTTTTACAAACAGCCACGCACTAAAACATTTAGAAGTGATCTTCTCTTTATCTGATTTCTGTCACTTCGAGGATGGCTCAAATCTGTATTTCCCAGTCTCTCTCTGAGGATAACTAAGCAGTGCATTTCCCTGAACCCGTGTTTATCCACAGATCATAACAATTTGATTTCAAAACTTCTTGGGAATTACCTTTACTCAGGTTATTCACTGCCACGGGAGGTCCAATTCCCTTGCAAACCAAATAAAATTAGAGAGGCTGAGGAGAAAAAGACCAATTTCTGAGACCTTTGCCTTTCTTCCGTGCAGTTTTAAGGCGGCCCAGCTGCGTGATGCCGCTGCAGCCCGTTTGCCACTGCGCTCTGATGCTCTGGGCCCGTGGTGATTTACAAACCCAGGACCGCTGCAGCCCTCGCCGCGCTGCGATGATGGAGAGCCGGAGCAGCGCCGGTGGTTTGGCAGGGAGATGTAGGCAATGATTTCAAACCGTAAAGCTGAAGCATTCAGATGTGCCATGAACTCAGGCTCAGCCCATTTTACTGTTATTCATGCCTTTAATTTTTTGCTGGAGAGGCTGGAAGCTGTGATGCCGTCAGCAGCTAGCAGAGGCTTGCTCAGCTCCGCTCTCCTCGGGGCCGTGGAAAGCGGGGAGGAGGAGGCAGGAGAAACAAGCCCACATGTTGCAAGCAAACAAGTTGCTCAGCCCGGGGAGTGCCTGAACTGGGGCAGAGAAGGGAGCCGCGCTCAGGCGTTTGCAGAGGTCGGTGCTTGCTTTTCCTCACATCGTTACACGCAGTATGATGTCACACTCCTAACTGCTAGCGGTCACCTGTGACCCAGTGTCAAAGGCTTCATGTTTAATTGAGGAGCTACCAATGGCTCCTTCCACGGCCGGGCAGAAGCCCAGGGCGCGCCTGGCCGGTGTGCGGCGGCGGCGGGGGTGCCGGGGCGGTGGGACCCTTCCCCACCTCCTCAGCGGCAGCGCCCGCGGAGGTCAGCGCCGCGCTGGGCACCCGCTTCCCACAACGCTTTCTCCGGCAGCAACGGCAGCGGGCTCGTTTCCCTCAGTATGTGACCAAATTTGAGGTATGAGGGTTTTATTTCTGTTGAAGACAGAAGGGCGGCCTGACTGGAGGGGTGTCCGTGGGACATTTGGGCCTGCTGCTGCTGGATTCCCCTAGAGAAGCTTTCTCTGTCCCATGCTGATGCGTGGCCTGGGGAAGGCGGGAGGCCGGGGAAGGCGGGAGGCTGGGGAAGGCCGGAGGCCGCGGAAGGCCGGAGGCCGCGGAAGGCGGGAGGCTGGGAAAGATGGGATGCTGGGGAAGGCGAGAGGTTGGGGAAGGCCGGAGGTTGGGGAAGGTGGGATGCTGAGGAGGGCGGGATGCGGGGAAGGTGGGATGCGGGGGAGGCGGGAGGCCGGGGAAGGAAGGCGGGAGGCTGGCCGCGGCGCCGTGCCCAGCCCGGGGGTCGCTCCGCCGTGCCGCCCGCCTCCCCCCTCGACGCCCGGCCCTCCGGCGCCTCTCCCCAGCTCGGGAAGCCCGGCGAGGAGCCGCCGCTCACCCAAAGCAGGGCAGGCGCTTCCCCGCGGCAGAGGAACCCCGCGACGCCGGGCGCTGACGAGCCCTCCTTTCCCCCCGCTCGCCGGCGGGGGCCGCCCCGGGGGCTGCCCGGCCCCGCGTACCGCCTGCCCCCCGGGGCGGCCCCGGCGCGGCCCCCGCCCCGCCGCCCGCCCGCCCCCGCCCCGGCCGGGCGGAGCCTGCCGGCGGCGCCCCGCCGCGAACTGGAGTTTCACTCGGCGGCGGCGCCGGTGCGGAGCGGAGCGAGGGGCGGCCGGGCTCCGCCGCGCCCCGGGCCATGCAGGATGCTGCCGCCTCCCGCAGCCAAGCGGCCGCCACCCCTGCTCTGGGCCCCCCCCGCCGCCGAGCCCCCGGCGCCCCCCTGGGCCTGGGTGGTCCCGGCGGCCGCGGGGCTCCTCAGGGTCGGTGGAGCCGCCGCCGGGGCTCCCCCCCCGCCGCCGCCGCTGCTGCTGCCGGCGCCGCCGCCGCCCGCGCCCCCCGCCGCCGCCGCGCTGCTGCGGGCCGCCCCGGGCTGGCGCGTCCCCTGCGAGCCGCTCCTGCCGCTGCTCGCCGCCGCCGACCAGCACGCCGCCGCGCTGCTCCACGGGCAGGTGAGGGCGGCTCCGGGCCGGGGCAGGCGGGGGTGGGCACGGCGGGGGGCAGGAGTTCCCCGTCGCCGCTGTCCGGAGCCCGTCGCCAGCCCCGGGGACGGAGCCGCCGGCTGAGGCGGGGGGCGGCGGAGGGCGGGCGGCGCCGGCGGGGAGCGGCGTGCGGCGGGGCTGCCGCCGGCGCGGAGCCCGCGGTGCTGCCCGCCCGGGGAGGGCGAGGGCCGGGGGGGGGCGGCCGGGCTCCCCGGCCGGGCTCCTCTCTGCCGGCCGGCAGACGGCGGCTGCGGGATGCGGTTTCTGCAGACGGGGACCAGGAGGGGAGAACCGCTCCAGCAGCGCTCCTACGGTCCTCTGTAGTGTCAGGTGTGGTGGATTTTTGGATATGCATAAAGTTTGAGTCATGTCGGTGGAACCAGTCTGTCTGCTCGGTGCTTTCCCTGCTCAATATTTCAATTATTTATCACTGTCGAAAGCCTGCTTGAAATAGTAAAGCGTTTCGGCCAGAGCGTTTGTCCTGTTACAGAGGAGATATCGGAAGCTGTGCTCATAGTTTTGCCTTCTCTTTGTATTTTTTACAAGAAAGAAGCGAAAATACAGCAGAGATGTGAGTGCTGTAGTATCCGCTCGATTTCATGTGAAGATTTCCAGCCTTTTCGAGCACGAGCGTCTCTTGTGGTTTGGGAGCAGAGTGAGTGGGAGGGAGAAAATAGGTAGCGCTGGGTCTAATGAAACAGTAACATCAATTATTCCCCAGCGTGAGACCACTTAAATAAACTGCAGAGGTGGTTTTACTGTGGCAACCCATTTGCCAAATGAATTTAAGTTAAGAGAAAATACATTTCCGACATTTCCTTTGGTTCTCCTTCGCCTCGAGACGAATTTTAAAAACACTTTCTAGTGATGTTTTTGTTTTGTATGTGAGATGCTGTTTAAGCAGAGAAAAACCAAGCTTCCCTGGCGACTGGCAGCCGTTAGCCAAGTGCTGCCTCACTGCCAGGCTCCTGATTTATGGCTTTCTAAAGCAGTTTATAATGCCAGTGCCATGTGTCGCTCGCCGTGTAATGCCTAAACAACCACACATGGTTGTTGGACTGAAGAGGCATGTTTGAAATTCTCTGTACTCATCTTTTATATAATTAGGAAATCAGGAAAAGCATCAATTTGCTCAGGGTAAAACCCTTTGGTTAACTTTCCTTCCTGTTTTGTTCCCCCCCCCCCCCCCCCCAGTGGATCTTTGGAGCTCATTCCCCAGTCATAGGATTTTCACCTTCTTCGAGCGTGGAATTTGTTCCTGTTTTTCCACCCGTGTACACATCTACGGTTCCGCCTCATGCTGGGAAAAACTGGATCGATAAAAGGCTACCGAACTGCAAAGTAAGTCTGAGCTTGGCATGTTGAAGTATTTTTAAGGCTAAAGTATATAAAGTATATGAGCTGAACAACGTTACGGGTTTTGTGAGTTGCGAAGGCATACGAAAGGTCAGCAGTGTGTCAGGCAAAACCCCGCGGAGGAGGAAAGTTGTAAGGGACGGCTAGCGGAGGGGGCTAGCAGTTGTACGTCTTCACTTTTCTGAAGTTATAAAAGACTAAAATATCTGTAATATTGATCTTTATTACATTGAGTGTTGACCAGTAGGATGTTCTAATTTTACTGTAGGATGTGGTTATGAGAATTTTCCATTTTCCCTTTCTTCTTGGTGCTTCCGCTGTTTTTCCCCCAAAGGGATGCTGTGGTACAGCGCTGGCAGCGGTGGCGTCACCGCGAGCGCCGCCACGTCCCAGCGCCAGGGCATCACCCGTGGTCCTGTGCCCTCGTCCTGCCCCCGGTTACCCACATCTCTACTTGTGACTTTATTATTATTATTATTGTGACTTTATCCTGTTTCCCTCCCTCACCCACGCAGAAGGCAGCTGGAGCCTCTGAATTGCAGACGGGCTTGCTGCGGAGTAACTGTGTCTGGGGCACAGTTGCCTTCAGCCAGTCTTTTCTCTTTGTGGTGCTGCATCAGCTCATTAGTCGTGTTAAAGGCCAGTTAATTTTTAGATGGTCAGCGAAACTCGGCCTGCAGTGTTTATGGAGCAGAAATCAGTCTATTTTTGCAAGTTTGTCCCTGAACTGAGAGACTATCTGTATTGCAATATGGAGTTAAAGATACTTTATTCTCACTTTTATTGCTGAGTTTTGTGTCTCAAACCTTAACGTTCTTTTTTTTATTTATGTCGGACAGATATACTTGAATAATGCATTTGCTCTGGATTCAGCGTGGATACATCCTGAGGAATCAAGACTCTTCCAGGGAAACGAGAAACCTCTGTTAATGACAAATCAAGTAGCTATGGCTATAGCCAGGCCAGCTGCTGCCTCCAGGCCCCTTCCCACAGTGGTGTTGGCACCTCAGCTGATACCAGGTCAGTAGGACATAAATAATTAAGGACTTAACTTTTTTTTTTAAATGCATTTCCCAGAGATGCATAAGCCATTCTCTAAAGTAAAGGTTTCATTCTCTTCAGCTGCAAATCTCTTGCTTGATCTGAACCTTGATGGCAAAGTGTCTTTCATCCTCTAAATTACTTTTAAAGAAAGAGAAGACCGTGTGTAATTATAGAAGATTGTAACAGATTATTCCATAACCGGTTGGCGACTTCTGGAAGAAGGGGCCAGCCACTCCCAACATACTTGGTTTATTTTCAAACAAGAAATTGCCAACACAGTTCATGTATAGTTCTCCTGCTGGCTGCTAATGTTAAGAATTTGGTGTGGTCTGTGTAGACAGCTATCAGTAGAGAAGAGCAATTGGTCCGTCATCTCATTAAGGCTCGGTTATGCACAATGATAGTTGTGACGTAAATTCCATTAATTTGCGTAACTCAGGTGTGTCACAGCCGTTAACAGAAGAGCTGAGCTTTATACTTGGAAAAGAACAGAAAATACATGGCAGTAAAGCTGAATCTCTCTATTTTGGTGCTACAGTAGTAATTTAAAATAGCAGTTGTTTCATAGAAAAGGTTAAGAAGTAAATTGCTACTGATGTTTAAAGCCCTAACATATATTCTTAAATTCAGAATTAGGATATTCTTCATGGCTTGCTGTCAGTTGTTTCTTTCTTTCTTAGATCGAAGGTCATGTCTGTTTGGTTGACAGCAGAGCCCCTCTTACCTTGGTCTTTCCCCTGCAGAGCACTTCTCATTTTGCAGCTACAGAGCACGCAGGAAGTTTTCTTGTATTTTGCCAGTAACGCAGAGCTTCAGTGAGAGCGTGCTGGAAGAGATCCTCGCTGTTTGGGTTCATTTGCCAGACTGATTAATTAGCAGTGAATATTGTTCTGTATTGAAACATGTTGAACCACTCAGATTGGTTCCATGTTTTGATGTTTTAGCAGTCCGTTGCAGTAAGCTGCCTTCTCCTCCTGCCAGAGACGCGCGATGCTCAACTGGAGTGCTGCTCGGCAGTGCTGGGAGGGGAGGCTGCCGCGGGCGAGCCCGGTGTATCGCTGCGCTCCCGCCGGGATGCCGTGGGGAAGAGTCCAGCTGTGCTCCCAGACAGGAGCCGCTGTTCGAAGCGGGTTTTTCAGGACAGGCGCGATGGTGAGGGAGGTGTTCTGTGCAGGGCAGCGGCAGCCTTTCGTTTGTTTATGCGTGTTTAAAATATTTCAATAGTTTGAACAAACATATTTTATCACGTACAATGTTTCAGACCTAACGAACGAGCGTACCTGGCAGCGGGTTAGGGATGCGTGCCTGGCAGAACAGGGGCATTCCCAGCCTGACGCCACGTGGTCTGTAAGTAGTGCAGAGGAAAGAAGATTTTCCTCCCCCTGGACAACATACGCACACTCCAGCCTGTTTTCCCAGGAGATCTTCAGGTGGATCCAACTCTTCCTCTTGCAGCGTGCTGAGCGTTGGCTGCCGCCTCTTCAGAAACCTCCTGAGCTCCCGTTTGGGTGGGAGAGGTGCAGGGAGGAGCACCAAGACCCCCAAGCATCTTTCTAAATCTTCCCATCCCTCTTTAAATCTCATTTCTGATTGATGCAATCAGTGCTAATCCAATAACGTCCCCGGCCATGTGTGAACTCCAGAGGTTGGGCAGAGAAGCGTGCGCGGCGATGGCGTTACTGCAGGATGGCACCGTCCATGCCCTACAGCCGTAATCAGAGGCTGCTGCTAGGAAGTGTTATGGTAGTACTTGAAGTATTCCTATGTAATCTTTACACTTAATATGAAGAGTAATAAAAATACTGAGAGCAAATTGCTTAGTTAAGTGGTTTAAACTGAGAAGCTAATAAGCTTTTTGCAGGCTATGCAGCTGTATTCATTTTGAAAGCCTGTCTTATGGCAGGTTTGCCTTCCACAGTTATCGGTAATGATATAATTGTTTTCTCAATGTATCAGCAATGTCACAAAGATAAAGGAATGAGGAATTGGAGTTTGGCAAATGGTAATGCACATAATTTAACAGCTGCGAGCTCCAGCTACTAGAAGGTGGTGTTTTCTGTAAGAAAAGGAAGCCGCTATTATTCTCATGCATATTGTGAAACATGAATTTATGTACTTACCGTTTTGTGTATCTAAAGAGAATAGTGACGTTTTATTTTCCCACCTAGGAATGATAGCTTGTTTTACATCTGTTGGATACTGCATTTTTTGTGAGGCAGGTAGCATCTAGATATTTTTGCAGAGAAAGGATTAATATTTTTGCCTCCTGCGTTGTGCTGTGTGCCGTGTGGATGAAGTCGTGGCGGGTTTGGTCCCGAGCCAGGCGTGCCCGTACGGCATCTCTGCGTTCTGCACGTCCCCGTGCAGTCGGTGGCTGCTGGACGTGGGGTGAGGGAGCACCGGCAGGACCCCGTGGTGGCACCTGTTAGATGAAAGCTGTAGCCCTTTGGCACGTGATGTTCAGTGCTTATACTATTATCGACGCTATTAAAGCAGTTTTAAATGTTTCAAGGTATGTTCTTGCAGTTTGGCATTCCTGGCTCTCAAGAGCATCGCCGACAGTGGTTCCTTACAAAGGGTGTGTTCTTATTGGCGTGTTCGGGAAGGTTTTCCCAGGAAACCTTGGAGAGCAAGCCCTTCATCCAGCCTCCTGTGAGGGAGGGATAGGAGACAGAGATGAAAGCATGTTGTCATCTCTTCAAGAAGCGAAGCTCCCCAGAAGTGCTTCACGAGCCGCCGGTGCGAGAGCGCCTAGCAGAGCCCGTGGCCGGGCGGTGTGGGGAGCGAGGGAAGCATCCCGACTGAGGTCATGAGAAACGTGGTGATTTTGTTACGCTGAGATGGTGGCCTTCAGCTTATAGCCCTCGAAATCCCTCTTTGCCTTCAGCTTGCTGAAGGGTGAGTATGAAATGCAAGGTTAGCGAGTCATGTCTCCTGTAATTGCGTGCGCAGTCCCGTATCGCACAGGCTCCGGCATTTGCAGGGACTGAAAGCTTGCTGGCTCTCCAGGAAACGCCAGCGCGATGCTAAACCCAACAGCGTGTGGGGTTTAGACCCAGTAATATAATGGTCGTTACTGGCTCCTTACTGAAGACCATCATATTCTGCAGCTCATTGCAGGGTATAAAGCCTTGAGCAGGTCATCTGCATACGGACTCGGGAATTCCGTAGGGACACCCTCAGCCTGCGATAAGGACTTCCCATCCACGCCTGAACCAAGTCCTGGCCACAGCCCGTGCTACAAGCACATAGAAATGAAGGTTGCTTCTGTAAAGCCTGCCAATGGCAACTGAATAAATACCCTCAAGAGTTTCTCGGGGTTGAAGGTGTGGGCAGTTGCTCAGCAGGAATTTGGAGGCTTGCATAACCTTGAAAATGGAGTGCCTGTAGTACAGCAGCTTCAGGTAGGTTGTTGGGTAAATGGAGCCTGGACGCTGCCTTCTGCACTTCTACCCAGAGCAAAGGAAAATCTAACGTTTGAACATCTGTTTCCATTTTAAAACACTTGACAGTCCTCAAATGGATTTTTTTTATGCACATTTCAACATAAATTGCATGTTCTTACTGATCTCGAGTGTTGTACTGGCCCTGGTACTATGGATGCCTTCAGTAATAGCTGTTAGGTGGATGCAGAAGAACGCATTCTGGCGGATACGTTGCGTTCTTGGAGGTCTCCTTCAGGGAGCTTTGTCAGAGCCGCGAGTGCTGGGAGGAGACGCTGAAGAGGTGAAAGGCTTTTAATGGTTTTCATCTTTAACAAAATGCTCAGAATATTTTTTTTCATTTGTAACAGAGGCAGTCTAACCTGGAATGAAGACTTTCACTGTTTTTCAGTGTTGGTCTCCTTGAAGGAAAATAGTCGTCTTAAACTAGATATTTTATTGTCTTTTTTTTTTTTGTGGAATGATTTTTTCAGTAGAAAATACTTTCTGCTAAGTCAAAGCTTCATTGCTGCCTCTACATTTCCACAGTGTCCCTTTGCTCAATAGCAATCTTCTTGTTCCTTCATCCATTGGTGTTGAAATCAGAAATGCCAGAACGAGGAGTTAATGTATATTCTTTCACCACATTGCTTTAGCGTTGCTGATCCCATGTAGATTAAAATTTTGATCCTTCCTGTTAGTGTCCTTTTCTTTCTTTTAATCCCACTAACTTTTACAGAACTGAGCCAGTATTTTTCATAGCAAGTATCAGCATTAGAATTTCTATGCATATACACATATATGTACAGATACGGTTTTCTAGGTGATTTCAGTTTAAATTTCAGATGCTACAAATCTATGAAGAAATGTGCTTGCGTTGTGTTAAATTTGGCTTCCATTTTCTCATGTTTTTTAACAGTTTTGAAATACATGACACAGGACCTCTGACCTTCTGTATTTCCTAGACACAAGCTTTATATACACATGTGCTTCAAATATATAAGTAGTCAGGTTTTGGGCCTCTCCAGTTGGATTCTCTTATATTTAATGTGCATGTGCTAGTGCTCCCTGTTTGTAAAACAAGAATAGCACTGCAGGAACCTGAATATCCCTGAAATGCCATGAAAACCCTCTTTATTTGTGGAACATTCAGGCACTGCAGAGACGAACACTTCATTAAGTCTCTGGGAATGCTTGACTTTAATCACAGCCTTTACAAAGGTTTTGTTTTGCTTATTGTGTTATTTTTTGGTGCTTTTTCCGTTCTCTATGCAAATCAAGTGCAAACTTCAGCACAGTTAAGATTTTTTTTCCCCACTTAAATTATGGCAATGAAACTACAAGTAATATGTTTATGGGAAAGGCTTGTCGTTCTGACCCTTCCATAATATTGTCCTACCTGGCCCCAAGACCTCATTATAAAGAAATGCAGATCTTCCAGTGGCTTGCAGAGGCTGTTCTTGTTTGTGAGGAGCCAGGTATTTTTATTTATTGCATATGAGCAAAAAAGTGAGCTGTTAGCCGTGCCGTTACTGGCAGACTCATGCAATAGCTGGAGTTTGCAAATGGAAAAGACAATAAGCTTTTTTCCCTCCCTTTGGGCTACAGAAGATAGGGATGTCAATATGTTTTCCTTTGCATTGGGATAGATATGCTATTTAAGTCAATCCATTGCTTCATTGTATTGATTGATAAATGCTGCTTCAGTTGCTCAGCAGTGGACATTTCAGACCACGTGAGATTGAGGTAGCGGGGCCAGCAGGTTCTCAGTCATCGGCCTTCTGTAAGCATCGATACTGGTGCTATACATTTATGTGCTATAGGTCTTCCAAGTATTTGTGCTTGATAAAAAGGCAAAGTTCCTTGCAAGAGGCATGGGAAGCTCCCATTAAAATCATCACTGATGCCCTGCATTAGATACTCAGTGTGGTGTTATGCAGGGGTGGGCTCAGTTTAAATAACACTTTCCATTTCCTCCTCCTTTTAGAGATACTTTCATTTTATGGAGAGTACCCAACTGGAATGACTCTGTCTGCTGAAGCGTATTGGTCCCGTATTGCGCCAGGGCAGGCGGCAGGGAAACCCACAGGGAACAGGGATGCAGGCAGTCAGGGTGTTAGGGGTCAGTTGGTTTAGAAATAAAAATAAGGAGCTTGCGTATTGCTTTAAAAAGAAGTGAGAATGGTGTACATCCTTCTGTGGGTGAGGTTTAGGACCTCAGCATTACTAACTTTTATTAACTCTGGGGTCAAAGTAGTTAACTTCTGTTTAATGGAATTGGTGTTTAATTTTGTATGACTTCCACGTTTAAATTGAAACCCTTCAAAATATTTTTTATTTTAAATATACATGGAAAACATCTCAGATTCCTTAAGGAAGCTACTTGATACTTGGTGTGATTTTTCATAGTAGCGTTGAGTCCTGGCGTCCTTTTCCCGTGTTAAACCACCACAGTTAGCATGGGAAAGAGCACGGAAACAGGAGGTTTGGTGGTGGGAAAGCTTGGACAGAAATCAAGCGCTGCGTGGTTCCACGTGCTTGGTGTGCGCTTACCTGGAGAGAGACAGGTCGGCACATTGCGGTGGAAATACATTTGTGTTATAATTGTGTCTTTGGGCTGTTGCGGGCAAAAAAGAGGCGGCAGCCGGGTCGGTGTCTGCGTTGGGGTCCTTCGGTCCTCACCCGGCGGAGGGCCTCCTAATGCAGAAGAGCTCCTACAGGGCCTCTGGGCACTCGCAGTAGCTCGTGGGCTGAAAGGATAAGCAAAACCCAGCGATTCATTGGGTCATTAAAAAAAGTTACAAGGAACATTATGCTCCTGTGTGTTAATACTTTTTTCTCCAAGACAAAAAGTTCAAAAGGTCTTTAACCTGCTTTAAATTTTTTCCTCTCTTATTTTTTTAATGTGGGTCCTTTGGGAATGATATTCATAACCCTTTGGTAAAGGTGTTTTCCTGTAGGCAAAACTGAAGACAAAGACTGAAAGACTATAATAATCGAGCGCAATTTAAAACCCGTTACATTGTCTGTACAGTAAGTTTTCATAATAGGGATAACTTCTTTATCTGAAAGGCAAGGTCTTGAATTACCCTTTTTGGGCAAGGGTGGATCTTCATTCGCACAACTCTTAGTATTTACGTTTGTCTTGTTAAATAAAGTAATTTCTGTTCTTTTGGGTGTTTTTTCTTCAGGGAGGAAAATCTCGTGGTTTCAGTTTTTAACGTGTTAGCCAATGTCGGCAGCCAAAAGGCAGTTTTGGTGTGCTGTGGTTGGGAGCGCAGGGAGGGCACTGGCGCAGAGCGGGGGAGCGGAGGAGTTTGGTGGATTTTGGGCAGGACGCTGGGCATGCTCTGTGCTGGAGACGACGCGTCCGGTGGGTCCCCGCGGCGCTGGCCTTCGTGTCGCTGAGGGTCTCCTCCCTCCCTGGCGGGCAATGGGGGCTGCTTGAGGGCAGCGCGTCGTGCAATAGGACCACCACGTCTGTCTGTCTGTCTGTCTGTCGGCTTTGCGTACCTGTGTGGGGAAGGCTCACAGCCTGCTCTCGGTGTCCTGAAAAGCCCGGGAAGGAAACGCTGGCTTTGGGCAGTGGTGGCTGTGCTGTCGAGCCGTGTGCTGGCCAGAGACGGCAGCGTGGCCCAGGCTGGTTCGTCGCGCACCAGGAGTGGCACCTGGCCGTTCAGTGGTGTAGCCGGCAGGAACAGGTCTGAAATGAAATGAAAATGCTCTTCTGGATCAGGAAATCGGGTACCATTCACAAACTCAGGTAGATGATGCTATGCTAGAAGAGACGGTACAATAGACACGGCTCCTCTTCTGCACCCGTGTGTGTGGACCCTTCTGGATGTTAGCGGGTAGATACTTGGCGATCATGTGTCATCTGTTGTGATGGCTTTGCCCCCTGGTTCTAGTGCCTTCACTGCATGTCACCACCATCGGTTAGTTATCTCTGAATAATCTCTTCATTGCTTCTTCAGCTGCTTGCTGCTCTTCAGTTGCTTCACGTCAAAATGTGCCGCCTATCTCGGGCGTCTCCCCCTGACCTGTTTGCTTGAGAAGAGCGGAGCTGGAAGGCTGGGGAAGGACACTGAAGTGGGATTTGCTATTTCAGCAGACAAGTATTGCCTTGCTACCCAGGATGTAGCATGGCTTGGCAAAAACAGGTTTGGGGGAACCACCATTGCTAGGAAAAAATTTGCATTTTTTTTTCCCTCGAGGGTATATCGATGATAGTATTTTACTACTATTTTCAAGGCATTTGACTCTTGAAATACATGTAAATGTAGGGTGAGTAATGATGATTCTAAAAAAGCCTTTCAAGAAGTTTTTGGAAATACAGCAAATTCTGGTTTGTCTCTGAGAAGAACTTCACTGCAGCTACACTGAGTGCAGATGAAAGTCCCTAGCTCTAAACAAGTCACGTCCTGGGCCAGCTTCCAGCTGCTTTGGCAAATCATATGTTATGGTAGAGTTTGATAGATTGCCGAGATGATTGTTCAGTTGAGTGCAAAGCAAGAGAGTGGGCTTGATGCCCCCCAGACACCCTGTCTGTGCTCTCCTCTCCAGTATTAACAATTATAGGGGTAGTCCTTTCTTCACGGAATTATTTAGCAGGAGAGAGGGAGAGAGAACTTCATCAAAGGCGGGGAAAGCACCAAAACTTCTCTTTCAGCTGGCTGATGAAACTTTAATAAGGGAATTGATGAAACTTTAATAAGGAAACCCTGCTTCAAGAGCGTTACTCATCTCTGCTGGCGGAAGACTGGCTATCCAAGCAACGAAGGCTTACGTTATGTTGCTGCTTTCCTGGGCTTTTTGGGGAAACTGCATCATCTTCTCCAAAATAAAAGAATTAAATGAGAAGTAAACAACCTTTCTGCTCCTGTACCTTGTAAGAAACCGGTAGAAAAGTAATTTTTCTAGACAATAGTTCTTGTAAGAGTTACAGAAGGTGTTTTGTGGATTTTTCCCAACTACCACCAGCTGGAATTAGGAATGAGTGCAGGCTCTTGGGGGCCAGGTGTTTAACCTATTGCTCTGTTCTAGTCCTCAGGTGAATAAACAGTAACCTTAATCAGTTGGATTGGTTGGCCACTGATTTTTTTTTTTTTTTTTAAATTTCCATTGTGACTCTGGCAGAATAATCTGTTTTTCATCTATCTGTGGTTGAATGATCAAAACTTTACTATTTGTGGGGTTTTTTTTTTGCCTGTGTGCCTGTTAATTAGTGCATATGCAGGTGTTGCAAGTGAATTCTTGGCATTGACAAATACAGTAGAAATAATAGAAGGTTTTTTTGTGATGCTTACTGAAAATATTTGACTTCTGTTTTGCTAATGCAGAGCTTATTTTGTTGGCAAATAATTGTTTATAAAGAGTTAGGAGCAAAGCTGCCAGAAGTTAGTATAATGGATAGCCTCAGGAGCCCCAATTAGCTGCAACCAAAGCAGGTTCCTTTCCAGAAAGCACTGACCCACTCTTTCCCCAGCGCCAACTGCGAGCAAAACAGCATTTGGCGTCTGAAAGTCAAAACTTTTTAGGTGGCTGAAGCCAGAGCAGGATGGAAAAGCCTGGATGAGGCGCCTGGGCTACGTAGCTGTGCAGGGGACAGTCGCCCTGGTACAAAAATCCACGGATGCCTCTCCTCACAGTCCGAATCTCCCCAAGGGAGAAACGCAGCATTCAGAGAGTCCCTGAAATGGAACTCAATAGCAACGAAGTTCCTATTAAGCAGGTATTCTTTATTGCAGCGCTGGGCAGCACTGGGGATTCTCCACCATAAGTGCTCCAATGAATTACTGAACTTTTAGAGAATATATACTATACAATCATGCATATTCATAGGATTTCCGAGAATTGCTATGCATAAACATGAGATTTCCAGGAACTTATTAACATATGTAAATATCTGATTCGCATGCGCAGTCATCTCTTGTGGTGGTCTTTGGGGGTCTTCAGATGAAGGCTTGTAGTCTTCCTCACTGTGTTCGCTGATTGACCTTTGCTTCTGCGCAAACTCAGTCCTAGGATCACGTAGACGTTGTCCTTCAAGACTATTGTTGCCATTCTTCTGTTTCTTCCTGTCTTCATGGTCCCGTGCATCTGTTCTCCCAAGGCCGAGTTGTCTGTAACGAAATCATCCCGGAGCCCCCCTTATCTTATAGCTGTTCTTCTGGCTACTCCCTAAATCACATCAGACTGCCCTCAAGTCTAACAAGGTATTCACAACAGCCTTAAATCACAACAGGGTGTCTTCTGATCTAATTGAGGGACTAAGGTACTTACAGCATCTTTCTTGCTCTTGTGGTTTTTAACCCTTTCAACCCGCCCGGGAATGCCGTTTTAACCGGGCTTGCTGGGCTGCCCGTGGCTTACCCCGGGCAGCCGTGGGGCAGAGGGGCTGCATGCCCACCCCAGCGCCCGGTGGCCGTGCTGCCTGTGGTCATGGCCCGTTCCCTGCTTTCCTTGCGGAGGTGCACGTAGAAAAAGAAATCCTGCAAACTCCCGGAACGGCTGAAGTGAGGAGTCTGATCAAATAGTGATTTTTTTTTTTTTTTTTGCAGAGATACAGTTGGCTCTTACTGCCTGAAGGATTTCCACACGAACCGAAAACATTTGCTAAATGACATAATAAGCTAATGATTGCTTAATTTTTGAATACATAGCTCAGTGTAGAGGGAGTAACAGCTGGTGTTTGTCAAATTAGGTTTTCTCCTTAAGATTTTTACTACTCATTTTCTTGTTTATTTAACATATTTAGCCAAGATTGAGCTCTGAAGGTCTTCTCCCAAGCTTGTTAGACTTCAAGGTAAATGTTTCATCGTCTAAAGTGCGTCTGAGCCTAGATTTGGTGGGCTGCTTCTGAGCTCCCGTGTGAAACCATTGGAAGTTTCCCGTGTGGGGTGTTTTCAAGATGAAGGATACGAGTGTGTAAAACTTGTAAACCTCGGGTATCGGCATGCGTGTTACAGGAGAGCAGGCAGGCAGACAACTGACATTGGGTAGTTAATAGAGCAAGTAACAAACACATTCAGATTTGAAATCGGACAGCTTCTATTTAGGAAAAGTCAGAATAAGGGTGGTCATGCATTGTTATGAAGCTGTAGGAGCTGAAGAAAATGCCGACCAATGTGTTCAAATATTTGACTTTTTTAGTGAGGTTTTTTCATTTAAATTTAACGGTTTATATATGACTCACTACTGTCTTGTGCCTCTAGGTTACAATGGTGTGTTCACATATATGGGGTTTTAATATCTAAAAATGCACCAACCACAAGCTAGGACTTTAAAAATAACAATTAGGAAAGGGGCTTTGAGAGTCCTTAGAAAATATATAATATATTCAAAATCGAGTGTCTCAATAAGAGGGACATGCAAACAGTGGGGGCCAGATGGGAAATGTTGCAGACGTTTGTTCCATCTTGCGTTGAAGTTCAGAATGCTGAAAACATACAATCTTAGGTAAATCCACTGGTTTCCAATTAAAGATAAAAATGTTGTATCTCACTCTTCCACAGGTGGTTGCCAGAATAGCCTTAAACCGGTCGGCGGTAATCAGACCCTGGCGCTGGCCTCCGCGGCCACCACCGCGATGGTGTCGGTGGAGCCTGAAGCCCCCCAGGGACCTTCGGTGCCCAGCGTCCAGCCCTGCCACGTGCTGACCTTCTCCCCTATCAAAATTCCAGTCTTGGCTTCGCCTTTTCCAGGTAAGGCCACTCCCGGTGGCACTAACGAGCGGCTTTTTATGTTTGCTTTGCAACAGAGAGGGGCTTCTGAGCATGAGTTTTGCTGTTGGTATGCCTTGGTAAATTAAATATTCAGGGGATATAGGTGGCGTTACTGTAATCCAGAAATAAAGTTATTTTTTCTGGTGCTGCTTAGAAGTGTTCTCCGAAATTGTGTGTTAAAAGTGAGTTCAAAACTCCGTCTGCGTTTGCAACGTTGATGTACGCTGTGACGTTTGCAGGCAGTAAATGACCTGAGCTGCACCCTCTGTCATCTTAGCGACTTCGGTGGAAAACGTGCTCGTAGCGGCACCGAGTCTTTGCAGCAGGTCCTCAGGTTGCAGTGTTGGCAGTTAAAAGGTATCTGCTGGCATACGGTAATATTTGATCAAGACCAAAGTAGATTGGGTGTTTATAGAATATGCTGGAAGAATGTAGCCATGGTTTTGTATTTTTTTCGGATAGGTTTAGATGCGGTCGCTTGCTGGAAAACCGCTCTTTTCTTAGCATGGCTGTGTGTGACAACTTTCCGAACATGGCAGCTGGGGACGCGCTATGGCATCCCTGGCACACCGTGGAAGCCTGACTGATGTAAAGTCTTTGGGATAATTTTTGAAACTGTTCTTTGAATGCTTAGGGCTATATTTTAGAAATGTTATGTACCAATTAAGTTAAAATTTAAATTAGGGTGCATTTTCCATCTTTTTGGTACTTGAAGTGTAACACAGCAAGACACGGTGAGATTGAATTTCACAGAAGGTATGCAGTTATGACTTTTGGTGTTCAGATGAAATCTTTTTATGAGAAATGTATCTCAGTAATTAGTGTTCCTGTTGAGCAGTCATTAGAATCACCCAGATAAATGCCTGCCAGGCGTATGGCGGTGGTTTTGTGTTTAGGGACTCTGAAGAGCAGGGTGACCCATAGGAATAAAGGTACGAGTCTTTCGGGCTTTGTCGGGAAAGGACGGTACTGAAATTAGAAGAGAAAGCAGAGTTAATCGCTGCCATGGGGCAGGGGGTGGTGGTGCTTCCCATGGAGTATCGTTTGACCCACAGAAACCATTTTACCGCTTTGTAAATGAGCATCTTAGAGCAGAATCCAAAGGGGAAAAAAATCATTCTGTATCTGTGCTGCAAGCCAGAATTATGTGCCAGATGTGTTCTTCCCTGAATTGAGATGCTCGGGCGATCTGGGAAGGAGCCGGCGCAGGACTTTTGATTTACAGCTGCGGAGGTGAGCTCTGCATGAAGTGTGTTAGACATGATCGAATATTACAATGCCGGCAAGCGCTGCCGCTTCGATAACTGGCTCAGCTCTGCAATGATAAACGTGTCAGGCCATGATAATTGTTGCTTTCCTCGCGAATGAGTGTATGATAGGCTATCGAATATCGCGCTTTGAGTGCCTGAGCAATCATCCTATTATCAGTCATTCACAGTAAACCGCACACTTCTGGGTGTTTTCTCCTACAGAATATATAGTAGCTGTTTAGAAAAGAAAGCTTGAAAATGCCCGGTCCATGTACAATAAACTTGAGATTCAGCTAACCGTTTTTCTCTATTAATCACCATCTCTGGAGGGAAGGCTAGTGCCTTTGCAAAGGCTTACATAAAACATTTTTATGAAATTCCTTTTTATTGTGCTGGCGGAGGAGAGGACTCGGAGGTGCTGGGTTTAGATTGTCTTTGTCAACACCAGCTCGATGAACGGCTTCCCCGGCTGGAGCTGGGCTGGCCGCGGTGGGACGGAGCCCCCGTCCGCCCCGGGGCAGGGACCGCTCTGCAGCTGGGCTGGCTGCGCCCGGGAAGGTGCAGCTGTGGCCACCTGGTGAAACAGGGCTGAGGGTTTCTGTGAGTGCTACCGAAGGAGCCAGGCGTTCGTTAGGCGTGCGTGGAACGGGGGGAGAAGCACCTGCAGAAGCCTGAAACCCAGCACTGAAACCCAGGCTGCCCCTGCTCCACGCTGCCGAAACGCGGCGGGCGAGGTGCTGCAGCCGGATTCAACCTGGCTTACGGGAAAAATGGTCAGCTGGCCAAAGGCGGCTCTCTGCCGTCAAAAATAACGGTCTCCGTCGCCATGTAAGTTAATGGCCGGGAAAGCATCGCGAAAGTGTAATCTAATGTACAGATAATCCCCAGTGTGGAGCATGCTTTATAACCCTGTCGGCCTCTCGGTTAAATACATCCGTGCGTTGGCGTTTATTAAAGATGACTTATGGTTTTCAGAGAGAAATACGTCTTGGAGATAGCATTATCTGTGGAGCCTGGGGGCAGCTGTGTTTTTCTTGATCCATGTGTGATTTATAAAGTAACGTGGTAATTAATGAACTTCCCATGTTCTCCTTGTCTAAAGTTTATGCAGGCAATGTTCACATAATAGGATTGAAGTTAGGGAGCAAAAGATTAAATTATTTCCAACTTAAATCTACATGTATATTGGTGCCTGTAAGACTGAAGATCGTATGCTTAGTTATACGCTGTTAATTGATTATACTGGAGATCGGTATTATAATACCACCTTGTGCAGTACTGTATTTCTAATCACAGCAGTTTGTTCAATCAATAATCTTATAATTGAATATTTACTTTTAAGGAGGCCTTTTAATATGATTAGTTTTGCAGCCTTACGGTTTGGCTGTGTTACCTTCTGCTGGCCTAATTAGTAAACTTAGTGAGTTTGTAAGAAATAGCAAGTTAGTGAATGAAGGCGGGCTGCTGGGGCGGTATGGGGAGGTATGGTAGCTGGCTGGGTGAGGGTCCAGGTGGTTTTCCAGCCTTGCAGAGGGAATTTCTTGGAGCTTCCTTGAAGCAAATTGCCAGGTCCCATGGATTAAGGAGAACTCAAAGTCTGCAGAACGCAGTGGTAATTTTTACAAGTTCATTTTAATACAATTTATTTTACATTTTGTAAAAGACAATCAGAAGCAGAGCTGTAATAGAGTACAGGATATTTGGGGAATATCGGCCTTTCCCTGTGCGGGGTGCTGTGAAGGATCCTGCTGGGTCTTTGGCCCTGGGGACGAGCAGACGAGGGTCCCTTGGCTCTGCAATGGGAGAAGCTTCTGTAATCATTTTTGCTGGTGGGTATTAGTTTGGCACCATGCCGATCTTAGAAACTTTTAACAATGAAATGAATTTATGGAAAAGAAGAAACATAAAATACCCTATATTTAAGGTTGGGGAAACTATTTGTCTCTACATGAAGCGGTCTGTGATCTTCTGGGGAGCTACGGTTGCGTGTTACAACATCATGCAAGATGAAAATACAGGCAAGGCTCTGACCACCAGTGAACAATAAAAAAAAACCCAAAACCAAAAACCCCAAAACCGCAGAGAGAGAGAACTTTTCCTCACCCCCAGAAGTTCATACTTGAGTGTTTGTGTAACCCCCTGGCTTTAGGTTGAGGGCTCAGCGCCTCTGTACTGAGGCTGGATGCCAGCTCTGAGCACAGCATCCCTGCCTGGACCAGATGTTATCAACATCAGCTGTCCTGCGGTCAGTGGGCTGGAAATATATCTGTTCTCCAGCCGTAAGAGGCTTCCTTTGGCCCGAGAGCCCTGTAGCCACAGTCCCTCCTAGTACAGGACATATAGCTGCACCAGGGTAAGTTTAGGTTAGATATCAGGAAAAACTTCTTCACTGAAGGAGTAGTCAGGCCCTGGCACAGGCTGCCCAGGGAAGTGGTTGAGTCCCCACCCCTGGAGGGATTTAAAAGCCGGGTAGATGTGGTGCTTGAGGACATGGTTTAGTGGCGGACTTGGCAGTGGTAGGTTAACGGTTGGACCTGATGATCCTAAGGGTCTTTTCCAACCTTAACAAGCCTATGATTCTATGAGTTTTCTGCTCTTAATGCTTCTGGACTTGACATTTAAAGTGTTAATATCCGTTAAAATCAGAAAACCAATTGAATTTCACTATGATGGGCTCATTTGAATAAATTGATATTAAAACCCCTTGTCTTGGTGCTACAGGGGTTGAAATGCAATACCAGTGTTGTTCTTGGTTTGGGTTTGTTTGCTGCTCATACCATTGACAGCAGTCATTTCTGACCTATAAAAGATGATTTCTGCCGTTGCCCTGATTCGGAGCGGCGTAAACGCGTTGTGCAGTTTGTGTAAGCGTTAAGTAGCTTTCTGGAAGTGAGGAGTTGGAGCGGTGTTGTAAGCAGAAGAGGAGGGAGCGGAGTGTTGGGTCTCTCCTTCCCTAGTCCTGCCGGCACGCTAAAAAATCTTGACTTTGGTGAAGGTGCATGGAGAATGTGTGCATTGGAGTTTGTTGTTGGGTGTGGGTTTGGTTTTTTTTTTAATTTGGTAATATTAGATAGAGCAAATCTGTTTTTCTTGGCCACCTGAAAGGCACATTATCCCTCCTTACCCTTCAAAAACCACGTCAGTGGTCAGGTTCCTCATGGACTGGGGTGTGAGAAGGCCAGCAAGCGCCTGGTGTCCCGACTCCTGCTCAGTAAAATCTGCTTTGCTGCTGACTTGAATGGCCGTAGGGTCACATCTGCAAATAGGGAGTGGGTGTTTGATAAGACTGAAAAATCTTGAAATCCTTGTATGTGGTGTTGCAGAAGGATAAAGCTAAATGCAGACCAAATGTCATGTGGAAAGCTAACGGTGCCTGGAAACAGTGAGGCTCCTGGATATTACAGAAAAAAAGTTGAAATAAAAATTAAAATGGAATGTAAAGTCAAAAGTCTACGTCTACCTATGGGAGCCGATGGTGCTGGCTCCTCTAGCTGTGTCCCAAGGAGATGTAACGGGAGGTCTCGGGGGTCTGGGCTTCTAACAACTGGAAGAAAGCGATCTCCTTCTGCTCTCTGCTTTTCTAGACTGGTTTGGTTTGGTTAGCCATTTCTCATTTGGTTTAAACAAAAAAGAGAGAGCGGCTTGATTAGTTTCTGGAGGAATGTGATACTTGAAATTTTTGCAGATGAAAACTGATTCCCCTTAGACTCGATTTCCAGATTTTCTCCTCTTCAGCTATTCCTGTCTCAAAACTGCTGATCTCAAACCACTCAAGACCAGTCCTGTGGTGATCAGTTTTGGTCGGTTGTGGGGTATTTGTACAATTGCCAGATACATTATTGTTTTCTGTCTGCCAGAATGTAGGATTCTGTCTTAATTCATTGTAGCATTTTCCCTGAAACTCTGAGCATGCTGCATTGATGCCATTTTTGTTTACAGAAGTCCCTTTTTTCCCTGATATTTTTTAAACAACACTAAACGTTTCAATTTTCCTCTGTTGACAGGGTCTTTGATGTGCTTGTTTTCTTTTATTGAGGTTTCATTGGGTTTAACACGGTGTCTAGTATCATTCCCTTACGGTGAGCTCCGCTTCTAGCACGCTGAAACGCGGGGCGGTGGTGGCAGCCCCTCGGAGAACTTGGCTAGAGCAGTTTTCCTAGTTTGAAGCTGGTAGGAAATAAGATCTATGCGGTGTCTTCCATACAGTATATAGAGCAATGCCAGATAAAACGCTGATTTAGCCATCTCCTAATGACAAATATCCTGAACGTTATGACTAGACTCCCTTCTGAAAGTGGTTAAAGCTGTTATTATTAGGGGCTCCTGCAATGATAAAATTAATTCTTTGGCACCACTTTCCCTTTCTTTTAAACACTTTTGAGCACCCAGCGGTCGGTTTTGAGGGAGGGCTGTGTTGTGGTCAGCCAGCGTTGGCTCTTGGAGAGAGGGGTGTTCAGGACGGTGGTGTGTAACCTCAGATGCTTCACGCTGCAATTATCATCCAGCAGCTTCTGGAGGAGAAGATGTAGTTCTTTTACCTTACGTTTTATCTCTGATGGCTTGAGACAAGCCTCAACCAGGCTGGAGATACAATATCAGTCCTGTTGGCTAAACAAATGTGAAAATGTTGGCAGCTGAGTCATTCCTAAGCTGTTCTGAAACATCCTGGTATATCTAATGTTGCCATGTGAACACTCGTTAATGGGCTTCAATCCTTAGTGTCTGGTGGAAGAAAATACCGAATTTTCAATACTAGCAAATACCCTTATCCCTGGGGGGGAAAAAAAAATCATCCTTAAGCAGAGGGAAGCCAGCTGGGTGAATCTGATGTTGGTACATGGCAGGCTTGATAGCTGGCACCATGACCTCGGGGTGCAGCTTTTCCTTTCTGAAAGTTTTAAATCATTATTTGCTAGTATTGAAACAACCTAACTTAAATAATTTAAAAACTTACAAAGTTTTGCATCCCAAAAGGTGTTGGACCTTTTCTAGCTCTTTTGTTAAATGATCCTTTTGCTCATCCTTTTTCTAGAGAACCTTGTGATTTAAGTTAAATTGTTTGAAAGCAATGCTGCTTTGAAAAAATCCATGTTTTTTTGAATACCTCTAGTCTCCATCAGTTGGGATTGAGAGAGGATATAAAAGCTCATAAGCAACAGCAGTAGGAAGAGATTGAAAGCGGAGTGGAGCCTGGAGGTCATTGGTGATGCAGGGATGGGCCTGGAGCATGGCCACGCGTGGAGCATGGTCACGGTCACGCGTGGAGCATCGCCTCCGTCCCTCCCCCAGCCTGGGGAAGCATCCCTTGCTGTTCAGTTCTCCCTCGAAATGGGTTTTGTTCCCAGGGGCTGGGGACAGCCTTGTCTTGGGGATCGTGCGTGGGAACGTTCACTAGAATAAAACTCGAGTACCTGGGGATGGAGGCGTTCAGAAGCACGGTGCAGTGAGAAGGGTCTCAGCACGATATTTCTGTGCTGTCTGCTGAGCACGAGGTCAACTGGTTTCACATCAGTGAGTTGAAATGGAGAAGGTTCCAGCCGTGCTATCGGAGCTCCATTTTGGGTTATTTGCTCCTTTTTTTTCCTCTTCCTTTTTCATCTACTGGTGGTTCTGCTCATACATGTACCAGGCAAAATGCTCCCTTAAACATTTAACGTCAGCCTTGCTGTTAACTTAGTTTTTGTGTCAGATTTAACATAAAGACTAAATAGGAGCTTGTGGAGAGGCAGCTACTCAGTGATCTGGGCTGCATCTTCATGCTTATTTGCTCTGCTGGTAAAGAGAGAACTTAATTTTCCAGCACTATCAAGCCGAGTCTTTGAAGAGAACTCTATCTTAAAAAAAACCCCAAAATGCAATAAACTTTGGGAATATAAACAGTTATGTGGAGTAATTGAGGTATGGGATCTCCAGTAGTCTCTAATACCACTTTTATGGCTACTGTATTAAGAATTGGGGTATTTATTTTCTTACCCTCACATATGATTTCTTAATTATTCGAGTGAAAAAGGTAAGATATGAGTCTGCGGTTATGGACTCTGTAAATTAGCAGTGAGTACAAATATTAAAAAAGGCACCATCTGCCATATGAACCATTTGCCACCTGTTCCCTTGCTTTCAGAATTATTTAATTGTTTAAATTTAATGTTTTAGCCTGCCACAGAACAGCTGGGAAGTGACTAAGTATTTTTCCTATCAGTACCTTAACGGCCAAGCAACATTATATGTTAGAAACAGCTCTTAGTGCCAGCGTTTTTCTACATGCTCTTTCATGTGTCTGTCAGCTTGCTTCATTAGCAAATTCTGCTGATAGAAAACACATTTTCATAACAACAATTACTCAATTATTTTTATGGTGGTTTTTGCTGTGGAAGTGAAGCTGTTTCTTCCAGACAGAAGCGATGGCTATTTCAGAGGGGTCGCAGCACTTAGTAAGGGTTCAGCGCACATCGGGGGAAAGGTAGCGTGACAGAGGGGTTACTCCTGCGAAACCCTTAAGCTCATCCTAACATTTATTATAGTTATATTATATATATATTATATAAAATATACTTCCTCCCCTCCCAAGTTTCTTACTGCTGTCGTAGGTGAGATTGAATGAGTGAGGCGAGATAAATTTGTCTGTAAGAAGTGTTTTTTTCTGGGAAAAGGAATTTAAGAAATTCAGGAGTAAGGTTAGACATCTCTAGCACCTTCCAGTCACCCGGAGGTTTGTTCTGCTCCTCTCCTCCTGGTACCCAGCTGCTGGGGTTGGGGTGGCCCAGCAAGCTGGAGGGCTGAGGAAATTTGTTCAACCTCTGCGGAAACTACAGAAAATCTTTCTTTTCTTAACAAGATGATTTAAAAAAATGTAATCTAGGGAGTGAATATTTGGAAAGCTTGTGCCGTTCTGGGCATTCGGATTGTTTCTCCCTGCTCTGCGGGTCTGGTTGCGCTCTGCAGGGCTGTGTTTCCCCAGGTACTCATTCCCATCATTAAGATGATTGACTCAGTGGTAATTTTCCTTGTGCATTTGTTATTTAAGATAGTTTAGCCATTGTGTATACCGGAATTCCTAAATCTTAGGTGAGCAAGAAATAATGATTTTGGAAAATCAGATGAGCAATTCCAAATATTCCAACCAGAAATGTGATGTTCATCTACTCGGGAAGCTTTTCTTTCCCCTTCCTGGGTGCCCTATGTGTCTCGCAGTAGAACAGGTTTGATTTGAATACTGAGTAGTTCTAACAAGCTTGTTGTAAATGATCTGCCCAGCTTTAATGCTGTGTAACGAAGCAAGCAAATGAATGTTTATAGTTATTAAAGTGATAACTTCCTACTCCAGTTAATATTCAGCATAAAATTACTTTTCTGTTTCCTATCTGTGTTGGCACATGCAAGGGAAGGCATGCACGTACAGAGGGCTTCTGAGCTAAAATAATGCCAGAGATCACATTTAAATGAGTACCAATTTTCTCCTCACGTTGGACAGTAAATCTCTGCCGGAGACTGCGAGTGCTCAGCTGCCCAATTAAGACTCTCTAAGAAACGGGATGATGGTTCCTAAGATGGTTCTTATTGTTCATGTGAAAAATCAGCTGTTTCTTTGGGTTACCAAGGCAAACCGATTGCATGAGAAGGAGAGGCAGAGTGATAGCAGGCAGAACTTTTTGATATTGCAAATTTTTTACACCATCCTCATTGAAAAATAAAGTCAATCATGGAGCATTTATTGATGCAAATGTGCGGATGGACTAAACTGGCTTTAAGGGTCATGATGCAGTTAGTCTCTACAAATAGACGGTGATTTCCAAGGCATTAAGATGATGTCTGTCTGAGCCTATCTTATGGATCTGTAGGAAGAGACATCGCTAATCCTCCTTTTCCTGGAATATCATTGACATGACTAACTAGAAGTAAAAGGAAGATCTTCTGGCGGGATAAAAATACACTTGCAGAGAGAATGCACTGCTGTGGTACTTCGTCTTATCTCTTGCAAGAAACCTGCGGCCGAGCCGGTATCAGTTACAAATGAGTCCTGCTTCATTTATGCCATTTTCCTGGGTAAACAGCTATTTTTCTCTAGTGTGAACCAGAAGAAACTGGTTCAGTGTCTCGAATGTAATATCAAGATATTGACAATAGCAAAAACTTAATTAAATATTTCGCAGAGTAGTTAGAAAAGACAAACAACCCAAATCCTTTCATTCATGCCCAGCTGTTTGCTCGGTAAATGTCACAAAAGTCAGACTTAATTTACTATATGTTTAACTGCTTGTTAAAACAAGTAGTAGGTTTCTTTTTCTTCGAAAAATGCCAGTGCACTACTGTAGAGAGAGCTTAAATCAGATTCCACATGTTAGTAATAGCATTTACACTGTTAAAATACCTGCGGGGCAGTTTTTCCCCATTCAAGAGACAAGCAAGTGGTGCAGACCTAGGCAGTTATTGCTGCTGATACTTGGAAGATTAATACTAATACAGCAGTTAGCGATTTTCCCTGCGGAAAGCAAAGGCACTTGGAGGAACTTTGTCTGAATTGGACACGTTTTGCTCCTTCCCCAGCAGGACGGGCTACAGGGCTGCCAGCCCCCCTTGCCGTGGCACACGGGGAGTCAGCTAAAAGCACGCTATATATCGCTTTTCTTCCTCTTTTATGCTTTGCGATTATTTGGCCAGCCTGATGATAGTTTAATCTCAGGAGTTTGGAAATCCTGCCTTGGTGCAATGTGGATGCCCTAGCTCTCTCTTGATCTCACGCCTAAGACGAGGGGCTGTAACGGGGGCAGGACTGGTGGGATCTCTGCAGGTCCTACTCGCTGCTTTACGGGCTACGTTCTTCCCACCCATGGCAAACGGGATCCATGGGAAAGGTCTCCTTTTCCATACAGCTCCTGAGATGCTGACCTGCCCACCAGTGCTCCTGACGCATGGTCCCGAGGCTGGGGGCAAGTTTGTGTGTTGGTGTGTGTTTTTCACATCCTTGCTCAAACGTTTCGTTTCAAATCAGTTCAGCTCCTCCTCGTTAGCTACAAGAGACACCATTTCCCCCCTGGAAGACTTTCCAATAAGGGATTCTCCTGCTTCATGTTTTTTCTGTTGCAGACTCAAATTTAGTTGAGATTTCTGTAGCTTAAAGGAGAGTCTTAGCTAAACTTGATATATTGTAAGTGGAGCAGAAGTCTTAGGAAAAAAAAACAAATTGACTGAAACGAAGAAATAGGTCTTGCAAGGATAACGTAATAGTTTCAAGAAGAGAGTCGTTAGATTGCCTCCCTTGCAGAAGACGAACGGACGAGAATTACTGTTTGCGATCGCGAGGTTTAAATCGGAGCTGAAGGAACACATTGTTTTGGTGGCTGCTGTTGTTGTTTCCTTAAATTTATTTATGCAATTAAACCATTAGGAACTTTGCATGCATTGCCAAGGCTTAATACAGTTACGATGTAATGTTGCTGCAATGCAAAATAATTCAAGGTACGATGAAGCAAAACCGTCTTTTCTCAACTGCTTATTGGTACCCACCAGAAAAAATTGCGGAGATTTTGAGAGCAGTACAAAGGAGCAAATTTTGCTAAGGTCCACGTAGAAGATGGAAAGATGCAACAGGACTGATGCTACTTTGTGTCTTGCGCTAGAGAAAATTTTAAGTATGCTATGAGTGAGAAGAGAAATGCATTCTTTTTTAAAAATTATTTTTCATAATATGTTCAGCCAACTTTATTCTATTTTTCAGATTTTTCTTTGGGGGGGGCTTATTTTGATATTGTAAAATGAAGCTGTAGTGTGGGTTTCAACCAACACGTTGTCAATGTTTGACTGAATTTGCGGTACTGAGTCAGCTCTGTATGTCGTGTAAACTTGGTGCAAAAGCAGCGTCTGATGGAGGAAGAAATTCTGCGGTCTCAGTGGATTGATCTCTTGTAGAATTTGCATCCGCAGAATCTTCTACCTTCTGGTAGAAAATGGTCAGAATGGTGTGTTAGATAAGGAAATAATGTCACAGCATTCCTTGAAATAGAATGGGTTCTCGAAAGGCTAATAGTTTGTTAATTTTCTCCTGAACAGTTTGCCTGATGCAACTGTGAACTGAGTAAACTCCGTGCCACAAAAGCGTTCCTCAGATAATTTAAGAATGCTATTACATTTGATCTTGGAAATCAAAAATAATATAGAAAAACCTGTCTGGAAGCTTTATTTTAAAGAAACCTAAATGTAAATGTGAATTTCAGGGAAGCATAACAGTGACGTGCTGTTGCCCATGAGCAGCTCGGAGCAGATGGGGGGGTCTGCAAGGCTGGGGGCTCAGGGTGGTTCCCTGGCAAGGACCTGCTGGCCTTCTGCTGGTGGCTTTGGTCCTCCAGCCCCAGGGACATGTGGGTGGCTGGCATGCCCCGAGGGAGGACACAGGGGATGGGAGCGTTTGTATTATTATTATTATTATTATTTATTGTCTTCATTTATCAAGTAAAACAGCTATGCCTGTTCAACCTCTTAGATGGTGGGAAACAAATTTATAGCAATTTTCATGGTATTTTTAACCAGTTACGGTTAGGAGTCAGTGGACGTTTTCTGGTTGACTTCATGTGTTTCTCAATCAGGCCCCGCTATATAAGTGTAAATAAATTTAACGAAGTAAAATGAATCTTGGTTCGCTGGCCAGAATATAAATAAGGAAAATTAATTAAATTCTACAATTTTAAGTGTGCCGTAGTTGCTTCCCTGGGGTAGCTAAATAGAATTTCATTGATTTTATTGCAAATTTAGTTCTGTTTACTGCATGCAAAGCGCGATGATGATGTTTCTGCAAAGGAGGCGGGAGGTCTGGCAGCCCCCAGGGAAGGGCTGGTGCTGGCGCACCGTGTTGACCCTCACCTTGTGCAGTAGGCAAACACGGGGGCTCTGGATGAAGGGCTTTCTCTGAACCCCAAACCCCGGCACCAGTGCGGAGGAGGCTCTGCCTGGTGCTGTGCCTGAAGCTCCTCTGGACGCTGGCCCTGCAGCAGTGATGGGTGGTCCTGTGCAAGGCAGTGGTGGTCCTGTGCAAGGCAGTGCAAGGTCCTGCACATGGGTCGGGGCAATCCCAAGCACAAAGACAGGCTGGGTGGAGAATGGATTGAGAGCAGCCCTGAGGAGAAGGACTTGGGGGTGTTGGTTGAGGAGAAGCTCAACATGACCCGGCAATTTGTGCTTGCAGCCCAGAAAGCCAACCGTACCCTGGGCTGCTTCAAAAGAAGTGTGATCAGCAGGTCGAGGGAGGGGATTCTCCACCTCTGCTCCGCTCTTGTGAGACCCCATCTGGAGCCCTGCGTCCAGCTCTGCGGCCCCCAACATTTCAGGCCCTGGCACAGGCTGCCCAGGGAAGTGGTTGAGTCCCCATCCCTGGAGGTATTTAAAAGATGGGTAGATGTGGTGCTTGAGGACATGGTTTAGTGGCGGACTTGGCGGCGGTAGGTTAACAGTTGGACCTGATGATCGTAAGGGTCTTTTCCAACCTGAACAATTCTATGATTCTATGATAAGAAGGAGTGAGTCCAGAGGAGGGCCATGAAGATGAGCAGAGGGCTGGAGCACCTCTTCTGTGAAAATAGGCTGAGAAAGTTGGGGTTGTTCAACCTGGAGAAGAGAAGGCTCCAGGGACACCTTAGAGCAGCCTTCCAGTACCTGAAGGGGGCCCACAAGAAAGCTGGAGAGGGACTTTACAAGGGCATGTAGTGATAGGGGTAATGGCTTTAAGCTGAAAGAGGGTAGATTTAGATTCGATATAAAGAAGAAATTCTTCCTTATGAGGGTGGTGAGGCGCTGGCACAGGTTGCCCAGAGAAGCTGTGGATGCCCCATCCTTGGAAGTGTTCAAGGCCAGGTTGGATGGGGCTCTGAGCAACCTGGTCTGGTGGTGGGTGTCCCTGCCCATGGCAGGGGGGTTGGAACCAGGTGATCTTTAAGGTCCCTCCAACCCCAACCTATATTTCTATGTAAGGTGAAGGCAGATGATGTCATACCACGAAAATCTGGAGTGAGATACAGGGCTGAGAACTGTTCAGCTAAAGGTTATCGAAGGAGGTGTGCTGTTTGGCTTGAGGAGCTGGCAGCCAATAGCCCAAAGCAGAGAGCCCATCTGTCTTGGGTTTAGTTTGGAGAATGGATAGAGCTGCAGAGAAAAGTCTGACCAGACCCCCACGGTTCCAGGAAAGAAAAACCCTCCTGCCAGCCCTGCGTTGTGTCGGCTTCCCACCGTGATTTCAAGAACCAGTTATTTTTTTAAATCTCGGCTCAGATACCATCATAAAAATTGTGCAAGAATTGAAAAAAAGAGAGAATCACATTGCTGTTTCAAAATTCCAAACCTAATTTATAACTCAAATCCTCCTAGAAATAAGTATTTGAAGATTTTACTCCAAAGTACAAAGGATTAGTTCATGCAGAAATAATTGCTCTGATACGACGGAGAGAAAGTGGAAGTTGCGAAGGTTTGATACTGCATAATTTAGTGTATTCTCTCAGAATTACATCCTATTAAACGAAGAGATTGAAATTTTATGCTGGAGTTAGTTTTCATAAGGCTGAAATAAATCATAAAAGTTTTGCAAATGGGACTATATTAAGGAGCAGCGAGAAGCGTTATGGGAGATGAAAGGTGTGGGGTGATCATCGTCGTCCCCTTCCCGTCCCCGGCGTGGGCAGGTGCTTCCCAGCCCCTGGCTCCCGCGGGTGCAGGATGGGTGCAGGATGGGTGCAGGATGGGTGCAGGATGGGTGCAGGATGGGTGCAGGATGGGTGCAGGATGGGTGCAGGATGGGTGCAGGATGGGCACGCCGCAGCCCTCCTCCGTGTTTGCTGGTGCCTCGCAGTGCACCCTCCGCTTGGGGAGCCGCCGCCTCGGAGACTCGGTTACCTGTGAAATGTGCTGAGCTGCACTTGGGTTTGGGGACTTATGTCCTTATTTTCCGATTTTAATGATGGATTGTGTGAATAATTCAAAAGCAGCCTCTCATCCCATACTGGCTGTCACGTTCCTGGGTTCGGGAGGTCCCCCTGCGCAGGGAGGTCACCCCGGTTAGGTGCTACTGCACTGAGAAACTTGCTGAAAATCTAATATGAACTTTTCTTGCCGTTTGAGGGGACTGCGTTACGCTCTGTAACGCAACAGGAGCCAGCGGTGCCGAAAGTGATCTCGGTGGAGTTTTAGATGTGCGTCTCTAGAAACACATACGAACCACAGCTCGAAAAACACAGCGGCACAAATGCCGCTCCGCTGAGCCATCAGTTACATCTCATTTGTGTTTTACTGAAGAGTAAAATAGTCATGCCGCACTGTGCCCTTTGTAAAAGGGAATGAAGAAGAAGTAATCTTTAAAATGAGAATCCAGAAAAATTTCAATTATTGGTTCTTTAATACCAATATTAATAATTGCATTATTTTAAATATAAATCAATAATTCAAATGTTGTGAACTGCCGGTTTAGTTCTGGATCTGTAAGATGCATTGGTGGAATAAAGAAGAGTTTTTAGTGTGCTGCCTTTTTGCAGGTGGTCCTTGTGCGGGGGCCCGGTACAGAGGACACGGTGCCGTCCTCTCTCCCGCCCAGCCCAGGCAGGAGAGGCTTTCTAGCAGGAAGGATGGCGACAGCGAGCGATGCCCCTGTGCCACGGCAGCACTGGGTCTTTGCGTCCCAGCAATCCCTATCAGTTCCTCTGGCATCGTGCAGCGGAGATCGGGGATCTTTTCCCGGTACCCATCAGCTGGGGGAGCGTGGGGCGATACCCCGGATCCGTCGCCTGCTCTCCCGGGAAGGAGGGCTGTGAGCAGGAGGCAGCGCACCGCAGGCAGCTGCCTGCCCATCCCTCGGGAGCAGCGTTGCTTGGGAGGGATTCCCGGCTGCGGAGGTGACCAGGCAGTGGCCGTCCATCCATCTTCATGGCTGTAAAGCTTGGGCTGGAGATAGACCGTGGGCCCCGAGCCCGCAGCAGCCGCAGTCCCCAGCGCTGCCAGCTGCCGATGCCTGCTCATATGTTCAGTAAGTCACTTCAGGAGTGACAGTGGTGTCATTGTTTGTTGGATGGCATTGACTCTACTAGCTATGAAAATGAAGCACAGAAGAGAAATATATATTTTATTTTAAAATAACAGGGTAAACAATTCTTTTTTTTTTTTTTAAGTGAGCAGTAGAGCTCGGTTTCACTTCACACATTGCTTGTTTTGATGGTAGATCTAGAGGGTGATTTAATTCCATGGGCTTTGTAAATCACACAAACTAAGCATCTGGATTTCATTCGCTTTTAGCAAACGGGCAGTCTGACTTTCTGTGCAGTATTGCACAAATCCAGCTCCGCTTTCGTTGTGCCTGGCAGGTGCACTCTGTTTACTGTAGGCAAAGGTGATTTTGCTGGGGGAATGGTAGTGTTTGAAATGTTTTTCTGAATTAGCATATTGTTTGCTTTCCAGAGGATCATATTCACTGGGCTGCTTGGGTTTAGAAGGCTGTAGTTGCTTTGGAAAGGATAAAGATAACTGTCCTTTCGCTGTTTGCTGTAGGAGGACTCGGTACGGTTGTGTACGTTTTCTCTGTAAGCATATGCTACTGGCCACGTGCCACTGAGGTGTGGGACAGGAATTAATTTAATTATTAAGTGGTGGTGAGCTCATGCCGCTCGTGGAAATGCGAATGAACATCGGTCCTACCGCCCGGTGAGGCGGTGAAGTTTGCTTAATCCTGCTTGGTCCCCACCTGCAGATCGCAGGTGCTGAGATGTCCGGGCTCTTCCTCCTGGCTTCTGGTGGCCTCGCGGGTCCGACGAGGCACGCGGTGGGCTCTGTCCTGCTGAGGAGGTTTTGTCCCTGGTGGGTAGAGCGTTTCCCTTTTTATTATTTTTCCCCCTTCCCTTCTGTCTTTTCTTGTGCCTTTTCCCTCTCCTGCCTCGCAGCCCAGGTCAGCTAGAAAGCTTTCAGTATTTTTTGTTTTCGTACTGAATCACACCGTCTCAAACATCGCCATCATCATCATCTGATAATGGGAGCCAGCTCTTAGGCGCCTCATTTTTTGGGACGCTCCTGGCAAGATTTCTTTTTGGTTCGTCATACCACCTTGATACTTTTTTCTCAGTGTAGCATTTTGAAAATCAGGAGAATATTCAACCAGAAAGGTATTAATGTAAGAAGAACAGCAGATGTGAGACACAGCCTCTGGGATGGGAAATGGCATGAGTTTATCCCGGGAACTGCATGACACGGTGCGTTCCAGCTCTGCCGCTGAAGTAGTGATGTTTCCCATGATGTTAAAATAATTCAGTAACTCAGAAACTTGTCATAATTTAGAATAACTTGGAGAAGTATTCCTTATGGAATTGTTTTTTTTATGGTTTCCAGTATATTTTTTTGGTGGCTGCTGGTATCCCATCCCCCTTCCCACAAAACAGGCTAGAGGACAAGCAGTCCCTGCGGGCACTCTGGTTTTCCCTGGGCACCCGGTGTCGGGAAGGGTCTCACGGGTCAGCTTAAACAATATTGGTGCAGGGAAAAAAAGAGAAAAAGTGAGTAAAGGTAATTCTTTTTCTGTACTGTGCGTCATTGTATTGCTCGTGTGTGTGTACGCATACCTATATAAATGCACACAGCTGGGCCGGGTGATGGCGGTGCTGCTGGGGACGGTGCCTGGCAGCTCGCTCTGGCACCGGCACCGGCCCTGGCTCTTCCCGGCCGGCGACGGTGGCTGGGAGCAAGACTTGCACGGAGCAAGGCAGGGAGCGAAAACTTGGGCCTAATTTTCTTTGTTGACTAGAATTGAGACAAATATTTGTTTTTCTTTTTAACAGTTAATCTATGAGCAGTGGTGTTTTCACGTTAATTGTCATGAACAGGCTCATGGGAGGAATTTCGCTGGGCTCTCTCCTTCTGACCATCGGTATTGCAGAGGCTCAATCCAGCCTGAAAACGGTGGTGCTGAAATTTAGAGGCTTGAGGGGTGCTTTTGGAGAAGTCCGTTCAGGTTACTGGTGTAAAATACATGAGATTTCTCTCACCTGACACTTGGGCCTTTTTTTTTTCTTTTTTTTTTTTCCTTTTTTGTTTTCTGTGGAATTGCCTCCCTCTCTTACCAAAGTAGGCAGAATTAGGTGGAAAAGTATACTCGCTTCTAATGCTACTGCTTCTGGGCCCCTCACTCCAAGAAGGACATCGAGGTGCTGGAGCGTGGCCAGAGAAGGGCAACGAGGTTGGTGAAGGGTCTAGAGCACAAGTCTTACGAGGAGCGGCTGAGGGAGCTGGGGTGTTTAGTTTGCAGAAGAGGAGGCTGAGGGGAGACCTTATTGCTCTCTACAGCTACCTGAAAGGAGGCTGTAGTGAGGTGGGGGTCGGTCTCTTCACCCCAGTAACAAGCGATGGGACGAGAGGAAATGGCCTCAAGCTGCGCCAGGGTAAGTTTAGGTTGGATATTAGGAAAAACTTCTTCGCTGAAAGAGTGGTCAGGCCCTGGCACAGGCTGCCCAGGGAAGTGGTTGAGTCCCCATCCCTGGAGGTATTTAAAAGACGGGGAGATGTGGTGCTTGAGGACATGGTTTAGTGGCAGACTTGGCGGTGGTAGGTTAACGGTTGGACCTGATGATCGTAAGGGTCTTTTCCAACCTTAACAATTCTACGATTCTGTGATTCTATGATAATACGCCTTTGGTTTAATATGGAAAAATGACCAAGCCGGTGCCAGGGTAGTGGCGGTGGGGGTTTGCAGGGGCTTGCCGGGCGGACAGCCTCCTCTGGGGAACGGGGAGAGCCGGAGCTCCCACCCCGTGTCTCCTGCGGTCCGTGATTGCTGGGGGGGTTCTGGGAGTTAATTAATGAGAGCAAACGCAGGGAATCTCATTTCACACTTGATGTATGCAGCTGTTAGGAAGCTCGCTGTAAATGGTGCTGGAGATCTGTGTTACTAAATATATCCAGATCTTTCCCGGGGTTGACATCTTAGGGGCGTCTCTTGGTTCCCTTCTGTGGCTGCCCGACCCATAAAACTGCAGGAAAACCTGAAATATTAGAGATGGGGAATTCCACCTTCATGACTTCAGGTAGGGAATCAGTGTTTGATGGCTCAGAAGCTGGGTATCTTCTGGGTTGTCCTGTTCATCTTCAAAAATAAAAAGGGTGAGAAAAGAATTCTGGACAGGGTTTGTATTTTCAGTCTTCTAAAGTTGCGGAATCTGAGCCCAAGCAAAGTGTTTCGAGCATTGGGGTAACAGAAGTCCCGACAGCTGAGCAGTTACACGGGGACGCTGGCTGAGACTGGGGATTTGCATCATTTGCTTTTCTAACTGTGCAGCTTAAAGTGGTGTTTAATAGTCTTGTTATTTCTGTTATTAAATATGTCATTTTTAATACCATTATGATGATTCTTGCTTTTACGGCTATTGTGATGAGAAATCTCATTAAAAGTTGTGAAATGGTTTGTGTTAACTTTTGCTGGTCACGGAGCTCTCGTTTAAATTGGGACTTCTTTTTCCATGAAAGGCCAGCGGCAGGAGATGGCTGACGTTGCGCTCAGAGGGGATTCACTCCTGCTGAGGTACGGAGGGGTGCAGGGGATTCACTCCTGCTGAGGTACGGAGGGGTGCAGGGGATTCACTCCTGCTGAGGTACGGAGGGGTGCAGGCAGCGCCGGGGAGGGCTGGAGCGCCGCCGGGCTGGGCGAGGGTGGGCGGACTTGAGGAACCGTTTCTCTCCAACAGGCAAGAGATGAGGAAGCTAAAAACCCATCTAAAAATAATTCCTCTGAGAAATCTTTTAAATCGAGAAGCTTCAGCTTCCCCCAAAGTGGCAACAAGACTTTGGAAAAGCAATCAGAGTTGTAACTCCTGCAATTAATGCTTGTTGAACGGCAAAACCGCAGCGGAGAAGGGAGCGGGGAGGTTGGTGCGAGGTCTGTCTTTCGGGGGATGTTTCGTGCATGTTGAACCAGCTGGTGGGCGCCGCGGGAGCGGGGCCGCGGGAGCATCCTCGCTGCCCGGCGGCGGTGGAGGGGGCAGCCGGTCCTTGTATCATCGCTTCCCCCCGCCCGCAGGTCAGGGAGGGTTTCTTCGGTTGTTTTATAACCCGTGGTATTTACAAGCATCAATAATACAGTATACATTTTTTTAAAAACTGCTAACCGTGGCACTTCAGCTGTTAGCTTTTAAGCTGTTTTGACTCGTTTTGACTTCACTTTGGTTTTGAAGCCATTTTGACTTCGCTTGTTTCTCTGCTCATCTGTTGGAAATTGCAAAAAACCCAGGGTGTTAAAGGAAGAGAAAGTGGATAGAAAACTCTTACCCCAACTCGGCTCGTTGGCAGAAGATGCTCATTGACACTTAGTACTTATTCTGCAGATTTACAGAAATACTTGCTGACTTTCTATCTGCACATCTTCAGTTCCCACTCCAGTGAGCAATTTACTTCATCATTTACTTGTCCCTAAAGTGGTTATGTCAATGCATACTGAAATGAAAGCTTAAAATTATCCTGCAGAAACAAAAGTGCAGCTACTGCTTGTGCTGCGGAGGGTGCAGGACTCGGGCGCGCTCGGCTCCGTGCCAGCAGGGGCTTTGCATTTGCTGTTGGAGGCATGGGATGACTTTAGCGTTTCCCACCTTCAGTGGAGAGCAAGGGCAAAGCCGCCGAGTTTTTGCAGTAGGAACAAATACGGAGTGAGGCTATTGGAGCTTGGGTAAAGGGAAAAAAGGAAATTTTGAGAAAGCCCGTAGGACTTTCGCTGTAGTGTATTGGATGTAAGGGGGGAGGAGGACGGCTGGTAGTGGCTCACGTGCACAGAGGCAGGGGGTGGTGGGACAGGACCAGACTGCAGCAGGCAGTGGGGGAGGACAGAAGGAAACCATTTCACATGAGGAAAATATTTGAGGAGCAACGTCATGGGGAGCTGTGAGGGAAAGGGCTGAAACCCACCTTTCTTCCAGCCTACAAACAAGAATGAGCTGTGGGTTCCTCTCTTGACCCGAAGATGTCCAAATTTACTTTCAGAGTTTTGCAGAAGTGTCTGGTGCTCTGTTTAATTATTTTAACGTTCTGGGCAGGGCCAGCTGCCCCTGGCACTCCCAGATGTTCCTGATGCCTTCTGCTGATGGTTTGCCATCTTCGCTTCTAGACAGTTTTCTCCAGCTGTCTAGTTAGTGCATGCGCTTGCATTTTCCCAAGGGCATGGCATAGCCAGCTTTTGCTTTTCAGCGGTCCTATGCCTCATGAAGTTATATCCTCACCTTGTTTTCTAGAGCAGCTTTTCTGCCAGGCTGCTCTGCCACCATCTCTGTCTGTCTGGTCGCTTCTGCCACCCAGACCTGTCCTACTGAGGAGAATTTGGTGTCATTCATCAGATCACGGCTTCTGTTTGCCAAAATAATTTTGAGAAGAAGAAACAAAATAGGTCTCAGTTTTCCCTTTGGTATTGGTCTTTACCCAGCTTCTGTTTTCTACTAGGGGCAAGGTAATGGAAATTAAAACCTGGCTGGGGGTAAGGGTGCCCTGGGCACCCAGCTCTGCTGCTTGGTGGGCTGCTTAGGTGGCTGTGGAATTTTTGAACCTTTTATACCCCCAGGCTTTCTGGCAAATTCATTTTAGTTGCATAAATTGACTTAAAGGAGTAGTTGGAAAGTTCAGAAAAGTTCCTGCTTCAGCTTTCCTGAAAAGCCAGATTCTGCCTTGAGATGTCCGGTTACTGCTCTGGGATTTCTGTGGGAGTTTTGGCATTTGACTGAACGAGCGTCGCTTGGGTTTGTGGTTGCTGCTGCGGCATTAGTTAGGTGTGAAGGCCAAGGGTGAAGATGCAGCGATGAGCCCTGGCCAGGAGTTTGGAGTCGGCGGTGAGTGCGTGGCTCACACGTGGTCATGGACCAATGCACCTACTCAAGCACGTGTAGTCCCTGCTCTTTTTCAGGATTTTAAAGTCAACATCAGGTGTATTTGCACTGCTAGTGGTTCCCTGCCCTGGCCTCATCTGAGCTGGAGATTTTTTTTGGTGCTCTAAGTACAGTTCAGTGCAGTTTGGGGTGATGCCGAGAGCGCTTGGCGTCTGTTGAGGAGAAGCCAAGGAGTTGCCCATGGAGCCGGTGCAGCGTCGAGCGGCCGCAAATGGAGCCCAGGGAAACGGTTGTTTCAGAGCTGAGGCCTGACCAGTGCCCGAGGGGTCCAGCAAAACCCCTCTGGTGGGCAGCCCTTGTGCTGGGAGGAGCTGGGGGCTGCCCTGCCGCGGTGCTCCCTGCCCGGGCTGGGCAGCGTCTCCGCCTCGCACCTCCCTCCCTCTTGTCTTGCTGTCGGGGACCTGTGTGCCCGGTTTCTTTTTATTAAAAGTGGCAAATTTTATCTCTGGTTAAGCAGCTGTTTATGTCCCACTTAGTTTGGGGTTGCATTTCCTGGAGGCTCCGTCAGTAATGGTTTTGTAGGGTTTATGGTGAAAGAATTATTTTTCCTTTTTTTTTTTTTTTTTAAGGAAAGTCATGGCAGCACATTACAGAATTGCCTGTGCATGTGTCAGATGAGTGCCCAGTTACCTTAAACGCTGTCGCTGTCTGTCTGTCCGCACATTGTATGGTTATCCTGTCAGGCTCAGGGGTGACAGGGGATCCAAGCTGGAGAGCACCAACAATTTGCTAAATATGTCTCATCACAAAAGTAAAGTGGCTGATTTTGCTCTCCTTCCCTCAAATTATTATTTTTGTGTGTGTGTCTGCAATATATACTTGATATCAATACAGATCATTTTGAAGGAAAAAATTCCTGGTGTAAGCTTTAGTAGAAGCGAAGTAATTTAAAACCATGCCAGTCTAGCACAGATTGTAATCTAATATTTGTAGCCATGTTGTCGTTATGATTTGTATCTTGTAAGTATCCGCCTGCATGAAACGAGATGAAATCATATTTTCTCTTCGTTCTTAATCAATTGTCCTGTTAAAATCATAGTGAATGAAAATTATACATTGCAGAGCAGTATCATAATTTGCAATCATGTAGGGCTGTCTGACCATTTTTCTGGTCTGTGTATGGATATGAAGACAGTCATCCCCGTCCTTCCTTTGTAAAGGACAAGGGATGTGGGATGTAGTGAAGGACGCATGGGCACGGCGCGGTGCCGCGGTGGGTCTGGGGGACAGCACGGCACGTCTCCAGCCGCCCGCGCCGGGTGAGCAGGGACCCAGCACACGCCAGAGCCAAGATACGTCTTTGAGACAGACCTTGAGCTTTCTGCTACTCAAAAAATGGTTCCAGCAGCTGTTGGTGGAATAACAGTTTGTACAACGCTGCCAGTGTTGGAGTACAACCTGCTGTTGGAGTACAGGAAGAAATGCAGTGCAAGGATGTTGGAATGGGAACCCAAACTGAGACTCTTGAACTTAGAATCATAGAATCGTTAAGGTTGGAAAAGACCCTTAAGATTGTTGAGTCCAACCGTTAACCCAGCACTGCCAAGGCCACCACTAAACCATGTCCCTAAGCACCACATCTCCCCATCTTTTAAATCCCCCCAGGGATGGGGACTCAGCCCCTGCCCTGGGCAGCCTGTGCCAGGGCCTGACTAGTCTCCTGAACCCCAATGTGGCTTCTGCAGAACTAGCAAACATTTTAAAAAGAGGAGAGGTGTAGGAGGAATAAACGGTACCAAACCCATCTGCGCATCGGTGTGTGGGGCTTAAGAGCATCCCGAGGTGGAAGACTTTGTCTGGGAGCCTCCTGCACGGGAAGGGCCGTTGGTCCGTCCGCCTCCGCGGGCTGGGCTGGGTTGGTCCATGCTGGCGTCTTGCCCTCAAGCGAGTCATCCAGAAATGCCATGCAAATTCTGGCTTCGGAAGGATGACACCGAGCTTGCCGTTCCTAAGCAGCAGTTTTGTTTTTCCAAAAGCTCTTCAGCTAGTTTAAGACCCAAGTTTAAAACAAGACAGTAATGAAGATGCAGGAGGAGAGTGCTATATGATCTTGATGGGGCTCTATAGAAGTAATTGCCATATTATCAGGATTTGGCTCTGCTCCAAAAGATATCACACTTAATTATCTGAAACTAATAGTGACACACAGCTTGCCAATTATTTGACATGATAATTTATTTTTGATTTTATCTTTAAGGGAACGAGGGATCATCGTACATAAAAATACAAAACCCCATAAACTCACAAATGTTTTTTTTAAGATGTTTTCAGTTTCTCTTAGCACCTCATCATATTGTTTTTCTATGAAATTTCGTGTATTTCTTTCTTGAAGAAAACAAACACTGATTCAGCTTAGGTGTAACCCAGTGCTTCCTGGACAATGAAAATATGGCTAGAACAGATTAAAATGCTCCCAGGATTTTCCTTCAGACAACTACAACAGGAGAAGCACTGAGTTGCTTCCCAAGTTACTAGTGAGCATGTCACACCGACTTGCACGGTTTAGCCTGCTGCAGATGAACGGCCCCCGTTGGCAGCGAGGTCTGATCCTGCCAGCCTTGCTCAGACGGGTTTTATTCCCCATAACCCCAGTGCCCGGGCCAGGCTCTCCATATAGAGGAATGGTTTCCTTTCTTCAGCTTGAAGGTGGAGAAAAAGCTTGACTTCAGGGTGGGATTTACAAGCCGTAGAGAGGCTGGAGGAGCAAGGGGGTAGGCGATGGAGGTGGCGGCAGCGGTGAGCCGCTGGCCAGCGCGGCCAGAGAAGGGAGTTCAGGCTGCAGAGCAGCCCTGGTGCACGCCTGCACTTTCTGGCTGCCGGAGATTTAAATAACAGGCTGTCTCGTGATTCAGCCGTAATAGCACGCACTGTTCCTCAACTTCGCTATTTGTATTTGCGGGCAGTGTCAATCGTACAAGCACAACGTACAATTCTGCACCCAAAAAATTGAATTTCAATTCTGTTCGTTTCTGATGCGTGGAGCACTGCTGAATGTACAGTCCTGCTTTTGCCGTGAAGATGCGTTTGCGTTTCGTTTCTCCCTTTGGTTTTGGAAAAAAAAAAAACAAAAAAAAAAAAACAAAAAACCAAACCCACCACCACCAACAAAAAAAAAACAAACCAGAAAACCAGTGTAGCCCACTTTTGGCCTTAAAGTTATGGAGTTGGTGGCAATTAAATATTGAAGTTCCCAAATCCGTCTGTAAATCCGAGCTGGCTGGGTTGTGCACTGATGGCACTGTTACCGGAGCAGAGTTACTGAACCTGTGCACCTCAGGGGACCAGGCTGGCCTTCGCGGTGGGGGGTTCCCAGAGAGGGGACACCGCGTGCCGTCGGTGACCTGGGGAAATGGCACGAGCGGGAGCCCCGAGCGCTGCCCTTCACGTAGCGAAAAGGGAGTTTTTCAGCCCTTCTAAGCCTCCTGCTTTTGGGAGAGGATGTTCATCAACAGTGATCTCTTACGTTATTTTAATTTTGATATCAGGTGAAACATGCTTCGTTTTAATTTCTCTGTGAGGCTGTAACTAGCTCGCGTTCTGATTTCTGTGCTTAGCCAGACCTGAGAATCACCGAAAACAAAGGAAGCTGGTGGGGAAAAAAAAGGTGCCAAACAAATTTGTTTTCTTAGGATCCCTAATTTCTCTTTAATGAACTATAATATCATGCATAATTTTAAGCACACGTTTTGCATATTTTTAAAACGCATTTTTGCAGAAGCAAACTGTAGCTGTTGCCCTTACCTCCCAGCTGATCTGGATCTGGTGCAATGTTCTGGTTCCTTTAAAATTTCACGATAAAAAACTGTTTCTAGCCCAGAGCCGCTATTGTTTGTGTAGCTGGCAGCAAATCAGAAGCATGACACTCCAGTAAGTTTGCATTACTATGGATTGGTTTGGCTCAAGAAGGATCCCTTTTTTTGTTTTTTTTAATTCTTTTTGGCACCTTAGAAGGTGCCCTGTTGCGTTTGTTTTCTGTTGCTGATTCGCTTCTTCAAACAGCTATTTAAGGAGCAATGGCTTCAGCCTGAGGAGAGCGGCTGCTGCGCGTTAGCGAGGAAGCCAGCACATTTCCTAGGCGTTGCCTGTTTTGGGGGGCTCTGTGTCTTAGGTTTTATTTTGCATCTAAGCGTTGATTCCATTAAGATTTGTGAGAAATTCGTACATGAGGGGTCATGACTGGAAATGAGCCCCTTGGCTTTACACACCGATCATGAGCAGGTACTACGCGGAGAGCATCTCTCGCTGACGGAGCTGTAGGTATTGCCCTCCACCCCTGGAAAAACCCTGCACTAGGCACCCAGCACTCCTGTGCTCACTGTCTTGCATCAGAAGAGGTGTTCCAAGCTAAAGTTGTTTGCAGGAAAAGAAAAGTTTTTCAGCTCTACTGGAATATTAGGCACTTAACAAATAGCACAAGCTATTTGCTTGTAGTGGGCGAATAAACATATAAACCAGATTCGTTTTGTTTGCCCCAGCCTCATACGCCTCAGGCACCAGCAACCGCTCCAGATGAGTTCTGGACAGTGGTTTTAGAGTTGCCCAAGACCAGCACCTTTGTGCTTCAGCTTCTGCACCGCTGGTGCTGCTGGGGGCGGTGGCTGCGGGACCGTCCAGCCCCGGCGGTGGCCGCGCACGGGGCTGCTCGCACAGCGCGGCGCGGGCGGCTGGGCTCCAGCCCTACTCCCTAGTAGCAAAAATCACTGTCTCTAGCACAGAAACCTGTCTCAAGCCATATCATGAGCCAAGGTTTTCTCTTTTTTTTTTTTTTAAGCATCCCTTTCCCACAAGAGAGAGCTGGAGGAAAGGGAAGGTTGAAGCCTCTGCTTCTTTGCTAGGTGTGTCCGGGACCCTAAAGCTTAATGCCGCGTAGTAGATTTATGTCTAAGGGAGATGGTAGCATGAGAAGCTTCTTCACAAGCGAGATGAAATGTGAAACAGCAGTCCTGTCACAAAATCCCACAAGGAATGCAGTTTTTCAAGGAATCCTGAATTAGCGTGCGGGAGCCTGTAAGAGCTGGAGAGTCGATCTTGATTTTAACCACAGTGATGCCACGGATCTGTCAGTTCTGTTTGCCAAGGTAAGACAAGGGTGGGCTGCTTTTTTATTGTGCTGAAGTACTTCATCTCTATAGAAATAGGGAGTCAATAACTGGTAAGAGATTATTTTCTGATCTTAGGAAGCCTGAGGACTTACTCAGAGACCCTGAAAGGTCACCGTCCTGTCAATGGATCTGCTGTGCAGATGGCCAGGTCTCCACTGGGTGATCTATGGGCCGTGCCAGTCATAGACCCCCAAACCAGAAAAAAATCCAAATATGAAAAATATTACTGAACTTTCCTGTGGGATGCAGGGAGGAATCATAGTGTGTGTCAGAGTTGCTGTCTGGTCATTGGAAAGCGGCGGAGTTGGGCAGATTCCTGAGCTGAAATGCTGCACAGGAGAGGACTGAGTTGTAAGAACTAAACAAAAAGAAATATTGTTTGTTTTGTGAGCCACCATAGTAAATACACACATTCGTACTCAGCCTAAGTAAGGATGTTTGTTTCAAAACAAACAGATATTTATTTTCACTACTTTAACTGTACTTTGAGAGCTGAATCTATCTTCTCAAGCACCTTTTTCAGGCATCACAGCCGTTTCCTATGTGGATTATCATGAGAATTCCCCCTGCGAGCGCTGGGCAGAAGGAGCGGGACCGCGCTGCGGTGCTGCTGCCTCCGCTCCCTCTGCACACGCCTCTCCCGCGGCTTGGGGCACAGCTGCCGTGTACGTGATCCCTGAAATCGCCTCGTTGCATGCAAGACTGCTAATAACGTAGAGGGAAATATTTTCCAATAATCTGTTTTTTATGCAGAATTCACTTGCCAGCCTGGCATTCACAAATGTAACAGTGGATCATTGTAATGAAATGTAAATATTTTCCCAACACAGGGCCTTTTCTGTCGGGAGCCTGCTGCTGTCGGCGAGGCGCACCCCGGCACGCCGATCAAGCAGCCGGGTCGGGCGCTCGCGGGCTGCTCTTTGAGAGCCGGGGCTCTGCGCCCGCTGGCTGGCGGCGGGCGCCGGCGAGGGCTGGACGTGCCGGGGAGCATCGCTCGCTGCAGCGAATCCCCGGGAATGAAATCTGGGCAGAGTCCTCGCAGCTGAGCCCAAACAGCCCTTGATTCCTCGGTGATAAAGGACGATAAAACAAGGCTTTCCGAAAGCAAGGTAATTCAGTGGCAGTTGGAGGAGATCACTTGCGCTTGATTGCCGAGACAGCCGTGTCCGTAGGCCAGTAGGCATGCAAGGAGATGGGCAATTACCTCCTTAAGTATTTCTCTGACCTAATGAGGGCTAGCTTCCTATGGATTTATGCCTCCTGGTATTTAAATAAGTGCCAACTTCAATCGAAGCTTTTTTGACATTCAGAGCACTTTCCTTTCTCGTGGATGCTTGGGCAGGTTTTGCCTGTCTCCTTCTTTCAGTCCGAGCACTTTGAGCATCTCTCTCCTCCTCCCTGCCCTGCTGGTCATGAATGCGAAGGTGTTCCTTCAGCCTTTGAAATATCGACCTTTCTTTTCAGATTTGTACAAGAGCTGCTAGTGGTTTCGAAGGTACGTGTGGGGGAACGCAGGTATGTCTGGGCAAATATCCCCTAAAAAAGAAGGTACGATGAAAAAACTTTGCTTCTGTAGGAGCCAGGTTAAGGAGCCTGGAGCCGTGCTGGGGCAGTGGCAGGGGGATGAAAGCCCATCACTGAGCAGCTCGTTAATGACCTTCCAAAAGTTTAGAGACTAGTGAGGGGTGAAGGGCTTTGGGCTGATGCTGTTGGCAGCTGGGTCCTCAGCGCAGCCAGCGTATTTCTGTGCCTGCTTTTTAAAAGGTATCTTCCGTCTGGGTTTCTGTTCAAAGCTCTATATACTTGCCTATAAAATAGCTACGTGCGCTGTAAGCCGGGCTGTAAAAGGCACGGGAGCAGGACAGCTGGCCGAGGCACCCTCCATCGCGCTGTGCCGTCGGAGTCACCTCCCGCCCGGTGCGGGGCGGGGGTGCGAGGGATGCGGCGTGCGGAGCGCTTCGGGGGTGCTGCTGGGGACGAGCTGCCTGCCACGCTTGCCTTCTAAAGCCCTTCCGAGTCAAACAATTGGAATTAAGCAGTTGGGATTTCTTTATTTCATATTAATGAAATTATTCTTGATACCATATTAACTGAATTCCAGTGTAAAGGTGGAAAAATGGGCGTATGCTTTAGAAAAGACTGGTGATAGTTCTCCACGTTGTCCTTCTGCTGTAGAGTTATATATGCGTGCATGCGTGTGTGTGTGTGTATATCTATCTGTAGTTATGTGCGTCATGCTACTATTTTTCATTTAACTGAAGAGTGAAAGTCCTATACTAATTTTCTGATGTCCTTATAGGGCAATTTATTAATCTGATGGAATAGCAATGAGATGACTAAGCTTCTACACGATCCATTTTTAACTAAAAAAAAAAATTCTGTGTCAAAATTCATAAGCCAGCTAATGCTTTCTCTAGTTTGCTGTGATGCCCTCGAGTCCCTTGTGTCTGTGCCAGGTGGTACCGTAACCTGCTGAGAGCTCTTCCTTCCTGGAATCATACATTCATTTTGGTATCACCCTTCACCCTTCCATCTCATTGCCATTCTTCTATTTTCCATCCCAGGTCACTGAATATATTATTTTTGCTACTTTCCAGTACAGTAGCAAAATAGATCTTCAATAGCAATTTCCTTTTTTTTTTTTTAAATTTAAAAATAGGAAAACTCAAACAAAAATAAAACCACAGGAAACCTGGACAAAGAACTGCAAAGCAATTAGGGATAATTCTGCCAAAAGCAATCGTGCTGCCAAAATTTAAAGTATTGTTTCTGTTTGGATAGGAAATTATAAAAGTCCTGGTTGATGAATTCCTTCTCCTTTCCTCTGCCCGCCTCCCCAGGCGGTCCGCGGGCCGTGCAGCTCGCCGGCCTCGGCCGGGGCTGCGCGTGGGGTGGTGCGTGGCTGGCTGGGAGCCGGGCACCCTGGGGATGTGCTACTTGGCCCTCCGGCCCTGCGGATGGAACAGCCCGTCGCTTGTGAGGCCTGCCAGTGCTTCAGGGCGTTATTTTACGTAAAGACTTGCCTAGACATCCCTATAAAGGATCATAAGAACGGCTGGTGTTATCCCGATCCCCTTGAAGAAGGTGCAATGCCGTCTGCTGGGACTTGAGCGGCTCTCCCACGGGGTGCCTTCAGCACGTACTCGCAGTATGGCTTGTCTCTAAAGACTGTTATGGAAACTAACCCTTTTAATGACAGATCTGTGTACATTTGCTGCTGAAGAACAGGCTGTATGAGGCAGTTTTATGATCCGCGCTCAGAAAGGTCCTTGCTGTGCTAACTGGCTTTGCAGGTGTTGCTCCTCACCAGCAGCCCTCCCTTTCTGGGTTAGTTGTGAACCAGTAGATGTTTGGCTTGGCTTTGGCTTCACATTCGGTTCCATTCATTTGGAACAAGCAAAAGCCGCTTGCAGGTGGGCCCGGTTGATACTTGCATTGCATGAGGAGGAAGGGGGCACCGAGGGCGAATCCTGCGCCATCGCACCCAGCAAGCCTGGCTGTGGCTTACCTGGGGTCTGCGGAAAACGGGCTTTTAAACCCCTGGTGTAAGTGCTGTTCGTACATGGCCTGTCCTTCTCAATAACAAGCAAACAAATGCTGTTTGCCTCTCATTGTTAAATTTGCTTCAGTTTCTCCCTGGTTTCCAGCTGGGAAGTCAAGGGGCCATCAGGACGTTCCAGGTGAGGGAGCGCTCGGCATGGTGCACGGGTATGCGCCATCAGTCATCGTCGCCCTGTCTAACTACTTTCATGGCAGATGCCAGGGAAAATGATAAACACTGATTGCCATTTCCCCCCAGCTTTTGTTTTTTTTGGGGTGGCTGTGGTCGCTGCGCCTTCCTATGCAGCATTGCGATGTGTTGCCTTGTGCTGGAGATTTTCTCCAGTAACCCAGCGCCGGAGGCGAGGAAAGGAGGCAGACAGGCTAGGTTTGCTCTGCCGGACTCTGACTTTTTGCTGGTTTCAGCCCGGGGCGGAGGGAGGCCAGGGCAGGCTTTGCTAAGCCCTTTAGCAGCTGGGCAGGGGCTGTGCCAGCAGTGCTGAGGATGGTTCCTGCAAGGAGTCCCCCAGCAGCACCTGTACAGGCCGGTGAGGGCGGCCTCTGCTCAAAATACGAAACACGCTTTGCAGTCTGAAGCAGAGGGAAGAAGATAATCAGATTCAGAAAGTGCCGAATATTTTTAATAAACGTATCTGGGCCTATCAAAGAAACAGAGGAAGGAAAAGAGAATTCAGCAAAGGTGGCTTCTAGGCAGCCTCAGCTTTAGCCTGAAGGAAAAATGTGGTGTGACCTTGAGGAGAAGGTAGAAGCAGAGCTGAGGGGCTGAATGCAGCTGGAGGAGTCTGCATGGTTTGTAAAAACTGATTTTTTTCTTTTTTTTTTTGGCTACTGTACAGTTCCTCCTTTGTTCAAGCAAAGAGACTTCTCTTGTCCTTTGCAAATAAGCAGTATTGCCCCAAATTACCTACTCATGACAGATGTTGCTTCTAAAGGAAGCAAGTCCCTGGGCCCTGATCTTCACTAACTTCTGGGGTCATAAAATGAGAACAGCAGTAATAAAAATAAATTGGTGTGTTTCTGTGTCTGACTCTGTTACTGGCTATTAGACACAGCGATTGAAATTATTAATTTCATTGCTCTCCTCTTTTCAGTAGTAAACTGCGTGTTTATGTTCCAGGAATTTTTACAAGCTACCCCTCCCTGCTGCTGAGAGCAGTTTGGCCGGGCCAAGAGGCACAAAGCGGGGTCCTGATGGGGAAAGCAGGATAACGAGAGCCCGCATCACCTTGTGCTGGTGATGTCATTCGCCGGGGTGAGCGCCCTTGGGGCTGGGAACAGGCAAATTCCTCCAAAGTAATATTTCAATAATGAAAGAATTGCACCAGATACGGATTTATTCTGTTGCCTTGTTACCGAACCATCCTGCAGCGGGCTCTTCTGCCTGTGACCTTCCTCGCCGGCAGAAATACTGCATTTCTCTGCTGGGTTTGGTTTATATCGGGTAGTGGGTTCCTTCTGATGCTTCTGCCCAACCTGCTCAATCCTAGTTACACAGTTCTTTAGGTTACTATCTTCTTTTTCAAGATATTTGAACTTTACCCCTGTTTCTTTCTCTCAATTCAAGTCCAAATCCCACAGGAGACATTAGAGAGACAACAGAAATGAGCTAAATGTGGAATGTTGTCAATGATTTTTATAAGCAAGCTGTGGTTCCCTGCAGCTTCGCACATTGGATTTTCATTCCCAGTAGTTAGCCCCAAAGTACCGAGCTCCCCGCGGCAGCTCGGGGTATTACGTGCATTTCTCAAATCAGACAAGGGCTGTGCGTAGTGCCCAGTATCAGATCCCTCTCAGACTTGATGCCTCGAGCTCAGCGCCTCAGACAGCGAGGAGTATTTTGTAAAACTGGTCAGCCCCCGTAGCGGCGAGGTGATGGGGATGCTGCGTTGGGCACAGACACCTTTCCCTCTTCCCTGTCCCGGTGTCCGTGCTGCGATGGCCGTGTCTGCGCGGGAGGGCAGCATCTTCCAGGCGCAGGGTGAGGCTGGCACGTGCCTGCCCTGCAACGTGGCCCTGCTCCTTGGCTGCTGCCGAGGGACTGGTTACTGCGTGGCTTCACTCACCTGCTCTTCAATTTTCGGTTCCTTCCAGCAGTTTCCAGGAATTTGGGTAAGATTCCTTCACAGTTTGATGCTTTTCTTTAAACCAGGTTTGTAATTTGGCAGTGTTACAATAGTTTGATTATTTTTGAATGAGCCATATATTTATGTGTGTGTGTATATTTATGTGTGTGTGTATATTTATGTGTGTGTGTATATTTATGTGTGTGTGTATATTTATGTGTGTATCTCTCTATCTAAATACGATCTTGCTTCCTGGTTGTTGAAGACCCTTTGGCTGCACAGTGCTGAGGGCAGTGCCAGAAGGAGATGCGCAACCTCCCGCTCTTCAGCTGGAACAGGGAGGAAGGGCAGGGTGGGAGGGGAGGTGACAGAGGTCCGTAAGGTCACAGGAGATGTGGGGAGGGTAAGCCAGTGTCAGCCTCTCACACAGACACAGAGCTACCAGATGTTAAACAAACAAGACACGGAATATTTGGAACTCCTTCCTAAAGAGTTCGGTCAATGCAAAAGCCCCTGTGTGGTTTTATCTTGATGGGTGCAAAAGAGACATTTGTGGACAAAAAAAGCGTGTTAAGGTTTATTCAATTCTTTGAGCCATGGGCATATGAAGGGTCGGAAGAGTATCCTATTGAAATACTATGTTACCTCTTGCTTTTTCTGTTCCCTGTCTGTCGCTACCTCCTTGCTCCATTCCTACACTCTTCCCGCAGCATTTGCAATTAGCTGTGCCTGGGAGCAGGGTGCTGGTCGGGACGGACCTTTGCTCCGATGCAGCGCATCCCTCTTACACTTAACATTCTTACAAATGCAACACATTTTCGTGTCTGTGAATTAAGACCGCCTTTCAAACCAGGGGTCTCCATGCAGGCAGCAGGAGCTAGCCATCTGAGCGCACCCAGTGCCCTTGTGGCTATTTTTCAGGTATGTGCAAGGGTCGTTTCTTTGGTTTGTTATGTCTTCTCTTAATCTGATGTTATATCCCGTTAGATTATTAATAGCGGCTCCACCCTTTGCTGTGCATAGGTTTTAGTCAGAAAAATCCACAGAACCCAGGAAGATTTTGAATATAATTCTGACCCTTGGAAAACCAGGGAGGGTTTGATGTGCTCGGTGCCAGACTTTCTCCTCTCGTCTCTGATATGGGTTTTACAGCACTGTGTTCATCTGCTCCATGAGTTTGTACGCATTCGGGATTATTATCAATAACAAATAAGGAACCGATGGCAAGCTTGTGAGTAATGTGCTCTGCTGCCGAAGTTGTTGCTTTCTGTAGGTACTCGCCACAAAAGGAACAGCAGCTAGAGCTGCCGCTGTGAGGAAAGCTCTTCTGAGTGTTTAGCTTCGATATTAGCATTTTATTTCATATTTATAGGTTATCTCCTGCTTTAGGCTTTTCTGGGGTTGGTTGGATTTTGTTCAATTTTTCCATGCAGAATTGAAATTCTTCTAAATAGTGTCAAAAGGGCTAAGCCCAAAGCCTGCCTTACACCAGCATTGCTCCGCGGGTCCCTCTGGAAGTGTTAAGGTAAAGCCTTTCCTGAGCAGAGCCAGGCCACTGAATATTTAATACTCTTTGTTAATACATTCTCATTACATTTCAATTTGGATGTAAAAGAGAATCATTGCAGCTCACATTTGACTTAGAAATAAGCATATCTTGGAGTACCTGCTGGGCTTCTTATTGAGTGTGGGATTTTCAGTGTTGCATCAGTGACTTGGAAGTCAACAAAATTATACTGTAATAGGTTTTCTACTCTTTGGTCATGGGCACACTTTTGAAAATTACATTCTTGGGCTTTATACCACTGAAAATTTTTCCAGTCTTTAGAAACCAAAGGTGATCCTGTCTGTACACAGCAGAATGTAACGAATATACGTGCAAACAAGCAAGAATAAAACTTCTGACAAAGCAGAGGAATTAAAACACCGGTGTTCAGGGAACAAAACAAGGTGCTGGCATAGATTAAAGTATTAAAGGAAAGGATGCAAAATTCCCATCTTCCCACGCCTGAGACCGGCCGCACCGGCAGGAAGCTGCCGTCGCCGAGGAGGCTTGTATTTGCATGGATTTCAGCCTCTGCGGTGCCGTCAGCCCTGCAGGCTGAACGGGATAACTCCAGGCTGTGGTTGGCTCGGGAGGAGGATTCCCGGGTGCTCGTGCCGTGCATGGCCCGTGTCCTGTGACCGTCGTGCGGGCATCTGAAAGAGTGGTCAGGCCCTGGCACAGGCTGCCCAGGGAAGTGGTTGAGTCCCCATCCCTGGAGGTATTTAAAAGATGGGTAGATGCGGTGCTTGAGGACATGGTTTAGTGGCGGACTTGGCGGTGGTAGGTTAATGGTTGGACCTGATGGTCCTAAGGGTCTTTTCCAACCTTAACAATTCTATGATTCTATGATCTGGGCTGGCAGCCTGGAGAGTGCCTACGGGAACACGGCTGAGAGGTGCTGCCATGCGGTAGAGTGTATGCACTCATGAACTATATACAAGAGGGCTAAAATGTATTTCCCATTTGTTGTCTTGTTTCTGAGCTATTTAAGGTGTGAATCAGCATTAAATATTTCTGTCCTCTTCCCAAGGCTCTTGGTGTCTTTCCCTTGACTCCAGTGGGCTCTGATGAGAGCTTTTCAGTAACAAGTAACACCTCCCTGTAATCTCCATCTCTTGGCAGCAAAAAGGCACAGTGGTTTTTCTTGTTTTATCTTTGTCAGTGAGCTTTGATGGGTGCCATTTGGACAGTAGTCTCCAGCAGAAAAATAAGTTATCTGATTTAAAGATGGTTTTTAAATGACAAATACATTAATGGTGCATCTTGATTTTATTAAAATACCATAGAATTAATTTGAAATGCACCCAGGCAATGACGCTTTTGTGTTTAAAAGCCGGTTTGTGATAAGACTGAGGGGCGTTGCGCATCCCTGCTTTGCTGTGGTTTCCTGCTGCGAGACCTCCCGGGGCAGGGCTGCTCGCTCGCCTTCTGCTCCAGCCCGGTGCTGCTCGCTGGCAAATACTGCGCCCGCGAGTTTCCTCATTCCTGAAGCTCAGCCGCTGGGTTGGTAACGGGGCTGGGGAGCAGCACCGATGGCCTGGGAGATTCCCGGAGCTGCTGCAGCATCCCCGTCCCTCCCCAACCACCTCCCGCTGCGGCCGCAGGGACCAGTCGGTGCAGAGCGGGCTGGGTCCATTCAGGTGCATCAGCGACACCGGGGCCGGTGCTGAGTCCCTGTGGCACCTCCTTATCCGAGCCCATTTGGGTTTGTAGCTGAAGGTCTCGCAGAGATTTCCATTTCAAGTACAAAATGGCTCTTGCAAGTCCTCCGTTCGGCTTTGGCGTGATTTAAGATTGCCCACGGAAAGCGGCTGTGTTGGAGCAGGCTGGCAGGGTGAGGATGGGCATGGGCAGCAGAGGCAGAGCGCTGTGCCCGCCCGGGTGGGAGCAGAGCAGGGCTCCCGTGGGCAAGAAAAGAGACCAATTCACCCAGTGTGGGCATTGCGTGGCTTTGAAAATGCGGGAGATCTTCTGAAATGAGCAGAACACAGGAGGATAAGAGGGCTCGCTGTAAAGCCTTTGTTACCGGCTTAAAATGCACTGAAAATGGTGTTTTGAAGAAACATGCTTCACTGGTTCAGAAAGTCAGGATTACGATTACAGAGTCATTTGAAGGGCAGCTCTGGCAGGTTCATGCCGTCCTTGGGCTGCTGGCTCGGCGGCATTGACTTCGCTTCCCGAGCGTGGGTAAGGGCGCTGCGCTGACAGCCAAGGCGTCGGGTACTTGCGAGGCACCGCATCTCCAGCCCGGGGGGCTCCCGGCTGCCCCCGTGCAGGCCAAGGCCACAAACCTGCCAAGGACCAGCAAAACTCTTTGGATGCTTTGCCCGCTCTCTGCTCCCGGCGCCGGTCGCAGGACAGCCGTCGGAGCCCGGCCCCTGCGAGCGGGTGCCAGCAGCAGCACCCTCCCGAGGCGAGGGCATTCCCCGTCAGCAGTGTCTCGCCTCCTTCTCCCCGTTTTTCTTCCCACGTTGGGGTACCGTGCTGGAGAGGCGGTTTCTCTCCCCGTTGTGGTGATGCTCCAGAAGGTGCCATTTTGGTGCAGTGCTTCCCCTCTGGAGTTACCACCTGCGCTTGGAGTAGATGGGATCGATGGGAATGGATCCCTGCTTTCCCTCCGGAGCGCTTCAGTTCTGCCTGGGAGGGGGCTGCGGCACCAGACTTACACAGCTCCTCTTTCTCCCGGGCAACTCCTTCCCGCTTTGAATAATTAGTTTGTATTTCTCTTATTCAGTGTAATTGAGTGAGGACGTTTGCTGTCATTTCATCCTCTTCAAAATAAATATCCTTTATTTTCTGTCTTTTCTCTTAATGGTAGGTCAGAATTTGACAAGCAAATACAGGGAGATAATTATTAGCAAAAAATAGCAGGAAGAACAATTCTTTTTTTGTAGTTTTTTGCTGAGAAACTATCTTCTAGAGGTATGCCAGCTAAGGGAAACAGGGACAATAGAGATTGTGGGGGATTTGGTGTGCCCGAACAGCACCCACAGCGGGGGGGTCCTGGTCTGTGGGAGCCTGCTGGGGTTGCTCCGCTGCAGTGGAAGTTACTTGGTATTGAAATCGCTTAGATGACTTGTAACTCCTAATGCTCAGTGGGTATCTTGATCAATTATGACCCCAACTGTTGTATATAGCGTTAATGAAAGTGCCCCCCTGTCTTTGCACGCGTGAGCGTGTGGCGATGGTGGCCTGGCTTGCCTGTCCTGGGTGCCCTTTGCTGGGGATGAGCCACTGGATGCTCTGACCAAGGGCGTGCGAGAGAGCGTGCTTATGAAGAAGGGCGGTGCTTCACTTCTATACATTATTTCTTGTAACTGATAAGTTGTGCAAACCAGTAGGTGGCTAGGCAAAGGTTGAGTTTGTGAGTTTTTTAAAGACTGTTCCTGGCTGGATTATTTCAGGCAAAACAGGATTAATGTTCTCAAAAATGCCTCTGGTTTGTATTCCTCCTTACCCACCTAATCCCAATGGTACAGAAAGAGTGCTTCCGTTAAATGTGTTCTTCATATTTTTGAAACAAATACGTAACTACAGGCAAATATGAAGTACGTCATAAAAGGTGAGAAAAGATGAAAAAGGTGAGTGGAATAGGGATGTGCTTAGGTATATGAAAAACACTGTGTTTGAAATGAGAACCTCAGCCCTTTTTTTGCTGCTGAGTGGGATGGCGGCGCAGGCTGGGCCATCGCCGGCCCATGGCTGGAGTGTCCTGTTCTGTGCCAGGTGCGGTGGCCGGCGGCCACGGGGAGCACAGGCGGCCGTGGCTGCCATTGGGTTCACCTGGCTGGGAGCAGCTGGCAGTTGTACTTTGCTGGGCAGGTGAACAAATGTGGTTGTTGCCATGCAGGGAGTCCCCCACCCTGGTCCGACCCTTGCATCCAGTATTGCCATGCTCCTTTGTTCTGAAGGTGAAGCCTTGCCATGGCCGTGCGTAACGGCGGGTCAGGGGGAGCTCTGCAGCCGAGGTGCCGCTTTGCTGTGGCCACGCAGCTTCCACATCGGCGAGCGCAGGGGTAACCGTCTTCGGTGCACGGCATCGCAGCCAGCAGAGCATCACCTGCCCTGCAGCTCGGTCCGTAAAGCCTGGCGTCAGGGGAGCTGGTCGTTTCAGAGCAGCCAGAGGCATTCGCGAGCATCCCGGGCACACAGAGAGCGGTACCGGGTGGGCAGTGCCGCCCCACGGTGCCCTGCCCTCAGTGTGGCGATGCCCCTCCATCCCTCCATCCCTCCATCCCTCCATCCCTCCATCCCTCCATCCCTCCATCCCTCCATCCCTCCATCCCTCCATCCCTCCATCCCTCCATCCCTCCATCCCTCCATCCCTCCATCCCTCCATCCCTCCATCCCTCCATCCCTCCATCCCTCCTCTGCAGGAAACACAATTTCCTATTTCATCGTAGGTTTCTCACCAAACAAGTATTTTGATCGTGTAGTTGAATTTTAGAAGTTCTTAGAAATGTTATCCTGATTGATTCCCACGTAGGCTGAGCGCCTTGCTGAGCTGGCTCTGCGTGCGATGTGCCCAGAGCTGCTGCCGTCACTCGGGCACGTTGTGCTCTTACAACAGTCTAATCTTAATACAAAGCCATTAATAAAAACAAGTTCTGAGATATATTTAGCTAAAATAAATACGAATGACAAACTATGGTGTTCAATAATGCAGTAAGATCTTTTGTCCCATGCCATAAAGAGTAGCTTTGCAAGAGGCAAATGTGTTGCAGGAAGAAAAGCTTTAGTTTCGGGAGCGTGATTCAGTGCCCATAAAGCTCAACAGAGACTTGTGCTGACTTCACTGGGGGTAAGGTTAGGCCCACGCTGCAGATATTTGCAATATGAATAGGTTAAAATAAATTATGTGGCCTCTGTTCTTTTGGGTGCAATACTGTGAAAGGCTTCTTGAATCACGGTGAGGAAAATTAGGCTTAAACCCTTGCCGAAGTGCTAACTTAGCTTTAAGATAATGTTGGAAGTGCCGTGGTTTAATTGGAAAAGGTAAGAATTACAACTTACCAGCAGGAGCAGGAAGCCTCCGCTGCTGTAGCCAGCTGCGGAGCGGTCCAGGACCGGTCATGCTGTTTTGCCGTGGGCAGCACAACTCCCGTCAACGTGGGTCGTTAACATCCGTGCGCTGTGTAATGGAGTGATGAGAGCCGATGGGTCTGCTGAGGCACAGAGTAAACATTTATAAAGAACAGTTTTGCCCTGAAAATCTGTCCTATCCCTTTCAACTGGGTCACAAGCATCGGTAACGTATCTGCTCCCTCTCCTGAGGTCTGTTTTGGCCATGAGCAAGTAGAGGAGAGAGCCAGCAACAGTGATCTGTCTCTGTGGTACGGGGTAAAAAAAGAAATAGCCTTTAAATACTCTTTGCTAGAAATAACAAAGGTGGAAAAGTTAGTTGTCTGTTTGGGGAAAAATCTCCTATCTAATTTAATTTGACTCCCGGTGCATGCCTGGGGATGGTGGTTCCTGCTGGAGGTGAGGCAGTGTCGGTCAGTTCTGTGATGGGGAATTCCCCATTCTCTTCTTCGGTGCTTAAGGAACAGCATAAAAATGACAATTCAGACACGCTGGGTGACGGGGTTGTCCATTATAACCATTCCCAGTTCGGCCACAGTGGCGGTGGGACTTGGCCTCCCTGAGCTGCCCTTGCCCGGGAGCAGAGGAGAGATGTTCCCGGGGGCTGAGGCTGATCTTGCCCGAAGCTGGGGCAGGCGGGGAGCTGAGCCCTGGAGCTCTGGCTCCAGGCTGTTCGTGGCCGTGCCCTCCGCTCGCGTTGGGAAGGTTTTTGCTGCCAGGAGGGTTTGCTGAGCAAGGGAGCAACTCCAGTGCAGGGGCTGTGCCCGGTGCGGTCCTTCTGCTCCGGTCCCGGTGGCACGCAGCTGCTCCTGAGGTGGGGCTGGGCGGCGGGGCTGTGGGCACCAGCGAGGTGGAGGCGGGTGCGTGGAGCCCCCAGGCCCCCGTGCCCAGGGGCAGGGGAGCCCCAGCCCCGGCAGCGGAGCCTCAGGCACCCCAGCTCTCCGCTCTGGGTTCCATCATCGGGCATGCAAATCAGCATCTGCTCATCAGGGACGCTAATCAGGGCGGTGTGTCGCTTGCAGAGGATCTTCAGATTTCTGAACCTTCCACTCATCTGCCGTTGTCCTCCTTTGTCCTTGTAATGTCCTTGTTGCAGCTGAATGGAGACGTAGGTTGCTTGTGTTTGTAAGTGACAGTAAAATGCATCTGCGCTGAAATAATCCTAAAAATGGACAGATGTTCTCAAAACGCACGGCTTGCTAGTCAGGGCTCCTTGGCTCTAACAATAATCAGAAACTTCATAGGAAAGATCACTTTTATCCTCCCCCTCCTCAGTATTGTTTTGTAGTAAAATCTGCCTAAACTTAATCATGAAATGCACAGTGCGTGTGGGTGGGTGTTGGGTTCTTTACAGTTCATGTTTAGGTCTTATTCCAGCCCAGGCTATGTTCAGTTCATACTGAAAGCTTATATTGCATTATGACATTAAACTAAATCCACAGAGTTTATTTGTATTCCAAATCCATCTATTGCAAAGACTGCTTTTTATGAGCACAAAGAACTAGAAAGCATAAATATTTATTCCTTAAAGGTTATGATTGCCTTAAATCATTCAAGCTTATTTGGTGAGCATCAGATATAATTAAACTAAGCAGCTGAACTCGATCTGCATGTATGAAATAATGTATATATGTGTACATATATGCTTGACTCCAGTATGGATGGAAGCTGCAAGCTAATTGCTTCCATCACATCAGAAGATGCACTGATAATTTTATTGTTCCTGGATGTGATGATAAATCAACATAAAGAAGCAGTTGAAATTATATAATGGAAAAAGTCACGTTTCAACACGCAGCATACAGTGTGGTACCAAAATGAGCAGAGCTCATCTCAAGCGGTAGATGTCTAACTATGGGGAGGTAATTCAGCACGTGATGAAAATTATTCCAGTTTTGGGTGTAGAGAATTGCTTGTGTACTGAAATTCATGTGCACACCTTAATGGATGCCGACGTCTACCTGATGTCCCTTTGAACCTCAGAACCTGGGGGTGAACCTTCGAGTCCCTGCACGCGTAGCCCGTGTATGCTTCGTACGCTGCGTGGCCGGAGTCCCGGCGCGGCAGGCTCCCGCACCCTGGGAAGCGGCGCTGGGATGGGACCAGTGGCGTTTTTGGAGCCGGGTGTGATTTACCGGTAACGCAGCCCCCGGTAAATGGCGGCGGTGTGAGCCGCGGTGCCTGGCCATGCTCGGGGCAGGTTTTGGGTCAGCTCAGTGTTTCTCAAAGAGCTTGTCCAGAAAGCGTGGGGCTGCCTGGGACAAGCCTGTCCCCCCGGGAGCTCTCCAGCGGCCGCAGGGGACCTGGGCTGAGCCCCTGTGGTGGCACAGGTTCACATCTGCGGGCGTGAACATCTCCCCCTTCGCACGTTTAAAGGTGGAAAAGGACACGCCAGAGATTGCTGGCCGTGCTCATCTCCAGTAGTTTTTGATTTGTTGTTATCTTTAGAGATGGTCATTTTGGATAAATTCAGAATAGCTGCATAGCCTTTTCCAAGTATATTGTTGTAGACAGCAAGGCATTCGTGTGCGCGTACCTCACCAGAATCAGAAGAGACCAGATGATGAAATACCATTTTAATCTGTTTCTGATGACTCTGGCAGCGATGGAATGAAAGTACCTTTTTGTTGTCATTAAAATTAATTTGAAAAGCCAAAGAAAACCAAACAACTCTTGCTCTATAAAATATTACTCATGGAATTAATTGTGTAGTAATGTACAATCTAAGTTACAGATGGGAATCCTAGCTTAAGAAATGGTCTCCAAGGCTATGGAAACCAGGATTTCAGTCCATTCATGCGTGTCCCCTCCTGGGCATCTCCATAAAACCGGAGGGGCTGTTGTGCGTCTGCTGTTGCATGGATTGCTCCCTGTAATTGGAGGCACCTTAGACTTCAGCGTTGGAATTGATGGTTCCTCAGCATTTCTTTATATCCAGAGAGTTCATCAAAGTTAATAGTTTTGCCAGGGGCTTTGACAGAAGCAGAAAAAAAGAAACTGTTGTTGCCTCAGGTCCAAACATCTTGAGCTGGAAAATGGTTCACTGTCTTGTTAGAGATAGCCAAGTTACAAGTGTCTCCAGTGACATTATTGTGCTGTAGGTAGCACAACAAACATCACACTGACCTCCTCCTCGTCCGTAAATGCTTTATTTGTCATTCTTTCTTCAAAGCAAGTATGGATTAAATGTATCACAGTAGCTTGCAGGGTAATTTCTTTATCATGATACTGATCGTGTCTTGCAGGAATTTCTCTTATCCTGTCTTAATGGCAAAAAAAACCCCAAAAAACCTAAAAAAAACCCCCAAAACCCCAAAAAAGAGAGAAATAATAAAATGTTTCCTTTTCTGGTGTTCTTCCTGCTACCACTTGCAATTAATCTTCCCCGTGCCCCCAGGTAGCCCGTGCTGCTGTCCCGGGGAGGAGACCACCAGGAGGAGGGCTCGGAGCTGCCTTGTGGGGACAGCGAGTGGATCACAGAGGTCTCGTTGCTGTCTCCCCTCTCCCCCCCGCCCCGTTGATGTTACCCATCTAGGAGCACCTCTCGGTACCCGTTTTGCTTTGTTCTAGGCTGCCGCAAGTCCGCGGAGGGCTCTCACCAGCTCAGATGGGGCACCACGCATGTACGTGTACGCCTGAGTTACTGCTTAAGAAAATCCGTGCTTTGGGTATATATTTTTACGTGTGCCTTGAGACGCGTAGTCTTCTCCATTATCTATCCTGTAGGAACCTCCTCTGGGCCTGGGAGGTTAAAATAGTGTTGGCGCTGTCCTCTCGTTCCCTCTTTTCTACCCCTTCCCCTCGCTGGCCGGCACGGCGGTGGCTTGCTAATGAACCCTTGTCCTAGGAGGGCTGTGCTGCAGGCGCAGGTGAGGGCTGAAGCATGGGAGGAAGCCCATAAAAATATTAAATGTGCTTCTTAATGTTCTTAACGATTTTTGAGCCTCTTGGGAAGAGGGCACCAAAATAAAAACACAGGGATGCGATACACTGATGCGCGGGAGCGGCGGGGCCGGTGGTTCTTGCTGTGCATATGTGCACATGAAAACGTTCCTGGGTATGCGGTGCAAATGGTGTTTGTTTGCAAAATACTCATCGAAGGTGACTTTTCGGTTGTCGCGAGGCCCGATCCTGGGTCCGCGAAGCCCAAGGCTCGGGGGTTGCTCTGCACAACGCTGCCAGCTCCTGAAGAGAGGCGATGCTGTCTTCATCGGCTGCTGAGAGCAGCGAGGGTTTGGAGGCCCTGTGAGGGAGGAGGTGGAGAGGGCGTTGATGGGGGATGCCCCAGCTCGTTGGGACTAACCATCCTCTTCCACCCCTTCATACGGAAAAAGGGCGGTTGTCCTCCTGGTTGTTCCATTCAGCACATTTGGAAACTCGTTTAGTTTTTCCGTGCTGGATGGGGGTCATGGTTTTCTGAGGTGTTTCATTTGCATTTAAAATTAATCAATCATCCTTTACCAAGTAATGTCTGTAAGATACCCTGGCTGATAGCAAGTTGGTATCGTGCAAACGCATTACTGAACATTCAGTGAACTTGGCGTTCTGGCCCCAACTCCTAAAGCTTCATGAACCTCCTGCTTTTTCCTAAGATTATTTTTTGGCAAAGCTTTACTTTTCCCCGAGTGGTTCTTTAGCCGTGTTAACCCTTTATAGGAGTACGACTTTCTAATTTTATAAAATGTTATTTCTTTCATACGATTTATTATTTTGTATCCATTTCTGTTGTTGGAAAAGATTCTTTAAAAAATGGAATTGGATTAAAATTATGCACTCTGTTTTAAATTCTTTGTCACCTGTTAGGAGGGTGAAGCCCACAAAGTCCAGCGATAGCCTGCATTCCAGTCTGCCCTCAGGAACATGTCATTGATAATATGAGAAAGTGCATTAAAATGGCAGCTTGGAAAACACGCTGGCTAGGAGAGAAAATAGCCCCGCAGCCGCTGGAATGATATTTCCATAGAGAATAATGTCAGCAGGTCCGGGTAGAAGACACGGGCTTTCCCTGTTTCAGTAGTAATTGTGGACTTTGTGCTTCCAGCTGGGCAAAAGCAGATGTTTAACATTGCTTGGACCTACAGGAAAGCCTTTAAAATAGTACTGTTATCTTCCGTTCTCAAGAGAGACCTTTTTACATTACAGAAAGCTCTGGGCTTCGGGGCTCAGGGTGAAGTGAGAAGTAGATGGCAGGTCCACGGTCATGCTGCTGGGCAGTCTCTGACTGGTGTAAATGGGGTTTTCTTTAGGCTTTCTGTAGTCCTAATTTGTACTTTCTTCTTCATTTGAACAATCTACTCCAAAATACTCAGATTTATCTTTTCTCGGAGAGTTCCTGGCTTCCCCTGCTGTCTCCTGGTCATTGGGGTGGGAGACAAGGGGGCGGAGGAGAGAAGAGGAAAAATCACCATGACTTTCATGATGCGTATTTTATTTTCCTGGTACGGGTAATTCAGATGATATTCAATAGAATATATGTCTGCCTAACGGCCAAGTGCACGCTTCATTAGCATAATTAGCATCATCATTATTATTGTTGCTAACATACCCTCCTTTTGAACGTGGCGTGCCTTTTCAAGCGCCCAGCTCTGCCGCAGAAGGGGAAGGTACCTCTGCCCCGGCGGGGACGGCTGCGCTGGTCCACAGCTCCGAGCAGTGAGGAGATACCCTCTCATGTTGTCGCTAGCCCAGATGATACCCAAGACTATTTTTGAGGAAGAAAAAGTGACCTTTTTAATGATAAAATGTTGTTATAGCTGAGTTCAAAACAGACGACCAGTGTCCTCATGTTGGTGAGAGTTACGTTTAATAATCTGCTTTGGCACCTGGAAGCTGAGAAACACAAATCGATGAAGAAGTTTATAGCATGTGAGTGCGTTTTTCTAACAGAGTGAAGGTTCCAGAAATGATCCATGTTACTGCGAAATGCGGAGAAGTTGGGACGAGAAGTGTTGGACAGCACAAGAGTCGTTAGTGAAACGAAAGGGCAGTAATTTCTGCAGCGTGGCTCCTGCTTGGGAAAAAGCTGTTATTCCCAGCGGCTGCCTTAAACTAGGGACATGTCCCTTCTGCCGGTTCAGATTGGAAATGGTGCCTTTTAACAGGGTATGGAGACTGCTGATGGGACACCGGGATTTACGTCCCAAATGAGATGATGTGGTATGGGTCTTTCGGTTTCTGGAAAAAGGTTTTGTGCACAGTTAATGGGAAACTAATGTTCAGAGTTTGACCTCGAATTCGGCAGTAGCCATGAATTCTCAAGGATTAAGTAGCCTGGTTTAATTAGCATAGTTTTAGCAGCAGACCTGGATTACTACTTTATCATGAATAATGTATATGAGCAATTTAGCCATTTTTCCATTTTGTGAATTGTCTGAGCAGACCGTGATTCCCTTGGATGAAGCTGCTGTTTTAAATTATCAGCAGAATAATTTCCCATGGATGGAGTGGGACACACAGAGTTTGTGATGAGTAACAGTAGAAACTGGAGGTGTGTTATTTAGTCTTAAATAAGAAAACTGATCTTGCTGTAATCTTTTCTGAAAACATTAATATATCCTTGAAAATTCTTATTTTGAGGGCCGCATTTTTATTAATTTAAAATTTCCACTGATGGGTGTTTGCTGAGAATCAATGGACGTCATGGCCAGACTAGAGCAGTCATTCAACTAAAGACAAAACCAATTGTTTTAACCGTGCAAACGGGTATAGAGAGCAATGTTTAGCAGGAGGTTAAAAGAGCATTCTGTGAAATAAGGCTGGAAAAAAGTGATTTTTTTAAAGGCTTTTTTGTTTACTGGGGAAAAAAAAATGTTTGCTTGTGGTTTGAATGCAGGTTCTGCCTCCAGACTGGATGCTCATGGGGGCCCTTTGATGCCGACGCAAGTCGCCCGGGTAACTGCTGTGTCTGCACCGGCCGTGACGTTCATGGCAACCAATTTGGTGGATCAGACGTTAACAGGTCTGTTTATGTTTCTGTATACTGATTGTGTTACTGAAGCATATGTTGTATATTTGCATACTTCCAACCAAGCCATGCTTTCCATACTGCATAGAAATGGGGGACCCTTATAAAATTGGCTCAAATTTTATGACATTTGCTTTAGCTAATTATGAGTGTATTCAGGCTGTTTCAGATCCTGTTTACTCGGGCTGGCAGTCGGCAGTAGCTTTGCATTCGCTGATACAAAAGGCAAGTTTCTGAAACGTCCTTGGGCTTTTCATTTCCCATGCCAGTGGTATTCACAAGCATTACAGTGATAATGTGGTTATCTTTTGGATAGTTGCTCCATGAAGCCTTGTTGGCTGAAGCCTCTGAGGATGCTTTATGCTGTACTGTGTGATAAAACTGGTTTATTCACCGTCATGGAAATGTCTGTCTGTTGTCGTGAGAGGAGGGGCAATGGTGTTCCCAAAGGCTGGAGGAAATCTTGTGGCTTTATTTAGATTCACATATATGTGTTGCAAATCATGACCAAAAAGCGATCAGATTCGATAGGAAATTGGGAACGTCTTCCCTAGTAACATGAACTTCCGCGTACAACGCTGTCGTCGTGAAGGCAGGAGCTCTGTTAGTGGAGGCGAGGTGCTGCGATGGGGCTCGGCAGGTTGCCCCTCTGCCCGAGCTGGGTGCGCACCGCCGTGGGGAGGGGGTGCCAGCCGGCCCTCGCCAGCTCTGCGGCACCGCGGCCTCCCGAACGCGCCTTCCCAGCCGTCTTTCATGGAAAAAACTGGTGTTTATCAGGAATTACTAGGTATCGGCTCAGGTGTGATTTATCTGATCCTTCACACCGAGGGATTAATACAACCGTGGAGGTGTTGAAGGGTTGCGCCCTAGAAATGAATGTACTTGTACCGTGTTTGGTCATGTACAGATTTCTGGTATAGAAGCTCTCACTTGTCCAGCCAAGCCGTGTCCTCCGTGGGTGCCTCAGGCTCACCGGCTCTGTCCATGGCGAAGATAAACGTTTCATAAAATACTTTGTGGTCAGCTGTGCTAGGCAAATCCATAAGTGGGGCCGGAGGCTGCCTTTGAAGCAGGTCTGCCTGCTGCTCTACCTGTCTTGAATGAGATCCTCTGACTGACTTTATGTTGCCGAGTATTCTGGCTCAGTCTGGAAATTGCTGAAAATTTTATGACACAGACACCTTAAAACTGAAGGAAAGTTCATAGACTTCTCTTTTGACATGCTTCGGTTTTCAAACCAGACAAGTTTCTCCTCTGGTTCGCTTTGCTTTTGGTAAACACCTACTTCTTTTATCATCTATACAGTTAGTGTGCTTGAAGACCTGCATACTCTTCCTTAAAGTCACCAAGAATTGTGTTGCCTTGCGTTCTTGTCAGAAGCAAGTGAGACGGAAGGAATACTAAAACCGTTCGAAGAATGCAGGGACAGAAGGATGAAGGTTTGTGCAAGGGTCATGCTGATCTGCAGCTTGTTGCTTGTTGAAAACTGAAATTGTGGTTTCTAATGTATTTCATATCAAATATATTTCTGTCGTGGTTTAACCCCAGCCGGCAGCTCAGCCCCATGCACGCTCGCTCCCTGCCCCCGGTGGGACGGGGGAGAGGATCGGGAGGGTAAAAGTGAGAAAACTTGTTGGCTGGGATAAAGACAGTTTGATAGGTAAAGCAAAAGTCACGCATGCAAGCAAAGCAAACCAAGGAATTCATTCGTTCCCTCCTTCCCATGGGCAGGCGGGTGCTCAGCCATCCCCAGGAAAGCAGGGCTCCATCACACCTAACGGTGACTTGGGAAGACAAACACCATCGCTCCGAACGTCCCCCCCTTCCTCCTTCTTCCCCCAGCTTTATGTGCTGATGTCCCGTGGTGTGGGATGTCCCTTTGGTCACTGGGGGCAGCTGTCCCGGCCGTGTCCCCTCCCAGCCCCTTGTGCCCCCCAGCTGCTCGCTGCTGGGCTGGGGGGAGAGGCAGAAAAGGCCTTGACTCTGTGTACGCACTGCTCAGCAGGAACGAAACCATCCCTGGGTTATCAACACTGTTTCCAGCACAGATCCAAAACAGCCCCATACCAGCTACTGTGAAGAAAATTAACTTTAACCCAGCCGAAGCCAGCAAATCATTACATATCTCCAGAAAAATAAAGGTGAGTGGGAAGAGATTGCTGCAGAAGGAAAGAAGCACTGCTCAAGGAGACTTGTTCTAAGAGGGGAGCCAGGGCGTTTGGCAGGGCACAGCGAAACTGGTCGAAGCAGAAAACAGACACTAATTAAAGGGTGAGATACGGTGTGCAGGCAGGAGCAGGCTCCGTTTCCCCGACGCAGTGGTGATGGGCTGAAGCTGGGATCCCGCCTGCGGGAGCGGGGCATGGACCCGGCTGATGTAGCCGGCACTGAAATCCCACACTTGGCTCGAGCAAGAATCAACAGGGGAGAAATTGTGAATCAGTCAGATACAGTTTTTAGGCTAATCTCAAACCCAGAAGGAATAAGGTTGTGGGGAGAGACAGAGCTGCCCTGCAGAGATGCTGGTGGGATAACAGAAAACCAAGTGCTTAGATGTGTGCACTTGAAGTAAATCCAATTCTCAAACATTTAGAATCAAAATTTTAAACTTCTTTTGAGATTAACGGAGGTTTTGCCTCTAAATAACTTTGAAAAACAAATTTTTATTATCTCTTGTCCATAGACTCTTGTGGCATGAATCAATCTTCCCTCTTCCTCTCCTTCTCTAATTCTGCTTTTAAGAAGATGTTTGTGATCATACACCTGCATCCTCTGTGATATACTCAAGATAGTTTTGCTACTGCACCTTTACTTTTCATATTGTGAATTATTCATGTCTCTCTACCTGCTGTGGAGCCTCAGAGAAGTCTCTTTAATCAGATATCTTTATCCTCCCATCCCCAGCGCATCCTTCGGCAGCGTTACAGCAAGCGCGGGAACACGTTGTTAGTAATTACACTGCTAAGTTTAGGGGCAAAAATAGGCACGTGATTATGTTGGAAATATGTTGTGGTAGCTTAATTGTCAGGCTGCAGTTTATTTTATGCACTTAAGTTAAGGGGGGGGGGGAGAAAAAGGTTGGGTAATGAGAAAAGAGTAAACCTGAGCAAAGACACGTGCCAGTTGCCAGTGGAGGGTAAATGCGCGTCTTGCTGGCTGTCCTTCCCAGCCTCTGCAGAGGAGAAGAAATCTTTAGTGGTCTAAGAAGTCCTCGCAGTGGTCTGCTGGGTATCCAGGGGGGAGCCGAGCCCGGGAGCGCTGCCGGCCCCGAGGGCAGCTGGGCACTCCTCGCTCCAGGCGGGACACACGAGCCTGAACTACTTCTCTCTTGGCATTATACTTAGGGAAAACGGTCATGATGTTCAACTATAGATATAAAAATAAACAACTCCCGACATGCACAGTGACTTTCAGGACTTTCTTTTGTTATTTTATTTTAATTTTTTTATTTCCATCTTATTTTATATGTGCTGACTGTCCAAAATTGCGTGGAAGTCTGTTTCACGTGTGAATGCCTAAGGAGCTCGTGCTGCAGAAGTCCCCCTCCGTGCGCTGCGCCGGTGGTGCTCTGTTTCAAGCAAAAGCTGCAGCACCCAAGTCCCTCCCTGGGGTTCAGCTTTCCTGTTCGGGTGCTGCGAGGGAGCTTTTCAAAGGAGGAAAACAAGAGCGTTGCCTCGGGCGTTGGTGGTGCGGAGCGTCTCCGCGCCGAAGATGTGTAAGGTTCAAAGAGGAGTGAGAACGGCTACCCGGGCACGAGAGCCTCCGGCTCGGTCCGCACCCGCACGTCCGTGCTCTGTACTTCAAGCCAGTCTTCAGTTATTAAAGAGCAGGGTAAGAGCAGCCGTGACAGAAGCAATGACGGCGTACGGCGTACCTTCCTTTGCATCACACCGGAGCTCCCGGAGCTGCGCGAGTGTGGTTTAGGCTCCCTCTCCTATTTCATTGCGTCAGCTGTGGGAGACTCCTCTGCTGAATTTCAATTGTGCAACAGTTTGTTTAAATCTGCCACTTGACATTTATGTATTCGTATTAATGCTTGTAATGAGTAATTAAAAGTTGACGTCAGCTAGGTAAATGTTTTCTTGTTCCTCGTGCATGTGTGCATATGCATATACATGAATGAAAGATCTTGGTTACTTCTTAAACCAATGTGATAATGAAGACTATAAAAGAATCAAAATTCTAATGATAATAAGTTTTTTTCTAGGATCAGAGAAATAGTTAAAAAGAGAAGGAAGCAGAGCTGGAAGAGGGGTTGATGTGATTTCCCTATTAAAAGGAAAAATAAATCCTGTATTCCAGTGACAGAATCCAAACAGCAATTTGTTTGTGGCTGTTTGATCAGCAGGTAATTGGCCTTCCAGAGTTGGTGCTTCAGGGACTATTTCATGGCAAGAGCAGAAGAGCTGAGAGCTGGAAATGCCGAGACGTACCGCGCCGCTCAGGAGCGTTGCCCTGAAAGGCTCCCAGCACACGGTGGGCCGTGGTGCCCTGAGCCCAGCGCCAGCTGTGGGTTTCTGCAGACCGTGGCCATCGCCAGCTGTGGGTTTCTGCAGACCGTGGCCGTTGCCAGCTCTGGGTTTCTGCAGACCGTGGCCATCGCCAGCTGTGCGCCTGCAAAAGCCATCCCAAACCTGGGTCGTTCTGGCTGCCTTTAAATGGCTGCAAAATCAATGCCTTGCAAAGGAATGTTTGCTGCATAGAGGGATGTCTCAAGGTTCCTTTCGTCCTCTACAAACATGTTTCCAGGAGGCACGCTAATATTTTGCTTTAAAACCCTTGTCAGAAAGGAGGGAGGCTGTACAGGACGCTTTGCGCCTGCTGTGCCACGCGGGGCAGTGCCCGAGGGCCGGCTCGTTGCACGCCATGGGAGCGGAGAACAAGGCACCAAGGATATCCCAGAGGAACGGCAGTGGGAGGGTCGGAGTGATGGGAAAACGCAGGGCAAGATAATGAAATATGTCCGTGAAACAGTTAAGAACCTGCACGTCGTCTTTCTTCTGCTCCGTTTTAGAGCTGGACAATATATTAGAGGAGTTACATTTAAGGAAGGTGCTCTAATTGTGCCTCCAGATCTGAGAGCGGTGACTGCCAGCAGCATCCCCGGTCCTCGGGTGTGCTTTCGCTGTGTTTGCTCTCCTCACACGGCTTTATCGCGGCTGGTGCCAGCGCTTGCCAGCACCAGCAGCCGCCTCCTGCCTTGCCAGGCGCTCACGTGTGGCGATATGTTATTCTTGTGACATATTGCATGGTGAAGCAGAGTGAAATGGCTGAGACTCCAGCCTTTTCCTCGGTGTAGGTCCTGTCACATATATGCCTATTCTGTAGTCTGAGTAATTTTAAAATTAATTGAATGGTATTTTGACATGTGAATCTGCTATATAATATGCGGTCCTAGAAAAAGAGTGCTTGCAAATTGTTTCTTGAAGCTACTGTGCCACAGTTTGTTTCCCTGGCCGACAGAAGGTGCTCCGTAACTCTTGAGATGGATAAGGGGTGAGGTATGTCGTGGCTCCTCCTTGTTGGAGCACTCTTCGTACTGCTGATATTACCCTATATTTGCAGCGTGTCGTTGCACTGGAGCTCTCCGAGGAGCCCGCCAGAGCCGTGTGCGGTGGCTGGGTGTCGGGTGGGTGTCTCCCGGCAAAGCCGGGGCCGGGGGTGCAGAGCCGTGCACGCAGGCGCGCTGGCAGGGCTGGTCGTTGCGGGCCCCCGTCCCGAGCCGTACGAGCTTCCTTTGCCAAGTTAACTTCAGGCACGTATGCACGGGAACGCTCGATTATGATTATATACTGCGCATGGATTTTTTATCATGAATGAGTTGAAGCGTCATCATTTTTTGTTGTTGAACTCCGCCTAAAATTTTGCAGGCTTTAAGGTAGGAATCCGGGTGCTGTGGCACGGGGCCGTGATCCGGGTTTGCAGACTGTGATTCCAGGAGGAGCGCGCCGGGTCGCGTAGCCTGGGCGGCTGCGTGCCGCCGGCTGCACGGTCCCCCCGCCGGAGCCATCGCCGTCCCCGCTCCGCGCCCCCTCGGCAGAGGCGACGTGCAGCTGGGAAGCACGAGCGGAAGGGGGCTGCGCCCGCTTTCCCTGGGACCCCCTACCTTGCCAAGGCTACATAAACCTTGTCCTCCCTGCCCCAGGCGGGATGGCCCGGGCGACTGGAGAGCATCTCTGCTCAGACCCCCGAATACGTATTGTAAGAGTAGTTGAAGCACAAGATGATGAAAAAACCCCTAAATTTAAAAAAAATGACTTTTTTTAATATTTCTTACTGTGAAAACTACTTTTTCCTCATTGTTAGGCCTGTGTCTCATACCTGCTGCCGTTTGTGCCTTTCCTTACTGTCCCTTGTGGCCTCCCTGTGCCGAGAGGTACGCATTTTGTAGCCAGTAGACACGCTGTCTGATGTTTAGCACTTCAGGATGGAAACAGCTGTTGGTAAAGGAGAGGAACGCGTTCTTCCAGCTGCTTCCAGTGGAAATGCCATCACAGGCTCACCGGCGGCTCCTGCGGCGGTTAACCCGGGGCACAGCAGTATCTCCTGGCTGGAGGAGAGGGGCTGGCCGGCCCCGAGCCCCTCGGCGGGAGGCTGCTGCGCCGGGGGTGGCCGTGGAAAAAAGGTTTGGGTTCAGGGAAAGCAGGACAAAAAGCTCAGTGCAATAACAGCCTCACTCTAAAGTACATGAATGTGTCCCATTAAAATCCAGCCTGATATTTAGGAAGGTGATAAATCGGCACACGCGTGTGTGTGTAAGTAAAGGACTGAGTGAGGAGGAGGAGGGGAGGAGACTCGGAGCCACAGGGAGTGATTTGTTTTTTCTTTGCCAGTTTTGGCTTGTTGGGAATGTATTTATTGCATGTTAAAAAGAAATCCTTTCCCCTCACAGATAACGGCAAAGAATCGAGTAGATCCTCCTGCCCACCGACCTTGATTTTGCATACGGAGAGGAAGAGCACCCCTGTGGAGAGCGATGGCGATAAGGTCTGCGATGGAGTTTCTTTTAAAAACCTCTTTAAACTATTGAGCTGCACGACTCAGAGTCAGTACAGAGACTGTGCTGTGGCTGGAGCTGTGCTGGTGATACGGGGTTGTTTCCTACAGTGAATTTTACAGAGCTGCTTCATTTCTCTCGGTGCCTTAAGGAGCTCTGCCGCTGTAGTGTCAGGGTGGCAGAGGAGGGATGCTGGCCGCTGGTTTTCTCCCCATGCTGGAGGAGAAGCGAGTCGATGGGGGGGTGTGAGCGCAACCGTGGAGGTGTGACACAGCCCAGGACAAAATTCGCGTACTGAGAAGCTGAGGTCCAGAAGCGGGGTGTCTGTGACTTTCTCCGGCTGGCTGCGGTGGCAGGGACCCGTGGAGCCGGGTCAGCCCCTGCTCAGAGCAGGATCCCCTCGCGGGATGTCGTGCCGCTTATCGCAACATCAGCCCCAGCTGCAAGGAAGAATTTCTTCACAGCCCCCACCTTCTTGGTGTTCCTAATTTAACTGTGCTCTGCACTTCTGTAGCCTTCCTTTACAGATAATTGCAAGGTCCTTAAATAAAACTGACAGGTGAACGTAAACGGATAGCAAATAATATGTGCAACTTATGGATGGGTAATACTGTATGCGTGTAACTTCATTAGCTTTTTATAAAAAAGCTTGGATTATTGTATGAAGGAACAGGACCTGAATCGTACTCCCTGCTTCTATGAAATAAATGGAAGCATTTGCTTTCTGCGCAGCTCGTGCAGACTTCATGCAAATGGCTAAAGCTAAAAGAGGGAAACCTTGATCCGAGTGTGGGGGTGTGGAAGAGCATCTCGGGCTCGGAAAGCAGCAGTGCGGCAGATGCTCGAAGCCGCCTTGGAGCAGGCGTGCTCCGTTCCCCCGCATTTCTGCTCCATGCACACGTGCTTTTTGCAGCAGGAGCTCTGTCCTGCAGGAGGAGGACGTGTGGACTGAGCTGCTGTTCAGTTTATTTTCATTTGGCACATTGCTGTCACGCTGCCGTCTTTAGGCTCTGTGCGAGCAAACCTTCCCTGCCGACCAGGAGAGGTGTGCCCCACGTGTGCAGCTGTGTCGGTACTTGGGCACATTCCTTAGCGCTTTTAGTTGTAAAATACTTTCAAGATGAAGAACTCTGGATATATGCTTTATTATTTTTTAATTAAGTACGTGCTTCTTGTGTTTTGATACCGCACTGAGCTAGATCACTGCCTTCCTCCCACACCTCTCCCTCGCAGTTCATTTCCGTAAGCTACTACGATAAATAGCTGTTCTTCAGCCGGTGAAACACTGCACTCGTCGGCTGTACCATACAGCCCTGCTGCGTTGTTGGTTGCTCCATCCCTAGGGCCAGCCTTACGCGGAGCGGCCCAGCCCTGTCGCGGGGGGGACAGGCGTGCAGCTGGGTCCCCGCCCCTCGTTAGGATGCGCGTCGCTCCCCGTGCTTTGTTTCTGACGGGGTGGCTCTCCTCGTTATTGCAATACACAGAGTTATACCTGCTGTCCCAAGTGAGCTATTGGCCTGGACAAAAGCATATCTGCTGGTTTTTCATTTGTATTGCTGCAAGTGGGGCGACATTTTTATTATTTCTGCAAGTGGGGCGACATTTTTATTACTTCCCGTTTATCTGGGCTATTCTCAAGGTGGCTGGTTGTTCATAAAGCTGCTCCTGGAATAATGGCAATAAGGGTGACCCACTTCAAGTTAAAGGCAGTGATTTGTATAACAGTAACAGTCTTCTGCATCGGCTTCATTTGTTGACTAATCTCTGTCTGTCTTTCAAGGGTCATTCTTTTAAACTAGTAACTGAGGATGACAGCACATCAAACGGCAACAAGCCCGTGGCATCCACTCCAGTGCCAGGATCACCATGGTAAGCAAATGCAAGCAGACCGGCTAGAAGCCATTCATCAGTGCTGTTTCCCTTGCCAAACGTGCATTAGCGGTCTGGTACGTGGGGCACGTACGCTGCCCTGGGTGTTAGGCAGCAAAGCTGGGTTGCTGTTCCAGCTTCTGCTGGAGCTTTCCCTCTTTAATCATGTACTTAAGGACAGTGCGGGGAGGCAGCCGCAAACAGGGCGTGAGCCCGCTCCCTGGGATGGTGAGGTAAGGGCCCTGTGCTGCGCGGCTCCGGCTCGGCCAGCGACCAGCTCTGGCAGAAGGCAACCCACGGCTTCTCCGTCAGGTTTTGTGGGCGTGCGTGGCCGCTTGCCTGCTGTGAGCGGGGCTGTGTCCGGCTGTGCTCAGCCTCACCGCGTCTCACACGTGTCGAGGGAGCCTGGATGGATCAAAGGGGAAACACCAGATCCGTCAGAAATGTCCTTGCTTTTTAGGGCCAGATCCTCTTTCTCTCCCAGTTATTTCATTGGCACTGGATGACTCTTACTGTCTTGCAAGATTAGCGTTGATTTCAGGTTGTATCAGTGCAAATAGGTTGTGTCGCATGACCCAGGTTTCCTGACCACGTTCCCATTCAGGTACGTGTTGGGTAACTAAAGCTCTCGTGTCATTTTTAAATAGATAAAAACTCTGTTCACTTTCTGTCCTGAACGGGTGACTAGAAGGACTTTTTACCTCCTTTACCCATATGCATTCTTATGCTGGATGAAATAATCAGGTTGTACTCAGTGGCTGACATCTATGGGATCTTTGGCTAAAGCACTCCACGTAGATACCAGCTGTTATTTGTTGCTATTATATTGTGCCATTTTGCAAACCAGTAAGCACAGTGTGATGTCCCACTTAATCTTAGCATCATAAATATGTGATGCACATCAATCCTTTCTTTTCTTGACAGTTGGTACTTTATGGTGTAGTGCAGAGGAACCGTTTGAGCCCAGCAGCGTCATAGGCAGGTTATGGTTTCATCCGTTCTTACAGTGGTACCCGTGGAGGGATGTCACAGCACCCCCTCTTCTCCAGCAGCCTCTGCTGGATGGGCAGCCGGTACCTCCACCGAAGTGCACCACTCTCAGATCCAAACTTGTGATATTTTTTATCTCTAAGGAGAAACCTTACATTTCTGGGTTTCCAGAGGACTGTTTAGTGACCCAGGGAGCACTCCGGGTGCGAGAAGAGGCATCCAGATCTGGTCCTCGGGACCAGAGGGATGGGGCATAGTCCTCATGCTGACAGTTGTCCCATGTAGTGAGGTGACGACGTCTCGTCTGCCCCATGGCTCGTGACGGAACATGGAGCGTGCCTGGAGGGTGCTTCGATCACAATTTACAAATTTTTCTGATAGGTTGAAACTAGATACGCAACACAAATTCACCAAATCCTGAACGTACTTCAACCACTCCCCACCCATAGGTTGGCTCCCTGCTTCTGCAGGACCCATGGTTGATGTGACATTGCCAAGCGCCTGTTAGACATAGCTAGACCATAATTTTTAATGGCAGAAAAAATTTCAGGAATGTTACCAAACCTTCCTTACCTTATGAAATAAAATAAAATACTAATATCATCATCTGGTGCCCTTATTCATACTTAAATTACAATTTTCTAAAGGGAAGCATGAACATAACAATATCTGCATTTCCAGTTTATGCTCTGTGACTGAAACAAAATACCATGCGTCCCCTGTGGATAATTGAAACCGTTATTATACCAAAGAGGAACAGGTGACACGTTACATGGGGAAAGGGACGTTAATTTTAAATTAAATGTCAAATGATATTAGTCATGGAAAAGTGAAGAGGTGTTGCAGGGGACCCCAGAGTTTCTAACCTGGGGTGATGGCACGCCAGACCTGGTGCTACTCGGTGATTAATGAGCACCAGCAACATCCGTGTGCGTGGCCAGAGGAGCACGGAGCACAGCAGCGTACCGGCACAGGGAAAACACCTTCCAAACCCACTGGCTATAATCTCTCTCAAGTAATGGCTTCAGCAGTCCCATGTGCATGTGGTAGCATTGCAGATCCCAAACGAGATACTGGTTTCAGGTTTACCATCAGTTTATACCATAATATACCATTTTATACCATAATACCATTTTATACCATCATACCATAATTCCCCAAACAGTTCAAATTCTGCGGTGCGCTTACTTGCCAAGGAAGGAGATCGCAGTGAGGGGCATTTCAAAGCAGGCATTTACTCCTGGGCAGGATTGGGCCTGTGTCCTGACCGTAATTGGAATATTTGATAGAAGGATAACAATAACCCATTTATATTAATCAGCTAAGTGTTCTCTTCACATAAATACCAGGCTTTTTTCCCCTTCCTTCTGGGACAGCTGTGGTATTTACGGGAGGCTTAGTTTGGACGTGCTGCTGCAGAAGCCCCTCTCAGTGTGCTCTGCAGGAGAGGCTCGGGGCTGGTGGGTCGGTGTTTCTGGGAGAACAGAGGTTCCCGTAGCTCCGAGGTACAAAGTAAGAAGTCATAACTATGCCTAATCATTGAGCATCTGTCCCGTGAGGCTGTTTGGTGATCCGAAACGTTTGTGCACTAAAATAAACAGAAAATTATTAAAATATTTGTCATGTCCGTGTCACTGAATTCAGGATGGCAGAGCTTCCGTGGGGTGTAAGTGTGACTGAAGGCAACGGCTGGGTTTGTACAACCCATTTTGTGCTCCCGTTCATCGGGAGAACAATTAACTCTGCTGAACGTAATTACTGTGATGTTCGGGCTCAGTAACACACTCGCACCGACCTGCTCCCAGCACCCTGCAGCTCCCGCCACGGTTTCTTACAGAGATGATGTATTTTTCATTACATGTTTGGGCAAGATCAATGGTGATATCTTACCAGTGGTACACAGAGTATATTGGATTATCTTATTACAGTACTCTGCAGCGATGGAGCATTTTTCATATTTGCAGTCTTTTACCCAGACCAGACTTTTTTTTTAAGCCAGTTTTGTTCTCTGCTTTTAATAACAGTTAGGCAGCAGAGCTTCTAATGATAAGATTTGTTTTTTCCAGGTATTTATGCTTCAGAGGGACCAACATGTTCCCATTATAAGTGTTGGCGTGTATGGGGGCGTGTGAGGAAGTCGGGGGGTGTACATGACGTTTGTTAGTTTTCATTACCATTCAGAAAGTGTGGGATTGAGATTGATATTGTGTTTATTTACATAGAGATTTAGTGAAGTACAGCTTGAGGTTTTTGAACGTCTATTAAGGATGCTGTGATACGTATTTTCATATTACTTTAGCTGATTTAAAGTGAATGTCAGGACAACAAGTTGAACTGCTGTCATGCATAGTTTAACTGACCGAGTCAAGAAGCCGTGGTTTGTACAGCAGCGACTCGCTCAAATCACAAATTTGAAATGGAGCCCATAAAAATCAACCTCGTGGCAGCCTTCCGCGGTGGCCGGTTGTACCTGTGGAGCGCAGAGCGTGGTGGGAGCCGGCGGGATGCTGTGGGGATGCTGCAGGGATCACCCTTCTGTGATGGAATATTTCACCTGCTGCTTTTTTGGGGTGTGTAGACCATTTCTATGACATCTTATTGATATGGAGAGAGTTTCTCTCCCGAGGTGACTGGCGTGGGCTGGCAGGGCCGGGGGCAGGCTGTCAGTCGGAGCGGGGTCTCACCCAGGCGCTGGAAACGGAGATGCAATAAGCCAGCTGCGGGTTAATGTCTTGTTTGTGGGTGCATTTGACGTTGTCTAAGCATAGTTTATCACTTGGAATAGGTGTGTAGTCTGGACTGGAGATGACCGGGTCTTCTTCTTCAACCCTACAATGCAGCTGTCAGTCTGGGAGAAGCCGGTGGACCTGAAGCACCGCGGCGACATAAACCGGATCATCGAGGATCCTCCTCACAAGCGCAAGCTGGAAGCTGCAGCAAGTAACTAAAGCCCTGTGATTATTTGCCTCTATTTAAACTCAAATGTCGAACGGAGCTTGGTCACTAAATATGTTCAGTGAAAGTTTGATAACCGTAATTAGAAGGGTTTTCCTTTTGAGAGTTCATATAAAATATAGTGTTAAAATTGATGTTTATTGCAAAATCCTTATTTTCACTGAAATGCTGAATTGGGGAATAGAGCGTTGTCATTATTGGCAATGAAGAAACAGGTGGCTTCTTATATTGGATGAATCTTTGATGTATAAAATACATCTCGAAAGATGCTGTCTTTATGTTTTATCACACTTATTTCCAAGATGTACATTAGGAATGCATTACCAATGCATTATTCAGCTGTTACACAAAAGCAGACACTCCATAGCTAATGATTATCCAACCAAGTTGTAGAGGGGGGGAAAAAGTCCCGGTAGTAAATCTCTAATGAGCGCTAAAAGGTTTGGTGGAAACGTGGGTGCTTCCATCTAAACCTGGCTCCACCAGTCACCTTCTAAACGCTGTGGATTCCTGAAGGGGATGGTTGTGGCTAAAGAATACCCGCTGATCTGCAGTCACACACGTTAAGTGGTTCAAAATACAGTGGAAAAGACGCCCCTTGGCTTGTCAGTGGTCCGAGGTGTGTGCTGTCTGGTCCTCCCCAAGGCGGCCAGTTGGCAGAGGCAGTTTTCCCAGCCTGACTGTCCCACCCCATGCTCCTCGCCATGCCATCGTTTTGGTCTGCTATCCATAGCTTTGTTGTCCAGTCCAGATTTTGTCCGTGCTGGTGACCAGTCCAGGAGCAGCCCAGCATGCCAGCCTGTGCTTCCCGGTGCAGTAGTGGCTCCATAATTTGTTCCACTGCATTTCTCTCCAGAGATTTGGTTTCACCAGTTGGTGTTGACTCCCTGTGCTCTGTTACTGGGAGCTGCTCCATGCCGTGCCAGTGCTGCTCCATGCCGTGCCAGTGCTGCTCCATGCCGTGCCAGTGCTCCTTTTATTTCCTGACGCTTTGCATCACCTTTCACGTGGGAGCTGTGTCCGTAAGGCCTGCCGTTACTGGGAGGACATCCAGGTGCATGGCAGTCGTTTGAAATGCTGCTTGTCTTGATTAGCTGCTTGGAAGTCTTGAATATTCTGCTTTACAGCAGCTTCACTCAAGAGCCTCCCTCAGCCGATGCCAGTTCTTTAGTGGTGAGGTCTAGAAAAATGGAGGGGGGGAAAAAAATGAGACTTTTGTCATTCTTTTAAAGTGTCACTCTTATAAAGTATGTTATAACTGAAAATAAGGCAGCAGTGCCAGCCCCGTGAAGCGACCTGCCTTTGGCACTCCGGCCGTCGGGGCCGTGCCGTGCGCTTCGCTCCCCGGGCAGAGCTCCCGGTTAGCTGCCGCAGCGCAGGGGATGCGAGCGCGCCTTCTGGACTTGAAACGCTCCATGTCTGCCCGTAGAGAAACGTGAGTGAGAATCAGGGCTTACGTTATCAGTATTAGCAGAAGGTTACTGAAGAAAAGCTACAGAGAGCAGTTTTCTTAGCGTAGTCCTTATCAACGTATAATATCATCGCATTTTTCAGTGTGAATTTCAATCGTCAGATGCTTGTATATGTATCATTTTTGTATATGGCTTGAATAACTTTAGCTGTATATCTAATAATTCCAAAGTGGATCTGCCAAAGTTCCTTCTTCAGGAGAAAAATATAGCATACGTTTTTTATTACAGGATATATTGAAAGATCAATTAATTACTGACGAGGGGGAATGATGGCCAAAGACAAAACTGAGGGTCATTGTTCATGGTCTATAATTAATTAATGAGAAGAGCCTAAAGTCATTGTTGATGTGTGCCACTTCAAAATTCTGGTTTTTGCTGTGCGCTCCATCCTTTTTATTTATCACCTGCAAGTACCACCAAGATTTGATTCATGCACCAGTTTCTTTATGACCATGGTTTTCATTGTTGCTAATAGTCTTCATCTTCCTTGATATAATAGGGACTTGTGATTGCTCAATATTTGAGACAGTCAGGTTGTAATTAGTATATATTAGCTGCCAAGGTGAAAGGAATCATTTGTTACCATTTCTCTTAGCTTGTAATCTCGAGTAAATAAATGACACAAATGAGCTGTGCGTTTGCAACAATGGTTGCCAATTTTATTTAGCTTAGTTGCTGCCGCTGAGTTTTAATTAAAATTTTTAAATCAAAGGCACAAAACCAGTTGGCAAGCGTAGTTATTCCTAGGGTGCTATAGGTTATCTGCACATCGCTCCGCTGAAAGATCAAGTGCATTTATAATTTAGGCATAAATGAAAAATTACTCATTTATCAAGTACTCCGCCTCCACGGAGTATTAGTTCTTAGGGAGATTTATGGAGGTGTCGTGGCTCTTCGCTAACGGCTCCCCGTCAGGCCGTCCCGTGGAATCGGGGAGGAGGCGCAGCTCCTCCTGTGCCCCGGCGCAGCCGCTCTCGGCCAGCAGCGCCCCGGCCCCGCCGGCGGGGACGGCGCCTGGGCGGAGGGACCCACCGCCGACCAGATGCAGGGCCGGGACAGAGATGGCGTTTCCAGGGCTTTCACACCTTGATCTTCCATGTTCCCAAGTGCAACGTCTTCTGGTGCCAGCTCTCTCGTCTTGCCCCTGGCTGTCATTACTCCTCTGTCTCAGTATGGTCACAGACTGACCATAAAATCCCTGTTTTCCCTCAAAGATCCCTTAAAATGTTTCTGTCTTATTGCAATGGAGAAAAACACTTTTATCTATTCCTAGTCCTTCACCTGCTCAAATGGTTTGTCTGGATGTTTAGGCTGAGGATGTTGGTTTTGCAGCTAATTAAAACTGGCATTCCGACTACAGAAAATGGCACGTTGATTCATAGTTGTTACGATCCCTGTTCAAAATCAGTTATGATTTAGTTTACTCTGTTGCCACAAATATTTTGGACTCTTTAGCATTCCAACAAAAATAGGAAGCGCAGTCCCGAGAACCAGCATAGGAAAGCTCCTAGGCTGAGGTGCGATACATGGGTGCCAGGTCTCTCTAGGAAATTGCAAATCAGATTTTTGTGCGTGGCCAATGGATTGACAACGCTTTCACTCACCTGGTAAATGCTGGTGTTTCCTCTTTGTTCTGGAAAATGAGCCGGAATTCACGACATGGCTGGGATTAGCTGAATGATTTAATTAATCAGCACTAAGCTTGATAGACCATCAGATTGGGGCGGTGCTCCGCTTCATGATTGCATGGAGAGATTACTGTCAAGCAATATGCTTCCTCAAAGCTTTAAATCAATTATTAGATTTTGTGCTCGGCTGCCTCTCTTCCCTTTCAAAGCCAGTTTATAACCTTACCAGAGGTCCAGCGGTGCGGTGTGATTCAGTACCTTCCTGCATGAGAGTACAGGTACCATTTCTCATGGTTTACCGAGTTCTCCATTGCACTGAAATTTCAAGTGATGATGCTGACTCTGATCCTGCCCCGTTTACCCAAGACGGCATAGCCATAGCAGTCGCTCATGCAGGCGAAGCGAGAAGGATTTGGTGTCCCTCCCTCAGGGAGGCTGTCCTTGCTCTCCGCGGGAACCCGAGGTGTGTCGGGAACCAGCAGATGGAAGTAAACACTGAAATCGGGCCGTACCGTATCACATTTCTTTTATCTGAAAGCTATATGGTAACTAAGATTCGGTTTTATAAATGCCCAGTTCCCATATTTTTCAGAACAAAATTTAAAAATTATATATCCTTTTCAGAAATCTGTGAAAGATCTTGTCGTAAGGTAGCTTCAAGTTTGAGTTCAGCTTCAAGTAGAGAACTTCACATCACCGTTTGTCAGCACCAGTGAGTTTTCTCTTGTCCCACGGACACGTCGAACAGGGAGGGCTCACCGTCTGGGCCAGGATTCTCACCGCTTGCTTTACTAAGAGAACATCCCGCCAGGATTCGCAATGCCTGAGTGTGCCACAGTGACCGTCCTTCAGCTTTGTAATATCTCTGTTGAATTACATTCCACCTTCTGAGTTTACAGGTTGCTTTTCTTACTACTTTGTATTTTTAATTGAGTATCCCACAGAAGAATTTAGCAAGAAGAGGTAATAGTTCCAGTGAATTTATGTATGTTTAAAGCATTATTAAATTCATTTCTGTATCCATAATGCTCACACATTGTCAGGAATGTTGACCCAAACCTCCCTTATTTTGGAATGCCATTCATTTTTTCTCCTTAGCATCATTTTCAGTTGTAGTAGCAAAGTGTCCGTTTGCACCTGCTGTGTGTTTCCTCCTCATGTGGCCTCTGCTCCTGGTCTTCCCACGCCGCAACGTTACAGCTGCTGTTTGGTTTTTGTCATGCCTTTTGCAGTGATTTGGTGTGTGCTGTGTTCGTGCACTTAAATAAAAGATAACATTTACTGAAATCATAGTAATAAACACTTAATTTCCCTAAAATAGGGAAACCAAATGAGCTAAGAACAACATTCTTGAACTGAAACTTGAAATAAATGACCAAATTTCTGTTAGCTTCAATGATATGAAGATTGGACCTGGATGAGTAATGGGCATTTGAAATTAGTTTATAAATTTCAAAATACCCACTGATCTCTATTTGTGTTCGGTCATTTTCTAGCAGATCTCTTGGAGCTTTATCTGATTTCAGTGAGATCAGACCTCACCATATCAAGTTATTCAAAACTTTTACCTCCATAACCTAAGTTCAGTTTTATATTTAATTTACTTTTTCATAGTTTCCTAAATAGCAAGACATGTCTTCATTACCCATCTGGCACAAAAAGGGTGAGGTTTGGTGTTTCTGATATTCCCAGGCTAACCACATACAGCTTGATTTTTATATTTCTTAACTAATTCATGGTCAGCTACTGAAGAGTCCCCGACACAAACCAAGCACTGGATGGACTGGTGGTCTGTCCATTTGAGTGCTGATGAAAACTGCAGTTTGTATACATGAAAAAAAAATATTTAGATTCCAGAAATAAATATCTGTTCCATATGCTTCACGTTCGTTATGACCGACAGTGCAACCTCGGAGTCCTTCAGGGACGAGTGTCCAGGCCGAACCCGGAGCGTAACGTTGCTTTGGGGTTACTCCGCAGCACCGGGAGCGGGGAGGTTGTTGGTGTCTCCATGGCCTTGCTATGCTGGTGGTTGAATTTCTGGAAAAGCAACATTATATTTGCTTATATAAGAAAGAGAAATGGGCTAAGGAGGGAAGTTGTGGTGCGAGTTAACGCTATTGAATCCTTCAGGCTGCCAGGACTGAAATAATTTTGCAGAAATGTCTTTGTAGTTGTATTTTTAAGGGAAGGGAGGAGGGAGTATCAGGGAAGACAATAACAAGATTTAAATAAAGTCATGTCACAAATGAACAATGAACAATTTTGTTCACAACATGAACAATGAGCAGATTTTCAGAATGAAAATGGTCGGGTTTATTGCTAACTCTTTCATTTGGATGAAGGTGTTTCTGAGGACCTGATGAAATATGTGTTATTTTTAAAACACTCCATGGAGAGTGAAAAATAGTAAATACCTGAGCAGCAGCCAAAGACAAGAAATGAAAGGTTAATCTGAGGAATTTGTATTCCCATTTATCTAGTGCAAATCTAATAACTATTTATTTCTTTTTAGCAGATAAATGTGTTAGTTCTTGTCCAGGGGATGAAAATGATGATCTTAGCATCAAAACTAAGAGAAATAAGTAAGTTCTAAAGTTTACTTACCTATATGTAATGTTGGGAAGCTAACGTCTGGTACAAATAAGTGCAAAGAGAAATACAATTATTTTTTTCTGTATGGATAACTACACCAGTAAATGATGAGAGTCGTTCCTAAGGTATCCAGTCTTCATCAAATTCCATGATTCTCTAAAATATCTGTTTCCCATGAACAGCATCCATTTTTGTCTGAATAACTCTTACGTACTCTGAAATGGTTAAAAAGAGACTGTATGGATAAGGAGTTATTTCAAAGACATTGGGTAAAAGCTTTGTCTTCATTGATGTGAAGCAGATTTTTTTTTCGTTGGTGTCAGGGTTTCCAGGCTCCGGGCTCAGAAATATCCAGAGGTATTTCTGTTATTGTGCTTTTATTTGACCTTTATTACCATGTGTGTTTCAAATTCTCATGAAATAACAGGCAAAAAAACCCATGTGCCAAATAAGCAACTCCCTCACCCTTTGCCAAAACAGCAAGAAAATGAAGTAAACACTTCTGGTGTAGAAAGTACCTTAAAGACATTTCATTCTATTTAACCTTTGGCCAGGAACTGCATATAGCGTTAGCTGTTCATGCGGGCTGGCTGTGATTAACGTACTGGTTGGGACCATTAAAAAAATAAATCTGTAAAATCTGCATAGATAGTGTGTTATATTTTTGAGGGCATTGTGACAAGTAAGCACAACAAGTTTCCATATTTTCCAAGTGAATACATTGAAGATAATTCCATTCTCTCTTACATTGCCATTCTTATCCTACTGCATTGGGAGGTTCTTTTGACCTCGGTAAGACTTTCTGTGGATTTGTATTATAATGAAGGAAGAATCAGATACTCAGAGTTCAATCCTTAGACTATTTAAGCATTTAATGCTTGGTATAAAAGAGTGTATTTATACTTTATATATGCCTAAATATGTACTTTTACTATTTACATAGTATTTAGTATTTATAAACAGTATAAAAGTTTATATTTAGTATAAAAGTATTTAAGAACACTTTTATCGACATCAGTGGGCCTGACAATAACGGGCCAGTATTACGACCTGTGCTAGTAAGGTGATTCCTTTCAGTGATGGGCTGAGAAAATGTGAAAACGTCTTTTCCATTAATGTACATAAATAGAATTTTATAACTCCAGAAGCTTGTTCTTAGAACCCCAGAACAATGCACTTATTGAAAGATTCCCGTATCAAGGTAGCCTTGGGCTTACTGTGCTGTGTGTCGGAAGGTCAGGCAGTGCCTCGTTCACCGTCTGCTTGTGAATAAGGAACATTGTCTCACCCTCGTTGGGTTCCCATGACTTATTCACTTGAAAGACTAACTTTGGCTTTTTTAGTTTCTTATTTTCTTTACACTCAAAAGGACACTGTCAAAATTATGAGACCCAAATGTGGACCATCTTTTTATATATTTGCAGAATTTATCTTTTCTTCTTTTTATTTACTTGCAGAAATACAGTTTCACATATATATCTTTTCCCCAAAGCAAAGAGGTAAATACAGTCCAAGCTGGGCAATCTCAGCCCATCAGAGTTGCTGCATGACTCTCCTGCCTTAATGCATTGTAGCATCTTTCTTGTGGTACGTATTTATAGGTATATAGATAGATATATATTTATATATAAGCATAAATCACGCAGCCATCCAGCTAAAAGTGCGATCATGTCAGAAACCCCGCGGCACGGTGGCAAGCACCTCCGGCCTGGGCAGCAAACCAGCGCTGCGGCGGCTGCCGGCGCCGCAAGGGCACCTCGCCCGGAGAAGGGCGTTCGTGGGACGGGGAGGCAGCCTCTGGCTCCTGAAAAGGTCGTTTGAGTCATAGGCAACGCAAGCTACTCAGCTGTGACTGTGTGCCACAAAAGGTAAATAGCAGGTGATGATGAGTGTCTATCACCTGCTGTTCATGTCATCAGTTGTCTTTATATTATGCTATATTTATGTATGGTATAACAAATAGTACAACTTTTATTATACCTGAGATTTGGGGCAAGATATTCATTGAGAGGACATTCAAAGCTCTGAGAACCCTATTGTAAGTTCTATCTTCGGAAATAAATCTTTAGATTAGTAGGAACTAATTCTTATTTGCTGTATTTGGGCAATTAGTCCTATGAAAGTCAAGGGCAACATTCACATAATAAGCAAGATTCGGCTTGACAACATAGCATTTTCTCAGACTTCGTTGCGGTGATCCCAGTTCCCCAGAAGTTTGACCTGTCACCAAAAAGCGTTGGTGACCTGTCACCGTAAAGCGTTTATTTTGCTGTCAGCAGAACATACGTCCCCAAACTACTACATGATTTCTACAGCCGTTTTGAATTTTAAATTCTCTTTTATAACACGTGAAGATTTCCTGACAGTTTGCTTTGTACCCTGAAACAATGGCAGAATATAGAGGTTCGTGGGTGGACCTTTAAAATACCGACCTTGTACTAAAGAAACGCAGTCTGAGTGCTTGTTTAAATGTATTAATATTAGACTATAGCTAGCAGTTCATGACATAAAAAAGTAAAATATTGTAGGATTTTCATTTCAAACGAGAATTTAGCGATCCTCAGGATGAAAATCATGTAGAAACTCGTTTGCTATACTCAGCTGGTTTTCGTTAGCGTGATGGGGGCATCCCGCTGGGGACTGTGGGCACCGTCCCAGCTGGGTGCCCCCTGCAGCGGGCAGCCCCCCTCTCGGCAGCTGAGCCCTAGGAAGGGTTCTTGGCCCAGCAGCTGGAATCGCTGCTGCCGTCGGTTTGGAACTGATATTATTGTTTCTAAGTGCTGGGGGTCTCAGTTGCCTGCATCTGCGTGTGTCTGAATTAGCCAGCCAAAAGCAGAACTGGTGTAAAAACTGTGGCCTGTAATTCCTTGTAAGAAAAGCACTCCGTGCCATAAACAGGAAAAGGGGAATGCTCAAGATGTAGAGTCTTACTAAAGTGCTGGTTAAGCTCCGAGTTTTGGGTAAGATACCACCAGCTTTTCATCTTCCAAGCTGCACATACAAGGTCCAAGTCTGACTTTGTTTCTCTGCTTTGTTTTGCTTGGGAATGGACAAAGTGCTGCTCCCTCCGGACAGAATCCAGAGGTGAAAAAAGATTTGTCTTTACAGAACACCAAACCAGTTTTCATTTTGGTGCTGGATGGACAGAAAAAATATTTATATTGCTGCCATATCCACATTAATAATTGCAGATGAAGGCAGTGAATGTTTTCCTACATATAACAGAGAATGCAGCTGGGAGATAGGGAGCGCTGGTCCCGCCGCAGCGCGGTGCTGGGAGCGGCTGTGCCCTGCAGGGCCCAGGCTGCTGGCAGCGCTGCTCAGCACGCTGCGCTCCTGCCCCGCGCCGCGCTCAGCTGCAAGCGACAGGCGGGACGTTCGCAGCCCTGCACCTGACAGCTGCAGCAGAGCGGGAAACTGAACCCCGTTTTTACCCCCACGCAGCCATTACCCACTTATTTTTTGCAATATTGACATTTTTTCTTGGTTAAGTATAACTAAAAAAGGAGGCGTTACCTGCTTTCGGGGTTTGTTTTTAAATATGCTGTATTCCCTATTCTATTTTATTTAATTTAAGTAAAGTTACTGAGTAAATCATATCGTTCCTTTGACATACAGTAAATCATCTGCTGTACAGAAAGCGCTGCGCTAATGGTGAGATCTAATTGCATCAAAGTTCCAGCACAATTCTTTATAATTCAACTAGAGGGTCATCGCACAGAGGCTCGCGTTGGGTCACCAGTTCACGTTGCTAAGGATAGAGCTGCTCTTTCCCTTCTCCTGCGGTTCGCTTTGGTGACAGGGCTGGCAGAGGACCTGGCCCACGGCCGGCCGCAGAAGATGGCAGGACTCCCTGCTTTCTCGTGTGGGCGTTTGCCCGGCCTCTGCCCAGTGCTTCCAGCCGGAATCTGCATCTGCAGGTTTGGGGGCTCTGCAAGCTGCTGTTGCACTTTTATTTACATTTCATTGGGGTATAATGAAACGGCTTAAAAATACCGAAGTCAAATTCTTACTCAGGCAATGCTCTGATTGTGCTCTCTACAAAAGAAAAACAATCTTCTGAGAAACTTCGGTTTTCTTCACCGAATGACAGAAGGGCTCGGGGGTCCCTGTCCCACCCTGCTCCCAGCAGGCGCTCGGGGACCTGTCCGGGAGGGTCGGAGCATCTCAAGGAGGGAGCCCCGCCGCCTGCCGGGGCAGAGCCCACCCCAGTGCCCGACCATCCGCACGGCAAAAAAGCTTTTTCTTACGCTTAGATGGATTTCCCTGCGTTTCAGTTTGTGCCCGTTGCCTCTTCTCCTTTCCGTGGGTACCACAGTTACACAAAAACCTCTCACCGCCCTGTCCATTTTCAGATTTGCAGGCTTCCAAGGTCCTCCTAGTAGGCTGCCCACATGTGTCCATCCGAGTAGGGAGCCACATAGTTGTTGTGCAGATTATTGTATTACTCGCTAAAGAAAGTTGTATTCCTTATTGTCATTTTTGGCATGAGAAAACAGTCTGTGTGATTTGCAGCATCATTTTCCATTGTGTAAGGAGGACCGAAGGAGCGAGGGGCTCCTCTGGTGCTTGGCTGGTGGAGTAGTGTACTGTATTTCTCAGTTTCGGCTTGAAGAAGCTCTTTGTGTGTACTAGAAATTGGATTGGGCCTTTCATGGATCATGGTACAGAATAAAATTTGCTGGTATGATATAAAAGTCACTGTCATTCTGTGAAGAACACCAATTTGATATCTCTCAAATCATAGTAATACAGCATCATTTTAGGATAAATGTAACTGTAATGTAATTATTTGTAGAAGGAAGATAATACGCGAGAGCTCACATTACATACAGATCTAATTCATTTGCTTGGAAATAAAAAAGTGTTTTCCTGTTGAAATTTCAAACTAAGTATTATTCTGTCGTGGTGAAAATTGCATCAGTAGAAAATGCAGTCATGCCTAGCAGGAGGCTAAAAATCAAATCGCCTTACTTTCATTATCCTCACTTGACCTTGCGATCACGTTAAGGCTCCTGATCTTTCCAGAAAGAGCCTTAATTTGTACTGAACTCATTCATGGCTCAAAGCATTAAGAAACAGGAGGATGGGCCCAGAGCAGAAGTCTGATTTCGAGGTCTGAGTTGGCCCGCTTCTCTGAAGTCAGGAGGTTGGTATCCCCATCTGAAATCCCGTCGCCCTCCTGGAGCAGCCTCCTTCCTACCCGTGCGGGTCCCATGGAGTTAACCTCTCCCTGCAGCTCCCGCGGGGGCGAATCTTCAGCCCCCCGAACAGCGGGGAGATGGGTGCTCGCTTCCAGCGCTGTGAGAGTGCCGTGTTAATGGGCTCTAACTCTGATAAAATTACGTATTTATCTGGTGTGAAACGGTTCCGGTCCAGTGGTGACACCGGTGATGGAGGGTGGCACCCGAGGAGAGCATCGCTCTTACGCTGCCGCCACTGTAGGGTTGCAGCTTGCAGTAAACTGTCCTTCTGTCCTGACGTGAGCACGGCGGTGCTGCGTACGCGCCTTTATCCAGGGGGTCTTCGGGCACAGGGACTCAGGCAATACGTAGCATGTATTTCCTCAGAAACGCCTATTTATTCTAATCAGATGCAAGGTTGGAAAAAGGCTGTCGGGATCGATCCAGGCCTTCTGGCACTGACACGGGGCAGGTTCTTCGCTGATGCTTTGGTGCAGGTTTGTGCGTGCGATGCATTGCCAGGTTACTTCCCTCAGGAGGGAGCTTCTGGGGTGCATGGGAACGTAAAATAAAGATTAGTGTTGACTTTCAAGTTTGGGGGCACAAAAACAGGAAAGAAAAATAAAACAAGATGAGCCTCTTCAGTCACTCCTTTAAAGTCTCCACTTCTTGACAAATTTTATATAAAGCTGTCACTTTTCTGTAGCTTGACGTATAGCATAGTATTTCGCTGCTGAGCTCCTCCTTGATCGCAGCGACGGACCATCCTTCCACATAACGAGCTGTCGGAGGGCCCTGGCAGGGCTCTCAAGCCCCGCGGTTTAATAACGACCTGCGGGTTTGGGTCACTTCTCAGCTGTCAGCGTCCGCTCCCTGCCTGCTCCCCGCACGCCAGGCTGCCGTCCTGGAGGGTTTTCTAGAGAGGGTTAAAAATCCCCTCCTGAGTTGGCAATTACTGAACTATTTTCCATCTTACCTTGTTAAAGAACAGAAGATTCCCAAGCTGCTGACCAGGGGAAGGCTGAAACAGAGGAGAAAAATGAGGAAACATCAGCACCGCAGATCACGCCTCCCCTGGAAGAGCGCATCACTCATTTCCGAGACATGCTTCTGGAGAGGGGGGTAAGAGACGCGCTTGCTTGCTTTGACGTATCTCATTTATGAAAACAGGGCATCATCTAGGACCACTACAGGAATCACTTCATAACTATGACTTAGAAGCCAAAGGAAGAATTATTGAGAGGGGTTTTTTCTATCTATTAACCGTGTAGGCATTGCGGTACTTCACTGTGACTTTTCTTCTGGCCGTGCAGAACTGACAGCGCTTTGCAGGTGCCGTTCCAGATAAACTCCTCTAGACAGACCCAAAGATAACCAGAGGCGGTGGCTCCTCCAGCGCTGACCAGTGGCTCAGCAGGGCGTGGGGACCGCAGCCGCACGCCATCGCGGGGGTCCCGCACGGACCCCAGGAGCGTTCATTACAGGATGAACAGAGGACGAAAGATGCGTTGTGTGTATCGCCCGAAAGACAGCACCAGGCTCAGAACCATTCCTGGCAAGCTCTTTGCTTTTTTTTTTTGGCATGGGAGAGGTTTCATCACCACAAACTCCAATGATCCCAGCAGCGGGAAGCCAAGTTCACTTACTGGCCATCCAGAATCTGCCCAGTCTGTTAGGAAAGGACATACTGGAGTCTCGGGAGGGTTAAGAAAACCTGCCCTTTTCCCTGGGCCTCCCCGAGTGCCCCCGGACTTCCCTGCGGAGAGCCGGTGGTCCCAGCGAGGCTGAGGTGCAGGAGCGTGGGATGCTCAGGGCTTTGGGCTGGAGGGGGCCAAGAAGAGGTGGCCCCTCCGCGGCCAGCCAGGCGAGAGCACCCGGAGCATCGCTCCCCCCGCATCCAGGCCGGCACGGAGCTGGTACAGGTTACGGGAGGGCTCGGAGTTATTGCAGCCGTTTTACCGTGACCTAATCAAGATTATGAGTCGGTAGACGGAGCATAAATTCAATTTGCAGATAGAACCCATCAGCGCTCTGAGCCTCATGACCAATGGTGAAATTTGCATTACAGATCGCGTAATAACATCCAGTGACTGGTTTTAGAAAGAGCTTCAGCCTGATTTTTGTTTTCTGTGGTAGCACTTACAAACCTGTGTTGAACTGGCTGCGTAAAGATTGCCATCAATATGAGGAATTTTGGATACCGTTATTTATAAATATCAAATCACCTCCACAAAAGTTCATCTCGCAGCGTCCCTTCTTCTAGAGAACTGATGATTTTGAGCGTGACTGGAATTAATAAGCGTACCAGCTTTAGGTCCTAATCCTGCAAATGTAAATGGGCGTATAATGGAGCAGTGTATGCAGCTTTTATACCTCCTTCCAACACTCTGCAAATATGTATTCTATAGAAGTTCATGCAATTTCTGTAAAGAAAAAAAATCCAAGGTGTCTGTTGTTAGGCAGTAAAGCCTATAAAATTTATCGCTAGTAATCAGCAGACTTTAGATAATTAGACCTTCAGAAGCTCAACAGTAAATTATCTCCACGGCAGACCTGCTTTATTAATACATTTTGTTATTTATGCTTAAAAAATGCAGAAGTGCCGTAAATGAGTGCTGGTTGAAGACTTCTGCTGGCGTATTTAAAGTCAGGGGACAATAAGTCAAAATTTGAAAGTAAGAGGGATGTTCTATAATAGGATACCTCAAGTGTTTCCAGTGTGAGAGTCAGACCTGCTCATAAAAATAAGAAATTCAGGAAATTTACTGTTTGGTTTTGCTATTATTTAAACATGTATAGATAATAGGTTACTTTGCTTTGCCCTGAGCATTTTTTAAATGTCCAGACAAGCCGCTGGTTAGCACCAGCCGGCTGGCATTGCTTGAAACGCCGTGAGGCCATTAGTGTTATTTTAAACTGATTATTTAATGGCTGTCTCCTGCCATTTTCTCGTAATGTTATTTCTCAAGAAGTTACTTGATGGCATTACAAAGAGCTTGAAGTAGATGGAGTTCTTCAGCGTAGTTCTGAATCTTCCTACATAAATTATATCAACAGAAGAATATTTATTGTAACATTTCAAAAATATATGTGATTTTTGGTGTAGCTCCGAGACAATGGCACAATTCTTAAGTCCGTAGCAAGTTTTCCTATGTAAAAATGTAATCTCTGATGTCCTCCTGGAACTTTAAATTTTCCATAAAATCCTGAGGGGAAAGGGAAAATTCAGGCCTCTTCCTGGCTCCCTCACAGCCATGGCATCTAAATGTCCACGTTCTGCAGTCTGCATTTCTAGGAAAGTCTCTTTGCTGGGATGCTGTCACTGAAACAAGACTTTTTTAAGGATTCCAAATGGTATTTTTTCCTCAAGATTTTACCTTCTTAATATTGGGGAGAAAAAAGGGGGTTTGGGGGGTCCTAACCCCCACCTTCCTGTCTCAAAACAATTCTTGCAGCCCCAGCTTTATCCTAAAGAATAAACTAAAAAACCCAAATAAACAGGGGGTTTTCTGTTTTGCTTTTATTTTTCCCCCCAACCTGTTTTTCAGCCAGACCCAAAGAGCCCCTTTCTAGAAGGACAAGCCACTGACCCCACTTGTTAATACCTTTTCCTGGGGGTGGTTGGTCGGGGTGGGGTGCGGGGCGCGTGTCGGGCCAGCAGCAGGGTGCTCCTCGCCGCTGCCGACCCGGGTGCCTCCTCCCAGCCCTTTGCCGCTCCATCCTTCTTGCTGGTTTTTGCGTGTTTCGGTAGCTTGTGACCAGGGTGGACATCGCTCCCTACCAGACCGACGTCTCCTGAAAGCTGGGAATCCTTTGCTGATGAAGATAAATGCATCTGCTGAAAATATCAGGCACTTCACCTTTCTGTTCTTACAAATCTTTTAGCCAAAGCCAAAATCTCAACCTACCATCATTGCTGGGCTTCCAGAGTGAATTAAGAATGAAATCAGCTATTCAGATAGATTCCCTCTCAGTTCTAAACGTACTGCTCAGACTCAATACGTTGAATTTTTGTGAGCTTTTTCCCTGTACTTTGCGCTCTGGTTGAGAGCAGGAGTTGAGAACTGGAAACCCACGACAAGCTCAGATCTCTCCTCTCCTTTTCGCCTGTGGCGATACCAGGCCATGGAAGTAATTTTTTATTCTGGGAAGGGATGCCACCCCCACCATCCCCAGTGCACGTGTTCCCTGGTTGAATGTCCCCTAGTAGGGAAGAAGACCACAATACAATACACACTGGGAGATTAGTCAGAATATTAATATTTTATATGCCTTTGCAGAGCTCCAAAATGAGTATCCTGAACAGCGTATGGCGTGTAGCTAGAATTAAATTATAAATATCAGTAGCCAACATTTATTTTGGATATTAGGAAAAACTTCTTTGCTGAAAGAGTGGTCAGGCCCTGGCACAGGCTGCCCAGGGCAGGGGCTGAGTCCCCATCCCTGGAGGTATTTAAAAGCCGGGGAGATGTGGTACTTGAGGACATGGTTTAGTGGTGGCCTTGGCAGTGCTGGGTTAGCGGTTGGACTTGATGATCTTAAGGGTCTTTTCCAACCTTAACAATTCTATGATTCTATGATTCTATGATTTTAGGTGTATGTCTGCAGTATGTGAAATGTACTAATTACTAAAGAAAAAATCATAAACAGGAATGATTACATGATAAATTAGCCTGAGCTTAACTAGCTTTGAGTTCAGACTGGCCTTTGTACTGGGAACAAAGCTGATGTCCGAGAGAGAGTGTAAAAGACATCCTGACAAAAAGGATTCCCGCTGCTGATCCTTCTGAAGGGGGAGAACCCCACGCCCCAGGACTTGGCACGGCCTGGGCACAGAGGGCGAAGCTGCGAGATGACGATGCTGGGAGGAGGCAGCCCTGAACCCCTGCGCGCGCGGACGGTCGGCCCCAGCCTCGCCATGTCCGAGCTTCCAGCGCTAGCCGCTCCACGGGGAAACGCCGTCCCTTTAAACCCACTTTGCTTCGTCAGAACTTTCCTCTTCGAGTGTTAATTACTCTATCTCAATTATACTTCACATACTTAATTTTTTTACTGAATTTACTCTTCTTTGTAATTAGTTGGAGTGATTAGAATATTTTATGTTACTCCAGAGTTTTCTGTAACAAACTAATTAACAGTGATGTTGTACAAGGTACCGAAATCAGGCCGGGGATTTCAGTCCTACGCTCCCAGACTGTCACTTCGTGAAAGCCCCGGGCAAGGGGGACTGGGCAAGCGAGGGACCTGCTCAGATTCCTGGTGGTCCTTACAGCCTGCTCGCCGTAGAGAGGTTTTGGAGAAGGAATAACCTCTGTAGGAGCGTGATGTTCTCATTTCATGTGGCTGCGGGAATGTGAGTGATGCTCAGGGCTTGGGGGGCACCCGGGGTCCCGCTCCGGAGAGCTGGATTCAGCGGAAAAGGGGAGAGGCCTTGAAATGGAGGAGATGTCGCAGCTGTGCTGTTGGAGGGAAGCGGCACGTTTACTACAAAAACGTGGTGCTTCGAAGATGTTCATTATTAGTTTTTCAGTGTGTGCATGCATTGACAGCCTCATTTGGGTTATAATTTAAGTTTTGGAGAGGAGGGGAGTTAAAGCTGAGATAATCACTTAAATGGAAATTGATGCTTCTGTTGTACGAAGGGGATAATCAACTGGCATTTTCCTTTCTGCTACAGATTCTTTCCATCAAAAACGTGGAACGAGCGTCTCCCAGATACTGACTGAGATGTCCTAGAGCAAATCGATACTAATGGTGTGGGGGCGACCAGAGCATTGCCGGAAACAGATTAAAATTCAACTTCCAGCTGCTCTGAGGCATCCTTTAGAGGGTTCATTAGCTTTCTGAACTACTCTTTTGCTTCACCTTGGAACATTTTCTTCTTTCACATCCTTATTAAAATTCCTTAATGCAACTGTGTTTGTGTACTTCACAGGTTTCGGCATTTTCTACATGGGAAAAAGAGTTACACAAAATAGTATTTGATCCACGCTACCTTCTGCTAAATTCAGAGGAACGTAAACAGGTGAGCATTACCTCCAGCGTAGCTTCTGATTGGCAGCAGACCTCTCCCAAATTAACCATAACGACAGAGTAATTATCTTGGTGGGATAAAAAGAATTGCATAAAATCAAATTTTCTTTTTTGAGTTCTTCAGTGAGACTGGTAATTTAGGCTCTGCTCCTAAGAAAGTGCTGTCTGGTTTGAAAAGCAAGTGGTAACAGTGAGTTTGTGCGTAGATATGAGCTACAGTCTCTTGGGTTGTAGGAACAACTCCTCCTGAGGCTGGGAAACCGGGCTGTAGAAAGGGAAATGGCCACAACGTAATGTTTCCACTCTGAATTATTTAAATATTGTAGAGAGACTACTTCATTTCTATTACTTAGAATATTTTCTAGGAGTTTGGCAGTATTTACTGCTCTATGTTGCAATAACTAAACTTGCTAGACGCGCACGGATGGAGCACTGTGGCTATGCTGGTATCTGTTCGAATGGGTTTGGTTTTTCTGGCAAGCTGCAAAGGGCAGTGGACGTGTTTGCTGCCTTGTTTGTTTGGGCAGTAATTATCACTAGGGATCTAGAAGAACCCGAGGGGCTGCGGGTTAGTCCAAAAGATTTAGGAGAGATGCAAGGATGTTGCAGAGAAGGTGAACGCTTCTATTCTGTAATTATTTCTCTTCCTTACCAGTCTTTTGTCATCCTGGGAAGGAAGATTTTTGAATATGGAATTGTTCATTTTTTAAATAAACACGATGAAAAATGTACTTATTCCTATTCCATTGCTCCGGGGCCCATATTGTCCCGTGATTCTCCAGAGAGCTTCCTGTAGGTATTTGCTGAGGGACTGGGCACGTACATCTTCATTTACTCCCTTTCCAATATTTTCTTTCCTAAGAAAAAAAGTGAAATAAAATAATAAGGAAATATGGGAATGAAAATGTAAGAGAAACTGCTGGAATGGAAAATACTGCTAGACAAGAGACTAAGCAAGGAGTTTTGTATTTATTTCAGGGAATCAGCAAGGACAAAACCTAGACCTTGATGAGTCAATCAAGATATATTACTTCTTTCATTTTATCAGCCTTGGAGATGATATAATAAAAATACATCATGAATACACATCATGTAATGTGCTTAAAGCACTGCTGAGGGGAGCCTCGTTTGTGGGGTATATTTAATACTCAAGGAAAGGGTTATGAAAAGCAAGCAGCTGGCGGTCCTGTAGGTAGAAACCTGTGGTCAGGTAGAGGTTGGCTCTGAGAGCGGCAGTAATCCAGGCTCAGAGCTACGGTGGGAGAGGGTGCTCGTCGGTTGCTCTTCTGCAAAATAGGGTTAATAAACCAGTAAGCTTGGGAGCACACGCCAGGTGTGTAATGTATTTTAGCTACTAAGCTTGAAGTTAAGATTTCTAGACAGTTGTTATGAGTAGTGCCATTTAATGAGACCCCATTTTCCGTCAAGAATTAGTTTAAGAAAGTTAGACTCGGACAAGAGTAGATGCCTGATTTAATGAAAGTACTTCTTGAAGTGCAACTCAAATTAATAGAAGACATTATTTAGGTTTATGGAAACATTTACCTTCATGGATGCTGACTGTGTGACCTGAATAGCGAGCGTCTGAGTACTTTTTAAATTATGCAAATGAATTCCTATTGGAGGGGGTTAGAGGTGAAAAGTGGCTCACAGTGAAAGTAAGGAATGATGAATGAAGGAGTGATGAAGGAATGACTGAAGGAATGAGGGCCAGAGCGGGGCTGGCTGCACTGCAGTTTTCTTCTCTCCGCGGTCAGGCAGTCGGGTTGGAAAGGGCTGGGACGTGCAGTACCCTGAGGGACCTTCCTCTTGACTTGAACTTGTGTTGAGGTGGGTTTGACGTCCAGGAGGGCGAGCTCTGCTGTTGGTGGGTGTCCTACGCTGCCCGAGGAACATAACGATCTGTATTGAACAGCGTGGTTTGCTCCGCTTACTTACCAATATTTTCCAAGGGGTTATTAACAGTTGAAAGATGCTACTATGTTTAAGCAAGGAACGGTGAAGGGTAAAGGAGCAACTGTATTAATATAATGAGCTATCTGTTAATTTTGATTTATTACCTTCATAATAGCTTCACTGGTAGCAGAAAGGCAAGCAATAACAGTGTCACCTATTTTATTTGTTCCATTTTTTCTGTCTCCTCTTAGACTCAACTTATGCAATTGCATACAGTATCATATATACAGATTCCCTGGGTTTTTCGTAGTACTTCTTTCATGGCCATTTTTTGACGTTTACTTTTCCAGTGCTACTTCTGCCCTTTTCCACAAAGCATACTAAATACCAGTTGTAATTTGGTTACTTCAGCTTTCGTGACATGTCGATTCGCACCTGTGCATCCTCACGGCTGTTGAGAAAGCAACCGTGGTAGTAACCATAGTAATCATATTTAATGTATGTAATTTGTGGTGGAAAGGACGGTGAATATGGAAAGCTAATAGCATTCTGAGGAGCAGCTCCTTTTATTCAACGACTTAGTGTGCCACACTTTTTAGAGCGTGAAACCAGCAGGGCCAGATTTTTGCTATTAAAAATATGATTAAAGCAGTTGGCAGAACTTGGTGACACAGTGAACTCCTTAATTCCCTTTCAAGACACCAAAAATCCCCATGCTGAGCGCCCCGCTGCATATTTAGCTGCCAAATACCATTAGAGGAAGGTTGTCGGCCCTTCCAAACACATTAAAGCTTTCGGGTGTATGTGTACAGAGGATCGTGTGTAAGCTCATGTTCTATGACAACTGATTTGAAAGGTCTTCAGGCTTTTTTGGGGGTAACCTACAGAATGTTTGGCATTATAGACATTTTCAGGAATTCCAGCAAGTTGGGAAAGATGCGAGATCCAAACTAAATAAATGCAGTCAGTTCTACCGATGTACAAAAATAATGCTTTAGGCATGAAAATGCGAGCAAGACACTGAAGCCAGGAAATTTTGATTTATGTTGCACTTGATATTTGAATGAAGATGTTATCTGTCCAAATTAGACTTTTTTCCAGCTACTTATTTTGTGAGAACAGGATCAGTGAAGCAGATTCAGCTGCATATGAGTCAGCCTATACTGAGGGCAGATAAGAACTGCAGGTCGTGAGATTGACAGCCCTTTGATCAAGCATAAATACCATACAGGCTGTGTTAATAAATGCTGTATCTTGTTTCCCTTTCTTGGAAAGATATTTGAACAGTTTGTCAAGACCAGGATCAGAGACGAGTACAAAGAAAAGAAAAATAAATTGTTGTTAGCCAAAGAAGAATTTAAAAAGCTCCTTGAAGAATCCAAGTTATCGCCAAGGTATGGCATTGCCTCATGAAGATTTGTTAAGATAAGTTTTCTCATTTAGCCTGTGCTTATCAGCCCCGGAACGCTGAACGTACTCTTTATAGCGAGCTTGTGCATCCATTGTTACAATGCTCTGTTGACATTTCTTCCCTGATATTTTACGACATTTTATTATATTACTGAGAAAGGGAATGAACCATTTCTCTCCCTCTTCCTTTCTCTCTCTCTGTCATTAAGAATGTGTAATATTTTGCATAACACATTCATTTTATATGCATATATGTGGTATAATTATAGAACACACGCACATATGTATTAACTATATGAAATCAGTACCTGAATGCTAAATTGCATTTATATTAGGCATACAGGCATAACTAGTGAAAAACTGCATTTTGGTTTGTTTTTTGATAGAAGAGAAGCGTAATTTAACAAAGTTAGTATTAATGCCACCTGGGTAAATTGAAATAAAGCGTGCAATGCAATGATGTATTTTTCTATATTGATTTTTAAGCAATGGATCCAAAACTGCACAATGGCGAATGCAGTGCTTAGGGTGGCACTTGCTCACTTGTGCATTATATGAAAATGAAGAGATTTATATATTATAAGCCTGGTTAAATTGCTGGAACTAAGAAATTACAGTTTTCTCTACTAAAATATGCAGGTAATTGTACAGGTAATTGTACCTGCCTAGACACAGATTCAAACAACTCATCAGGCTCTGTGGAAGTAATAATTATAAGAAGTTTTTTACAACAAAACTGAGAATATTCTGGGCTAATGTAGCAGCTAAACGCTGGTTCCAGCAATGATGTTTTCAGTCTGCGAGGGCAAAATCGTGCTGGCCTGCAGGACAGAGAACATTTTCCCTGTTCATGGTTTTGTTGAGCCGACTGTGAGACCACGGCGTCAGAGAAACTCCTCTGCCAGCAGTGGTCTCCGGCTTGGTTTGGACACGCAGTCCCACGCCGTGTGCGCTGGAAAACGCCGGACCGGACGGTGAAATCTTGAGGCAAAGCCGCCTGCGGATTGCAGTTGCGTTGTGCCCATCACTTGCAGTTACAGTTCATTTTTTGCTATTTTCAGAAAAGATCAAACTAGCGCGGTGTTTCCTCGGGTCTCCTGTACTGCTGGCAGTCAAAGTGCGTTTGTTTGCAGTTGGACACGGGTGTGGTTTTCTGCCCTGTTAGAGGCTAATTATTGAAATACTGGCCGTAAGTACCGGCAGGCATAGATGAAAGCCGCGGTAACCTGGGCTGCAACAAATACTGGGTTAATGATTCAATATTGTCCTGTCAGCTGTCACCCAGATTTTTCTAAATCAAAAATGGAAGTTACCCATCGCAGGCTGATCCGCGAGTCCAGAGCCCGGGCAGGTCTGGCATGGGCTCGCCTCCCTCGTCCCGGGTTGCCGTCCCGGGGTTGCCGTCCCAGGGTTGCCATCCCGTTCCTGTCAGGCATTCCCCAGAGCACCCATTTTTAGTGTCTTGTCTGAAAAGCAAAGTGAGATCTGGGTGAAAGAGTCTGAGTGTGGACTGACAAAGTGGCAGCTTTAAAATGTCTCTCTTTTCCGCAGAACAACGTTTAAAGAATTTGCAGAGAAATACGGAAGAGACCAGCGGTTTCGCCTTGTTCAGAAGAAGAAGGACCAAGAGCATTTTTTCAATCAGTTCATACTTATTCTTAAAAAGAGGGACAAAGAAAACAGGATAAGGCTACGGAAAATGAGATAAAACCTCCTGAAACTGGCAATAAATACACAAGTTGATGCTGTGACTGCAGTGAGAAATTCAAATGAAGGCTAAAGCGTTCGGGGTTAAACATGCAACAGCTTGCCGAGGAAGCGGATATCCCTGAGAAAAACTTTGGCTAAATGGAGTTTATTGAACAGATATTGAATTTGGGAAGGCTGTTCTGCAGGAATCTGAAGGATATTTTGTTCTCAAAAAATTAATGTTTCATATTGAAGCTCTTTTTTGTACAACATCCAGAGTTTGATGCATTTCTAATTGCCATGATATGTCAATCCCTTAATTGTTTTAATTATGCAAATTACTTGTAATATACACAAATTATGAATCCAGTGCAGATTTGTAATTAAGCAGAAGCAGATGCCATCCATAACAATCTCAAGATATTTTCATCATTTAGGGGAATTATCTGAAGCAATCTTTTGGCAACTTTATGCGTTAACATAAAGTGTTTAGAGGTGCGGTGGCGTGCAGGAGTTCATTACCCGGTGTTCATACGTCTCTGTCCAGTTCTCTGAGTAGTAGTAAGACGATATTAATTGTTAATCCTAGTGAAGAGTGTGCAAACCTTGGCGTATGTTCCATAGGAAAACCCTAAGTTTCAGAATTTGCTTTCTACTTAGCGTGACTGGTGCTTTCAGGCCCGCAGGCGACAGCAACACTTCTCCGTCAGAGTTCCTAGAATGAAGTTCTGTCGTAAAACCATCACAGTATGATTTCGGTTATGTTACTGTGTGTGAAGAGTCTGCATGAGATTTTTCTCATCATATTTGTATAAATAAATATTTAACTTTTTTAATTAATAAACATTTTAAGCCAATTTTCAGGGGGTTTTAAGTTTCTAAACTTTTTGAAATATTGGGTAAAATAGTGCAGGGCTCATGGCTTTTACTTGAGAGGCAGAAAAGCAGGGAGAGCTCCGAGCGCTCGTGATTTGTATGCAAATTCCAGTAAGGTCCGTTGGAGTTGTGAGCATACGGAGAGCAAAAGAGCTGCCCTGGCTGCGCAGGTGGGATATCGCGGCGAGGGGAGTCAGCCCAGCTCCGCTGAACATCGCTGGGTCCCTCCCGTTGTGCTGAAGGGAAGACGCTCTCTCCTCTGTCTGTCATCATAATTTTCTCAGTTGACCTCATTTTTAAGTTATTACTCATTAGATTTATAGATTTCTATTTGGTAGGAGTGATTTTGATATTTTGCCCAACTGATGGTAATTTTTCTTTAGATGTGTGCTGGATATTTTTTATAATCAAGGAAATAAAGGGTATTTTCTAACGCTTTGGAAGAATGAACTCAGAATAATTCAAAGAAGAGTATTTAACATAAGATGTGGTTTAGAAAGTATTAAGAGTTGCAAACTCCCACACGAAAAAGTTGACATATATTTCTATGAGAGCAAGACCAAAGCCGCTGTTGGCGCGAGCGAGGAAACGCGTCGCTGTGTCGGAGTTGCGGGTTAAACAGATGCCGCCAGCTTTGTCCCACCTCTGCCTCCAGGGTTGCACTTCAGGACCGCGGTGCGAGCCGGTAGATGCGATTTGATTTCACGTGGCTTGCGGGACTTGTGATAGCCACTCACAACTTTATTTAACAATGATTTTTCCGTCGCTGGAAGAGCCTGGTGTGCTCCCACCCCTGCGACTCGGCAGGCCTGCGTCAGTTCCGTAGAGACCAGTGCCGCTGGCTGGGACGCGTGGCAGGACGAGGCGGCAGCGACCCAGAAAAAAGATGCAGGTCTTTCACTGGATCTGAAGACAGACTTCACAGGGGGTTTCATAAGGTTTTGCAAATTTTCCTCTTAAAAAAAGGTGCAGAAAAACAATGAGATCTTGCTTTTATGACTGAAAGCTCTTCTGTTTCAGTGGCTTGTACCCCTTGTGTTGTTTTAAATGTATGTGCATATCTAGACCCTATACTGCCATCCCCTATTTCAAACGTGAATAAACTGGGGTATTATTATATTGGAGATTCTCCTTCATTTTAGCAATATCAGAAATCCTCGTCATGTATGATGGTGAATGGTTATTATTTGTTTGATTTTCTTGTGAAATTCTGTGAAACACAAGAAGGGATCGGTGCTGGTGGTGATCCCTATCTGTTAGAAAGCCTCCAAGTTCAGGTCTGTTTTCTTATATTTAACATGGATGAATATGAAAATAAACGCAGCTACCCCCATGATACAACAGAAGGAACTGTGGATATTAAGGCACATTATAGTGCAAAATATGGGTAGTCATCCAGGTGAAATACATTCAGAGAAGCGCTTCAAGTTTGTGGAAGCGTGTGACCTCATCCCAAGTCATATTTTTATGGCCTGTTCATTTCTCAATGCCCTTAACAAATCCTCCTCTCACTGCAGGTGCCTCAAATTAAAAGAGTCTCCTCTCTTGTTATTAATATGTAAGAAAAATGACTTTGTTGGGAGTGACTGCTTTTCAGTGTTCATCAGAAGTCTCCTCAGAGGGTGGCAGAGCCCATCCTCCACATTACCTTCTCCTATACTTACATAGAAATAGTTTTGCTGAGCTGAGAAAGAAACCTGGGTGACAATAAGACACAACAAAAGCGTTTTAGATTTTAACTTAAATCACAGAGCACCTTGTTAGGGATGCCGTATCTACTGCCTTTGGGTATAGGTGGTAGTGGAGGTGCTGCTCCCGGTCCGGGTTTGGTTCCTCGCGAGCATGGAGCGCGGACGCAGCGCGGCCGGTGCCGGGGCGGGCGCGAGCGAGGCGGCCCCATGCTCACGGGGATGCCCTTCTGCGAAAGCAGGAGTGCCTGTTCTCGGAGCCAGGGCTTAGAAAATGAAACAGCTTCTGTGTATCCTGTATGTAATGCAGGAGACTCCAAGGAGTTGAGGGGGACCGTCACATCCCCTTTATTTACATACTGCTTTCACCAGGTATAAGAATTGTCAAAATACGCACATTAGCATTGTGAATATAAATGAATTGGCATTCATGTCTAATATCTTAAAGAAAAACCTTCTATCACAGCTTTTTAGTCCAGTCTGAGATGAATATAGCTGCTTTTTGCTTTACCAAGTTATCCTTTGGATTGCTATAGTATATAGTATATAATAGCCATTAATATTCTAATTATTATTGTTTATAATCATATTACTTTAACTACTCTAAAGTGAGGAAGGCCCTGAAGGTTGCATGTGCCTTTGATGGATGCAAAAGCTCGGCGGGCAGATTGGCTCCAGCTCCATCCATTTGTCCTGCAGACGGTCGGGCAAGGCTGGTTTTGTTAAGTTAGAGGTGACGCTGGTCTGGCCTCCAGGCACGGAAAAATGAGGCTGTCCCTGATGTCAAATCCAGCGACTCTTGGAGAAAAGGGAGGCCTGGTGCCTGGTTGGGTTGCGTTTCCCCCGGGAGCACCTGCGTGGTGCGGCCGGGGAGGTGCGGGAGCCCTCCGCACCGCTTCAGCCTGGCACTGGGGGTAACTTCACGGCGGAGCTGGAAATCGCACAGGAATGATGGCCACAAATGCGTGACCATCGTACATTAACGGCCTATAGTGGGTGCCGGGACGTCATAGCTGTATAAATCCAGGGAGACCACCTCTGGAGGCACACATAACGCCCCAGCAGCGCTGCAGCCTGCGGGGTGGGTGCGGCTGCGGAGGCAGCGCCGGTCCGCACAGCTCGCTTACGGAGCACACGCACAGCGCTGAGCATCTTCGGGAAACTTTGAAAAGCGCTAGGCTCCATTAAATGGTCAGGGCTGGTTGTTTTTCTCAGGAAATACAGTTTTTCCAGGATTAGTTATTTCTTTTCTGCAATATACCAAACTTTTCATACGCTGGGATGCAGACTTCAAGGTGTCTTAGCTGAGGTGCAGTAAGGACAGACAAACAGGCCTGCCCACCACTGCATCGCTGGCAGGACCTCAGCAAAAATGCTTTTGAATGGAGCTCACCTGTGCGAGGTGAACCAGCAGCAGCTGGACCAGGGAGTGCAGCCCCCACCACTAAAGGACACCAAGGAGGAGGGGCTCATGTAAGAGAAGACTAAAAAATGAAAAACCCCTAAAAGCCTCAGGCTTGCTTTGGCCAGTGCGGTTAAGTCCAGAAAGGGAGATTGTTATTCCACGTGGTCCCGTTAGGAGGGGGGTAGCACAGCGGGAGATGATGTTTACCAAACCTGAACAACTCCACAAGAACAAATCAGAGTAAACTGATTCTCATGAGTTAGGAGGTAATTTTCAGGACTCTCTTTTTACCTTCTAAAATGAGGGCACTCTTCCTTTTATCTGGGTAATCAAGAGGAAAATCTAATTATTCCTGCCTTGGGTAACCCTTTGAATTCTTTTCTAGGGTGGTTCCAAGGGCGTAGCACTCTGGGTGGGTTGTGACTAGATTGTTCAAATTATGTTGTTACAAATTTTGTTCAGCTCTCCAGGAATTGCATGTTTCCTAATACCCGTCACATTAAAACAAGTGAAATCCATCTTTTAAGTCCTGGGCTCGCCAGGATCACCTGAGGGGGATTCGTGACCCCCGGTCACTGCCCCGATGCAGGGGTGGGAGGCTGCCGGGGCCGTGCTCCTTCCCATCTTCCCTCGCCCAACGCAGTTTTTCTAACCCTGGTCTATTTACAAGAACCCGATCACCTCCGAGCCCCTGCACCACGGCTTCTCCAACTCACACGTGGGGGAATTTTGAGAAGAAACACTCAAAATGAACAGCCCGCCTCCCACAGCTACGTGCATCTGTTAAACCGGAGGTAAGTATAGAGCCTGATCCCATGAAGGCTTAGACTTACCTGCAGCCATTTCTGGGCTTCTGGGCTCAGCTGGGTCCGACCTGCCCCGCTCACAGCCCCGGCTTGGAATCGCCTGGGCCAGGGCTGGGCAGGAGGAGCTGACCTGGGGTTGCTGGCGTGGGTGCGCTGGGCCCGTGATGAGCGCTGATGTTGAAAGCAGGAAAAGGTCAAATTATGCTGAAAGTCTGAAAATGAAAAAGAAAAAAAATGAGGGGGGGTGTGTGTTTGAGAGGCTTTCCTTTTTTTTTTTTTTTGGTAAAGTTAGAAAACAGAAATTCCAGAATGACCCTAAGTGGTCCTAAAGGAGCCTATAAAACTGTGTAACAGCCTTGAATTTGCTATTTCTACAGGGGGAAAAAAGGAAAAAATAACTAAAACAGAATCTCCAACATGATTTTTAATAAATGTAGTCTTTCTTTGTCATAAGAGGAAGGAAAGCTGTGCTATATTTGAAAGTACCAAGAAAATAAAATGCAATCAGCAGCAGAGTCCAAGCCCGCCGTAGCAGCAAGGGACAGATCTAAAAATGAGTTTGGGAATGCAAGAATGAGCTAAAACACCTTCAGAAAGAAGCTGCTAGTGTTGGTGAAACTTTCAGCATATTGCATTTCTTAGGACCAGAAAATCTTTTATCAAAATGAAAAGATTTTGATCCTGTAGCATTTGTTCAACACCACTGTATTTCAGTAAACCAGATCCTGGTCTGCTTTGTGGAAAGAGTTATGGAAATTAGTCTTGAAATACATGAGGGTTAAAAAACCCCAACAGCCTGTTCCTCTAGCCCTTTCCCTGTCCCCAGGAGCCCCAGCTGTGTATAATTGCTCCTTACAGGTGTTGGCCTGGTTTGGGTCTCTCAACCTGCAGAAGCAGAGGTTTCGGAGATCCCCAGGTGATTCACTCCCCAGTCTCACTGCTCTGGGCAGGAAGGGTTAGCCCCTTCCAACACGAGCTTCTCTTGCTGCAGTTTAAGTCCATTATGTCTTGACCCGCATGGGCACGGAAAGCAACGTATATGCTTTTTATTTTGCCTAGAAACTTGATACCTTTGAAATACTTGGCTCTCCTGTCTGAGCAATACCCCATCTTGGCAAGGGACAAGGAAACGGGCTGGATCACACCTCGGAGCTCCTCTTGCTCCTGCCCCGCCGTCTGCTCGCATGGCGATGATTGCCTGGGTACCGGGTTTGTTGCTTCTCACTGGAGTCTCCGGTTGCTCTGTGTCTTCCTTTGGTTGCTCCATGATTTCATATCTGTGATGGACTCGGTGCTCTTTTGCTCAGGTAAGTGCCTTGGGTTTTTTGGATATCTGCTCTTTCGTAATTTTCAAGTTGGAAAAAAAGCACTACAAAGAGTGTAATGGCTTTCAGTTCAACCAACAGCATAGGGAGAACAGCCCTGAAACCTCAAAACAATTCCCAGGTGATGCAGCAGATATATTTACAAGTTGGTTGGGTCATGGGGAAACCGCTTGAGAAAGAATGAATTTGAGCTGCCCACAGGGCACCTATGGAGATGGAGCTCTGGTTTTGCCTCCCCTACAAACAAAATGCTAAAAATCAAGGAAGTTGTAATTTAAAACTAAGTTGAGGTGGAATGGACTGCCAAAGGCTCGAGCTTGGGGCGTATTAGCTTCACATGCCAATAAAATACTAACAATCACTTAGCTTGAATAGTGCTGTTTCAAGAGTAATTTGTTTGTTTGCATCCTTAGCAGGATTATATTTGGCTAAGAGATAAATAGGAGGAAAAAACAAAGGTGATAATCTTATGGGGTTTTTTTCTTCAGGAAAAATGAAAAATACTTAGTGAATAAATTCTGAACAATATGGGCAATGTGAAAATATACAAAAGACTGTTGATGGCAGGTTTTTATGGGTTTTGGCTTGGGGTTTTTCTCTGCTTTTTGGCCTCCTAACAAGGCTACAGATTTGTGGGTAGACATTTAATGGTTCAGCAACAGTTAAAGTCATTTTGTTTCCCTTTCCTAAGTACTTTGTGGCTCTTTTTTTGTTTAAACTTAGTTCTTCCTATTTTGATTTCTTCACTTGGGTTTACTTTGGTAAATATTACTTTCATCCCATTCCTCTGGGAACACGTTTTTATATTGCTGTGATCATTGTTGGGAGAGCTAATCTCTAGCATAAATGAAGAGAAGTCAAAGAAATGAAAACAAATGATGGCAATGTTCCCAAGAGACTACGAATTTACTTTTCTAGATTCACAGCAAGATGCTTTGGGTTTGCTTCTGTGAGCAATTTAACTTGATTTATCCTTCCAACCGCCAATGAAATATCTATATATTGTATTTCTTCAGCAGTGGCTGTGACATCCAGAATTGTTGCCCCTCCACATGCTTTTCATAATGAATACACTTCTGGCAAGTTTGCTTGTATCGGAGCTGTTTTGTATCCAGACAGATTTTCATGGGTTTATTCCATTTACTTGTCTTGAGGTTGTTATATTTAATAATATCTTCACGTTGGGAAGGAAAACAGGGCAGCGACTAGAAACGCAGAAAAAATGCTTCCTCTCAGAAAGGGGACCGAGTTTCTGCAGAGAGAGATCTGGAGCTATTTAGAGTACTTAGCTTTGGAAGAGCTTTTGTGAAGAGTTACCTTGAGATAGTAAACTGGGTACTCGGTCTGCCCCTGACTGAATGCTTTGTAGTTTGTCAAAACTGCTATAAATTGGACTTTTTTTTCCTCAAGCGTCCTGCACTGGGCAGGGGGGCAGATATCAATGCAAAACCCTGAAAATGTCCATCTGTAGTTTTGGTGTACGTTAACCTGGTTTTTCAAGATACAAGGTAAAATGCATAGTTGTGTAAATGAAGTAGGTGGATGTATGAAAATGTGTTGGGAACCCAGCTTCTGAGTGTCAGCGCATGGGGCACTGCAGTCGCTGGCTTGGCTGAATGTACGTGGCGTTGAGAACAGTAGGTTTGAATTTTTCTAAGCATCCAAATCTCCCAATAACTGATAACCTTAAATTAATGCGTAGATAAAGGGTTTTGTTGTTCCTGCTGACATCAGCAGAGTCAGGCTTCACCTCTTGGGTCATAAATGCTTAAACTTGGAAATTTGGAAAATAGCAAAGAAAGCAGGGACTTTGGTCTTCACTTCTCAGATCTTTCCTGCTCTACATCCCTGCAGAGATGCCTGACTCCTTCCCAGACTTTAGTCCTTTCATTCTGACTATTATTTTTTACCTAATTTCCAGTCCAAATGCACCCGTAGAAAACACGTAACAATTCTTCTGTCCCTCCTTTAGTGGCTGGTTGCCCAGTGTGCTGGAGAAAGTGCCCCGGCCCTGCCATCACTCACCCCGAGTAAGGCAGATTTCTTCCAGCCTCTCAGCTTAGACACTCATTTTTGCAATTGCCTCTTAGCTTTTCTCTGTACCCACCACAGTTCCTATCTATGGAGGTTTTTTCAGTGATCATGGCAAAACATGATAATTAGATGCAGTTACTGTACAGGTATAAGGTAAATTTAGGTCTTTCATGTTTCTGCTTGATGATTGCCTTTGTTTTAGCATACGTTAATCCCCATGTGCCTGATCTCACATTTCTTATTGTTAAACATTTCCCATTGCTACTCATCCTACCTGCCAGTTATCAGTTTCTGCCATTTAAGCCTCCTTAGCCCGAGTCGGGATCCTTAGCACATCGGCGGTCAGCAGGTGGTGGAGGTCATGCAAAGCCTTGAAGATGACGTTGGGTGGCCCCAGAGTTTCTCCTGCAGCCCATCCCGGTGTTTCTCTCCCACAATGCTTCTTCCGAGTCCTCCCCACCACTCATACACCAACCCCCAGCACCTCCTCGCAGCCTTCTCAAAAGCTCTTCTGAAGCCCAGATGCATCGCGTGGGCTGTGTTTGCCTGCAAATTGCCTAAAAACCCAGTGCTCTGCCCCACTTCAGTCGCAGAGCTGCGAGCTGTTACGCTCCTTTTGTTCTCCGCCCTCCTTGTGCCCGTTGGGTTTCCTGCTGTTTCTCCCCATTAAAGATGGCTGGACCGTGATCATATCAAAAGAGTGTGGGTTTGCTCACAATTCATTTCTGGTCTATTGTGTTTCCATGCTCAGGTGCTCAGCAGGGTTTGTCTTTGGGGAGAAAAATGAAAGATTTTTTTTTTTAAACTACAGTTAGACAGCTGTTCCTCTCATCTTCACTGAAGATCACGACACATCCCCCTTTTCTCTTCTCTCTGTTTATAAAACTGAATCATTTGTCAGTATTTAACTCTGAAAACGATTTTCAAGATATTTTTCACAATGTCTTCTGTAGTGGATTTTTTTTTTAGTTAGCCTCTGATAAAAAGGTATGGCTTTCTTTGCTGATTTAGCCTTTTTATTATTGTTTGAAGGCTTTGAACACTCCCCCATCTCTGTGAGCTTGTTATTTATCTAGAGGGAAAAAAAGCCTGTCCTTGTGAGTTCTTGTTCTGGCCTGAGATGGAAATTTCAGACATCTTTTCAACTGAATTTGAAGAGTCTCCAGTTCTACTCTGCATACGAGTTGCTGTGCTGTAAGGACGAGCCTACGTATTTCTAAATTAATTTTTCCACATTCGCCCGTTGGAATCTATTTTTCTTTAGCCGTCATTGACTTTGAACCCAACCACTTTGGGATTAATGAATCAAAATTATTTGGGTTTTTTTTTTTCCTTATATATAACTAGCTCTTTTACGCAATTCCCAGCATTTATCAAACCTGTTTTTAACATGATATCATCTTTTGTTAGTAACTTTTACGTTATGTACTCAGCTAGAGCAGCTCTCCTGTTAAATCCTCTCTGTTGTTGCTTTCGTGGCAGAGCGCAATTGTGCTGAGATTTAAATTCCATTATTGTCCTTCCTGATAGGAGACCCTCCACTGACTCTTCCTCAGACTTCTTCTGCAGTGTCTCCTCCTCAAATATATAAACCAAAATAGCTTCAAGGGGCACTTGTTAGAGGCTGTATGTTCTTCACCACCTTCCCCCGACTTGGTGAGCAGCGTAAATTGTTTGTGATACTAACCCAGGCCTTAACTGCCCAAAAAGCAGCTGAAGGACTTGGTGAGGAAGGGAGGAGAGCGTTAGGACACCCTGGGAGCCCAGCACCGTGCCGGGGTGCCGCGGTCTGGAGGGCAAGCTGCGAGCCATACATTGCCGTGTTCGTAGATCAGGCCTTACCTGATGAAGCAAAGTAGCTTTTATATATTTCTCCTTTTTCTACCTTGAAGAGAAAAGCTTTTCCCAGGCATCACAGGAAAGCAGTGTTTCTGCTTGGAACAAGCACTGCATGAAAAAAAAGAATATATTCAATTTTAAAGAGCATTTTTAATAACAGCCTTCTGCATCTGAAAAGGCTGTGATTGTAAGCACAGTAGGCTGAGACTTTCAAGGCCTGTGTTTTGTTTGTATTAAAAATAGTTTTCCATAAGATGTGATATTTTTCCTCCTAAAAGAATAAAACATTGATTTAATAATTCAAACATAGTCAACTGGAGATTGATATGTCTAACCTGCATAGATCTTCTTGCAAATTGCAACAGTATGTTTTTATTTTGAAACAAAAGCTGCTAATATTTTCTCTCGAATATTCAGAGCAGCCGTAACGTTACAAAGCCGGGGGGGATCCTCTTCCCTGCAGCACCCGGTCGTGCAGAGTGTGCCTGGAGCGGGGTGACGGGCACAAGGAGGCAGAGGGGGCTGTGCCAAAACTTGTCCCTGGTTAAAGGAAATACGTTTGGGTGTTTTGTCCATAAAATAGGAAAAATAGAAACTTTAGAAGAACTCGCGCAATGCTACTGAGCTGGTTTTGGCGGCACGACGTGCAATGCTTCTTCTTTCCACTCTGTTGCCATTTAATACTTCTAATCCTAAAGGAGATTAAAGGCGTTTAATTCATTCATAAGTTTTTGTAAGTGGCCTAAGGTGAAATTCAGGCCTTAATTAAAAATGTATTATTTACAGACCACCGGCGAGCTCTCTCTTCCCTTCTCTTTCCTCATTTAATACCTTCCCGAGGGAGCATCTGTCGGATTTCCCTCCCGGTCCCGCTCCGCCCGAAGCAGCGGCACGGCACGCGATGCTGACCTGCGCATCGCGGCCAAAACCAGCGAGGAGTGCTGATGGGCGATGATAACCAGGAGGAAGGCATCTCTCTTTTTGAATTGCGTGTCACTGTTTGCTGGAGGGGAGCAGCATCAAACCGGCGTTACCGCATTAGGGGAGGGACGGCCGGTCAGTGCTGGTGGCCCTCCACGCTGTCTGCAGCCGAGGAAACCCCTCCTGCCCACCACCTCCAGCAAACAGCCTTTCTGGGCAGGACGAGTGGCTCTGGGAGGTCCCCCCTGTCCTCCCCGGAGCAGTGACAAGCCGAAAGGCAGGCTGCCTACCTGACCTGCTTCTGTTGGATCTTACTCTTCTTTGTGAGTGTATTACTGCATCTTTGAAACCTGGCCGTCCCTTCACCCTGCGCTGAGAAGCAGTAGAAGGGGGAAAAAAAAAATCCTGAAAAACCATATTCCCTAGGTGGTTTGCTCTGTGTTTAATTAGCCTGAAGTGAGTGGTGGGGGCAGTTATGGCTTGTCATCTGCAGCACCAGTCTCCTGGGGTGGGATCCTGTCTTATGAGAGATCCTTACGGTGTTTGATTCTTCCAAGTTATAAATTCTCCTCTTTTCTCTATCAGAAAAGCCAGTTTTCATGAGTATTTGGCCTCCTTACAGGAAAGCATAATTTTCAGCACTAAAACATCCTCATTCTTCAAGACCAAATATATAATCACCTGGTAACTCCAAACATGCACAGCTGAACACTGCACAGATAAGACAGATGATGCAGTTGGTCCATATTTATCCTGGAGATTTTCTTTTTGGAGAACAGACCCCCCAGGCAGTCTGCGTGCTTCCTGCTGAGCTGGGGACCGGCCCAAAAGGAGCCTCGCAAGCCTTCATCTGACATTGGGCAGCACGCTGCCCGCGGCCACGGTGGGGCTGGCACGATTGCTTCTTTGGGTCACTGAGTATCTGCATGGTGTCTGCAAAAACGCTACAAAGCAAACCCTCGCCCTCTGCTGCTTTTCAAGGGGGAGCTTTAGGTTGGATATTAGGAAAAATATCTTCACCAAAAAGGCTGTCAGGCCCTGGCACAGGCTGCCCAGGGAAGGGGCTGAGTCCCCATCCCTGCAGGTATTTAAAAGCCGGGGAGATGTGGTGCTTAGGGACGTGTATAAAAGGACAGAAAGCTCTTTGCTGGGCCGTGAAGAAGGGGGAAAAAGGAGATTTTTGGGAAGGAGAAGGGCTTTCCCATCTCTGAACTCTTCTGGGACCCGCCTTATCCACGAGCATGGCCTCAGCTCTTCCCAAAAATACCTGTTGCTCAGACAGCTTTCAGAGCCTGCCCCTGAGGCTGTCCAGTCCAGAATATTGCCATTAAAAGAAGGGGTTGCTCTTTACGCCAAGGGCCTGCAGCCTTGGCTGTGCCCTGCCGTGGTCATCGTGGGGGTCGCCTGCGCCGTGAGCGTGGAGTTCCGTGTTTGTTGTCCTCCGAAGGGAAGAGTGGGAAGAGAAAAGGCAACTTCTTCCTCTCCGCTTTGCTGGTCTCTTTAAGTATTCTGCACTTGTCCTCTGTTCGGAGAAAAGTTTTGCCACAGGAGAGATACTAGGGAAAAACAAAAAAAGCCGTCAGATTGTTTACTTTATATGCTGGGAATTACAATACAAATTATGCAGAATGCCAAAAATAAGCTGAAACACGTTCAGGAGAAGGAATGGCGGGTTTACATCCCAGCGCTGATTTATTCACCCCAGCAGCGGTGGCTGCCGCCACTGCGTCGTCGCAAACCCAGCCGGTTCTGCCGAGGCAGGGTCCCACCGCGCCTCCTGAAGCCGGGCACGCGTCTGTTCCTCGGGGCATTGGGTAGGCATCCTCGCTGCAGGAAAAACATGTTTCTAGATTTCTAGCCATGTTTCTGAATGTCTTTAGTCTTGATTGTTAGGCTTTAACTATGAGAAGAAAGAATTTTATTTCCCTCGGTGGAGTTGTCAGCTATTTCTTGCGCTATATAAGTAGCTTGTGATTATCTTTCCATGATAAAACCTTCATGGTGATAAAACCATTGTGTTTTCCAACTGGCATTTGGTGGTGGACAGAATAAGGAGGAGATTTTTTTTGGTATTTTCTTTACTATTTTTATTTTGAAACAGCAGACAAGATGATAAGTTTTACTCCACCGGTATGTCCGTAACACTCAGGAAGACAAGACATTGTATTTCGAATCTCACTTCTGTTCTCGCAGTGGCTCTTTGATGTGTGTTTAGCAGACTGTCTCCCAGCGATGGGACCTGTACCTTAAGGAAGATGCCAAAATCAACACATGCCTTTACTGGGGCACGTTGTGAGATTGGCCCCGGAGCGGGCGGGCAGAGAGCAGGGCACCGAGGTCCCCGCTCCCGTACAAGCATCCCCAAGGGCTACTGGGCGAACCCGCTGCAGGAAGCCCAGAAAAAAGCTGATTTTGGTCCAAGTGAATCAGAAACATTGGGTTTTAGTCCAGCCAGCTCCAATCCGATCCCCAATTAAATGAAAAAGAGCCAAGCAAAGCAAAACAAACTGGAGAACCTATTGTGGCTGATGCCCTTGATAATTTCAATCACACTGATGCAAGCCCATGGTAAAGCTGACGGTTGGGTGGCTGGTAGTAACTCAGTTCCTTCTGACAGTAATGACAGAAGCAGATGGTTTTGCACATGGGTTTTATTTCTGTTTCTATAAACAAACATTTATTGTGACTGCTATGCTAAATATATATACTTTATTAAATGGTCTTAGCTGCTACTGTGAGTAACGGTAATTACCCAACCCATGTGTTGGGTTTATAGCTAGAGTCTGACACCTATTTTACAGCAAATGCATATATGAGATATATATATATATCATATATATATATGAACATAGTGACATCACTCCAAAGCTTAAAAAAAAAAAAATAATAAATTGAGCCACCTTTAGTTGATGCTCCATAGCCAGAATAATTTCTAAAGCAATCTTCATGGCTGTCTTACATGCTGCTAAGGGTAGTCGAATATGAAATATGCAACAGCTCTAGTTCTTCCTTGTACTTCTGACACGATGCTTTTAATAAGAAAATATACGGTATACCTTCACACCGCATCCCTGCATCTTCCCAGCAATTCAGGGAAACGTTCCCGGGTTTTAATTAAACAAGATGCTCTTTTCGTCCATCTAGCCACAGCAAATCAGCTAATCGGGGACTGGGAGGGAGAGCAAGCGCCTGAACGCGTGAGAAGCCTGAAGGACAGGCAGATGCAGTGCTGGCGGTACAGCCTCCGCAGCACTGCGTTAGCAGGGCCTGAAAGACAAGGGAAACGTCGGGTAACGGACGGCTCCCCTCAGCTTGTGCTGGGGATTGTGAGTCCCCCCACCATCAACTCAAGGCTTACACTGGTTAACCAGAACGAGCCTGCTCGGTCCTGGCTCCGCTGCTCCCCGCAGCAGGAACAGATGAAAACGTGGAGCAGCGAGCGCGCGCTGCCGGAGCATCCTCTTTGCTAAGCAAGTGGCTGGAGGCAGTTGTGCATTTCCAAAGTCTTTAAGAAATAACCCATTTCCCCACACAGGTGCTTTTCTCTCTCCGGAGGCCAAGGCTGTGGCTCAGTTTGCAGGAGGGCCAGGGACTGGAGCCGCTGGACACGCTGCCCCTTGAGCCCTCGGACGTAGCGACCCCCTATTTTTCAACGTGGCCATTGGGCTACACAGCAATGTTTTACCCAGATGTACCTGAATTTTCCAAACTTTTCTCTGGGCTGACTTTTTTTTTGTCTTTAAGCAAATTATTTCACGAATCAGCATGTCATTTGGGAACAGCATTAGCAGAGGACCCGGTAAGATGGAGTGCAGCCCCAGGTGCTGAGGAGGCTGAGCCCTACCCATGGACATGCACATCCCATATGAACCTGGGGTGCTGGGCGGCCCGGCAGGCAGGGCTGCGGCAGGCAGGGCTGCGGCAGGCAGGGCTGCGGCAGGCAGGGCTGCGGCCATGGCCCCCCAGACCCTAAGCTGGTTCATCTCCCCGTAACAGATAGCGGCAGAGCTGCGAGCCCTTGCTGTTGGAAAAGCCCCCGGGCGCTTGCTGGCACGGCTGCTGTGATGAAACACATACAAATGCCAAAGCTCCTGTCCTCCAACACGGCATATATAAAAAACGCCTCGCTCGTAGCCTAGTCCCTTGCTGAGCTCAGGCCGGTGTAAAACCATTTTGCAATCCAGCACGAGCCCCACCTGCAATGCATCAGCTTGTGGGTACAGCCTTGTCAAAGCAATACACTTGAAGCTGAATGCTAACAAATTGGCAATCATACTGCTTTATGGAGACTAGCAGAAAAATGGATATTACCTCTGCTTCCTTCTCCGCTCAGAATGCTCCTAGAGTCGCTGCAGCAGCGCATGAAAAACAGCAGAAGCAGCAGAGGGAAGGAGGAGCGTGTGCGCTGCCGCTCGGACCCCGCAGCGGCAACGGGGCGCGCATCTTTCTGGTCGTGTCTTTCAGTCATCATTGCCCGTGCTGCCCTGAGGGCTGCAAAGCCCCAGTAAATGTATAATTCAACTTAAAGACTGGAGATGAAATTTTTATCAGTATTGGACAAGCTGGAAGCTGGTGGGTACCTGCTGGCGCTCAGGGCAGGATCTCCCTGTGCAAAAGCATCTGGTGGGGCCATCGTTATCCATCACAGGTTCCTGTTCTTCCACAGCTCGTCTGAAACCCGTCACCACGCAGGAAAGTGCGACAGCATTTATCAATACGCCAAAATAACAGTAAGAGTCGTAAATAGGCCCGAGCAGAGTGTTTGTAGTCAGAGAACGGCACTTTGCACAAATCCTGCTGGGATCGGATTGCCCTTGCCTTGACTTTCCTGATCTTTTGGTATGCTGCTCGACAGACGTCCTTCTAAACTCCATCTCCTAGTTTTTCACTTTAATTCCTGAACTTGATTATCCGCTCTCCCCTGTGTTTAGGCCAGTTTTGGTTCACTTACTTCACACTTATCTTTTTCAAAAAGTGTCTCTGTTTACAGTTTAGCTCATTTAACTTTTGTTTTCCTCTCTCTCTCGCCGCAATTATGTGTTATAACTGATAGTTTATGCTCGGGGGATAAAAAAAGGGACACTTTGTTCAAAACTGCCTAGCTGTTTAGCAAAGCCAGCTCTCCACCACCGGTAAATCTCACGCAAATCCTGCAGACATCCCTCGGCTGGGTTGATATCTGCAGCCCAGATGTGGGGCATCCTTTCTTATAAAAGGAATAATATTTTTTAATTATATCTGGACTTGATTGGGAAGCCATACCACGGCGACAGTGGTGCAAAGGGATGCCCAGGCCTGTCTCCCTTCCTGCGCTCTACTGACAGCAGCAAATCCCTGTTGCTAACCCAAAGGAGCGGCTTTCCCCGCTCGCTTCCGAGGCCGTCCCGCATCCCAGCTATCGCTCCTTATTGCAGTACGTCTGGTTTGGTTTTCCTACTTAACAATTTTCAAAAACAGTGAATTGCATTTGCAACCGAAATATTTTTAGGAATAAGAGTTCAGTATCTTTAAAAAGAAATGCAGCGCAAGGCAGGCGGGCACGGTTACAGCTCGCGGCGCACGGCTCGCCGTGGAGAGCCGGGTGCCGGGCTGGGAAGGCGGCTCTGGGGAAGCGGCGCTGCTCTCAGGCTCGCAGCGCACTGCAGGAGCACGGCGGTGGGGCTGCCTTTCCTTGGAGCGAGGCGCGTGTTTAGTTAATTTGTCTTCCATGACGCGCTGGAAAAATATTTTCCTTCGCTAGTTCAAGGCAAGATCTGCTGGGGCTGGGGCAGGGCAGGGTGCTGGCGCGCCGGGGGGTTCGCCCTGGCTCGGTGGGCGCCCGCGTTGCCCTCCCTGCACACATGCTACTGCACACAGGCAACCGCAGCTCAGCTCGCGAGCTCATGGGTTGTTTCATGACCGTCCTACAATTGTCTTCAGCAGCTGTCAAAGCTGCAGTTGTGCAGACTTTAGGTTTGGTTTCCCTCTCTTGGTTATGGCAGGGGGAGCTGAGTACTTGCCACGAGTTACGGAGCTGGAGCTGTTTGGAGAGGAGAGCACGTTTTAATGGCAGCGCTGGTGTAAATGACCTTAAAATCTCTTTTCTAGCAACTATTACACACACAGAACTTTTGGAGTTAGTTTTTTGCGAACAATTATATAGATGAATTCACACAAATATTCTTGGAGCAAATAAAACAGGGAAAGAATATGGTCAGAGCACATTACTTCTAAACACCATGGGTGTATTTGCCAAATGTTTGTGGGTTTTTTCAGTCAGTCCCCAGTGACGTTTGCTACATACAGCTTATTAGAGAGGGAGAGGCATCCCCCTGCGCAGGCACGCTTGTGCTGGGGTGCAGCTGGTACCTGCCCCGTGTTTGCACAGCGCCGGGCGTCCTCGAGCCGCAGCCACCGCGAGCAGCCGACAGCGACGAGCTGGGTGTTTCATGCATGAGGCCTTTTGCAAAGGGAGCTGTGAAAAGTCCCCAGAGAACCAGGATAACAAAGCAGCTGATTGGTTTAGGGTAAATATAAGTTTCTCATCTGCCAGATTCATTAAGCAACCCTGTGTACTTATGCATATGTATAATCAACCATTTCCAAAAACTCCTTGTTCCTTTTATCTCCTGATAAAAAGGGAAGTATTTAATTAGCAAACAGAGGCTTTAAAAGGGTGAGCTCTTTAAACAGAGCTCAGGAAATAATAAAACCGTTTAACGAGCGAGGCCTTTCTAGACTGGCCATTTAAGCTACTTTTGTTCTTTGAGAGCGCTCTTGCCAAAAAACTTCCCCCGCCGTGTCAGCTGGGGAAGTCTGTGTTTCCCACGTGCACACCGGCTGCCCTCGCAGGGCCCTTCTGAAGCTTTGGCCACCCGCCCCATCCCGTTTTCCCTGGGTGATGTGCCGGTGCCCCGGGAGAGCAGGGCAGCATCCCCACCGCCGCGATGCTGGGGGTCTCTTATACCGCAATCTGCCATGTAGAGGAGGGACCCTCCGTCTCCCCTGTTATTGCCTGAGCACATCCCTCATGTCGCTGTAGTTAACATATGCTGAGGAGCCTCAGAAATGGTGTGCTGAGAATGATTAATTACATTTGCAAACATAACCGGCGTAGATTTCACATCTCTGGCGAGCAAGGGAGAACTGGTTGTTGAGAAGGCATGGACTAAGGGTGGCAGCCCCCTGCCCTTTCATACGTGGGTGCTCACCGACAAAACCCTGCCGCCTCCCCCAGCGGCACGTCTCCAGCGCCTCCGGGACGTTTGCAGTCACTGACTACGGTGGGCTTTTGGGCTGCCTGGCTTGGAAATAGTTAAATGCCAAACCAAAGGATGCTCAGGGAGAAGTTTACAGCCTTTTGAGAAGGACATTGGAGGTATGAGGCAAATTAAATTTTGCCTTTAGTCTCCTTTCCCGTAGTGCTTTCAGAGCTACTTTTTTCTGGCTGATGCTGGGAGGGTGAGCACGCAGCTGCTTCCACAGCACTGTCCCAGAAAAGTGACACCTCATTTCTTCCAGACAAGAAATAGCCGCTGTTATGACCAATTAACCAGGGAGGTAAAGTGGGGAGTGATGGAGATGTGCCGCTTCCCGCGGCTGCTGCCGGTGCTCCTCTCCGCACTTGCTCAGCGTGGGAAAGTGCCGGTTTCTGGGGAAAAATCTCCCTGGTTTTAAGAAGGTACTTCTCATTTCGGCTGGACTGCGGTTTCCAGTTGGAAATTTCAGTTTCCTTGTTCGTGACACAGCGAAGGGGCGAGCCAAGACCCTGCTCTCTGTGCACACAGCCGTTGCCTGTCATCATCTCTCGTCTACTTTGAATTATTACTTTTTCTTTTTTCTGTCATAGCATAATAAATAGCATAAATGGAAAGCCTCCTTGGCACAGGTTCATCTCTTGGTCTTGGCTGTCTTCCCGTGGAGGTTGGTACCATGAACTCCTATGGCGCCGGGCGGGAGAAGCAACCCCATGGGCCAGGCAAGGGTTTTCCAACACTTCGGTTGTTAAAATTTGCATCACTCTCCTGTAATACCCACTTTTATTGACATCGCGTCGCTTAGTGAAACAAAAACTCCATTACATCTGCATCGCTCCTATCAAATGTGCTCCTTCCCAGCTGAGCTGGGTCCCCGGAGTCTTTTAGTCCTGCGATAATTTTGTCAAATTGATGCTTACATCCCTCTGCAATACTTGTAAGTGTATGTTGAATGGGGCTGTTTGCCCTGTATAACTCCTCCATAACCTTTTGTCGAAAATCTTGAGATTCCTCCTAATGTGCTTTTAATTTGCCTTTAACGCTGGCGATGTCTCAACCAGAGGCATGCCCTGTGCTGGGGGGCCAGCAGCACTGCTGCTCCTTCCCGCTCAGCTCTGCAGGTTCGGGCTTCTCTGCCGTGCCCGACCTCCCTCTCTTTTCTTGGTCAACTTGCTGCAATAATTTGGAAACATCAAAACTTGATAGCAGACGTGTGAAACCATGCAATTCTGGTTGAAAGGGGGGCTTGCAAGAAGGGCGAGGCAAAGTGGCTCTGCAAAAGCTGGGGCTGTGGTGCTCCACTCTCCTCCGACTGAAAATCCCCCTCTAGGCCACCACATTTTAGGGTAGGCTTTGGACCCCCACCAAATCCAAGCCTAAAGTCAGCCGTTTCCAGATGTGGATGAAAGGTACATTCAAAATCTAAATTTTGACCGGCGGCAGCCCCGACCCCCCTCCCCGAGTGCTCCTGCCGCCTTTCTGCATCTCGCCGGCCGTGGCCGTGATGGGGACGAAGCGGGGTGCAGCCGCTGCGGCCGGGCTGGCACAGCCTGCTCTCCCGGCGGGCACCGCTGCGGGCAGGCAGGCAGCTTCATCAGATGACACTTTTGTAAATGGCATTTTACATTAAAACTGCATTAACAGTGAGTTTGCTGTTTAGGATTAGAAGAAATATTCTTCTATCATTGTTTGTTTACATTATATATGTACATAACTATGTATACAGAAATTGTACAATTTTCCATTCCTCAATTGACATGGGTATTAATTCAACAAGTTTGTGCACGGGCATTAATCTTCCTAATAACCTTCAGAATCATAGAATCATAGAATCATAGAATTGTTAAGGTTGGAAAAGACCCTTAGGATCATCAGGTCCAACCGTTAACCTACCACCGCCAAGGCCACCACTAAACCATGTCCTCAAGCACCGCATCTACCCGTCTTTTAAATACCTCCAGGGATGGGGACTCAACCACTTCCCTGGGCAACCTGTTCCAGTGCCTGACTACTCTTTCAGTAAAGAAGTTTTTCCTAATATCCAACCTAAACCTTCCCTGGCGCAGCTTGAGGCCGTTCCCTCTCGTGCTATCGCTTGTTACTGGGGTGAAGAGACCGACCCCCACCTCTCTACAGCCTCCTTTCAGGTAGTTGTAGAGAGCAATAGGGTCTCCCCTCAGCCTCCTCTTCTGCAAACTAAACAACCCCAGCTCCCTCAGCCGCTCCTCATAAGACTTGTGCTCTAGACCCTTCACCAACCTCGTTGCCCTTCTCTGGACATGCTCCAGCACCTCGATGTCCTTCTTGAATTGAGGGGCCCAAAACTGAACACAGTATTCGAGGTGCGAAGAAATATTTAATCCGATTGTAATGACCTCTCCCGGTTTGTTTTCCCTCCTGCTCCAGTTCTGGCCCTTTCCCTGCGAAAGCCGAAGCGTGAGGGCAGCGGTGGCGGTCGCTCGGATCGCGGGCAGGGGCTGATGCTCAGGGGCAGGTCTCGGTGAAAAGCAGCAGCTTGGAGAACGCTCTTGACACCTTGCACACACGTGGCTAAAGGTGGACGGCACCACCAGTTTTGAGGTTACCTGAAAGCATCTCCGGGTAGATTTCTTGCATTAGTTCTTTCAGTCAAATCTAAATGGAGTTTGTTTCATGCCAGAAAAATAGTTTTTCTCTATTATTGTCTGTTTTCTCTATAGTAGCTTGCTAGAAAGTGTAGGGTTTGTGATTTAAAGCGTGCTCAGTGCAGTGCAGCCTAAGGCGGTGCGAGCGGAACGAGGACGTCGGTATCCTGATGCCGGGAGAGGGACTCGCTCCTCCACCCTGCAACAGAAACCAGAAGGCAGGGATGGAGCTCACCCTGGGCTTGGGAGGTTCGAGAAGTGGTTTCCAACATCCAGCCTGTAGTTGCTGTCAAAGAAAATTGGATTTTGTTATCACTAAAAATTCTCACTTTTGCAAAGAAGCGTCACTGTAAAAATTTTTTTTCTTAGTAGAAGAAAATACTTTTTCCTGATTGACTGTGTGGCTAAGCCCAGCCCAGAAAGGGCAACAGATTATGCTTTATGGAAGTAATTTCCTTAATCTTGTGGGCTGCTTGAAGGCTTTAATCTCAGTTGTGAGGATCACAGAAAGATATTTTATTACCACTGGTATTGCTGATCTGGTTAGGCTTATAGACTTCTTAACAGAAATCCTGCATGCCCTTTTCCTGAAGTTCACATCTTCCTTATTAATCTTTTAATGTGGTTCAATGAGAAAAGAGAACAAGACTAGGCTTTTTTTTGTATCGGGATACTGGAGCGTATTTGGGAGTAATTTGGTTGCCCTTTCCATGTACTGGCCAGCAAAGTCCTCTAGAGCATCGTCTGAGCGCAGAGAGACGCGTATGAGTTCCTTACGCTGTTCCTTACCACCCACGAAGCCCCATCAGTTTCCCAGGCCACCGAATCATGAAAAGCCCCAGTTTCAGCTCCCAGCAGCGCCGGAGGGCTCCCTCTCCAGCCTGGTTTCCAGCTCCCGTAGCAGAAGTGGTGCTTGATGCTAATGCAGCGGTGGCACCGGCAGCAGCAGGACCCTGCTAAGAAGCAGAGGTTCACCTGGTTGATCGTGGTGTTAGGCATTTTGGTTCAATAAAATTGAACAGTTGAGAAAAAGCCTTCAACCACCTTCCAGTTCCTGTGGGAAATGAGAAATTAAAACACAACCTAAAGCTCCCCACACACCCGCAGTGAAAAGTCAGTAGAGAGATGAAGGGCTCCCGGGAGGCAGAGAGCTGTTTCCCCGCAGGGCCAAAGCCAGGTCCATCCCAAAGCAATGCCCTGCGAGGATTCGAAGCTCGCAGATAGCGGCTCATCCCTTGCCTCCAGCAAAACCAGCAGGAAAGGGCCAAATGGAGACGATGATAAACCTTCATGTGGCTCTGAAGAGCTGGCAAGCAGTTTGCCAACAAACCAGCGTAGCTTAGAGTGGTAAATGAATGACTGCAAGGCCTTTCCTCTCAATAGTTCAGCAGATTGTTTAATTGATCACACAAATGATTGATCTAAACGGGCAAGGCAGAATTGTGCCTTTCTTTTCCCGTTCTCCATGGGCAAAGGGTGGTTTCAGGCAGCGCACTCGCACCCTGTGCTGTGCCCCTGCCCCGTCCAGCAGCTCCCGTGGGCCTCGCTCACCCGTGACACCGCTAAGGAGGGGGAAAGCGCCCGAAATTCCTGCCTAGGCTCCCATTTCATGTAGGGAGGCATTAGGGATATCCGCAGCGGAATGAAATGTTTTTTAATGTGATTGGTGAGCTCTGAAATACGCACCACTTGATCCGCTCCTTGGGGAGACGGTTAAATATGCCTTGAAAGGATTAGCTTCTCCATACCAAATCTGCTTACATTTAACCTGAAAAAAGCTCTGTGAAAATATTCTATGTCAGGATTTTATTTCCCCTGTCCTGGAAGCTGGCTTATAATAACATCGCCTGCAAATACTGGAGTGGGAGGAGAGGAAGGAAAATGCAAAGAAGCAGATCAGACAAGGGTTGGGATGACTTAAGAATTGGGAAAAGTTTAAAAAGAGATTTTTAAATAGCTCTTTGGCATGCACACGTATGGCTGTGCATGCCACTTATATGGCAGAACATGTCTTTAATGTAACAACAAATGTCTTAGGGGGTAAAGCTGTTTCACTGGAGATCAGCCTTGACACACACGGCACAGCAGAGACCGGCTGAGGCTGGCGAGGTGTTAAAGCCCGTCCCCGGCGCTGCGCCGAGCAGAGGATTGCCCTGGCAGAGTGCCGGGCAATAGCAACCAGGCAGCGGGCTAAGCCACGGGGATCTGAAGTACTTAGCACTTGCAACGCTGCTGTCGGGGGCTGCGGAGACCATCGCAGCCGGCTGAATGTGCTGCTCAGAAGGTGCTAAATAAACTTAGAAATGTACCCACAGTTTCATTCTGAATTTGGAGCACAGCGCAGTTCAAATGAGATTGTTCCAATGTGGCAGGGTTGTACCGAACCGATCGGAGAAGGATTCACTGTAACCCACACCTGTAGCGGTGTCCTTGCGTCTATCAGCAGCACTCTACAGTGCTTTCTGGCATTTACCCATTAACCATGCCTCTTTACCAGAAGTTCATAGGACGCTGCCTGGAAACATGTGCAAAGTCTGAGCTGTTTAAAAATTTCCAGTTGTTAAATGCAGTGAGATGATTAAGTATGCCTTTATAGACACTCCTAACACGCATTCACTAATAATGCATGCTAATCTCAAATGATTAAACTGATGTAAATCTAAATCTAGTTAGTATAGGTCTTCTTACTGACAAATTGAGTGCTTAACTGCTCGTACCATTTTTATGCATGGCTCTCCTACAAGCAGCAGCAGCAGCTATTGCAGAGGGTGCTGAGCCCCCCGAGTCCAGCCGGGGCTGAGCGCGGGCGCAGCGAGACGCCCGCTCGCCCGGAGCCCCCGGCCGCGGCGATGCCCCACGCTGCTCTCGCGTCCCTGTGCCAGTGCAGAGATACTGCAGCTCTGCCACTGCTCTAAGAGAGCTTCCCTTTTAAAGCAAAAACAATTTAAAAAAAAAAAAAGGCTTTCCCTTTTAAAGCAAAAAGGATTAAAAAAAAAAAAGCACAGTGAAACATAGTGAAGCAGCAGAGGCAAATATGGATCGCAGAAAAGTTTGTTTCCAAGAATTGCACTTAAAAAGGGAATTAAATAATGATCGTGGAGTCTTGCAATGGGAAGCACTGGCCGGCATCTCCCAGCCATCCCGACAGCAGCCACAGGATGAGGCAAATCTGGATCATCCGGCAGAGTGATCTACAAGGGTGAAATGGGATGAGAAATTCATAGAATCACAGAATGCTTTGGGATGGAAGGGACCTTTCAAGCCCATCCAGTCCATCCCCCTGCAATGGGCAGGGACATCTCCAACCAGATCAGGGTGCTCAGAGCCCCATCCAGCCTGGCCTTGAATGTTTTCAGGGATGGGGCATCTCCCACCTCTCTGGGCAACCTGTGCCAGTGTTTAGATTAATATCTAAATTAATTAGATATTAATAATTAGCCCTTGTCTTTGGAAAACATGAGAGGCCTTGACCTTGGCCACATAGATACTATTTTGGAGCATGACTGTTTCACCTGCATGCAATGCTGGGCACTCGGGCACTTGCAGGCACAGCCCTTGCAGTACCCCTGTGCCACAGTGCCGGTCCGTGCCCCGCGCCACGCTTGTGGGGATGGCGAGGAAAAAGAGAAGGGAGCACGAGTGGAGCAGCACTGTGGGCTGGCAGCCCGTGCCCCGCGGAGCACGTGCGCGGCCGTGCCGCTGCGGCTGTCCTCCCGGGGCTGGGGGAGCAGGCTTCTCCCCGCTGGCTGCGGGCGCTGCTGAGCGCCGGCCGTAAATCACCGAGATGCATTGCTGCACGAGAACCGCATCGCAGAAGCTACAGTGGGAATAAATCTTTCAAATCAGTCAATTTATCAGTGGATTCACAGTTGCTAATTCAAAACAAGTGAAGTAATTATTGAAAGAAAGTCATTAATTGAAGCAGAGCTCTTTATTGGATATGCTACTGAGTCATTCTTGCAGATACTTGAGGGTTTACTGCATTGTGTGTGAAATGAAGGAAATCACCGTGTTCACGAAGCAAGGTCACTGGAAAGGGTCAGCCGCGGGGACGGTGCAGTCCTCACCCCACGGGGCTCCTGGACTTGAGGGAGGTGGGCCGGTGTGGATCGGGAGGAGAAGCGGCAGGAGGTGCAGCTTGCTCTTAGTGCTGCTTGATGGGATGCCTGCTCCACTGCTGCGTCCTGCCCTGCCCTCCTCCCGCCACGGGGCTTTTCCAGCAGCTTGCTTCTGCTATGCACAGCTGAAATTGGGCTGCGTTTCTTATATTTGAGTAGAAAATATTTTATACTTTAGTATTCTGCTGTTAGAGTTCACTGCAAACCTCACTCGGAGAGACCTTTAAGGTACCCTGCAGCCTGAAAAGGTAGAACAGAGAGGGGAGATGCTGTGTCTAGGAGCCCTCCTCCAAGCTGGCCGGGCTCTCGCGCGAGGCTGCTGGGCTGAGCTGGCCGCTGAGCCTGCGATAATGCTGGGGGAACTGGAAAGCTTCAGATGAAGAGCCCTTTGCATAAAAGTGTGGTGCATATCTGCCACCATGGTCTTTACTGGATTGATGATTAGGCAAAATCTCTCTGCAGCATGCCTTAAGGGTCACTTAACATGGGAAATCCAGCGGGCTGTCTCATTCAGCGGATGATAAGCTCTCACTTCAGCAGGCAGAGTCCCAGCATTTGCCCTCGCTCAGTCCTTGCAGGTCTGGACGGTGCCTTAGGACACCCCTCCGGTGGCAGGGGAGCTACCAGAGGCTGCCCCGTGCTCTGGTCGCCCAGAGGTGCCACAGCTCCTCGGCAGATGGGCAACCGCAGTCCCTCCTGCAGCAGCCGCCTGTGCCCATGTGGTGGCTTGTGGTGAGAAGGTCTCGACCTGACCCAGTGGTTGCCAGACTCAGGAGGATGTAAGGGGTCTGTTCTCCCCGCGACCCACACCTCTGAAAATAGAGGTATGAGGGAGTGTTTTGAGAGAGTAATTTTCTACTCTGTGAATAAAAGAAATAAGAAGATGAAACAACCTATTCTCTTATTCCAGCTTTATCTGTCCAGGGTTTTCTGCTGCTGTTCTTTGTTATTGAGTCTGAGTTTATACTCTAATTATCAGCTCCGGCTGGCTCCTATCCCATTTTGTTTCAGCTGATGGAAAGCATCGAGTCATTCCTCTGTCTATTAAGTCTCTCATCGCTCCAGCCTCAGCAGCTGAAAAGGCTGAGACGCGTCTGAAGCCAAGGCGAGCTCTGTGCAAATTGGTGTCTGGCTGCAGCCAGGCTCCCCGTGGCTCTGGGGAAACTTCTTGTGCAGTTTGGCTCCTAAAGGCCTTGTTCGCCTGGGGAGCAGCTGGATGCTTGCTCAGTGGCAGAAGCGGCAAGAGGTGGTCTTTGAAGACTGGTCAAGAGGAAGAGGGAAATGCAGGAGTAACGATGCCTGTTGGGAAGTGGTGCATTGGTCTTGGTCTTTGTTATTAATTGGTGGCTTTCTGATAAAATTTAACAGTTGTAGGAGCACCTACTCGCTCATAAATGGCAGATGGGGAGGGTTGCTCGTTGACTTTTCTTGTGCAGTACAGACTTTTGTGGTATTTTGACAGGGCGTACGTGATCAAAAGCCCCCAATTACTCTGTTTCGAAGAAGGCAGCTACATATGCTGTGCTGTGAACAGTGCACGAGCATATATTTGTAATTCATCAGTATTACATTCAATATATAATGTCTTTTTTAGTTTTGCTGAAAAGAAGCCCAGAAAGGAACAGCCATTTCGGCAACAACGTTGGCTTGTCTGGGCACCTGCACGGCCCCGCACACACCGAGTACAGCGTAGCTCCATATTATAAGACTCACTCAGGAGGACAATTTGCTCAGGATGGTTTTAAAACATGAAGAAATCAATAGCAAACTAAACAGCCAACCCAAACAAACAGTCCCAGCGCAAAGCGGCAGGAAAAGGCCGGCGTTACGAGCACATCACCTGGGATCTCTGGCTCTGAGGCTGAGCAGAGCTTTATTTTCAAAGGGTGCTGAATTAGGAGGCACAGAAAAACCACTCAGTTCCTCGCTTTGCTGTTTCAAGTAGTACCAGTGCTGTATTTCATTTACACTTTCGATAGTGTTCCTTCATGTTGTTTTCAAAGCTCTATCTACCTCTCCTTGGAATCGCTAATATTAATTGATTTCCCAAACTGAAAAGTTACAGAAAATATAAAGCAGACTGGCAATTTATTAGCAAAATACATTTCACCTGCGATCAGAAGATTGATCCAAGGACACTCGTAGCAGGGGAACTGCCTGCCCGCCCCCTGTTATTACAGTAATCTGTTCTAAAAATGTGTAATCAAGAATGACAACAGGAAACAAATGAATAGGGCTGGTAATGGCATGGGCAGCAGTAGACCTGATTAACATATATATTCCATAGCTTCCAAGTGCAATGCTTTATCTGGAATGCAGGCTGGAGAAATTAAATCATTTATTTCTGTAACTGTAATAGATAGAAAAATTATATCATAAGCAAAATGGAATAAACATTACAGCATAATTTAATGATGTTTTAAGTAATTCTAATTCATGTGTTGGCAGCGTGTAGCATGGCCACTAATTTCTAATTCAGATTCTTTTGTCTAAAAGAGAATAATTTTCAAAGGAACGGATAGCGAAGTGTGTGGCAGGGTTTTGCCTGGCACCCCGAAGGACAGCGCACGCCCTTCCTGCAGCTATCCCGTACCCGTGCCTTCTCCAGTAAGCCTTCCCCTCGCGCCGTGTTTGATCTTCCAACTGTCAAGGAAAAGTAAGCGGTCATGGATACCATTGCTGTTTGTCCACCTCCATGGTAAATTTTAGCTATTATTTATGCAAGGCTCTCGTTGCTCTTCCTGTGTGTCCCTCCTTTAGTATACCAGCCACGTCTTCTCTCCTTTTCTTTTTTTATTTAAACTTTTGTGGAGATTTTTCAAAAGCCCAAGTAGAATATGAAGAGCCAGGCCTTTTATGGAGCTAAAGCTTCCTCTCCCCCTGATGGATGGGGAAGATATGGCAGATGTGTTGCTAACACGTCCTAGCTGAAAACTGATGAAAGTGGAACATTTTGGTTATTCTTCTTGTCCTCTGATGCTCCTGGGACTTTCCTAAACATTGAGTTTCTAAATCTTCTAGGTTGTACAGCAGCCTAGGCAAGCTCTTTTTGGAAAACACAGAAGTTTTGCTCTCTTGTTTGTTCTCCCTTTTGCATTCAAAGACCACGTGAGTGTTCTTGACTGCTACATAGAATTGCATTGCCTGTTTCAGCTCAGTTCTGGCCCGTTTTAAAGCTGCCTTCTGCTCGTTTGTATATATGCACGCACAACATACTCATGCTCCAGTCCATTGACCCCAGCCCTGTAAGACATGTTTCCGACTGGCAGAGAAGTGTCCGTATCGTTACCGCTTTGTACTGTAGCAAGTTAATCAACATGAAGACGTAGCCATTGCTTGGTCTGCCGTGCATGGGCCAAACCCACTCTCGGTTTCCAGCTCCTGCCACCCTGGAGTACAGGCACTGCTTTTCTGGGTAATGGCCAGAAAATACGTACATATTTGTACGTTATTCTCTCTGTCTCTTCTGATCATCAGCTCAGGTGTTGTGGAGAAAAACCTCTTAGTTAGGATTAGTTCTTACAAACCCAAATAGTTAATCATTGAATTCTACCATGGTGAATGAGGGCCTCTCTTCCTTTTTGTTTTAACCTAACGTAGCGTGTTTGGATATCTTCATTGCTAGGAGGAGTGCTGATTTTTATTTTTTTATTATTTTTTTTAATCCTGTGGAGCCCGTGACCTCGGTGGTACCCTGCTCCAAAGCATCTGACCATGGGACCAGGCCATGTACCTACCCAGGAAACAGGAGTGTGCTGGAGGCAGGAGGCACGAGCCCTGGCACCATCACCCGTGGGCTCCCAGGGGTGACTTCTGCCGGGTCCTTCTCCATGGGTGTCTCAAATGCCGTCATTGTAGGACGGCATGCTTTAATCCATGGGAGGCTTTTTCTTTAGCAAAACAAAATAAGTCAAAAGTAAAATTAATTTTGTGTTAGAAATTGTTGATGTTTTCTGTATAGCAAGACAGATCAAGTGTCAGGTTTAATGTCTCTTACTCTTCGCTTTGTAATTCCATAAATCTCTACAGGTTACCCTCTTATTTATTTCCTCTCGAATTCAACTACCCCATCTTTTTGATTTTTCATGTGTGAACTGATTATTGACACGGGTAACTTTCTATGTCTGCCCAGCTCTTTTGAGGCAGTGAGAAATACTGAGTGCATTTTCCAAGTAAGGCTACTCTTAGTTTAGAAAAATATAAATTTGGGTTGGGACAAAGATTTTATAACAGGTAGGATACAAAGATATTCTTCATATGGTTCGGTTTCTACTCTGTTTTTATGTTGCCTAGCACTTTACTTGTAATGAGCAATACCACACAGTGAGCAAATGAGCTTGCTCTTACAAATAATTCCCAGGTCTAATCCCTACACGATTGCAAGAAATCTTCCAAAATTTATACTAATGTGTCTTTGGCAGTATGCGGGTTCCTCCACCATCATCTTGCCAATTGACCTGGACTTGTTTGGTACCCACTAAATGTCCTCACAATCTATTTGTTTTTTTGACCTTTGGCTGGTTTCAAGTAATTTGTGGCATCAGCAATTATCCCACTGTATTGCTCAGCCTCTTTTCCAGAGCCCAGACAGAAAAAGATGCCAATTTAAACTGTAGAATGTCTTGGCCATTCATGCTTTGACCTTGATTTCTGTTGGTTTCTGAGTCATGACAAATAAAAAGCCTGAACTTTCTGAGAAAATTCCCAGAAGTTTCTTAAAAGCTCGCTGGGGTCATAGGTCTGGAAGCTGTGGCAGCAGCCCCGGGGGGGTGGCTGCTCCTCCTGTTGTGAAACCGAGCAGAAGGGCCCCGAGCACTACTCTTCTTTTCTCTAAATACCCAGAAATGTGGAACTCTTTCTTTTAGCGCAACAGCTATGTCCGTGACACCCATCTGTAGATTCTCCCTTGGGAACTTGGGTGTTTTACGCTGCTGGGGACCAGAGATGCCCGAGGAAGCAGCAATCTGTGCCAAGGACAACAGAGCCTACCACCTTGGTTATTTTTAACCACATTTTATTTTGACAAAATTTTGTGACTCAAGCTTTTTTACAGATAATGCCTATATAGGGTGCAGACTGCAGAGTAATGGCCATGAATATTCATTCACAACCCGTCAGTAGCATTCAATACTCCTTAACGTGATCCGACAGCTTCTTGGCTCGGTGGAGGGGTTGGCAGCCTCTATCCAGCTGCTAACGTATAGGTGACAACATGAAAAACAAAATCCCCATCCTCAGGCTAATTGATACCCGCACCAGCCCACTCAGTGGAGAGACATCTCCCACGCACAGCTGGAGGCTGGGGGTCCCTACCCTGAGGTCCCTTGGGTGCAGGACAGAGGACAGGGCTGCCCTTTGCCCCGTTGTTCCTGTAAACACGACTTTCCACACTGGTCCGTGCCTTTTTACAAGAACAAGAACTTAAAAAATAAAATTATTGGTGAATTTTACCAGGCAGTCACATATCATCAGTGCTATTGATCCATTTTACTTGACATGGCACTTCTTAACACGGTACAACCTAGTGATCAGAGCAAGGTGGACCTCCTGAGACCGGAGCAGACAGCGGCTAATTTGTGGTCTGTGCAAGAAAGAGCTGATATAAAATCTTTTACTGCTTTCAGTTAAATTCCATGCTTATATCAGACACATAGGCATGTCTTCATTTCTTTTTTTTTTAAGATTTTAAACTCATCTCAAATAAAAAAGCATTTTCCACGCCTTTTGAAATTGAAATTAGGAAAATCCTACTAGATTTCCACAGACAATGAAAGAGGGAATTGTTTTGTGAGACACCTGTAGGTATTCTCGGGAACCAGGCAGACACAGCCCGAGCTTGCACAGCCTTTGCAAAACAACTCTCCCTGCAGGACATGGCAGCAGCAGGGCTTCGGCTTTCAACGGGGAGCTGCGCTGAGCGTATTTGGGCACAGCAGGCAAAAAGGGAGCCGCCGCCAGCCCAGCGGTTTCCCCGGGATTTCCAGAGCCTGCAGCAGCTCCTCTGCAGGGCTCAGTTCCCAGGGGCGCTTCGGGAGGAGCTGCCAGTGCCAGCCCCGAAGCATCACATTTCGCGGGAGGGATGAGAAAGAAACTTTCAGATTAACCTTGGAGAGCTTCCGAGTTTGATGCTCCATTCCTCTTCTGTGGGATATTCCTCTTTTCCTCCCACCCATTGGCATTAAATTCAAGGATAACACAGAATTAATCATAAAGTCATTTGATAGCTCATCTGAAGATTTATATTCTTTTTCTCAAAGAAAAGAACATAGCCTTGTGCAGCTGAATAGCCATGAATCACATCAGTGTCACTGGCAGGACAGCAGAGAATTAATGTTTATTTTGCTTTTAAAATCTGATATTTAGGAAAGGAAATTCTTCATGCATTTTATAGTGTTGTTTTTATTACACTTGTCACTCCAGCACTTAGTCAAAATTAGGTTTCTGAGGAAGAGAAATTTGGAGATGGAGTCAGACTTTGTGACGCAGGTCTGTTTATATGGGCTGCACAAGGCGCCGATCCCCTCCACGTAGCCTGGCCTAAGTGGTTGGAGTTTCTTTGCTCATAGTTCACAACCCTTTTCATCCACTACTAGTCTCTATCTTTTTCTGCCTTTTTATTTTCCTGGTTCTGTGCGTAAGTGGTGCTACCAATGCCCCCATTGCTCGGCTGGTGTCTCCTGCCTGCTGCTCCCTCTGCTCCGCCGCTCTTTCTGCATCTCTCGCCGGGCCCGCCCTCGGCACACGGGGTGCTTCGCGTCTGTCTCGGGCTGGGGCAGATGCTCGGAGTGGGTTGCTGCTGCCATTTCAGCTCCTTTCTGCCATAGAACAGCCTCGCTCCTGTTGTGTTCAGGTTTTCACTAATGTGTAAGTGAAGGATGGCTCTTACGTTGCCCTGTGTCAAGAGACCACTTGACTTGGCAGGGGTCTCCCTGGCATTTCCCACGATGGCATTTCAGAGTGGTATCGGGCCCCTAGTTCAATGCAGGCTCTTACTGGCTTCACTGAAACCACTCCTGTGATTGAAATGAGGGCTCTGCGCTGATCTCTGCGGGTTTCAGATTCGCGTACCTGACACACTCAGTCATCTCATCGAGTTTAATCTCATTCAATGAGTTTGCACCCTAGCAGGCTAGAAACCATTTTGGCTTGCATTGCTAAACTCTGCTCTGACTACAATGCAATCGGTGGAAAGACTGGAGATGTGAGAAGACAGGCTGGAAATCCTGATCTTTTCAAGCAAATACTAAACAAAAGATGAGCAACCTCATGTTTTCGCCTACAAAGAAGTTACCACCAGCACCCTACCAACAGGCTTGTTCCCAGCCTGAGCCCTGCCTGCTCCCCGCGAGCCCTGACCTTGGCCTGCCCTCACTGGTGGGAGATCCCTGCCAGGGAAGGTCTCCCGGGGGGAGCACGGCAACCCACAGACCCCCATACCACTGTTTTGAGCAGTTTTGATCGCCAAAGCGTAGCTGTTGCAGACCAGTTTATACACAGCCTTCCATAATATGCAGTACAAAGGCAGCAAAAAGCTCAGACAATGAGCTCTTGTGCTTTGTTGGGTTCCTATATTCATAAACAAAGGATTCAATAAGAAGTTAACTCAGGGAAACTAATTTCCCATGTCATTAAATGGTCTTTAGCAAATTGGTTTAAATTTATTTTTCAAAATTTGAAATTAAAATTGTCATACATCTATATCATGGTCTAGTTTTCCTTCACTATCATAACCAAATTTTAGCTGCGCTGCTTAACTTAATCACAGTGGCATGTAATGGTATTTAACATAGCTTACCACGTTAATCTTTATGGACTCACCAGAGACTTTCAATTTAGCAACCTGAACTGTCTTGGGAGTGATTTTAAGATTGTGTATGGAGCAGATATATTTCAAAGCTATTGCCTTATTCAGTGATCAAATTTCTTGACCAAGTTTTATGATCTATGCTTTTTTATTGTGATCCATATTAGAATAAGTACTTTGTCTTCTGTAGTCATAACTGACGTGGTAAGTGTTATTGATGCTCAGAGTGCTCATCTGTATCTGGCTGGCAGAGATCATTGTGCCTCTGGGTAAACCTTGAACAGAAATTCATCTGCTTTGCAAAAAAATGTATGAGCCTCAACAAAATGGATAAAAGAACATGAATAATGACTTGAACTTTAAAGTTCCTAAGACTAATCCATGTTGCTCATAAGTTTTCAGAATCCCTCCGTACAACAGACAAAAGTAATAAATGCTGCATTTTTCCTTTCCATCCTTTCCATTGCAACAGGTCCTTTTGTTGCAAGAGCAGTCCAAGTTTCGCGTGTGCCTTTGGGCACTGAATAGCAGAGTTTATTCCAAATTGGCTCCAGCTTATGGGCTAGCCACTGCTGAGCGCAGAGTGGGCAGGACAAGCAGCTGCTCTTTGGATGAAGATGGAGAAGATGTATAATGAGTTGGCCCCTTCTATTGCTTTGGAGAAACAAAGATATGCATTGCTGTCCTTTTTATATACCACTGAAATGGCAGAAATCTGTCACCAGAAAAAGGTTGTTGGCTGATATTTCTTTTTTGCAATGTGTCCAGAATTAATTGGCTTGTGTGTTTGCTGGCGAGTTACTCCTGGGTGGATGCTGGAAGATGAGGTTATTGAAAAATAGTTCCCTAAGGTTTTGTGGTGGTTTTTTTTTTTTTAAATTCAGAAGGCAAATACTTCTGTTTTCTGTGGGTAATGCATGAAATTCCCATCACCTGTCATCATCTCATCTCACATAGTTTGAGGGAAAACTTGTGATCGTTCTCTGCAAATACCCTTGCATAGTCAGGCTGCCTGTGACAGTCATCAGCTGGTTTTCAAATGCTTAATTAAGGGCTCTCAACCCAGAGCTGATATATAAACTGTTTCTTTTCCCCTCAAAGCTCTCTGAAGCTGTCTATTTGCTGGGAATTTTGGAGAAATCCTTACATTCATTGTTGAAATTCTTGTATTTCATATGTTTGTGTACAAACACAGTCTGTCTTTGCAGAAATCCTCCCTTAGACAAAATCAAGTAGCACAGAGTTTAATCTTACTGTATTGAGCTGAGCAGGTTAATACCATGAAATCATAAATGTAGAAGGGCTTGTTTATCAAAGCTGAATCCCTGCTAACCAGCCCATTGATGTCCTGGGCTGAAAAATAGGGTGTAAACAGCCAGAGGTGAATAAACTGCCATCATCATCAATAGATCAGACATCTGTCCATTGCCGGCCCATTGTAAAAGCCATCTACTGCTGAAAGGTTGGGAAATGGGTGCTCGATATAGATAACTGAATATTTTTTGTAATTGAAATAACTGAAGGCTTATGTTCTTAATGATGAGAACAGTTCTGATAATTTAAGAGGTGTAGAGATGATGAGGTGTACGTGTGAGATGCACATTGGTCTCAGGCTAATTTCTAGTAGAGCAATTTATATGCCTTAAAAATAAATAAAGAAAATCCTATAGTAATCTTGCCGACAGCCTCACGAGGAAATGAGCTACGTGCTATGGAAAAATACTGCAAAAGAGGACAGCAGCACACTTTCAAAAAATGTGGAGAATTTGTCCTAATTATGTGTAAGTAGCTGTTATACTTTTATAAGGTTTTTAGTTGACAGTGTTGTCAGCCGTTTTTCAAGACGCGTGACTAAAGCCAAACATGTTTTTGGAATACGCTGAGAAGTAAATATGGTCATCCACTTCAGTAGTATTAGTAGTATTTGCAAAACCTTTTGTTCCTTTCCTCATGAATACCCAAATGAGCCTATCTCCCTGGCTGAAATGCCTCCTGTTTCCAAGGCTCGCGGTAGCGTAGCTCAGAGGCGAGGTGTGCTGTGACTTGCTCATCTGCAAAACCGGGAGCAAGATCTGGATCCAGCAAATCTGTGGAGTTATGAGAGGCAAATACCTCCTTACTTAAGGAAAAAGTTATTTTTATTTTTTTTTAAATTGTCTGATGCCCTTCTTTTAAACTAACCAATGAATACTGCCCTCTGAAATACACTTTCAATTTTCATATTTTTCCCTCTCGCGTGTTATCTAGGAAATGACTTTTCCTCAGGTTGACAAAAGCCTAGATAAAATATTTTGATTCCTCACCTGTAAAGTACAGAGAGGCTTTACTGGCTCTGCATAAGTCATTTTTCTAAAATGTTTCCAATTCTTCTTTTACAATGTCCCAATTATTCCTCCCTTTTTTATGAGTTTTGTGCAAATGCACATGGTAGTGTGTTTTGAGGTACCTGGTGGGTTGGCCCTGGCTGGGCACCACGTGCCCACCGAAGCCGCTCTGTCACTCCCCTCCTCAGCTGGACAGGGGAGAGAAAATATAATGAAAGGCTCGTGGGTCGAGATAAGGGCAGGGAGAGATCCCTCACCAATTACTGTCACGGGCTACACAGACTCGACTTGGGGAAATTGGTTTAATTTATTGCCAATCAAATCAGAGTAGGATAATGAGAAATAAAACCAAATCTTAAAACACCTTCCCCCACCCCTCCCTGTGGTGAGGGTGAAGTTCCCAGGCTCAACTTCACTCCCGATTTCTCCACCTTCTCCCTGCCAGCAGCACAGCGGGACGGGGAATGGGGGTTGCGGTCAGTTCATCACACGCTGTCTCTGCCGCTCCTTCCTCCTCAGGGGAGGACTCCTCACACTCCTCCCCTGCTCCAGCGTGGGGTCCCTCCCAGGGCAGACAGCCCTCCATGAACTGCTCCATCGTGAGTCCTTCCCAGGGGCTGCAGTTCTTCGTGAACTGCTCCAGCGTGGACCCCTTCCACGGGGTGCAGCCCTTCAGGAGCAGCGTGCTCCAGCGTGGGTCCCCCACGGGGTCACCAGCCCTGCCAGCAAACCTGCTCCAGCCTGGGCTCCTCTCTCCACGGGGCCACAGGTCCTGCCAGGAGCCTGCTCCAGTGTGGGCTTCCCATGGGGTCACAGCCTCCTTTGGGCATCCCCCTGCTCTGGTGTGGGGTCCTCCATGGGCTGCAGGTGGATCTCTGCTCCACCGTGGACCTCCATGGGCTGCAGGGCACAGCCTGCCTCGCCATGGGCTGCACCAGGGGCTGCAGGGGAATCTCTGCTCCAGCACCTGCAGCACCTCCTCTCCTCCTTCCTCACCAACCTTGGTGTCTGCAGGGCTGCTCCTCTCACATATTCTCACTCCTCTCCCCAGCTGCAGTTGTGCAGGGTTTTTTCCCCTTCTTAAATATGTTCTCTCAGAGGTGCTGCCACCGTCGCTGATGGGCTCAGCCTCAGCCAGCAGCAGGTCCGTCTTGGACCCGGCTGGCATTGGCTCTGTCGGACATGGGGGAATCCTCCAGCAGCTTCTCACAGAAGCCACCCCTGTAGCCTCTCCACTACCAAAACCTTGCCATGCAACCCCAATATAAGGTATTACAGTCATCAACCATAAAAATATGGTATTTTAAGGAGACTCAACATAACATGAGAGCACTCTGCAGAGGATGCTTGCGAGCAGAACATGAAACAGGTGGAAAGGAGACAAGCTCTGTTAAAAAACAAACAGGAAAAAGCAGTATTTTTACCATTTTTGATATGGCAAGATTATATCCTGCAAGTTCTCTAACCATAAAGTGTCAGAATACATACTGTGTGCGTTTTCAGCTCGCCTTTAGAACAATGGGTCCATCCTCTGAATAATGGATTTGATCTTTTCAATCAAATACTAAACATTACTTGAACCTTTCTCTTTCATTCTTTAGATCTATTATTAACCTGTATCTTCCGTTTTATGTTTTTTCCAAATCACCGATGAATTAATTAAAACATGTTAAAAGAAGCACCATCTATATTAGCAAACACAGCAATAAAAATGGACACAGAAGAAAGGCTTGTGGAAAATTTGTTGGGTAGTTCTCAGAGGGTCTATACTTTGGAAAATACTATAGGCAAAATAACTATTGAAATTAATTTTTAAAATCAGACAAGTGCAAAGGTCTTCTATGTTAATGTGAGTACTTAAAATATTAACATTTTTCGATCTAAGTATTTCAGTGGCTTGACCTTCTCAAGCTGCACTAAAGAGATTTTAAGCGGAGGCCTCAGGCTTGCAAGCGTTTGTGCACATCAGTAGCTCCACCAAAGTCCTTGAAGGACTAAAACCTGCTGATGGAAGTCAGAGTTTATACAAGAAGGGTCAAAAGCTGTGCTGAGATGCAGGGCAAAACAAACAGCTGGATGTAGATTTAAGCTGTTGGCTTTCCTTCAGCCTTACAGCATCTCTGCAAACAATCTGAATTATAAATTAAATACCTCACAAACAATTTTCAGGGGGAGAGGAGAGTTGCAGAGCATCAGTGTGAGCACCTCTCATCTGTCCAGGGTCAGACTCACCCCTGGGCAGAGCAGGAGGGACCACGCTCTGCCTCTGCACCGAGATGCTGCAGAAGGAGTAACCGTAGCTCCAGAGTCTCTTGGGGGAATGTCCAAACTTTCATTGAAACAGTAATGAACGCAAAACCTTTTCTGACTTAAACTGGCACAGGTTTCTCTGTCTTATAAAATCTCACATTGCTCTCTCATTTGGATGCGGTTGTCCTGCCTTTTCAATTGACAGCGTTGGAAGCACAAAGGATCAACAGCTCCATGAATGCTGCACGTGCGGAGGAGGATGTAGAACCTGAACCCACCCAAACATGATAATTGCAGTGAGGAGGGAACGATAATTGGCACCAATCCTTTGAAGAGTTTTTATTCAGGTTGAATGACTCTGCTAGGTTAAAAAATCTTATTAAATCTGATAAATGGTGGAAGAGTGAATTGACTTCATTGAAGTCAAGGAAGTAAATTTGTACTTGCATAGCTTAGGGAGGTCAGACCCTGGCTGGATCAGCACTTCAAAGGAGACCTTCAAGGACAACACATGAAAAGATCTCTTCCTTCTTAACTGATTCGTGAGGCTCTGACTCAATGTGTGCTGGAGATGGACCCAAGCCTTGTGGGGGTGGTCTCCCCGGGAGTGGTCTGCGCATGCCCAGTGGCGTTCCTGCCCAAGCCCCTGTCATGGGGAGACCAGGACATGGTGATGTCCCCGTAATTTAACTGCCTTCAGACTCGATCCTTTAAAAATCTGCCCTCATGAGGTCTTTGGACTCTTTTTGAATGTCAGAGGAGGAATGGCTGGTATTATTCCACTTACACCTATTTCTATTAGGCTACCGCTATACCATATAAATTACTCAAAAAATCAATAAAAATTCTCAATGCCCTAAAAACTCAGGAAAAAAATTCATCACATGTAGCAGATAGAAATACGGAGAGTTCAGTAAAGGTCTATGTAACAAAACCAGATATATTGGCTTAGTCCAATTTTCTTCTTGTTATCGGTGGCTATTTTGACTAGAAAACTCACGACCATTTGACTAGAAAACTCATATTTTAGCAATTCAGAAATGTAACAGGATTATCTTATCAGCGCTTCCTGAGATAGCGGGGTAATGGTAATGCTCATCTCACAGGTGGCGGTGGCAGATACTCTTATCCATGCTAAAGCCAGAAGGAAAAATGCAGGTAGGAACGTCCTACGGAGACGATCCTTTCCACAGCCCTCCTCTCCTTGGCTTTCTCCTCTCAAGTAGCGCCCATCACCCAGTGATTCTTTTAGGACCACCTCCTACCTGACTGCTGCATCCATTTTTTAATATCCTCTGCTGGAAAAATCTGGATGGAACATTTTTCTCTCATCTCCATTTGTCTCAGAGTGGTTTTCCAGCTCAGAGTGACATTCAGGATGAAGAAAGCTGGTAGCTTTGATTTTTTCCTACATCATAAACGATGGTAGGTTAAACATGCTCCGGTAGTGCAAGATGGTAGGCTACGCCTCTCCCAGTGATAATATCTCTGAGAACAAATAATTATTTGGGTTTTGGGATATAGCAACAAAGAAAGGTGCCTGGACCCGTAGAGCGCCCTGGGGTCACACAGGGACTCTGTGCCTTCACTGATAACTGTATCATGGGAGTGTTTATACTCCATAAACTGCAATAAACCATGCTTTAGTCATGGAGCGCATAGGGTTTAAATCTCCAGGTTGAAAGTATTTGATATCTACTTCTAGCTTATATGGTTACTTTATCAAATGATTTCTCCAGACTCCAAAACTGTACTTTTTTCATGTATTTTTGAGCCTAAACTTCTACAACTGAACTGCTCCAGAAACGGTGTTTTGCTTCTGGAGAGGTTGTTCACATGGTGAATGGTGAGCCAAGTGTTTCAGCTGCCAGTCCCAAGCAAAGGCCACCATCACTCCGGCTAAATCCTGCTCCACAGAGCAGATCTTCACCTGCCCATCGTCCTCCTCTGCCTGGGTGATTTTTATTGAACTCAGAGTTTTCAATGGGGGTTGGCTCAACCTATTCACTCAAACTGAGATGGCAGGCATACGGTGATGGAGGGAGTCCAGCTCCCCTTGCAGTGTTACTCGTGGAAGAAGTTAGTGGTGAAAGATAACTGGCATTTAAAGAAAACCACTACTGCAAGGCTGTGAAAGAGTTAGTTACAGTCTATGTATACTGGCTGGCTCTGCACGCAGGGAGGCATGCCTGGGCTCGGATCTGGCGTTCAAACCCATGTGAATCCATGTGAATGCCACCGTAGCCACTGACTCCTGCCCCAGGAGACAGAGTTGAAGTCTTCCTGGAGGTTTTCCTTATTACAATGTATAATTGAATGCACAGCAATGATCCCTGGCTGTGACTATGGATATTCCTAAAATTCCCGCAGATCTCTGTCTCTGCTAACCCACAGTTTATCAGAAAGGCATGCTAGAGATGGCCATATCGCCCTGTCTCATCACCTTTTGAAGCTAGAAGGACTGTTTTCCATTTCCTTCCAGCCCCTCAACATGTCCCATACTTGTTGCTTTCCTAGAACAGAATTAGCACCCAATTATTTCAGAGCTCAGGAAACAGGTATCTCCAAGGCAATGATAATAACAGGAAAAATAAACATTAAACCTTTTGGAATTAGCTGAACCCAAAGTTCCCAGCAACATCAAAGTATGCTCTATTAAAAAGAAGGATGTTACATTTTAGTCTAAGAAGATGAGAGGGAATAGGAATGAAACAGGAAACTATCAATCGCCAGAATTTCCTTTAGAGGCCAATAACAAAATATTCCACCATCATCTTTCCATTAGAGACAGCAAGTCACATGTTTAACCTGGCCAGAACCACGATTTAGTTTGAGCTGCACTTTGATTGAAGATTTCTTTTGAAGATCCACTGCTTTATTTGAGAATATCAGATAGAATAAATAAAAAGAGCATCAGTACAGACCAGGAGCTGAAAGATAAATGTCATAGGATGTGTTCAGAGCGTAGCATGAAATTCAGATGAGTGAAACTGATTTAAAATAGCAGTATAGAAAATGTAAGTATTTAGAGATGAATGTGAAAGTGGACTCTGTACATGGCAGAGGAGGGAGACCAGATTAAAAGTTATTTAGAAAAATTCTTGCCTAGGTCCAGTTTCTTAACAGATATTTAAGGTAATATCTTACAGTTACCCAGGCTAGCATCTTACAGAAAAACGGCATCGGAATGTCATGCCATATTCTTGCATTGTGTTCATGATTTCTGGTTAATCCATTTTATAGTTATGTTTTTAGTTATCTGTAAGAAAGCTATTCACTCTTGATTTAGGGTTTGTTCATGAAAAATACTCTTCTGCATCCTTTGACAATGATCAGTGGTTTCTGACCCTCTCTATTAATTTAGCTTCTGCTAGAGGTTAAGTAGTCCCTGGGGTAGAAGTCTGGAGATGTCTGTGGCAACTTGTGGGAAAGGATTTTTCTTCAGCTTCTTCTTCATGCCCACACGCGTCATCTGTTCTTCCTGGGCATCTTCTGTCTGTTTGAACAAGCTTCTACGATCAGGATTTCAGTTCAAAATCATGGGCAGCATTCATTAAAGATGTATTTTGAAATAATTTCTGCATTACATGTGGGTTTTGGCTGGCTATGCTAGTTGTCATCTTGAAGCTGATTTTCAAGCACAGCCAAAATAAGAACTTTCAGAATTGTTAATCATAAATATTCATATTGCAGCCACTGTTCAGTAATACTGATCAGATCTGTGACAATGGGATGAATAATAAGAGCTACTAATCATCGCAAGCCCGTGGCTTTGTCTTCTAACAAAGAGAGCAGCATGTATTAGTCTGCTCATGAACACAATTAATTACATCAGTCGTCATTTCCCTTCCGCACGCCATCACTGGTGCTACCTGCGCAGGCAGGGTTTAGCGAGGTGTGTGCGTACACCAACACGGATGATTAATGTCATTGTCAGGGCAGGAGGCAGAGAGCTTCTCTCTTATCTTCTGCTGCAGGACCAGCAAACAGAGCACAAAATAATGTACTTCTGTAACTTTGAAACATGTATTAATAGCGATACATTTAATTACACAAATTCTAGACATTTATAAGCAGAAATCCTTCCCCAATGAAGTCCTCCGATCTGCATTTTAAGGTAGTTCAGTGTTGTGTGGAAAATGTCTGAGAGTTCCTAGTATTGCAAGTTGGTATCAAAGAACTTGCTTTTCCACCGGTCTCCCTGCTGAGGGCTGTCGATAACGATGCAGTTGGCCCCTGGAGCTGGGAGCTCCCCATGGCTGTGGGTACCACGAGTACCTACAAAATACCCTGAGAACCAGTTATTCGATTACTAGCCCTCATTCTTCAAGAAAATAAATGGAAATCAAACCCTCTACATGTTCTATATAAATACGCTGCTCAAGCTCGGATCAGTTGAAGTTGATGATTGAGGCAGCAGGAAAACCTCACAGGGTTAGGTACTGGCTTCTGGCAGCCTGGGAAATACTAATTCTCAGCTATTAGGACTCATTTAAAGCAATGTCTCCTGCTACCATCGTGCATAGTTACTTTTGGGAGAATTAAGATGAACTGCAAATTTGCCACTATATTGAGCTGGAGCAGGAGAGGACGTAATAAATCACCTAATATCATCTTAGATATGGCAAGCCTGACCTAAAAAGTTTAGCTCAGAAATTTAACCTGCAAACGTACGCTCATCTTTCTTAGTTTTCAGGAAATCAGGACCTGGCAGAGAAGTAGAATCACACCCACACCCACAAACCAAAAGGAACAGCCCCAAAACCTCAGAAATGTGTTTGTATGTCTTCCCATATCCATAGCTCTGTCTCCCAGGTACTTCGGAGACCTATTTGCAAAGATTTAATTGCTTCCTAATGTAATTGATTTAATTGTTTCCTAATGTACCTGATAATAGTTGTTTTTTACATAGAGTGGTTGCCTGTAGTATTACAATATTTTATGGAGCAGTATTTCAAGAGCGTGGTCTCATGTCCTGAAGGGGAAGGTGGATGGACCTTGGAGAAGTCAACATGAGAAGAGTCTGGGGACACCTTCTTTGGAGCATGCACCTGAAATTAACTGTACAGGTTCCTCTAGAAAAGGGTACCCTCAAGACCAGAAAGACAGCCAGGAAGTTTAATTTTTATAGATCACCACCCCCCACCACCTTAAAATAGGTTAAAAGGCCTAATTGGTTTCCCTTGAAGAGAAATGAGCTCTGGCTGGTTACTAAGCAACTGGCAACAATTTGCCTTTTTCCTTTTATTCAGGAGAACTCGATTCAAACTTTACAAGAGCACTTTCAATTCATGTTTATATTCATCATAAAAAAGCTCTCTGATACTGTTTTGTTAGCCTTAGAAAGCAAAAACCCCCTGCTAAATTGTGCCTTAATAACTGAATATATTACAGATACTTCCCATGGTGCGGTGTGCGTGGAAAGGCGGGTGGGAAGGATATTCGCTACTCATCTCATTTGTACCAGCGGAGGAAATAACAGGTCTCCTGCTGGACAGAAATTGTAAATAAGCCCAGTTTTGCTCAATCCCGGCTGAGGCTTTCGGTAGCTCTGAGCAGACGAGTGCTCGGAGATGGACGTAGCTGGAGGTGCTTTCTGGACGCATAACAAGTTTTATCCTTTCTCTTGTATGCAAGTACCTTTTCTAGACAGCATGGGAGCATGGTGAAATCAGAGCAATTGCTCCTACCTGACGTCTGTTTTGGCATGTAACTAGTGCCACAGTTTCTGGTTAATCTCCCAAATGAAAGAGAGTGATTTCTGATCATTGGATCAGCAAAGAGGGCTGGCGCTGAAAAAACCTGGGAGCTCAGGGAATTTTACCGTGCACTGTTCAGGGCTTTACAGCCATAAGGAGATGCAGTTACAGGATTCACTGACTCATCAGGTTTCCTGGAATAACTAAATAGTCCTGGAGACTGTTTCTACAGAGCGCTGCCGCTGCGGAAGAGGCCACTCATGGATGCAGTTCCCCAGCAGCCATGTTACCTCAGAATCTGCTGAAAAGACATGAAATAGGCTTTTTTTTTTCTACTGCCTTTGTGTAACACTGTTTTTGTACAACAATTTGCACAGGAGAGGCCTTTCTGGTAGTGTTAACATGGTGGTGCCACACTCGTGCATTCGGCTAACGTGCAGACAGTGCTACTGCATCCCTTGCAACCTCCAACAGTGAATTGCCCACAGCTCTCATATACTGTTTTTTTGATTACCTTAAGAAATAGAGGCTAGACCAAGGTGTATGCTGTCTGTTGTAGGCCTGAAATAACACCATTTGACTTCCAATTAACATTATTCTTATACCTTTGTGGGAATTACTGCCATTACTCCGTTTGTTTCCCACACAAGCAGTATACAGCTCTGCTTTATCGTGTATCAAGGCTCAGTCCTGATGGCTTTCTAAAGGGCATACAAACCATATTGTTAAAAAAAGATGCTGACTTTTTATATGCTGCCTTTGACGTTAGACTTAGTACAAAGAGCATTTGCAGTAATTCATCAGTTTTACAGTATACCGTGTTATCAATTTGAGGATCTCCAAATTCTCTTCAAATGCTGATTGATACGTCCTCACAAAAGATGAGCAACCTCGTGGCTTCGCTGACAAGGCAGACGTTGCCTGTGTCCTGCCCCTGGGGGCTGTTCCCAGCCCGAGCCCTGCCTGCTGCCCCGAGCTGTGGCCCTGCCCCGTCCTCGCCGGCGCGAGGTCCCTGCCTGCCGCCCCGGCGGTGCTGCCCAGGGCAGTCAGAGCAAGCGGGTGTGAGCCCAAACTCTGCAGAAAACAAACCGGTAAAGCTTGCAGTTGATGCAAGATGACCCAGACGTTTCGGCAATCTGTTTTACAAAGTCTCCATGGGAAAGTAAAAACGGAGGTGTGCTGCAATCAAATTCTGTAAGGGCTATTTCCCATACATGACTGCAGCAAACTCAAGATGGTGCATGTTGTGGTACAACAAACTGCAGAACAAGGAACAGCAGGAAAACAACCACAGCCGTCTTTAATGGAGATGTCCGTAACACTAAACCTTTCCCAACAGAACTTTATTACCATTTCTAAATTGTCTGCTATGTTTTGTTTAATATAGGTAAACAATAAAGTGTCTGTGTGCAGAGATAAAAGCTTCCAATGTTCTCTGAAGCTCATTCAAAACTTTCAAATGTCTTGAAGATAGAACTCTTGTTAAAAAAAAAGGAGTGGGGAGAGCACAGAAATGTGTTTGGTGTAAAACATCACCTGGGCACACAAGCAGTGATGTGAGGAGTTCCTTGGAAGGCAGGGCTTGAAGAGTAGAGCTGTGCTCCTCTTTTCTTGCTAAGAGCTTGCTTATTTGTGTGTCTTGGTTAGGAAAATAAGCTAGGAACTGCCTGAACCTCGGCCTCCATAGACTGAGATCAGCATATTGCAGCTGACTCCATCCCTGCCTCGCAGCCTTCCCGTGCCACCGTGGTGCATGACCCTGGGGCAGGGCTGCTGCAAGCCTGCGGCAAGGGGGGACTCTGCTCCGCTGTGCAGGAGGCAGCGGTGAGAGATGTGAAGCTCATAACTTGGGTCAGTCCTTTGGTCCGTCTGCTTGGAGTTTGCCCTGTGACCCCCTCTGAGCAGAGGGTTTCAGGTGGAGGCGTGCTCACCTGCGGCATTCAGTGCCTGGGAGCTGTCAGGCAGCAGGAGCAGGCAGGGGCTGGCAGCAGAGGAGCAAGGTGCTCCTAGTGGTTTGGCCCGAAACCTAAGAGCAGATGATGGCACCGTTTTGTTTAGCAGACTAGAAACTACATTTAGTTTTGCTTTAGAAGATGAACTCGGAGGAGGAGAGCGCCAGATGCTTAGTTGATAGCAGGACATCTGTGCTGGTGTAAGCAGTGAATCCTGCTCCTGCGCTGCATGGAGAAATAAAGCTGTTTCACTGGAAAGCTAACTTTTATATATCATTTCCACTGCTGTACAGTTCTGGGTGCAATTTGCATTATACCAGACATTATTAGAATAGCGTTATGTTCTTCAGCTGACACAAATTAACAAATCTGTTATCCTCATATTACATCTGTAACCCACTGGTCCTACATTTGACACATCCCCACAGCGCAGTAATTCCTTCCCAGATGTTTTTGGAAGAGGAACAGAAACTCTTTGCCACAAAAGAGAAGCAGTGATAGTCATAGTAGAGTAACACCATAATGCGAGTCTTCTTTTTATATAAAACGGTTACGATTGCATACAGCAACAGTGACGACAAGCAGTAGAGGTGAAGTACTGGCGAAGGGAATGGAGTACTTAGTACAAGAGTCAAGGCTTTATTTCTCACGGTACTGTTCACTGTGACACTGAAAGATGTAATATTCGGTGGCTCATGCGAAGAGCCACGATGCTAGGTCTGCAGGTGGCTTCACTGAAAGGTAACGCAGGTTCGTTGAAGCAGACTGCGGATGATTCCAGCTCCTCGGAAGGTGCTCACCGTGCTTGCAGGGAAGTAATAGCCATTTAGGTGAGCTCAGCATCTAAATAACAACCTGTGTCACTTCCAGAAATGCTACTGAACAGATACTGCAGCAGCAACTGTGCAGCAGCGTACAGCGAGGGGCCTTGAGGAGCATGATGTGCAGAAATCGCGATCTCAGAGCTGTCTCTGCGCGGCAGGACCCCTCTGCCCACGCCGCTTCCCAAGGGATCAGTCACAGGAGAGCCTGCAAGATCAAACCCATGGGAAACACGGCACCTCTGATCATGGGATTAAATTATAATGAACCAAATTCTCTTCATGTTTTTTTTTTTTTAAACTTAAATGTTTCTATTCTGACTGTTAGCTATCACAGTTTAGCCTTCTTTCCCCTTCAGTTGGTACTTCAGTGTGATCCCGTCCAAGTCCTTAGGGAGATTAAGAACTCCTTGGGGTTCTGGAAACACTTTTTCCCAACCATCTGCTCAGCATTGGGCAGGATTAAAAGCATCCAAAACTTTTGAAATCAACGGGAGTTTTCTATAGGCTTTGGTAGGTTTTAGCGTAAGTCCTTTCCCTGTTATCTGGAGGGAAACCAGAAAGGAGAGGGCCTTTCCCCGTTCCCGTCAGTCCTCGCCTCAAGGCCACATGCCAGCAGCAGGACGTGCAGGAGGGCTCTCGCTCCCAGGGCAGCAAAATGACTTTACCAGGTGCCTTATAAAGAGCAGTTGCATCAAACAAGACTGAACATGTGTTACTTATCTTGACTGCAACTTGCCAATTAATTCAATAAAATGTATTTAAAATTATTTCTTTATTATAATGTAATAATTTTGAATGTAATTTTCCTTTGCCTATACTTTATCTGAACTTCATACTGAAATATGTGGTCGGGTGCAGGCTTGCGGCTTTGTACATTAATATTTTTCTAAGAGTATCTCGCACCTGACAGTTGTACTGCCGTATACAGGATTTGCATAATAATGAATATATTCCTCAGGAGGGTGCCACAGATCAGAGCAGATGAACGCTAACTGGATCTGGAAATTCAGAAAGATGAACCTTCTCCATGCACAGTCTCATTTTAATCTTCAGAAATAAAACCGCAGTGCAAAACAGACTTGCTTTGGTGTTGGAATACAAAATCAAAAGGCTTGCTTTACTAAAAACGAAGAAATAATGCAGTGATGAGGAAAGCAAGCCACCACTTTGCTTGTGTATCGCTGGCGGCACAGGGAACACACGCACCTGGAGAGGCGAGCGGTGTATCGCACTGCAGGATTAACCTTTGGGAGAGTTTCCAGCCGTGGATGCCCTCACACTCAGCCCAGTGCTGGCTGCAGGGCAGCCATGGGTTATTGGGAAGATCACCACTTTTCAAGAGCTAGTCTTGCTATTTTTCAAGTATTAACTCATTTCCTTATTAGCGCTAATTTCATTTAAGCATAAGTCACGGTTTCAAAATCAGATTGCGAAAGGCAGTTTCCCCTCTAGCTTAGAACAAATTTTATCACCCTGCAAGAAATAAAGGTACCTTAAATAGAGTCTCGGTATATGAAGAAGAATATGGTTTGCCTGCACATTTATTTAAAAACCTTTATGCAAAAATTGTGAAACTGTAAAGCTACAAGGAGGTCTAAATACAGCAAAAGGGAAAAAAAAGATCCCTATTTATCTGATATGCATTTTGGTAGCTGGAAAAAATCAGTTGGCATCACAAGAAATGGCTGAAATGTTACATGCCTCCGGTCCTGGAATAAAATGTTAATAAAGTAATTTCTTTTTCCAGACCTTCCCTTCTTTTTTTCTTGTTACTTGATGACTTTGTTCCTACTCAGCTGTGGTTTTTCATGTCTCATCCCCAGCTCTCTAGGTTTTCTTTTGATGTGGTGCTCCAGAAGCCTTCTATAGATGTCAGGTTCTTGAAAAAGAAAGAAATTTTGCTTTCTGAAAGACATGCTCTGTGTGCAAAAGGCACTGTTGCTGAAGTGTTGAAAAACTCAAGCGACTGCTTCATCTCTTGAAGTCTCTAAAAAGTACTGTTTATCTATAGATGAAAAAGAACCGCGAGGGCCATTCATTGACTTTGTGTTTGCTCTTTTCCCTACTCATTAAGCCAATCTTCTGTGGTATAGAAACTTCTGACGCATATATTATGATCAGGAAGATAGGATACAATATATATAAAGGTAAGCTCTGCCTTTGTACACCTCAAAATTCATCCACTGATGCCTGTGGGAATTTTCCAAGGATTTCAACAGGCTTTGGATCAGGACATGGGTGATAAGACAGGGCCACCCACCAGGGTGAAGTATGAGAGAATGAAGGCTAGAGGGAAAAAAGAAACACTGCAATATAAAATTCATTGTTTGTAAGAAAACCAGTTATTATTCTTGCTTATTATTGGGACTGCTGCATATCTGTTAAATAGCAGACTTGGTGTCTGCGGAGGCGGCGTGGCACCATCATGAACCTTTTTTTTGTCTGAGATGACAGCCAATATTTTCAGCAATTCTTTCCCAAGCTTTTCTCCGCACATTCAGTGCTCTTTTCACTAAAGACATTTAAAGACACTTTAACCTCCTACAAAAGGGAGGAAAGGCGGTGTGACTCCGGCACAAAGCACACAAGCTGTGCTCGGGAAACGCTGGAGCCAGCCCAGCCGTGGAGGTTTCTGCCAGCAATCTGCAGCCTGCCGTGGTGGCAGAGCAAAAGCCACTGCCTGCCGCATGTGGCTACGACTTCACCTCTAAGATTTGAGAGATTAGGAAAAGATCTGACAATTTCATAACACAGATGTAGGGACAAAGCAATAAATATTTTTTGCCTCCCCTCCAAGTCTCTTAATCTGTCGTTAAAAGAGCTCATTGCACCTTGTTTCTGGACATGTTGTTACAGGAAGAAAATACTTAATCTGACACACAAGGGACTGCAAGAAAACAGGTAAATCATTTTCCAAAATAGCATTCCGCAGGTTTTGTACATGCATTGTGTAAAATAACAAGTCCAAACACCACAGTTTGCTGTGAAGCTTTTTGAATATCACTGATTTTTTTTGAAAAGTTACATTTTTAATGTTTTCTAACATTTCCTAAAGCCTTAACTTCAGTATTAATTAGGTCCATCCCTTAAGCTTCAATTAGCCCTATCAAATATGACATCATTTTATCATAGCTTGAATTTTCCCCTAACTTCTAGAAAAATATGCCATCATTATTCTATTTCAGAGTTTCAGAACTAGGTTGTGGAACTGAGGTATGAATGTATATACAGTTATAGCTATTTTGGGAAGGGGGGAACTGTAATGTCATCAGAACTGTCAAGAGTGTGTTAGAGCTCTTTGCCAGACATTTATTATTTTGTATGGGAACTTAGATTTTTCCTTCATATCGCACTCTGTTGCCATTTTGTGCTGATAAAAAAAATCTCGGATTTATTGCTCCATCTCTTATTGAGGCTGTGCTAAAGTTTCTTTATTAAATTGCCTTATTCAAATTGTAACCACAGGCCATTTCCAATCAAGAGTGTCTTAACTTGTGGGAGAATAAGCTTTAGATACCTAGATGTAAGTGGCTGGTGAAATAATTTTTTGGAAACAGCTATGAAATTGGTACACGTAATCCCCAAATGTACTCGTTATGGCTCAGACTTTTTTCTTAGTCTAATTTTCGGACTTTTTTGTGTCATTTGTCTCAAGACTGTTTTATATAATGTCTTTACTAATCTGTTGTAGTAAGAATTGTTCGTACATCACGAAAGACCATTGCTGAAATGAGATCTCCCTTTCCAGATAATGAACCATGGCTTTAGATTGAATAAATCCACTAAATCATATGTATCTACTAATAGGATAATGGATTATGATTTTCAACCATCATGAAAAATATCAGCCATGGATTTCCATCCATGAGGCAGATATTAGCTCTTTTTTTCACAAACATACAGGAAGACCTTGCTGTAGGTAATCCAGCCAGAGCTACCCCAGTCAGACCCCTGGAGAAAGAACCAGGAGATGACCAGTTCTTAACGTGGAAAGTCTTTCTCGTCCAAAATGTATGAATTTACAGTTGGCTGAAGTCTGAGTTTGAATACAGGATGTTTTGCAGATTCTCCCTGTCCTCCAAGTAGTACAAAATAACCATATTATGGGGCTAAGCTAATACTGCACATGAGCCAGCGTGCGTCATCTTTCAGGGCATCTTAGGCTCAGTGTTTTATGCTGGCTCACAAGGAGGATAGAGGGAGTTTAGACCTGTCACGGTGTGATATAAGCCCACCTCTGTACATGAAATACAAGTGCACTGGAGAATTAAAGAATAATTCTATGCTTTTAAATTGTATGGAAATGAAAAATAACATTTTCAAAAGCACTTAAGAACTAAATCCCCAAAGATGTCTGGGCAGTAGTTTTCTGATGTGCTTAAGTTCTGTCTAAATCTCAGCTTCGGTGTCTCTACCCATTTCAGATTAAGTCACTGGTGATTTAGGAGTGTACATCTCATTTTCAAAGATCATTTGGGACACTTTGATTTATTTTGGGGTGATTCACACCTTCTAACTGCAGAAGCCAAGTTCCCTGTATGAGTTTAGCATCTGCTGAGACAGTTTTAGTTTTAGGACGCCGTCTCTTGCACATAAATATGCATGAGACAGATGAGCGTGGAGCCGTGCCAGTGTGTGCCAGCCGAGAAGCTGCCTTGCACATCTATATCATCCGCTCCGTGCTCCTACCTGAGATATTTAATAGAGCTGTCCAGAAATGTTTCTGTGCAAAATATGTTGTTGCTTGGGGTTTTTTTGGTCTGGAGTGTTATTTTTTGAGACTGAAGCTCTGCCCCAGAAATGTGCTGAATTCCATGGAAATTCCCAAGGAGGAAGGAGGCACCCTGCCCGCACCCAAAGGGTGTGGATGAGCTCGTTCACAGGAGTCTCACCCAAAGGCTTCGGTCTGTGTTTTGGCTGATTAGACCATCTCCCACATTGCCAGGGTGTCCCAGAGCCACTGACTCTCAGCACCAAGTTGATGGGTCTGGTACAATTATCTTCATAGTTGCATTTAGGTTTGTGCTCATCTGATCTACGTTTAACTCTGCTTAGTTTCCCAGTATGCAACATGGTGTGCAACACTGATGCAAGACAGCAAGGCCATAAACCAGACTCTTAAAGGCAGATGCAAACTGGAGTTTGTGTTTTGGAGAGGCCGGCCGGGAGCCGGCGAGTGTGCGGGTACTCGGCACGGTGCCCCAGCTGCGGCCTCGCTAGCAAGAGCTGCGGAGAGAGCTGCCCTGCTTCACCCTTGGGCGATTGCACGGTGCCTTTGGCAACGGGGTGTTTCATAGGAGGAGCTCATGTCTCCAGAGATTTGGACTGGGAAAACTCAGGTGTGTTGACACCTAGTGGGATTCAAAGGTGTTTTAGGATAAAATGCAATTCTTACAAGGTAAAATTTGGGGGAGGGAGAGATTTTTCAATAGACTGTTAGATTAAAAATAAACCACTTCAAAATTTCTAGTGTGATTTTTCCTAATAGACATGAAGCTAATCCCGCTGTGCGAGACGTTCAGTGTGGTTACTGAGGCATTTCTGAATTTGTTCTCTTTCAAAGTCTTTGTAGCGTTGCTCACGTGCACGTAAGTGGGTAGCTCGCCCATGAATTCAAGCACAGTTCTAGTCAATGAATGGGGCAGAAAATAAAATTGATTCAGCCCAGTGAAATTTTTTTTTTTGGGTTCTTTTTAAAAGCCAAAGTCTCCCTTAATAGCCATGCAAATGTGATCCAGAAAACAGTGAAAGAGAAGGGTTGTTGCTTCCAGATTCACCCAGTTCAAATCATATATCCTGTCTAACAGGCAGAAGAAACAGCCTTGGACCTTTTAAACACTTGAATTTATTGACTGACAACCTCCTAAACAGCCCAAAGTTTAATTTGGAAGCTGTCAGGGAGCATGGCTCAGTTCTTCGGCGTTCATCATACACACAAGCTGGCAACTTGTCAGAAGTTACAGATTTCTTTTTAACTTAATTTTTTTGGTTGCAAAGCTGCAGACTCCATTGCACAAATGCCACCTAAGTACAATCCTGGCTCTGGACAGATGTCTTAATTTGGATCTGTGCACAGACACGACTCCCTTCTTGCTTGGGGCTTGAATTCAGGGAAAGAGTTCAATCGAATAGCAAATCGAAAGCCAGCGCATCTCAAGGTCTGGGCTGGCCCTGAGCCATGTGGGTCCGTGAACAGACGTGACAGTGGGGGCAAAGACGGCGGTGGTGCCCCTCGCCCCTTCTGGTGGCACATCGTGGACACTGGCCAAAGCCCAGCACAGTGGCACCCCACTCAGTGGCTTTGAAGGACTTCCTTCAGGACGACCGAAATCTATTTATATTTTGGCTTAACTTCTTCCCATCTCTTTTGCTAATCTTTTGAGCCTGTTAACCAGGCCTGGACGGATTTTTTGGCTTTGTTTTGTCAGGCAGGGAAGGCTTGATGGATACCCAAACACTTCAGCTGCAGCAAAAATCAGAAGCGTTAATGGGAAAATTGTTGTGACAGATCACTTTTGGTAAAGCCCGTAGGTGCTAATAAATATTCTGTCAGCGTTACTTTTTAACCACATTCAGCAGCCATGGCGCTTGAAGAGCCTGTGCTTATTTCCCTTAATCCACAGCCTGCAGAGGGGGACGGGCAGGACACGGTCCCTTGCAGTCCTCAAGCTTCTTGCTGGGGTGCCAAAACGACGTGTATTTGTTGTTGTCAGCCAAGTAATGGCATTTTTATGATCTACTATTACCATTGCACCTTCACGGCTGTCGAGGACTCTCACGGAACGGGCATTGTCCCGACATTGCCGTTCTACCGCCATCTCCTGGCTCGGGCACCCAGCCTCTGACAGACTGCAGGCACGCAGACCGCAGGGCGCCTGCGCGGAGAGAAAGGCGCGAAAAGCCGAGGACCTGCAGACAAACAGCGCAGGGCGCCTGCGCAGAGAGAAAGGCGCGAAAAGCTGAGGCACGGACTGCACGCACTGCACGCACTGCAGGTACACAGGCACATTCTGTGCCTGCGCCTGGCCCTATAAAAGGACCGCGCACACCTTTTGAGGGGTGGCTGCTGCTCCCCCTCCTACCTGCGCACCCCTCGGAACCTGCGGACGCTTTGACACCTGGGCACAGCGGCTGGACCGGCTGGGCAAAGAGACTGCTGGATGCCATCGGGCTCGGAGTGGTGATAGCCAGTTCCCCCACGTGGCCTTCTCACCCGCCTGAGCACGCCTTCTCTCTCTCCCGCTCTTGCTCTTTTTCCCCCTCTCCCTTTTTCTCTCTCTGCGTTTTCCCCACTGCCTCCCTACCCGGTTCCTCACCCCCTCATCCACCGAAATAAAGTTAAAAGGTTGTACTGCATCTGACCGTATTGCGTGTCTCAATCTCGTCCTTGGGATCGTATCAAAACCTCCCCCGACATTGGATCGGGACAACGGCAATGACACTACATTTACTGTACCAGTAAAATCTCTGAATGTTGGCCATGATGGGTGTTGGCCAGATACTGTGAGCGATGTACGTGAAGTGCTGCGGCTCTGCTGATGTGGGATGAATTTCCCAGCTGAGGGACAGCAGCAGCCTGTGGGCTGGCTTATTCACTCCTAATGGCCAGCAGGAGACGCACACGCAGTTCAAGGAGCTAAGGGATGGGGATAGCCTGATAGTCAAAGACCCTTTTTTATTTTATAAAGTCTGCACGTAAGCATTATTCATAGGCAATACAATCTCTTCCTTCAACTGCTGATGAAGGTCTGTAACTGTTTGGCATCATTTAATTGCCTATAGGTTTCGTGGAACCATTTCTCAGCCACGACATCCCACAGGTTTCCTATCCACAGTCAGTCAGGTTCAGCCTTGACAGAAGCATGAGTCACCTAAAGCATCGCGTCTTGTCGAAATGAGTCATCCAGGAGGAGATGTGGTTTTGGGGACGGGAGGAGGTGCCAGTCCCTGGCTCTGCCACTGGCCAGCGTTACCCTTGACCAAGCTCCAAACTTTGAGCAGTTAACCTTAGGAGAAAGGCCATGAGATCTCTAATCAGCAAGCTGCGTGCAATGCAGAAAATGTTGATTTTTCTTACAGTGAACGTAGCATAGCTTTCTGTCCCAGTAGCTTTAATTTGCTAATCTGCATAAATCCTATCCCAAAAATAATATGGCTCAGTAGGATACCAGTGCATCGCTTACAATTTCTGCCCATGAGCTGTTTTCCATGTGAAAATTCATAGAGCACATAAAATGCTCTGTACCGGCTTTTATGAGAAGGTTCACTGTCATTTAACAAAGGATAACAATAATAAATCCATAAGGGCGGGAGTTTAGTAAGTTTGCTGTGTAATGTAAATTACCTAGTTGTTTAGGTAATTACCCAAATTACCTGTACAATATAAATTACCTGGCATGAATTATGCCTTTTAGCCTAATGAATCCCATTTATTTACGATAAATGCAGTATCTTTATTGATTCCTTGCACATCAGTCACTGTCAGTCTGCACTTTGCTGAAGCGGAGCCGGGAGCTGTCAGTTGTAAGCGGGGCTGCAGCCAGGTTTTGCGGTGCCTGGAACAACTCAGCAAATTCTCCCGTCTCACTTTCACGCTGCCGTATCTTGTAGGTCTGTTCCCCGTCACTCAAGGGTCATTTTCCTTTTGCTGTGGGTTTGTGTTGGGTGGATGTGTGTGGGGAGGGAGAAGAGCAAGTGTTTTGCATCCTCACCCCCCCGCCCTTTCATCATCCAATTAACTCTGTTAATGGTATCAGCATTTTCCTATCAGCCAAACCTTCAGTCTTCTATAAGCTAAATACTTCCTGCGTGCTACTCGGGCCCACACTGAACATCAGGCAGGGCTGGGGCTTCTTAACTATAGATGGTGTTTTAATTAACCTCGTTTATATAAAAAGCCTAGGAAACAGCAAAGAGAGATTCATGTGGTACCACATGTAGTGAAGGTAGGTGGGTCGTGCTTGTTCCAGCAGTCATTTTGCTTGATTTTAGAGGGTGAGTTTGCATCCGAGGGGTGTTGCAGGTAGATTTGTGTGACATTTGACAAAGAAGCGTGCTGTCAATGTGTTTGGTGGGGCAGAGGGAAGAAATCGCTGTTTAAGAAAAAGGCAAAAATAAGTTATTTACCTGTGCTTCAGTTTGTCTCTGTGACTGTGCTCAGCATGTAGCAAACATTAAAAATGTGTTTATATTTAGAGGTGCTATAAAAATATGTTTGCTTTGAAGGCAGAGCATATTAGTTAGGGAAAAAATTCTTGCTCCTTAAGTCCCTTCATCTTTATTGTTTGGGTTTTTTGTTAAATAAACTGACAGCATGGAGAGGTGACTATGGCATTACGGCCATCAGTGGTAATCCAGCAATGGCTGCGTGTGCCTTGGATGGTCTCTGCCAGGCTTGCCTGCCTCTTTGCAAAACTTCTGGATGCAGCAGGGGAGCTACAGACTGCTCATGGCAAGGTAAAATCACTGCTTTCAATGACCTCTGCTTCCAGCTCCTTTGCTGGTCAGGGAGACGTGAGGTGCCAGCACCGCCGCCGGCCGGAGCGCAGATGTGCCCCGCAATGGGAGCCGGCGCGGTGCCTGCCCCAGCCCTGCTCAGCCCCTGCCTCTGCGGGCCCTGCCTCTGGGGCTTGGTTGCACGAAGCTGGGGAGGTATTTTGGAAGCAAACTTAATGCCCTGATAACGGGGCGCACTTAGGAAATGGGTAAGGACCTATGGCAGGTTCTGTAATTTCAGGGGGTGCTAAAAGGGAATGCGCATTTGCTGGATATGTGAGGGTGACTGAGGGAAGAAAAACCACAATGCTCTCAAATTGTCCTGTGGGAAAAGCGTTTCTCTCCTTGGGGTCTGCGCGATCCCTGCTGTAGAGGGTCACTGGCAGAGAACATGGTCAGCCCGGGGAAGGGACACGGCGGGGTGTGCAGGAGGAGAAGGGGGTCTGTAGGTGCTGGGATTCCTGGAGGAGCCTGCGGTTCTCTCCAGGAAAGCAAAGGCACTTGAGAGGCATACGTAGCCCATGAGACGACCAGTGAAATGCTATTTCAGCCCTGTGCATCACTGGTTTGACTCAGAGTCCATAAAGACACAAACTAAATTCTTAACTTTGATTTGATGGGTATTTTCTCAAGTCCTCCAGAGAGGAGTAGCTAAAATCGGAAGCAGGTAGTTCATTTCAGATGATGGAGAAGTTGCAATAGAGTTTAATATCACCTAACCGATGCATTGCGTAACCTGCGTGGCTGTTGTAAGCCACCGCACCTCATTTCCCAGCACCTGCCTTTAAGGCAAACATAGTTGAAACTTTTAAAATGAAACAGAAGAAGAAAAACCCAAAACATCATCATACAGTCTTGGTACTTACAACCATTGTAAAGCAATAAACTAGTAAAACACTGAATTTGTCTCAAGTATGCACCGCTGTCCCTGGGCATACTGGGATCATGTAATTTCTCAGGACTGGAATTGCCCACGCTGTGGCAGGTGGCTCATGGCTGTCAATATGTATCTGTGAAAAGGTCTGCTCCCTGCTTAGTTATTCCCAATAAACTCAAAATTTATTGTATATACACATGATCCCCTACCTAGTTGTCATATCTTCTAGTAAGTGTCAAATATCAAATTGAGTTTAATATTCAAGGACACAATAAAATGCAATGGTGATATACCTTCTCAGCCTCAGTATGTCTATTTTTATTACACTGCCAAAATATATCTTTAATTTCTCTTGGACAATATTTTTTTGAATATATAACAAGTTGCTTCCCACTGTAAGAGAAGCTCAGGTTCGTGACCACCTGAGGAACCTGAACATCTATAATTCTATGGGACCTGATGAGGTGCATCCCGGAGTCCTGAGGGAACTGGCTGGTGCAGTTGCCAAGTCACTCTCCATGATATTTGAAAAGTCGTGGCAGTCAGGTGAAGTCCCTGGGGACTGGAAAAAGGAAAACATTGCACCTATTTTTAAAAAGGGTAAAAAGGAGGACCCTGGGAACTACCAACCTCTGTGCCTGGGAAGATCATGGAACAAATCCTCCTGGAAGCTACGCGGAGGCCCATGGAAGACAGCATGGCTTCACCAAGGGCAAGTCCTGCCTGACCAACCTGATGGCCTTCCATGATAGAGTGACTACATCAGTGGAAAAGGGAAGAGCTACGGATGTCATCTTCCTGGACTTCTGTAAGACTTCTGTAAGACACAGTCCCCCATAGCATCCTTCTCTCTAAATTGGAGAGTTATGGATGTGATGGGTGGACTGTTCGGTGGATGAGGAATTGGTTGGATGGTTGCATCCAGAGGGTAGTGGTCAATGGCTCAATGTCCAGATGGAGATTGGTGACAAGTATTATATTATTATTATTATTACTATTACTGCTATTCTATTTTATTTTACTTCAATTATTGAACTGTTCTTATCTCAACCCATGAGTTTTCTCGCTTTTACCCTTCCTTCCCCGATCCCACTGGGGGTGGGGAGTGAGCGAGTGGCTGGGGTTAAACCACGACAAGTGGGGACAAACTTTTTAGCAGGGTCAGCTGTGATAGGACAAGGGGTAATGGTTTTAAACTAAAAGAGGGCAGATTCGGGCTAGATGTAAGGAAGACATTTTTTTTTTTACAATGAGGTGAAACACTGGCCCAGGTTGCCCAGAGAGGTGGTAGATGCCCCATCCCTGGAAACATTCAAGGTCTGGTTGGATGGGGTTCTGAACAACCTCATCTGGTTGCAGATGTCCCTGCTCATGGCAGGGGAGTTGGACTAGATGACCTTTAAAAGTCCATCAAACCCAAACTTTTCTATGATTCTAAGTCTTCACAGCTTTCTCATTGTCACTAACTTTCTCTCTGAGTTTTAATTGCCAGATGACATTGTGGGGTCTGTAAACAAGCCACATTGAAGGGGACTTCTGCATAACCTGAGAACAAGGGATGGGGAGACTGCAGGCTGTACTCTGACTTAGGCACCTTCTGCGTGTGCTTGTCTGAATCTGCTTCTCCGGCAACTGCATTTTGTATGACAGTGAACAGGTTTATAAATCAGATTGTGGTATGGGTTGTATGAGCTCAGAAACTGCAGGTGGGTTACCTTGCTTGGGTATGCGCTAGTTAGGAAAAAAATCATAATGGCCTTTTTAGCTGTCTCGCTCTCAGCTTTGTTCTCATCATCTGATGATGATGAGCCTTTGTCCATTTAGCTGCAGAGGTGTGTCCTGGCCCTCAGGGACAGATCCAGAAGTTTAGGGATGCATCCAGCCTCTATTTAGGCACTAGTTTCTCACCAAGAGCCATGGGAATTCAGGCTCCTGGAGAATATCACAAAGCCATGGGATGTGAAGTGCAAGTTGAGCGTCTGGTCAGTCTGCCAGTTATTGCCACCTAGCCTACTCCTGAAGACCACCAGAGATGGCAATCCCACAAACTCCCCAAGCAATGTATTTGCGCGTCTAGTACCAAGCTCAATCTTTCTTGCTGCAGTTTTGGGCCATTATTTCTGGTGTGAGCCACTGAGGACATGGCGAGTAGGTTGTCTCCTCCCTCGCTGCAGTGGTTTCTGATGTATTTGCAGTGTTATCCACTATCACTGGCTTTTAATCATCAGCCTAATCACCACGACTATAAGATAGCAATTAAGTTGTTTTTCTGCATCTGCCTTGCGTGCTTTTCTCCCCATAGTATGCCATGCCTTGGTTTTGGAAGGTATTCTTCATGACCTGCAACTATCCTGTATTTTGGAAGATGTGGGTAAATTAACTTTTTTCAGAACTTGTATCATTTAATATTTTTAGCAGTGATGTTTAGAGCTGCGGTGGTCTAAGGACATAAAGACACGCTGGAGGTATGTCCGTTGTTAGAATAATGCACATTGATGGGAGAAAGCAGACAAGCTTGCAGGTACAGAAACCTTTGAAATTTTCAGCGTTCAGTTTTCTTAAAGTGTCAATAGTGTTGCTTGGTTTGATATAAAGACCGTGTGGGAAATTAAGTTTGGGAAGGTGTAACTGGTATGCCTGCAGACAGGACAAAACGGACTGCAGTACTTGCATGTTGTCCATTCGATTCTCCCCTTGGTAAAATAGATTATTTTCATTTTCATTTATTATAACTGCAACTTCACCCTAGCTCATGTTTTTATCTGTCAATCTGCATCTTCGATGGCCAAGGATAATTCATTTTAACTGCAGCTACTCCTTCCACTGTGGTGGTATGACTCAGTGTTTTATGTTGTAATTCTAAACACATTCCACCCAAATGACGGCGGTTTTGTGTGCTGTTCTGCCAGCACAGTGCAATGGGAAGTTATAGCTACTGCTTTCTTTCATAGCAAATTCATCCTTGGTCAGAAAAGATCAAGCTGGAATATAAACCCTGTAATTATCGATAATGCAGTTTGAAATAAACCAAAATCCACTCGGTATTAGTGTCATATGTTTAAAGCATTTTTTTGAGCATATAAAGCAATGCATACAGGAAAGTGATATCACAGATGCGATAAGTACGATAATTTTTTTGGGCCTGGCATTTTTATATTATGTGTGCGCACATGAGTACCTCCTTGGTTGATTGCTTGAAGCGTTAAGGGGAATAAAACCTGGCATCAGTCATCAGAGTAAATGTGAGGTGGGGCAAGATTTTTTTCTATATACATACATAGCATGTATATATATATATATACATACACAGATATATATTTTTAAGAGAGTATCCTGGTGAAAATGTAGGTTGAAAAGGCAAACCGGGAGCTTTTATAACCTCAGTTCATTACCAGGACAGGACAACAGAGTTTGCAGGTAAACATTAATTCTTCTTGTACTTGGAGCTTTTCCTCTAAAACTTTCCACCACCACAGCTGCACCAGTGACACAAGGGAAAACACAGAGAGGGGAACAGCTGGGTTTTTTCTCTTTTTCCCTCCAGCAGTGCCTCTGTCGGCACCCGGCACTGAGCACCGGCCCGTGGGGCTGTTACAAGGTCCCTCGGGGTGCGATGGTCCAGCACGCTGGCAGAGAGCATCCCGAGCCACCTTCCCCCATTTAACCCCTCGTTATGTCCTTCCCTGCCGCCGGGGTGGGTAGTGCTGATGCGAGAGCAGGATTGGTGCCTCATGGGCACGGAGGCGGTGAGGAGGCCCCGGCGTTCCCGTGTGCCTGCCCAACACCACCGCAGCTACTGCTTCTGGTGTTATTTCTAATGGTTTGTATTCTCTCCTCTTGAAGGACCATATTTCAGTTTTATCCAGACTACTAATAAGCGGTTTAAGCATGCTGGCTATATAAAATAGTGTCATTTTTCTTCCTTCACAGAGTAGCGATGCCAGACCTTAACAGAGAGTTGTAACCGGGTTTCTCTGCCTCTCGTTTTAAAAAAACAGCTTATGTTTAAACTGGGAGAAATAAAAGCCTGGCATCAAATTGTGTTCATTGATCATGTCCCTCCTTTCATTAGGTGTTCGTGGCTTTTATGTCCTACAGTTCCTATTACTTTTGCATTGCAGAAACTGTTCGGAAAGTAAGGAAAGAAACGCTTCGTGTCCCAGCGCTGATCAAGTGCGAATTCCAGCCCTGTGTGCACTGGGGAGTTTGCCAGTTTCTGTCATATCTCACTGCATATCTCTCACAGCTTGTGGAGTTGTATACATGGGATATATGGCTGATTTCTAAGGCACAGAAATGGTCTCTAATTGAGATAAAATATTTATTTTGCTCTTCAGGAGAAACAGAATGTAGAGAATAGAAGCACAGGAATTATATATGTATTTTTATATATATATATGTATCTATATGTATTCCCTTTCTGCATATCACCTTGTAAACAATCTCAATTTGACTTGATTTCCAGTTTCCAGCCTCTAAATCTTAATCTTACTTCTAGCATAGATCATGCCAAGAGGCAATCGGGCGGTCACTCTTGCCAGCTACCCATGCACTCCCTCTTGTCAGATAACGATGAGAGAAGTTTCCTGGGCTGGGCAACGGGAATACCTCATGGGACAGCCAAATCACACCTCGGGGACTTTATTCCCCCCCTCCAATGAACTTGCTCCTCACCAGTAGATTAATTAGTTCAGTAGATACAATTTTGTACACTGGGCTGCGTGTAGTTGTTATTATTGGCTTTAGCTCCATAAAGATAACATCTGGAAGATGCTGTATACGTATTCCAGGCATACCTATCGTTACATGTCTGAGTTATTTGTGACATCCATTACCACCGGGCAGGGGACAGACAGGTCTGTCCGGTGCTGCCAGGTTGCAGGAAACACCAGGCGCGTGGCATCCGTGCGCCTGCCCTCCGTCGAGCCGGCTGGAGCACCGGCACCATGCTGCTTGGAGGACCCCCAGGATGGTCTTCCTAGAGACGCTGAGTGCTCCAGACAGGGCCACAGAGGTATTGCGGGTGGCTCTAAGGTTGAAGTGCTTTCCTAAGTTATCTATAGCCTCCTCTTCTAAAAATCTGGAGCTTTTCTAAAGGTGGCATTGCAATAGGAAGGTGTGTGATATGTCTACAGGTGTACTTTAAGCTGCCAGAATGAGGATTGCTTTCACTTGAGGAGAAGCTGAATGGTGCATTAAAATGCATGTTTTTCATCCTGCAGGATGTCCTCTGAGATAATAAATACCTGCTTTATTGTGGCTTTTTCTTGTGAGGAGTACAATAACACCACAGAATCTCAGCTATGAAATGTCTAGCAGAAATTTTTAGGTTGCTGCATGAGTTGCCTCTAAAGGTGAGTTAGTTTAAGAGATTTGTTTTTTGAAGATGTTGGTTTGGACTTTGGTTTTGGTGCGTTTCTTGCTTGACTCTCAAACCTCTCTTGGGTTGCCTTAAACCCCAGCGATTTAATGTCAAATGGTATCATGGCGTATCTCTGTACTTACAAAAGGATTAGAAAACAGACTGTGAAATACAAAAGAAAAATTTTATGAAAAGAAAGAATTACTGTTACTTATCTGGACCAATTTTTTTGTTTGAAAGTACCATTATGTTATTGTTTTTTAAAGATAATGACAAGATACCAATAGAGAATGTTTTATATTTTGATGTCTCTCTCTGAGTACAAAATCAATCTCTAGAAAGAGTTAGGAAGAAAAAAACTTCTTGGAGGAGCCAGAAGTTCATGACAGAGCAAGTAATCTTCTTCAAGCTTTATATTGGGGATAAACACTTCCATTAAAAGTCCAAGAAACTAAAGAACCGCAAGTGTCAAATAATATCTAATATCCCCAATGCACTGATAACTACTGCATTAGGTCTAGACATAACACATCAAGGTGAACAAAAAAAATCTAGATAAATCATTGTTTAGTATCATTTTTTGCTATTTGAAAAATTAAGGCTGTGGTTGACTAATAGTGAGAGCAGCGTGCCAGGCGAAATCATGTTTCCAAAGCAATAGAAGTGGTGGGGGATTTGGGGCTCCGGTAGCTGCAAATTCTTCCTCCATGGGGTTTCTTGGCAGCACAGCAATATATCACCTCTGCCTATAAGTCTGTCTTGTGCGATCTCTAAACAAGTAAAATAATTTTTTACTCCCATATCCAAGTCCCTAAATAACCTGGAAGCTCATCTAACCACCATGCTAGCAAAATATAGTTATAACTGTTAAGCAAAAAAAAAAGAGAGCAAGTGTTCTGGAGCAGCATTTTATCAAATCCTGACACCTTGACAAAAGCAAAGTGTTTTGGGGAGACTCTTCCATTTTGGCCAAGTTCCCCCTAAAATAAACGGGGGCACTGAAGGGAACCTGCCTGTTTTCTGCCGGCTCATCCAGCCCCATCTTTACAGCCCAGGCTGCCTTGGGCAACCTGCTCCCGGCTCGGAGACCCTTTCTTCCCCCACCTCCCCTCCTTTTTTTTTTTTTTTTTTTTGGACCATAACATTTGGGGGTGTGGAGGAAGTTTGGAAGGAAGCTGCAGATAATCTACTGTAATCCTCTGCTCAACAGAAAGCTAACTTCAAGGGTAGACGAAGTTTTTCAGGACTCTGTCCAATTGCTCTTTGAAAATCTCCAAAAATGCCAAGTGTGCCCAGTCTTCCTGGGTGAGCTCTTCCAGTATTTAATTGCTGTGATTGTCAAGAGTGTTTTTTCCTTACATCCACTTGGAATTTACTTTGCTACAACTTTTGACTATTGCCTCTTGTCCTCCTTTTAAGTTTTTCCTCTTTTTCATTTTGTGGTGATATATGTCTGATTTCATTAATTCAAAATCCAGAATGAAAACTTGTACAAAAATACAAAATTAAAAACCGCAAAGCTCCTCCACAAAGTGGAAAGTCTGATCTAAAGTCATGTTCAAAAGTCAGTGTACAGGCTGCATGTGCTCCCATGTATGCAGTTGGCCTTTTGGGGTCTCAGTGGATTTCTGCATGAGCAACAGGGTCTATTCTGGTGAATGTGACTGTAGGAAGAGTTCAGGGATCATAAAATGTTATCAGAACATGCATATAAAATAATAATTCATAATAAACTTATTAAGATGCCTTTCAATAAAATCCCATTTACTTCCTTTATTTTCTATTGGGAAATTAAGGATTTCTAGCAGTAAAAATTTTTATTCTTGGGAGACATAGCATTTGCAGCACTCTGATCTCAGAATCTGTGTAGCAGAACAAGGAATGGAGCAAAAAAAGTACTGGCCATATTCTCCGAGATTAAAGATCATCATCAACTAAAGCTCCTGTGGTGGTGCCTCCTGCTACTCCTCCAGACCACGTATGCTGACATGGGGCAAATGTGAACGGGGTATCCTGGCTGTGGACAGCTTACAGTGGGGCGGTGCATGGGCCTGGAGCACCAGTCAGATTTATTTTGCAAGAAAGCGAAAAAGCTTCCATATGGAAAGCTTCAGCAATGAGTAATGACCAGAAAACAGGCACCATTTGGAGTCAGTGGTAGCGAATAGGTAGGAAATTTTGTGTACATTAGGAGTTCTGGAAAAAATTCAAAATGTATTATCCTGCGTTGTCAAGAGCCATCAGTAGATGCCAACAGACAGTGCCAGAAGTACTGCAAATTCCAGAGCCATAGTATAAAGGTATTTTTTGTATCTTAGGTGACAACGATAATTTTCTTAAGCTTCTTCTGGAAGTATTGAAAAAGCAATTCTTCTTTGCCCCTGCATCAGCAGCTGTTCAGAGAGAAGTGTTTAATATCTGTGCTAGATGGATGACGGGTGGCCAGGATCCCTTGTGCTGCATGGTACCTGTGAGGGACCTCTGAGAGCACCAGGCTTTCCCAGGTGATGTGCCTGCATGTCATCAAACCAAAGGTGGTCCCCTGTTCTACCTTATTCTGATATCTGCAAATTAATGTGCGGATGATTTTTTTTTTATGGTAATGTTTAGAACTGGCAAATGATTGCAGATATTCTCTGTCAGTTTGAATATGTCTGGCGTGTTGGTTTTGGTGAAAGAATCATTGGGAAGCTGAGCCGGGCACTGATTTAGGATGGGGATGTAAGCTGGAGCTCTTCTGAGCAAGCTGTCAGTGCTCTGCCTTTCTCAAGGGAATCTCAAGGGTGGTGAGATGACTTGAAAAAATACAATCTAAGACATTTTAAAGATGACAAATGTTCCCTCTTGACTTTTCAACCACTGATTATGGTGAGACTTCAAGGGATTTTTATCAGAAAATTTTAGTGGTGTAATTTTGATGTTTCATGAGATACACCCTGGATGCAGATTCATAAACCAGTTCATTTAAGCCCAACGGAGGTCTCTTTGAATTTTGCAAGCCATTATGGGCAACAAATAATATTAAAATTAATATTGAAACTATTATGCTTATTTTGCTTCCTCTCTCTCTTGAGTGTGAAAGAACACATTTCTTGATTTTTTTCCCCCATACAAAAAATTGTAAACTGAAATACTTTTAACCTGTGTGATGGTTATATTTCTTCTCACAGCTATGTGGCCTTCTGTCTTGTCACCATCTGTACAAAGATTTCTTTGCAGTTGTATGGTTGATTCCTGCTGTGGACCAGGGTCCAGGTGACTGCAGTCCCCTGCTCAGAAGGGGAGGTTTGGGAGTGATCTGCAGGGAGAGCAAGGACTCCCATCCCATCCCATCCCATCCCATCCGTCACTATGAAGGCTTAGCCCAGCCCTTTGACTGCAGGTGGATAAGCATCCTGGCAGAAAATGCGCTCCTGGTCTTACAGCCAGCAACTTTCCTGTATAAGAAGATGAAAATAACATCGTAGAAAAGAAATGCAGCATTTTAAAAGTCATGGGAGAGAATACATTGGGATCTGATGAGGCCAGAGAAGAGACGTTGCCCAGGTGAGGCCATTTCTCAGTTCAGTTTTCTTTGGGTATCTATTGCAAGGTACCTCTAGGTTTAATTGCTGACAGTAATTAACTATGTAGGCAGCTGTCTTTAATTATCCCTTTTAATGAGTCAGCCTATACTGCAAATGGCTGCCAGACATAAAGCTGTGCATCTGTGTTTTCTCGGGTTATCATCTACTCTACTGTAAGATCCTGCAGCAGCAGTTTGGTGCAATCCTCCTTCCTTGCTGTCTCTCGCTGTGTGCAGCAACCCCATTACCCTTCCCAAAAGTCTTCCTTAAGGCCTGATAAATTCTCCCCCAGCTGTCTGGGAAGGCTAAAATGCTGTGGGACATGTTTCTGGTTTCACACAGGCAAGGTGAGGGGCGGAGAGGACATGATAATACAAGCAGAGTTTTGCCATGGGAAAGTTCAGGCTTGAAGCTGGTAATATGAATTGCTAAGTCCCTGATGCTAGGCATTTGTGTTACTTTTCCTAAGAAGTTTTATCACACTTTTTTAACATTTCCATGTTTACTTTGAAACTTTTTTAACAATGTAGTTGTTCTTCAGGCACAGCTTCTTTCCCTTCTGCAAAGTTTTGCAATTTTGTTCCATGGAGTTCTAGTTAGCATTTGTTGTAAAGCACTGAATAATAAAGATATTGTTGCTTTGAATTTATTTTAGCCATATGCACGGCTGCGTAGCCACATGTACACTCTCTTAGATAAATCATTCAAAGAAGTAGTTATGCAGGGAGATACATTCTCATCCCTTTACAGAGCTGCTGTGAGAATTAATCGGCTGGTGTATTTCAGTATGTATACCGCTATTCTCAAAGCAGTAATATCCTGAAAAAATATGTATGTGTACATCTAATAGGTACGGCTAAGCGTGGAAAAAATAAGAAAGCAGAGAGTAAAATACATCAACCCTTCTGCTTTTTGAAGATGCTAAAAAGTAGTCACTTCATCAAGTTGAAAGAAATGGTATTTTCATAACATAGTGTAATAGGAAATTATTTTATTTACTATGATAAATGATTGCCCATCTCTAGAATGACGGGAAGTAATATCGTGTTGTAGAACACACAAAAAATACAGGGATACAATCAAATTACTGGGCGTTGTTGTAACATTTGTTCAAATAAAAACAGTGTAGGGTTACAATCTGTCACACAGCTCACGGCACTTTGACATGTCCTATTACCCTTCGTTTCTGTCACCTTTAGGCAGACCAAATAATACTTTTTTAAGTAACTGGTATCCATTCAAGTAACAAGTATTTGGTCTTCATTAGATCTGAATTTGAGCAGAAGTCACATTCCTGGTGGCTGTATTTTGTATTTGAGTCTGAAGTCAATTTATTGTCTTCAGTTTAAAACTTAAATTAATTCCAAGTCTCGGGAAGTGCTGGGAGACAGCCTTACACTGATCTGCTGGCAAGGAAAACTCTCCAAATTCATCAAAGCTGCAGTCTTCTTCCTGGAGTTGCAGTTTTGACAACCAGGCTCTGCCATTTGCTCCATCATTATTTAGTTAACACTGACGTTTCCAGCAGTTTGACAGGACGGAAGGTCATCAGCCCTTGAATCTGCTAATTGGGAAGCAACATTTGTTTCCCGTGTTGATAGCACATGCTGTCACAGCATGTCTGATGGGTACGAGTTTGTGCCTACCCAGCCCAGCTGGCTGACGTGGGTGTAGGTGTTTCCCAAGTCCTGTCTCCAGCCATCAATCAAAGGTTATCATGTCTCATCTCGAGACGTTCACATCAGCATCCTGTACTACTGTTCTTGAAATAGGCTATTCTGAACATCATACCTGCCATAAAATAATATCCTTCTGTCAGAAATTTGATGTAGATGTTGCAGGCTTGTGTGCTTCTCAACGTGAGAAATAATAGCTAGGTAAGCAATTAAGAAATGAGAACTGAGGTGTAATTTAAATTGATGGGAATCGCCTTCCTAAGTTGGTTCAGGGAAATATTTATTTATTTTTTTACTATTTTCTCTGTCTCTCCATTCTAGCAGAGGGGATGCATTTCTGCCTTATCTCAGGTTCAAAGAACACCGTATGGAAGTGAGCTCTTTGAGTGGTGCCCACTCTTTCTCCATGATGATTTCAACACCAGGTCTGCTACTCTTCTCTGCTCTTGGTGAGGCAAGAATAAGAACCTCAACACAATGATGTTTTTAAAAAACGAGATAACACTTCAATACTTTAGTTACTTTCTATCAAACAGTTTCTATTGTGTTTAAAAGATGAGTTATTACCAACAACAGAAGAACGTAAAACTGCAGTTGAACAAGGTACTTGGACTTAAATGTTGTACTGAATTTGCGAATAGTCTGAGAGTTTACGGATCTATTTGAGGCGTGTGCTTAAACACTTTGACAATAAGCACCGTAACCAGACTCGTTCAAGAGCCCTCTTCACTCTAAGATAAGAATGAGAAGAGCATGCACAAAGCTACTGTGAACCTGTGATGAGACGGTAGGGAACTGGTTTGGTTGGAGGAGGCTGCGAGCATCTTCCTGCTCCCGAGGCTGATGGCGAGCCCCGCTGCCATAGCGTGTCCTCTCCTCCGTCTTCGTCACACCGCCTTCAGCTCTGTCAGTCCTGGCACCCCGCAAAGCCAGAGCAGACCACCAAATACCCCAAAACCAGAGTGCTGGCTTCCCAGGTAACAGCTAGAAGCTTGCATTATCTTTAAAGAAAATGGCATGTCGTAGCAAAACAATCCCAAACCCAGTGATCTTCACTGTACTTTGTAAAGGAGAGGCCATAAGGAAAACAAGATGTGCTTTATGTTTAAACACAGTTTTGCACCTCGATCACTGTGGCTAGAAATTCAGCTTTGCCAATATCTATAAATATTCTAACAAAAAGCATGATTGTGAACATTACAATAGTATTTTCTATTATGTTCTTCAAGAGCATTTCTCCTGGAAAATATGCTGGCCCTCCCTGTGATAGTTGGAACATGGTGAAAATACAGTCTCTTTGACTCACCGATTTTTGGTGTGGAATACGAAAACCCCCCAAACCACGTTCTTGTTTTATATGAGACTTCTTTTTAATGTGTGAATATTGCTTTTAGACTAATGTAAAGTTTTATGTTGTCATTCAGTATCAAAAGCGGGCTATGAAATTTCATTTCAAAATACTCTTTAACAGCCATACATTTATAACGGGTGGATAAGTTTAATGAAGACACTGCCACTCTGTGCATCGGGTAACACCAAAGCTTCCACGCTGAGAACTGAAATAGATGCCAGCACAACTTTGTCATTTCACCGCGCTCCTTCCTGCCCCAAATATCCATCTGCTCAGCTCCGGTTTAGCATAGCACAGAGACAGAGTGACCGAGAGTCATGCCGCTGGGGGAACGGGGGAATTCTTGGAAAAGTATATGGTACCTAGCAAGGGCTAACCCATTCTGTCTGAATGGATTGTAGCGAACTGGCATCGCTCCTTTAGCTATGCCCCACAGACAAGTCTGCCCATCCTGAGCATGCCTTAGTTTGGCAAGAGTCACCTGGGAGACAGAGGCATTTGGTCTAATACACCGTGTGTTGTTTTGTCTAATAGAAAATAGCCTTTGCAAATGAGAGCCTGAGCATTTTCATAGGGGGTACTTTTGCTTGCATATTCACAATTGTCAGTTCAGGCATTGACAACCACGAACGTGGTAATGATACCGACATTTAAGATCAGCGCTCAGTTCAATTTTTAATTGTGTTTTTATAGATAAAAGAAATATCTACATCACTATAGTCTAATAGCATTGATTTCAGCATGGAGTTATCAGTTATTATTCAGAATTCTCTGTTATCTTGCTGCAGTTCCACAGTCTTAGCAGATAATTCAATGTTTCATATGATAACCTTTAACTAACATCAATGTCAGAAGTGAATTCCTATGTGAAATCCCTGTTCTTTCATAGAGTGCTTCTTTGGTAAATAAGGCATTTGTAGCTTTGACAAGGATCGTGATACATTGAGAATACTTTCACTTATAATATTGTTTGCAAATACAGCTGATACATAAATAAGTCAACAACTCAGCTAGGCAGAGAACTGTTTCCTGGGGCTGCAGAAGAAATGACTGTAGTTATCCTATTACAAAGAAAAGGAAAAAGCAAAAAACCTATACCATTGCCTGTAAGGCAACTGAGGGAACTGAGGGAATAATGAAGCGCTGAACGTGCAAAGTTTAGTCCATGTAACGGTGCTCGCATTCTGCTTTTGCTCAGTGGCAAGGAGGTGCTTTATGGGGAGCCAGATGTCGATGACTCTGGGCTGCTTGCAGCAGCAGCGCGGTGGCTGGCGGTGACAACAGGGCATTTCCGTGGTACCACTTCTCTACCATCACTTGTTTCTCTTGGACTTTTTTGCAGGCTTCACATACATCACCTTTCCCGAGCCGATCTCCCTCTGCACTGCTGGAGATAATGTTTCAGTCTTTGGAGTTCTTGAACCTTTCTTCTTCTGACATTTCCCGTCTTCTTAAATCCCCATCTCTATTCTTAAATGTCTGTCTTTGGAATTTATTGCTGTTTGTCAAGAAAGTGGAAAGGCAGCCTGGATCCTAACATGTGTCTTGAAAATAGGTTCACTGCTCACGCTTCAAGTGACCTTATAAATTCTTTCCGTTATAGGAGGAATTGGTAGCAAGTGATACCAAATAACAACATGATTCCCTTTGGTCTTAGTAAATAGTTCGGATTTCTCTAATAAGTATAGTCCATCTGTTTCCAACAGCTTCTACACAACCTTTTTGAATAAGTGAAGCCAAAATGCATTTATTTCTTCCACTTGGGCCCATACGACTCTTGCTGTTAGTGTTGGTCAGAGCAGGCACAGGTATTCTCTGCTATCCCAAAAGAAGACCTTTCAGCATATTAATTATTATGGTACAGGCTCAAACAATATATTCACGAAAATATCAGTACAAAAGTACTGAATGGCAGGCACATCACCATGCGAAAATTCTCAGCCCTGTATTTCCTATGGGGTATTAGACTGTGCTATTCTGCCAGTGGCACCGGGTTGTACCTCTGCAGTGAGGTTGTTAATGGACGTGACTTGGAATTGTACCCTCGGGAATTTCATATGAATCTGTGAGCACTCTGCCTCCCTCAGCTTTTTCTTCTTTTTTTTTAATTTCAGAAATATTGGGCTGTTTTGAAAATCGTGGCCTCAGTGAATAGTTTTTGTACTTTCAGCTGATCTCAGAAAAGAATGCTGTAATTATCCACATACTTCACTTAAATCAATAATGAATTACAATTCCGTAGAGCAGTTTGGTGAGACTGTTCACGTAAATAATGCTGTCAAGACTTTCCTTGTTGGTTGGTAAGTACAGCTGTACAAAGAAAAGTTCAGAGTAAAACGTGTCTTAGACTGAAATTCTGAACTATGAATTCCATGCATTTTGTGTGCACAAACTAGAAAATGTGTCTGAACCTGAAATTACGCATATGCATAATATATAAAATAACATTATACCATGCCAATTTTTATTATTATTATACAATTATGTATAATATAATTGCATAGCTTGCATACATGCTTAGTAATAAATTCTACAAAGAGAAAGATCTCTTCATTAGAGAGAGCAGGTATTGTGCCAGACATTTCAGTCTGGCCTGGATGATGAAGAATGTTGACATTTTAAGAGTATTTCACCTAAACATAAAAAAGGGCTCTGTCTGGTAGCTTTGATGAGAATTTTCATATACAATTTCAAGACACATCTTTTAAAAGCAGATTTTTATGACCACTTTTTGGAAACTGTTTTAGGTGTTTAAATGGTCTCCCATCAATAATTGTGGTTTCATTTAACACAACGGGCCTGGAAGACTCTCTCCCTCCCCAGCCAGCCCAGGGCTGAGTTTCATCGCAGCCAGGACTTGGCGAAGTTTTCATTTGCAGCTATTTCTGGAGAATGTTGTATTTCTATTAGCTTCATTACTTTAAATAGTGACAAGTTGTTAAAAATTCCACAAGAGAAACAAACAAAAATGTTAGCTCCATTGCTAGATAAGGTTAGCAGAATGATGGAGCATTCAAACACTTTCTCACCACCATGGCATAAAGAAGGTGAAGAGCAAGCGGCAAAGCATCATCTTCAGGCACAGCCTGGATGAACCATTAGTAAATCCCTCCTTATATCTCCAGGCCAGCTAATTTAAGTATTCATTAGTAAATTATATGTGATCCTTGTCACGCCACCGTAAATTCATGGGACTATATGCTGTTTGTTCCGCCTATCTTCACGGCATCAGTGAAACTGGAAACTTTACTTTCTGAATGCTTATCACACATTTTAAAGTGAATGCAACTTGCTCCCTGAAGTGCCGTATCTAAGCAGCAAATCAGTTTTCCTCGTGCGTGTGTTTCAGCACATCGTGCTCCTGGCAGCCACCGACCCAGGTTTATTTTCCTGCTACCTAATAAGAAAGCCTCCGCGTCCTGCTCCGGAGGTGGGGATACCTTCCTGCCTCCACATTAAGGAGGAAAACTCCTAGTTCACTAAAGCTAATCATGCCTTCAAGGCATCAATTCTTCTCTCAGTATTTTATAATCAAAGTATTAAAACTAGAGTTTTATATCCAGGCAATATACTGCTCATAGCTGATGAAGGTAAACCAGGAATTGTTTATATGATTTAGTTTATGAGAAGAGCATAGGAAGGGAATATAAGCAAAACTTTGATTTCCCACCTGTATAAATATGCAATTGCTGCTCCTAATATATCTTACTTAAAAAATGTCAGTGTTATGCGAGAAGAGGGAGAGGGACCTAAGGCTTTCATCTTCATGGTGCTTCAGCCCCCGGTTCATCTCAGCCGACTCTTTCCTCTTCCCGCCGTTTGCCTCTCCAGGCAGAAATCTCCAGGTGCTGTTGGGACTACGAAGGATGTTCTTAAAAATGTATACGGTGGCACAAATGTGTAGTTAATGCTGGGCGTGTTCCCCAGCAGCATTTGGGCGCAGGGGAGTGAGCATTTTCAAAAGTAAAATACTACCTGTATTAAGCAGTGGGTGAGAAATTAGGTGCTTGACTAGTGAATTGATAATCTGTAATCTTTTTGTTTGTTTTGATCTTTATTTTTGTTATCCCTTTTTAAAAGAAATATTTTATGCTAGAAAAAAATTTTGAAATTTTCCACTTTTTTTTTTTTACATTGGGATGTTTGGCAAAATTGACCTTTTCCTGCAGTTTTGGGTCTGACATATAGCATGAATAATTTGTCACAAAGTTCCCAACTAATTTGTAGATAATTATTTTTAATGTTTAGGTTTTAGAAGGAGAAGTCAGAACCAAAGTGTTGTCTAGATTTTTAACCTGCAAGGAAATACATGGAAAAAAGTGTCTTAATTATTTGTAGAAGTTCAGGCATCCCTGGACAAGAACAATTTTTCTGTTCTTCTATTTAAAATAGTTTAAATAGTTTAAAATAGAATGAGTTGTAGCTTGGAGACTCATGTGTAGTACAGGCACAGAGAGTGGTATTGGTTTGCATATCTATAAATTAGAATATCATTGAGCATGATGGCTTACTTGAAAAGATAAGGTGCTCCACCTGCGTGCAGAGTGTAAACAACACAAAAAAGGGAATTGATCCCTAGGAGTCCCCTGAAGGAAGAGTGAAATCTTGTCTCCGGGGCTTTGCAGAAGGTCACCCTTGCTGGTTCGAATGACCCACTGGCAAGGATGGAGCTATTTAAACATTTATCGCACTTGAGCGCAGGGAACTTGCTGCACGCCACTGGCATGGACAATGCTGGGGAGAACCACCGCATCGGTTCGCTTTCTCTTAAAAAAAGCAAGGAAACTGTTTAGCAGCAATCATTGCTGGAATTGCAAATGAAGATTTAAGTGTAACCAAGAGCTGTCGTGAGGAATCTCCTTTATTTATTGCCTTTCAAAGGATCTATATTGCAATGGGCAAAAGAGCAACCCTGATTTGCAGCGGCTGTGCTCAGCGTGGCACGAATCCCAAACCGGCGCCTGGCTATAAAGTACCTGAAGTAGCAGCGAAGCCAGGGAGAAATGGAACTTTTTCTTTTTTTATTCCCAGGGAACTCCACTCTCAAGAGATTACTTTGGAGATGCAGGGGCCTGTCTGCCTGTTAAGGGGATGGTGGCTGCGTGTTAGCGAATGCGGGCAAAGAAAACGCGGTAGCTGAGGGGGCAGAGCTGGAGAGTCCAGGAGCTGAAGGACCTGCCCCCTCCTCTGCCCCGTCCCCTGCCCCGTCCCCTCTCCCCAGCAGCCATGTGGTGAGGCTGGCAGGGATCTGGGGGGGACGAAGCACCAACGGGACAGAAAACGTGGCCAACAGTACTTCAGCATTTTTAGCAGCTTCCATAGGTACGATATTTTGCAAACATCATCTGCTGGAAAGGCACCTGCAAATAGCTTGGAGACAAGGCTGCTGTTGAAGCACTGATTATGAAGTCTTAATTATACAGGGCTTGATTTGAAGTGTTATATAGGTAAGAATAGAGTTGTGCAAGCTAATGTCTCTTAAACTACCACTTTAAAAGGATGTATAATCAGGACTACGCATAGAAATAGTTGAAATTGATACCTTCCATACGTTAAATATTCTTGGGTTTTAATGATACAGGCTTAATGTTCCAGCTTGTTATAGCTAAATGGATGAGGCCAAATTTTCCCTAAAGTAAATAAGAATGGGAAAAAAATATGGCTAAAATATTTGCCTTAAATTTTTTTAAAGTTTTGAAAATATAATTTTACTTTCCAATACAATGATGCCATCTCCATTAGTAATGTTACATTGGGAACAGAAATGTTAACTCCTTTAAAGGTAAACCTATTCAAAAAACATAACTCTTGCCCCCCTAAAAAAAAAAAAAGCATAATCTCCAGTAGACAGTATTCTGTCTTCTTCCCCCCCAGTCAAATTTGGTATGTATCAGGCTACCCTGTGACCAAAGGGAGGGGAAATAAGGAGGCACCCGTAGCTGGGTGACTGGGTGGGCACTTAGGCACCCTCTCCCTGAGCACACCGGAGATCCTGCATGCTTCCCTGGGTCTCAGGCACTTTTGTTTGTTAACTAGTGATGCGATGTTGATCTTTCCTGTGGAAAGACCTGTGGATGAAAGGGCAGAGCAAGTGTACGGCGTTATTACTTTGCCATTTCAAATGTGCACACCACCACAATTACTTTGAAAACCAGGGGTGTTCAAAAGAGCATTCCTGAGCAGTATAATTTTGCAAAAGCAACATCGGTGGCGCACATACCCAGCCCGATTACAGCCACGTGGAACAGGCAGCGCTCTCTCTGAGCTTGCCGTGCTATCCCAACAGACATGGGTGTGCGTAGCACCGTGCCCTGCCCAGCGCTGCCCCTCCGGTGCTGGGACCATTCATGGAGGACGATGACTTTCTCTGTTGAAACATCAGGCGCCACAGCATCCCTGAGGATTCATTAACATACAACCCTTAATAACAAAACCAACGGGAGGTCTGTCATCATGCTCCCATCCATCACAAAACAACCCTTCAGCAGCAGGCGTAACACCCCCACCCAGAAACGTGCTTCTCCAGGAGCATCCTCTCCTTTGTATCTGCCCCTTTCAGCTCTGCTGCAGCAGCAGGGAAATATTGGCAGGGCTGGCATCGCTGCCTGGCACGGGGAGGGAAGGGAAAGGTGATGGAGATATGAAAAGTGATGAAGTTATGGTGTTTGCTTGTGATAAAGGCGCTCAAGCTCGCAGCTTTGCTGTGTTAACCTGCAGTCTGGCAGCACTGGAGGGACGGGACACGTCCCTGTGCCTTTGGCAATGGGCTTCTCCTGGTCAGACTGGGACATTACAGAATGTATTTCTGAGCATCCCAACACTGTGGTTTTTCACGTACAGGATTTGTGATCCTGCCATACCTGGAGGACAGCAATGAGCCAGCCAGCCCAGCAAGAGGAGGATCTGGGCAAAACTGATGATTTTAGAGCCAAAGAAAATTTAAATCAATGCTGACCCTAAAAGAGGAACAGCCTGGTCGCTGCCCACGCGAGGTCCTCCTGAGATCGCAGACCCAGGAGCCCCCAGGTTTCCTCTCCGAGATGTTCCAGCTCGGCGCTCAGGGGATGGAGCTGGTCCAGGCGTCTGGTAGCAGAAGGTTGCCTGCGTTCCTGTGTGAAAACAGCTCCAGTCTGACATTAAACTTTATTATAATTTCTACATAAGCCTCAAACAGTTTTCATCTGTCTGACACAAGCTACCAGTGGTGATGATTATTCATTTGTGCTGGCTGTTAGTGATAGTAATAAAATGTTGACAATGCCTTAGGGTAATGCTTTCAAAAATGCTTTTTAATAAACTGTGAAAACTGTTGTTTCAGCAATTGGAAAATAATTAAGAAGAAATTATAGAAGGAAACAGAAATCCTGAGCATATATACAAGCTATTAAAATATGTTCTCTAAGAAATTATTATAGTCACACTGGAAAGAAAAGCTACATTTAAATAAAGTTATGGTTATAAAAAACTGAAAAGGAAGAAAAGAAATGAAGTAATTCATACTGGAAAGAGTAACTACTCATCTGCCCCCCCGCCTCCAGCACACAGTTCATCTATGGTAGATTTTCCTTCCTTAATTTTCTTCTGCAGAAACATAGTTGCATGTTTTGGAGGTTTTTTCCACTTTTTAACCAAATATTTGCTTGTATGCGACCACACTGCAAATGCAGGCATATGCTGATCCATGCCAAAGAAAGAACAGGGGTTTTTTATTGACTTCACGGCTAAAACTCAAGCGGTACCACCTCAGTCGTGACGCAGAGCGTATAAAGATGACCGCATGTCTTTGCGCCCTTCCCCGTGGCAGCTGAAGCCCTCAGCTCTGGCTTCACCTCCCGGCTTTCGTACTGGAGCACTTGCAGAGTCTGGCGGAGCTCTCGGGAGGGCAGCTCACTCCTCAGAAGTGAGCAAACCCTTCGTGCACGTTATCTCCGAGAAGAAACATTGAATAGCTTCAACCTCTGAGCATCCCTCCTGCTTCCTTTCGCCATCATGCAGATAAATATACATTTAAAGCCCTTAATGTCACATTCTGCACTTATTTTGTATTTTTTATGCTGCGTTAACAAAGTCAGATGGGCGTAAAGCTGCTCTGAAAGTCACGCGCAATCGAGTCTGCAAAATGGTTCTGGGAAGTTAAATCCTGAATATACAGTCATGGGAAAACTTCTTCCAGGTACGGCAAAATTAGACCCATTGCTCCTAGAACTGAACGCTGTATTGCAAAATCGATAAAGTACTGCTGCGATAAAAGTCATGCCCATTCCATGTGCCAATATGGAAGGATGTTTCTGGTTATAAATTCTCTATGCAAAGTGCCCATTACCTCCGCTGAAAAGTCAAAATCGATCAGACAAACCACTCATAAACCAGTCGCTGTGACCGCTTCCCAGAACAGCCTTAATTGTCACCCTGCGTCTGTCTTACAGGCTGCATCATAATAAGAAAAACATATAATTAATAGAGACTAAAAAGCAGAAATGGGTGCAAATATCCTCAAAACAGCAACCCATTTTCAAAACTTCATCTTTTAGAAAGTGAGATTTTTTTACGATGAACGTTCTGAATTTCAAAAGGTGAGCGGGCTCCCCGCGGGCCGATGGGCGTACAGCTTCGCAAACTCTCCCGGAAAGAAAACTTCATGCCAATCGTGACTGGCGATCAATATCGGTGCTGTATCGTCTTCGCCATGCAGAGGCACCGCAGAGGGCACGGCGCGAGCGGCGGAGCCGGGACCGGCTCGGCGGTGGGTGGGAGCCGGGTGCCCTGCTGCCTCCCGGGGTCTGGTCCTTCGGTGCTGCCGTGCCAGGCGCGCATCCCAGCACCTCTCGTCAGACAAGCGCGCTCTTCACGGGCTGCGTCAGGCAATTGAGATGTAACTGGTTAGGCTGAAAGGCAGTAAAGCAGCTTTAGATCTCAAGCTAATAAAAAGATATATAACGCTTCCCAAGGGTGAAAAATGAAGAGCAAGCAAGTGAAACTGCTGCTTAATCGTTGAAATCTGTTGAGTGGCTATTTTGATTGGGGTTTTTTAGAGGTAATTTGTTTAAACCTGCATGGGGCTGGATTAGGGAAAAATTAATTTAATTAGAGACTCATTATGTTTCACAGTATTATAACTGTTTGAAAAACTCATCTATCTGCCATTTAGAAAACAAAATAGGCATCTTATTATTATTTTTTCTAATGAAAAAATAAAAGGGTTTAAATTCAGTGGCATAGCCGTATCAGTCAGAGCAAGATCTTCCCGCTCCAAGGTAGCTATGCCAGTAATAGCCCTAGTAGAGGTGCTCAGCAACAGAATAAAATTCTTCTGCTATTAAAACTTATACAGGATTGGGGAAACTGCAGCCAATTTACCACCACAATCACTGTGCTAGAGATAAGACTGGTTTTACCCTGGAAGGGATCTGTCAATTGCATTAAATCCAGTCTACTTAGACTGCAAACATTTTGGTACTGATTCCCTCTTGGAAGGGTGATGCTCCGCTCCTCTGGCCACCGGCGACGGGCGCTGGAGGGCAGCGCGGGCAGGGACGGCCAGAGGTGCCCAGGGAGAGGGGGTTCACCCAGCCTGGCTGCACACGCCATTCCCCCCTCTTGGGTCCAGTAATCCCGCCTGGCACCCGCCCCGGCCCCTCGCTGCCGCAGCAAGGTCGTGTCTCCGCGGTGTGGGATATCGCACTTTTATAACCCTGGTAGCCAGCAGCTCCTTTGGACAGATGTGATAATTTCCCTTACGCTTAAACTTGTTTGATGTCTCCAATTAGAATACACCATTTTTTCCAATGGAACTTTGCTATTTTTCAAGCATTTACTTACTTCTAAAATAAAGGGAAAAAGAGATTTTCCTCACGTGGAGGAGGACAGAAGCTCTGCCGCTATTTCACTGAGGGTTGCTCTAGTCCAGACGAGCACTGGCAATGGCACATCGTCTCTTTCTCTCTAATATACTTTAGTTATCACAGTAAGAGGAAAAAATACCCAAAACTTTCCTACTGGTTTGACCCCATGAAAGGTGCCCGTGTGCCTGTGCTCAGCCTCCAGCCAGTGCCTGCAGGCTCTGCGGGTGCTGGCTGCGCTTGGGGCACAAGGCACCAGTCTTAGACTCTGCCGAGATGATGGTGAAGCTAAAATCCCAAAGTTAAATGCAGAAGAAGTGGGTCGGGGGAAGCAGAGGTTCTCCTGAGATCAGCCTGGATGGCAACTGAGTCACTCCGAAAGTATTTGTAATGCAGTCAGTGAAAGAATGAGAGCAAAGCTGGATTAAATCCAGGGCTAAATTTGCACAAGTTGAGAGACAGGGGAATTGATACATGAAGAGGGAATTGTGGCAAAGGAAATTTTGTCAGCTTGAATATTATCCCAGCACATACCAGGTCCTACCCTGCCCCAGCTGAGACACCAGCAGCCAGCAAAGCGCTCTGGTAGCCGTGGGTACCCCCAGTATTTCCCACTTACACCCGTTTCTGCTGCTGCCCCCCGGACAGCGCGTGCGTGTGCTGCTGCCTGCAGAAACCCGGGGCTTTCAGGGCAGAAACGAGTGGCTGAAGGTCCATTAAAGTCTTACATCTTTTTTAATGCAGTACAGATAAAAGCTTTTTTCCCCCACTCTTTGCCATATCTTCTATTAAATTATATGCAGGCAATGAGTTTATTTGTCAAATGTACTTTGTGCTGACTCAGCATTCCGGCTATCTGTTAGGCATTAAATTTCAAATCGGTGCAGAGCCTTTTTTGTTTCCCCTGGTGAATAAATTACAAATGCTAATTTCTGTTCCCTAGAAGAGAACATTAAGGCAGCATAACAGACAGACATGCCAAAATATTTATTGAATAAGTTGCAAAAGCGAAACAAAAAGCCTGTGTATTTCCAACCGAACACAGAGCAGGACTCCACCGCTGAATTTAAGATTGACTCCTTTATTCACCCACAATCCAATTTAGTGCCAGTATATCATATCCAACATCTGTATTCTGCAATCCACTGCTGAATAAGCTCTGAAAACTATATGTTCTGCGTTTCTGTGTATACTTGCACATATGTTTTGTACTAAATCACAGTAATGACCCTAATTCCACATGAAGGAGCTAAACCAAGTGGTGTCCCTGAACTGATACCCCACCTACTCCACAGCTGCCCCACAAGGTTATCATGCCTTTCCTTCCCTATTTTCATCCAGGCTCTTGTAAAATGAGTAAGGAAAGCAACCAACTTAAAGCCATTATAAAAACACTTGAACTACAATACCTGCATTAATATCTATTTTGGTACTGAAGTTAGAGAAATGTGTATTTCCATTTCAATGCCCAGAGATCCTGTGAGATGTCCTGGTTTTTTCCCAGTGAATGCAGGAATCGAGTTGAGGTAAGTGGGTATGGCAGGAATGGGTTAATCGTATGTCAACAGGTTGTTGCAAATTTGTTGTAAGCTCTCATGAAGGCAAAGAGACAAAAATTTAAAAATGTCTTTAACAAACCAATGTTATTGAAAAAAGTAAACTTGTAAGTGACTGTAAATGTATGCAAATAATTTTTTTTTTAAATGCATCTGCAGAGAATCAAAACCACAATGAAAAAGGTATTTTTAAGATGAACTCCCGGTGCTGGACGCCCATGGGCCACCCCAGCGCAGGGGAGCTGCTCCCCACCACCCGCTTTCAGCCCTCGCTACCGCGTCCCGCTCCCGGTGTGCATCGCTGGCGGCGTAGCACAGCCCGCTGCAAAAACACCGTCCTGGAGCACGGGACGGGAAGGCCAGCGGCACGCGGCAGGCTTCACCCTGTACCCCACGTACGGCAGGTCTCGGACCAGCAGGAGGCCATTTAATTCCCACCGAGAGGTGAGAGGGCAAACCAGCCCTCTTTAATTGAAATTTAATTTAACTTGATACCATGGTCTTTATATAAATTTTTTTTTTAAATTCTCACATATTTTGAATTCTATTTAGAGTCTTGTAGAATCTTATTATTATATTTAGAAGCTTGTAGAATCACCTGTATTTTAATATATATATACATATAAAACCACTAAATTATCATCTACTTTTGAAAAACAACTTCTATAGAATCAGATTCATTTTTGCAGGCATTGAAGACTTGATTTTACTGATTAAAATAATCAGTTCTGCTGTATCTGTATGAAATAATAAATACACGCGTTAGCATTTCCATGTCACCCTTGTGTCATAGCAAATAAAGAACCTCGGGGGCGTGGCGGCTTTCTTCAGTGCCACTGTCACATACAGGCTTGTTAGAGAACATCTGGCAGGTTAATATCCATCAATGTCTTGGACTTCATATGCTTGTATAAATGTTAGGGGTTTAAATGTTCCAGCAAATAAGGCTACTGGAAAGGAAATTTGATGAAAACTGAAATAATATGAGATAGTATTTACTGAAATGAAAGGTTTAACTTGACTGTTTCAGCAAGTATTGAATCTAGGAGCAGCAAGTATTAGAAAAACCCTTGTTTACCCTTGGTATTAAGTAATAAAAATAGTGCGGTTATCACTTGTAATGTGAATTACTGAGATAAGTTAAACTGGATAATAAAGAAACTTTAGGAAATAATGATCTGTTTGCAGACAGCTTCTATAATTATGTGAATAAATCACCGAGCATGATTTCAACCTTACAATTGATAAGATCCAGGTTTTAACATCAGTTATAAACAAATGAAGCTTTAGTATGCCTTGGCATCCTGTGGTCAGAAGTTGACAATTTAGTGATATACCCAGGAAAAGTGCTGCTTTCAGGCTTTGCTGGATGTTGTACGCGTCCCTTGCGCTCGTGAAGCTGGCGGGATCTCCGTTATCTGTGGTCGAGGGTCAACTCTTGCCCATTCTCGCTGAAGCAATTTTGGCTCATCCTGCTCTTGCCCTTTGTCCTCCACCCCCTTTTTCAAACTTTTTTGTTGTTGTTCAAGAATTCGCTTCATTAAACAAGAATTACCTTGGCACTAGGAGTCTGAAATAGCAAAATTAAATATATTTATTTCACTGTATGATTTAGACATTCCCTTTCAACACTGATTTTGATGCCCTGATGGTGTCTTTCCTTGGCATAGCTAGTGACAAAACCACAGAATCTGAAATTCTCCCTGCCCTTTATTTTCCTTTTAACTTCAGTGAGTGACGGCTACTCAGCAATGACCGAAATGCTCACGTCCTCTTTCCTAGAGGTCTCTGCATTCTCCTCCAAGTGCTGCTGTGAACCTGCTTCACTCATAGCCCTTTGCTCAAGGTCTCCTGGCCTCCAGCATCCCATCAGCTGCCCAAGTCCTCACTGCTTTGAGCAGCAAACTGCAGCTCCTAAAGCTGCAGCTGCAAAGACTCAGACAGCCAAAGCCAAACTGAGCTACAGAGAGGGAAAAAAAAGTCTTCCAGATGCTGCCTAAATTCACTGGGCGTCCATGAGATCTCCTGAGGTTTGCTCAGCAGAGCTCAGCTGGCCGTGTGCCTGCCTTGCCCCGGGAGGAGCTGCTCAACCTCCAGCTGGAGCTAGAGCTGCCGTGCCCTCTCCAAAAAGCCCTTGCTGTACAATGACCCAGCTTCTTCTTCTTCTAAGAGTACAAAATGCTTCCCATGGTGTCCCAGCTGAGGTCAGGCTGCTCATTTTTCTCCCGCGGTTTCCCTGTTGGTGTGGGAGGAAGGCCCAGATGTTACCGCCGTGTGATGGACGGCACCTTCAGCCACCGACATGGGAGATGGTTCTGCTGTAGCCACATCTGCGGGGGGTTAGCTGATAAATCTGTGTATTCAGCTCTACATAATTAGTCCCTGCAGTTCGTCATGCGGGAAAATGACATTTCCTCTAATCAGTGTTAAAGCTCGGTTAAAAGAAGCGCTCGCCCCAGGTAGGCTGCTTGTGCCCACCGCGGCGCAGGATGGTGGGGCACGAAGGGTCGGGGCAAGCACCTCCTCGGCCGCGGGCGGTTCTAGCACTGTCCCAGCTACCAGCACCTCTCACACCATGGTCTTAGTGCTGCTTTATACAGGAGCAGTAAGATAAAAGTAATTTTGCATATATACATAAGTATGAAGTAAGATTTTTGTCATAGTTAAAAAAACGAGCTTATGCCTTTCACATCTCTGGTTTGAATGTTCAGTTCAAGCTTTAACTCACCTGACAAAGGGATGTGCTCATAACTTAGTAATCCTACCGAGTTAGGTACCTATACACTTGTATATGTAATTCATGTGTGCACGTGTATATAGTCTCATATGTAACCGCACACGTAAATAAAATTTCAAGCCTGATAATTTTAACTATTTGCACCAGTTTTCTATTTTGGTTCTCAGGTGGAAAAGTTCCTTTTATATCCAAGCTTAAAAGCATGTGTTTAGCTTTTCACTTTTCCCAGTGACAAAGTGGATGATGCTTAATAGCCACATTTACAGAGTGCTCAAATCACAAACCATACACTAGTTTTTTCACGAAAAGCAAAGTTGTCATGGTAACAGAGCCGCCTGATATCTAATTCCACTTAAGTACTCGCAGAAGATAAGAGTGGAGGGGCTCTGCGAGGTCAATGAGCCCTGGCCCTGCTGCCTCCACTCCCTTTCATAACTTTAACATAACATCTATCGGGTAAACTGAGGTAATTCAATGTATGTAAAGAAAACCAGAAATTTCCTTCGTTATCCACCCAGGCCTACTCCTGATGAGAGGGAAGTCGTCATTTGTGGAGTCATTTGGCTTGAGGTATGTGACTGGCATTAAGAAGAGAACCATGACATTCTTCTGACAAGTACTATCAACATTAATTGGCTTCATTTCTCTTTCAGTGTCTGTATTGTTAATGAGATTTGTGATCTAATTTTTCATATCTTTGTCAAATCAGTTGGGAATAATTTTTCTAACAAACACTTATGGTCATAATATGCACACATTCATCGAATACGTCCTTTACAATCCAGTGTTCTCCAGAAAGTGTTTCTATTCTGACAGATGAGTTTAATAAAAAAAGCTCGGAGCTGAGCATTCTGAAACATACGAATTCAATAATAATAAAAGCTTAACCTACCCCAAATCAAAGCATTCTTTCTAAAGAGAGAGTAAGCATCCTCGTATTTAGCTCATAAACCCATTTCAATCCATTGATGTGAAGTGATGATACACACATTATTCCCATTTTACAAATGAGGTTACTAAAATACACAGCAGCAAAGTGAATTGGCAAATTTAGCTGTCAGTTATCTTTTTTAATTTACTTACAGTTCCTTACGGAGCACATAGGAGACCCTCTTCTGAGTCTGATGTTCAGTCAACATCATCATCACACCTCCATAAGGAGTCAGGAGTGAGGGGCAAAGGCTGGGTCCAAGACCCTGGGATAAAAATAGCTGCTGGTCCCTTCTATTTTGACTCAAAGATAGAATATATATTCAATATCATTCTAGGGAACAAGGAAGGAGGTATTTGATGTTTCAGAGGCAAAACTGTGTCCATCAAGCAATACAATCCACACAGACATGTGGTGCAAGGAACACGTCACAGCTCCTACAAATGCTGTTGAGACATACAGGCAGAAAAATAAACTTCCACAGGAAAACTCATTAAGACCTTTCTTAACACTGACACTGAGAGATTAAAGTTTTTAATCTAAAATATAAATAACAGTTTATCTAACTCAAAATAGTCAGACAAATCTATTCAGCATATCAGAAGTATTCTTCTTCCATCAAAATCCATCAATAACCTAGGTCTTAAATGGAGATGAAAACAGTCTGGTTAAAATAATACAAAAAGAATAAAGAAACTGATGATTCAACCTGATTGTGGGCCTGTGGTACGGCAGTAGGAACAGGGACGTGCTGCAAGGTTTCGTGCTGCTGTTTGATGCCATGGCAGCCACTCAACAGGCATCAGGGAGATGTGCACACATCAACTGAGCCTGAGTGGGTTGGTTTGACTCTGCAGTTAGTTAACAAGAAAATGGGAGCAGGGAAAGAAGAAAAAGCCAACTTCAGATCAAAGGTCATATAATAGCATGCACAGCTTCAAATGCATAGTAGAATTAATATCTTTTTTATACCAAAAATGATAGCGCAAGTTGTGATGGCCACCTCCATCTGAAACTCTGTCTGAGTTTTAAATCTCATTCTGTGTATTTTTTATCTATTTCAAGCTGAGAATGGTTCTCATTGAGAGGAAGGTGTTTGCAATTAGCCCTACCATTTTGTACACTAGTCCTAAAGCTCTCCTGTTGTTGGTTTCTTCATACATGTATACATAAATATATGTAAAAGGCAACTGGTTTGTCAACCTTTTTAATATAAGTACTAAAATGTACTACTCGCCATCTCTTGGGTGATGAGGACCACTTCTTGAAGGTCTGACATATTCACTTGATATGTGAAATCCACCTGGAGCAATGCACATCTTTTCCTACGCACCTCACCATGCCCCCCGCTGCTGCCTCTTTCCCCCTTTCCGAGCACCCCCCCCACCCTGGTTCTGCCAGGGAGCACTAACCCACCTCTTCCGTCCTTATTTTTGTTTTGTATCCCAAGACTGATTTCACAAGACAGGGTCAAGTTATCTGTGGCAGGACATTGTTAACATGCTCGGACTGTGTAGTGGAAGTTTCACTCTGACATTTTTTTGTGTTTATAGAAATATGGTTTTCTTTCTCATGTTGTAAATTCAAAAATGTCTGATCGATATTGAAATAACACAACTGTGTTACTTGCTAGAGTTTAAATAAATCTAAAGAGTTTTAAAAGTTTCTTCAACATCAAATCAAGCCAACTCAGACATAACCTGAACTTTGCTCTGTGCCTGCCCGGTGCTGCTGCGGATGTGGTGGGACTGAGGGGAAAGCAACTCCCTTTGAAAACTGCCCGCGGGCTATGGCCAGCATTTGCTTTCCTGAGAAAGCGCCTTTGCTGCACCATTTCAGACAGAATTTTTGTTCTTATCGCCTTGCTGTTATGGAGAACTTTGACAACGTCTCTCCTAGAAAAATACAGAAAGGCAACAAGCCCAGCTGCCTGCAGAGCACCGTGTACTTTGTTTAAGCCAGAAAGGTGAAGGACAGTGACGTGGCTGTGTGGCCCCAGTCCACGCTTCGCCGGCTGTTGTATTTATGGTTACACCTGTCTTTCCCTGGGGGGCTGGCAACTACAGGCAAGCACCACACAATCACGCAAACCCAGGATTCTAAACAAAGAGATTAACGCCATCTTTTTCAAGGAAGGGAAACAGGCATTTCTGACTGTTTCTTTTCCAAAATATGTCTCCCGAAGCACCCTCACATGCTCCATCACTGAGGAGGCAGGGACGAAGGGCCACATGGCTGTCATGGCGGGGAGATACTGGAGGACCACGGATCCAGCTGCATCCACATAAAGCCCAGGGAAGATCTGTGTAGTGCATTGATCAATGAACCGTATTTGAAATAGAAACTGAATTTTAAAAATCAAGTTCAGTCAGAGAACTGAATGATAAATCAGAGCCTATTGCACAGAATGCAATACTCTTCAGCTGTCAAAAGTAATAGAAATCTAACCAGCCCATAATGACATGCTTATAAAAGAAAAAAAAAAACCCAAACCAGAATTTCTGCATTTCTTGCATCGCTGCTGTCCACGGACTGTTAATATCAGGTCTGATTAGCAGAAACGACTGGGGCTGGCTTGGCATGTGAGATATTAGCCTAACACGCGCCAGAGCATCCTCTCATCTCGGCACACTCGCCCCCTTCTCAGATCCTCTCCCCACGCTCCCGCGCCTCGTTGGGATCGTTAGATCAGCGGAAGGGCCTTGGGGCCTCCAAGGTGGGGCTGGCAGTGAGGAGCCTCTCGATGGGGAAAGCCCGAGCAGAGGTTTTATTTGATCTGATATTGACAGTGAACATCAGAGCCTTCCCTCAAAAGACTAAAGAATTGGAATTTATTTTTAAAAGCCTGGCAGTTTCTATATCCCTTTCTACAGTGACTGCAGCTCACGGGTATCAGATAGAGATTTCTACAGAGCTGTTTCTTCTGCCTTTCCAGCCAGAGCTTTCCAGACCCATGTCCTGTGACCCAAAAGCACAGGAACCTCCTTCTTCATCGTCACTTTGCTTGTCTTTCCTCTGCAGAAGCACTCGCAGCACCATAAATTACTGCCACCCACCCTGAAGTAAGGGGGTCCCCTATAGACGGTGGCCTCCCCTACAGATGGGATGACGAAGCAGCTTGATGCAGACTTAATGAAGCACTGAAGGATTTCTTGCAGACACTGGGGGAAAACACACTGGAAATCTGCAAGGAGCTTTTGTACTCTTCACTTCTCTGGCTCATGGCAAATCTCAGCCTCTAAGTGCACACGTTGCTCAAAGGATATTGTGGTTTGATACAAGACAGTTACCTACATAAACCCGCTCATGGGAGCAAAAGAATATACTTTGAGGGTTTTATTTTTTTCCTGTTGATCTTTCTTTAAAGGCAAAACGAACCTTACAATTCATGGTCAACATTTTTTCACTCTCTCTACCCCTTCCAATTCAAGACAAAGGCAGTATCTCAGTAGCATCCCTTGATCCAGCCAGCTTTAGAGGAACTAAAAGCTTCTGTAAATCTTCTTGAACTTTCTCAATTTTTACCTATAGCTACAACTGTGAAAAGCTCACACTGTATGGCACAGAGTCTGCTTTTAGGCGGACTCTCTACCCTGTCCATCCACCGCGCCAGGACGCTGCACTGTGTGCTCTTGCCCATCTCTGCCTGCGGTTGCCATTTGCCTGATTTGCGTGGTCGTGAGCCCGGTCCTGCAGAACAACCAGGAGTGGTGCAGCCAGGGGGGCAGAGGGGCACCACCTACACCGAGATGTTTGGATAAACCCCGTGGAAAGGGAGGTGGCTCAAAACCCCTGCAGCTCCTTCCTTGGCCATCTCACACACCTACCAGCAGCTATCAGATGCTCTGGTAATATTTTCTGCGTAGTCTTGTGTGATTCTGGCAAAGGGTTTCATAGAATCATCATAGAATCATAGAATCATAGTTTCTTTAGTCCAGCGGTGTGCGAGGGGAATTCCAATGAGCAGGAGAGTTGTGATGGCTTAAGGGTAAAAATTCCTCATTTAGCATGTGGCAGGAATTTCATTTTGCAAAGGGGACTTCAATGCTGAGGCGGTGAAGTGTGGGTGGATGGCCTGAAGGTCCCCCGACTTGCTGGCTCGTTAAAAATATTTTAATTCAGGAGTGGTGCCTGGCCCCTCCTGTGAGCAGTGGGAAGTGCTGACTCCGTCCTGCTGCTCTGCCAAACCAGGCTGTGCATTGAGCCATGTGTACACGGCTGTCATGTACATCAGCTATAAGATGTTTTTCTTTCAGAGCCATTTACAGTAGTCAAAAAGGCTTTCTCATTCCTAAATTGCTTCTAACGAGGTGGATATATTTTCCTATGTGATGGATTATTCCCTAAATACATTGAGTTTAAAATAATTTCTAATTTTAGGATGCTAAGCTATTGTTAACCTTATAATCGTTTTCTCTAGGAAATCACTTCCAAAATTCACATACACTTATATCTCTCTACTATTACATCCTCTGTATGAATCACGCATAATTACTTGAAAAAGGAGATTTGACCTATCTGTTTAGTCTTTATTCTCAATTACCCCTGCAATTACGGCAAATGGAGTCTAACACAACTTCTCTAACCCACACTTTGCCACTCTGCGAAGAGGTTGGCAGTCTTCCCGCCTGCCAGAGAAAACTTCTTGGGAACGCAGCGCCGAGACATTTCAGAGTGCTAAAATGCCATTTGTGTATAATATAACACTGTGCATTTATGAGGTTGTTAGGAAGCACTTTAAACTGTTATTGCCAAAATAATGAAGAAAGTACATTTCTGAAGTTTCGTGTTGGCTTTTAATAACCCAGATTCTTTGCTGTAGATGAACATCCCGGCGTCTCTCGCTAGCAGTGGCAAAGCCGAACTGTCTTAATAATGGCAGGCTCGGGCGATGTGCTGTGTCATAACCGCAGGATCGCTACACGATCTTGTGTGCTTAACCTTCCAGCTGATAAGTTTTTCAATAATAAATGTTTCACTCCTGAACCTCACACAGCTCTGTATGTTTTGTAGCTTCTGTGGCTCATCTGCATGCTCTGAATTCGCTTTTTCAGTATCTCTTACAGCTAGTTATTTGAGGTGGCTGACTAATTGCTGACAAGAAAATGATAAGTTCATGTCTATTATCAAGAAAATGATGGGCATAGTTTTAGAGCTGTGGTTAAATTTTCAAGAACATATTTCAAGTATATATTTCAAAGATCTACAGAATATCTCTGTGAATCGTTCCTGCTTTACATTGCTTCAGTCCCATCTTCTAATATTAGTAAAACTGTCAAGTCTTATTAGCTGTATACTAATTGAAGTTTTCATAGGTGATTAAAATAATGAAACTGTATAGCGGATGTCTCTTTTTCTTTGTGGTATAATAAAAGGAGAGAAAAGGCAAAATTAATAAAGTGCATATTATAGAGATATTTAAATATAGTGCAAATGACATTTTCCCTTTTAGACACTTCACCAGTATGAAAGCATTTGGTGCAATGAGCAGGAAAGGCGCATTTCAGTTTAAATGGGACATGCAGACAGCTACACTGGTTGTCGCGGGAAGAAAAGAGCAGGCGGGACACAGGCTGCCCCATCTTCAGCTGTTCTATGAAACACAACTGGAATTTTGCATTTGAGGTCTGTGATAATCCTCACCCTGGACAGACTTTTATTCTAGATCAGAAGACGGTCCATTGATTTCAAAGGTGGCAGGAGCAAGAGCTGCACCCAGAAACCACTTCTCTGAGTATTACAGTGTCGCTTAAATCAGCTAATGACCTCATTCCTTTAAAAAGAAAAAAAAAAAGAGGTTATTTAGTGGCAACAGATAGCCAAGACCTCCCTCATGCCTTACTGCTCACACCCGTGCAGCACGCTTCTGCGCAGAGTCAGCGGGAGGAAAGTCATCCACTTGGTCAGCAGCTTCTCAGAGACGTGACTGGTTCTCCGCAGGAATTTCCCATACAAATATTCACTACTGTCTGATGAAGCTGAGATAAATCCCAGATTAAGACTATACCATAGCTCAACTTATTGCAGATATTGTCTGTCGCTACCCTGAAGAAACTTTTCCATCTCCAGTGCCTTGAGGCGGGTTGCAAACTTTCTGCTGGCAGGCGTCCTGGGGGGCATCATCCTTGGGATGTATGGTTGGCATTTATTTTATGACAGGTAACTCAATTGCATGGTATGCCATGCTTCTGTTTCTCCTACGTGGGTCTCAGGCTTAAAAATGCAAGAAGGGTTGTGGATAGGAGGGAGTGTGCAGCCCGAGTGATGGGCAAGGAGAGCGGTGCCATCAGCCGTGCCGGGACGTGGAGTGGTGACCCACCACGAGCCAAAGCACTGCTCATCCCCACTTTGGCTGGCAAGGCTGCCCATCTTCTGGTGTTGCTTCATAAATTATGCAACAGGTGATGTAGAAATTGTGTGCACTCCTCCTGCGGGCTGACACAATGCCCATAAACACATTTATTAATTTGAAGAAATAACCCATAAGTCCATGAGACTTCTGTGCCTCTCCTCTCCATACACCATAAACTCAGAACCGAGGTGGGAACTGGCTCCGGGGCCATGCTCTGTTGCCTGAGCATTTACAACCAGCCATCTAGCAAAACAACCTGGCAGTAATCTGGGCTCTTAGAGTGAAATTTGTTGAAAGATCAGTGTAAAATACGTGAATCGCAATTGCATGCTACAAAGCGTTCCCCACACTGCAGTAAAATTTACAGTGAAATGCAGCAAAACGAAGCTCTGCCCTGAAGAAGAAAGAGTCGCCCAAAACTAACCTGAAATTTATTGTGAGAATTTTATAATCTTTTCACAGATTACTGAATTATGGTTGATAATAATAAAGAAGAAAGTAGGCTTAAGCCCTTAAGGAATTTAGGCTCCTGATTCCAACTGAAATAAACAAGAGCCAAGTGCTGAAGTACCTTAAAAAAACCCCATATTTATTCCCTAAGATAGGATGTGACAGGAAAAAAGAAGAATACTCATGTGCCCTGCGGCATTAACTGTGGATTGTAAGTAATTTGTTTAATTTTTTTCAGCATATTTTTCAAGACACCATGCTATAGTGCTGTTATTGATGATTGGCGATGTTATTAACAGTCTGCAATGTGTATGTTACTGATGAGTGCTGATGTCTTTGTTGCACTAACTACAAAAAAGCCTTATTTATGAGTGAATCACAAAAATGCATTTATTTTTTGTCTCTTGTATGCATTGCTAGAAGTCTAAATATTAGCCTCGCTTTGCTGATGGTAATAAAGACAAATTAGCTACATGCAATGAGCAACTACAGAAATGATAGAATACGGTAGATAGAAAATTATAGTATGAGGTATGGTAGTTTCCCCCAGTTTTTACCCGTTTTTCACAGCAACGATGACATGAAAATTATATCCAAATAGCACAGAACCTAGCTTTGCTCAGATCAAAGTGAAGGGGAGTTGCTTCAGCTCTGTATTGAGATTTCTTACAGAAGAAGATGGAGTAAGTAAAAATAATCCCTCTGAGTTGTAGTAGATACATGCAGCCAGATATTGAAGAGTACTGATTAACTGAACTTTGCCCACAGATCAAGACCTTTTAAACAATTCTGCAGATTTTCAGCCGGTGAGACCAGAAAGGAGAAGCCATGATCAGGATGCCGCAGCAGCCCCCGGACAGATGCAGTCCCCATCGAAACGCTTAAGCTGCACCCATAAGGTTTTTCAACTCTCTAGGCAGCTTTTGAAGCTCTGCTTCATCTTCCTTCAATAAATGGTCTCCCCAAGTCCGTTTTTTCTGTTGTCCTTGCTTATCGTTTTATATTTTATTTAGTGCAATGATGGAAATGTAGCAAAGATATGCAGAAGAGGACTTGAGGTGTGATGGGAAGTGCTGCAGACTGCGTAGACCTCTGTGTTAGTGCTGAGCAGGTTATCAGCATTACCATACAGTGCTCAAAGGTGATGACCCTGCCTGAGCTTTCATAAAATTTGTGCACAGAGAGACTGGAAAGGACTGAAATAGCAGACGCAGAATAAAATCTTAATGACCTGAGGGCAAAGCCCTGGGATGGACAGGGGTAAAATTAGGCTGAATGCAAGGTGCAGGCTGTTTAAGGAGGAAAAGAGATCAGACTGGCTGGCAGGGTTGAAAAGCATCAAGAAAAGCAGCAAAGGATGGAGATCCTGATGACTCAGAGGCAGCAGCATGGCATGGTGGCGGGGGTGCCCAGGGGTCTAGGAGGGGATTTCTGGGGCAAAGGAGGTTTCAATCCTGCAGCTGGAAAACCCCAAAGGTTTTCAGGGAGAAGGAACTGAGCATGGCAGAGGCTGAGGGTGGAGCAGCGTTTGGAGAGGGGCTGGACCATGTCAAAGGCTGATAGACGGTTCAGCGCCACAGCAGCCAAAGCCCTTGCAGAAGGTATAAACCACCTCCTGACTCTGAGCATAAATCATTCACTAGGTAAGAGAGATTAAAAGGAGACTGTAACTGGGAGCGGGTGACATCCAAACCCTTCTTTTGCTTTTTGCTCCTCCTGAAGCACGTGGTGCTTGATGAGCTGTTGAACAAGATGTTAAACTGGTTGTGGCACAGTGTGAGGCAGCACGGCAGAGCCTGCGCTGCTGAGATGTCAGAGCCTAACGAGGTGGCCGTCATTAGGAGGAAAGCCAGAACTGCTACAGGGAGATCACCCAAACGCAGGCTTTGAGTTGGCCCAATGAGCAGATGGCAGAAACTTCTTGATCTTCTGATAATTTCCCCTAAGATCATCAGCAGATCAAACACCTTGCTGCTCCTCTAATCTGAGGGGACGCAAAGACGAGGGTTTGTTTTGCACGGCAGGCACAGCCCCATGCTATGGGTGTGATTAAAGGACGTGTGCTTAAAAGCTCGTTTGTACCACCCACACCAACCTCTCTCCCTCTCTTTGAGCAGATACTACTTAAGTACGTGCGCTGAGAACAGAGGAGCCTTTTAAATACTTATCTGTATATTATAATTCAATGATTAAAACATCCTCTTCTATTTGCGGTGAAGATTCGTTCCTCAGAACAGCCGCTGAAGCCGTATCGCAGCTCGCCTTCCTCCAAAAAGCTGCACAGAGGCTTTAGGAAAGCCAGAATTAAAGCTGGCATATGTCAAATTGCTGTGGCAGTAAGATGAGCATTTTTCAGCTCATAAATTGGTTTATGACTTTTCATGTACCAGTCGGAATAAAATAAATTTATGGACTGGAGACTAGCTTTTTAATGGAACAATAATGAATCTGAGGTGGAAATTCTTGGCACACAATGTTTGCAGGATAATCAAAACTTGACTGAACAAGGCACTGAGCAGCATGACCTAACATTGGCCCTGCAGTGCGCAGGACTTTGGACTAAATGTCCAAATGTGCCATCCAACCTGTGACTTTGTGGCTTTTTTTTGTTGACTGTCATAACGTTATTTGAGGAATTATCAAAAAGAACTTGCACTTTAGAAACATATAATAAGAATTAAAGTGCAAAAACTTTCCATATAAACATTAGAAAGATGATGACTGGATTATTTTGTGCTAATAGAAATTGCTTCCAATTTAATGTAGCCTCTACCAGGGCAAGGTCACTCCTGCGGCTTTAGCTGCTCTGACTAACAGGCTTTTCCTTTCCCACCGCTTCGTAGACAAGAGCAGAACCACTGTGTTTGAACCAAGGCAGTACCACTTATGTATGTCGTGGCATCATCATATTCCAGTTGCTTCTTTTGTTCCAAGTCTTTAAACATCCGAACATTTTGCTTGTCTTTTTTCACAGGCTGCTGCCTACTCAGCAGATATTTTTATTAACTCTCCACAATGATGCCCAAGTCTTTTTCATGACTTTTAAAGCTAATTTAGAACTCACCAGTGAGCAGTAGTTCATATTTTCCTCCTAATGTGCGTTGTTTTGCATTTGTCAGCATAGCATTTCATCTGCCATGCTGCTGTCCTCCCTCCTACCTTTATTAAAATCCTTTGGAAGTTTCCCTCAGTCTTCCCACTCAACCTCACTGAAATAGCTTGCCACAGGCACACTCGGCCACCTTCCTCTATGCCTCCCCCAACGATTAAGGAGACGTTGAATAACTCTGACCCTGGTGACATATCCCGGCACCCTCTGCTGAGCTCCTTCCGCACTGGCTGGTGGCCGTCTGCTCCTCCCTCTGCCTTGAGCCTTGGTGAGCACTAAAGTACCATTCCTCTTGCCCTGGTGCTATGTAATTCCTTACCAGCAATGTTTTGTGGGAGGCTTTTGGCTGTCTAAATAGCTATATCGAGCACTTGTTTATTCACTATTTCTTTACACAGTGTGAAATGGTCACTAGATTAGGCAGGAGTAATCTGCTGCTGCAAAAGACCATACCGTGGTCTTTGGAAAGTGTCTCAGTTTTGGTACTTGAAAAGAACAAGTGGATTTCCAAAGCATTTTCTCTATTACAAATCACAAATGAAGAAAAATGGGAGCAGTTCACATCTGAAGTCTGATTGCTGAAGAAACCCGAGAAAGAAAAACATTTCACTCACATCTCATTTTTCTTGCACAGACTGATTCAGATTTTGTTCAAAGAAGAAACCGATAGAAAACTGCCTCAAAGTATGCTTATGAGGGATGCAATTTTACGGCGTTGGAGTATGGGCTAGGCACTAGCTGCACAAACTGGGAGCACCACGCCATGTTTCTGCCAGGTATCGCCCCCATTGATGATAACGAGAGTTTGAGCACAACAGTATCTGTGCTTCACACCCTCTAAAATGCAAAAATTGGGGTTTCCCCTGGAAGAGCTAGCAAGGGCCTTGCACCGTGCCAGTGAGGAGCACGCCCCAGCAAGCACTTTGAGACAGACAGAGAGCAGCAGATCCAACAAATTCCCAGGGGGGGAAACGGACAAATATTCATGAAGGTTTATAACTCACAGACCATATGAGGACAAAGTTTTGGCAAACCTGCCTAATATTTGAGGAGCTGGAAATGAAAGTTGGAGGGAATATCTATCCATGCACACACCCCTCCTTGCAAAGGCAGCTACCTCCTTGTGCCTGCTTTGGATCGCCTCAAATGCGTACTGCAGATGTAGTTTATGTGTTCAGTTACTCAAAGATGAGAAATAATGGGATTTCAACAATTACAAAACCAAAAGACATATGCTTTGTTGATGAAAGATCTGTCCGTGCAAATGTGACTCTTGATAATTAAATATGCCCTTCTATCAAGTTGGGAAAGACACAGAGCAAAGATTTAGAGGCAACAGAGGGAATCTAAAATTAGATTCGCACTATAAGCTGCATTACTTAGGGAAAGCAGAATTTATTTTCTCCAGTTGTAAAGTCACTAATATTCCCAGGGAGAGACTTTCTCCTGCAATATGTTAAGAAGATGTATCATGCTTTAAGCCTTCCAGGGTATTTGGGGCAAGGTGCTCTGCGAGGGAATCGCAAACATCTCAAAATGAGGAATTTACCCACCATTTGAGTTTTTCCCATTGTATAAATGCACTAATTGCCTAAAATATTAATCTTTTTCCCTTCCCCACATTTCAAATGTGCACACTGAGTGAAACACACACGTTCGCTGTCTTAACTGCCCAAATATTTCTGTCTGAGTTACTGAGGGTGGCAGATGTCATGAAGTAGAGCTTAAAACAGAGTCAGTCCTAATTGCGTGGCTCCCATGAAAAGCAGTGGTGCAGCTCAATGTCGTGCACACCATGAGGACAGATGCTCTGACCAAGACGATGGCCAGCTGCTTTCAGAAGGACACAGCGCCTGGTAGACCCCATGTCCCCACCCAGGGAAGAGGGCTGCAGCAGAGGCAACTGGGCTGCAAGAACAAGAACAGTAAAGCTTCAATGTCTAATCAAGTCCAACATGTTTTAATTTCTCATATCTGCCCAGCACACTTGCTGTCTTAAAAATAGAAGAGTCTTGCAGCACTATCAGGAAAACAGTCATCACTCCGAAGACTGTTTCAGGTAATTGGTTGCCTAATGCACTGTTCTCGGCTGTTCAGTTTGCGATTATGATAGGTTAAAGATGTGTACTGTCCCGGTATTATCTTGAAAACAGGTATTTTCTCATAGCAATCTGATTTTACACAGTTTTCTATTCTAAGTTAATACAATGGCAGGCTTGGTCTTTACTTGCTACAAACGAGGTAAACAGGAAATCTGAAGAGAAGAGAGAAATATGAGCCCAGCAAATTGCACTTTTAATTAATGCATCTTTTAACTGAGCTTCCTGTGCTTTTCCCCACTATTTCCTCTTCTGCAAGTGCTGCTCGCTGTGACAGGAAATTAATTAGACTCAGAGTTCTCATCAGCCAAGAAAAAGAATCATTAATTTTGGTACTTAAGAAACTGAAGTCCTGACTCACAGCATTTCCAGGCAGTGCAGTTTAATATCTGATGATGGACAGTGTCAGCTATAGCCATTTCCTTCATTTACAGCCACCACCACAATCAATCACCAGAGGAGCGCAGGTAAACGAGGGTTCGGTGATGCAAATATAACTGATGAGAGATGACACCCTCTCACGGTGCCCTCAGCGGCGCAACCTGCCTTTGGAGCTTTGTAAAGCAGTGCCATGCCAGAAAAAAATATCCTAACGAGATTCATTTCTTCTATGAAAGCATTCAGTCCTGAATCCATAATTAATTAATTAAAGGTAATTAATATTTACTGTGACATCAAGGCAACAAGAAAAAAAATAGCAATCTATGGTATTATTTACAGATTTCCGCACACCAACCATTTACACCAGTTGCTGGCACCATAAGGATTTTTCGTTACAATCCTCTATTTTACCAGAGCATTTTTAAGCAACAGGTGAAGCTGAGCGTCTTTGAGCTTCACTGAACATGGTTAGAGAATAAGATTCAGTGGCTATGATAAGAAGAGAAATTTCTGGAAATGAATTGTTTTTCCCCCAAAGTGACAAGGATCAATCCAGCTTTTCTTTTGTTTATGTCAGTAGTGGAACGAGCGGATCTGGGGAGTCTTCACCTACAATTTTACATCTCAGATGTGCTCCTGAAAATTTGCCACCTGCCGTAACAGGCTGTTAGCACATAACTGGCCCATGTTTGGTCCTCACCAAGCAGGATTTTCCCCAAAGCATCCCAGGCAGGGTTGAGAAGCTCTGGGGGAATGGTCCCAAAAGACTGTTCCCACCCCACCTGGCATGGAGGTGGCAGAGTGCTCGTGTGTGCGGGCTGGAGAGAAACGTCCCAGATTTCTGCCTTAGAACACAACTTCAAAATACGTGTTTTTCCAAGTAAAACTTACCGGTCCGTAGCCCCATCTTTGTTGCATGTTAGCATGCTGGGAATGTCCCCTTAATGCCGTATCTCAAGCAATAGTTAGATGTTAGCCTGCAAAAGAGTAATATTTCTATGAAAATGCCAATTCAGCATGCTCTTGACTTTATTATTTATTTTGTTCTTTAGGTGGGGAAATCTACTTAAAAGAAAGCTTTCATCTTCACTCCCTGTGTATGGTGTGATGATCTCTCCATATTTAGACTTTCTGCAGCTTCCCCACTGGAAGGGGCTGCTGGCTTCTCAAGTCCTATCTACTCCAGTTTGTTTTACTAGTTTTTCATTCTTTTTCTGTGCAGGGAAAAAATTGTTAGAGACTTCACAAGGTGAAGCTGTTCAGTCTCCTCACAAGTTAATATAAACAAATAAAGAATCCCGTCTCTTTAGCTGGGCTTGTGGGGACTTTTTGTTAAGCCTAAAAGTATTATCCCAAGGGATCACTCTGTCTGGAAGCAGAGCTTCACGGAGAAGTAATTAATGCATGGAGCAATGCATGAAAATCAGAGCTCGTATCGACCCATGTCAGCACCACACACGTTGACATGGAGGGAAAATGGTGACTGGCATGAGGCAGACAACGGTGCCGCTCCTTCAGCTTTGGGGTGTTGGGGATAAACACTTACAGTAGATGGGAACTGAGTGAACCACCTCAAAGTTTCATAAGACCAGAGCTGGTTACTTGCATCTTACTCTTGTCAATGCCATAAATTTAAAAATGTAGTAAAAGTGTTCACTGCTTTCACTGAATATTTTTCGTTTCAAACAAAACACTACTGCTTGCATAATTGTATATGATGAGAACCAGCTATAAAATACACAGGCAAAACTAATGCTGATGCTTCCTTTTCTAAAAAGTCAATTTTCCCTTTCTTAGGGCCCTGCCTATCTTGGTGGAGGAGTTTTCCCTGACTTTCTGTGCATCAGCCGGTTCGTTGCCAAGTCCCCCCCTTCCCGCTGTGGTAGGAGGGCTGTTGGCTTTTACATGTAAAAAATGATGAATTATGAGTTGCTCCCAGCCAAGCTACATTGCTTGGGAAATCACAAGCCAGCAGAAGCCTGGCCAGCAGTGAAACGCTACCCGTGGCAAGGGCAGTACTCAAAGACCCATGTGGCAGTTTGCATTTTTTACATATAAAATGAAATTTAAAAGACTTCATGATAAATGGCAAGAACAAAATGGGAAGAGAGACATTGATAAAGTGCAGGAGAACATTGTCCAGGCAAGGCAGGACCTTTGGCAACAATAAAGCACCAAACTGAAGAGAGTGCAGAAAGGGTTGTCTGGAGGCAGGGTGTAAGCATTGGGTGTAAATACTGGGATCATCACACTAACCTGAACACACATGGACTGGTGCTGTGCGGAGGGTTCCTAAACAGCAAACGCCTTTTTCTTTTTCTTTAAATGTTCCTGGAAGTACAAAAAGTTAACCTGGGAGGAATAAGAAAGAAATAGCGACAGCTTAATTCTAAAACTAAATGTCAACGTATGAGTTACAGATTGCTTGTGCATTATTATTGCTGTTATTTTGAGTGTTGTGTATTCAGGCATTTTACCTAGTTAGAGGTCAGCTCCATACCCAGGATAAAGTCAGTAACTCCTTAGGACAGTCAGACTTTTATCCGCCAAACTTTGTATTTAAAATTCAAAGAAGAAAACATCCCAGCCCACGGACAAGCATTTCTGCTGTTCACGAGACGGTGCCTGGTGCCTCCAAAGGCACGGACCGCACTGGGTGCATCTTCCTGGGGGCTGTTTTCTCCCCACAACGGGCTCCTCGCTCCCGCGGCTCCTCCGCCTGGGTTTCTGCTATTTGCTCTGCTGCAAAGCACGGATTAACTGCAGGTTTCTCCTCCCGTCCAGGAGATTTGCCTCCCTCACATGCTCAGTGCTCTCAGCTGCAGCCCTCATCCTCTTAAGCATAGCTAATATGTTAAAAATTAATGTATTAATTCTAATTTACTCCTGTGCTTCTCCTGAACCAGGCAAAATTTAGCTCATGGGACAGAGCTGGTGGACAAAACGACAGATCTCAGGAACCAATATACAATATTACTTGAAAAACACGTTATAATAAATGGGGGTGATTTTTTTTTTTAAAAACTGTTTTAGTCGTATTAGTGGATGCCATAGCTTGACTAACTGTGCCTTTTAAACATTTTTGGGTTTTTTTAATTATTTAAATATACTCTCAATACTTTTACATATACACAATAATTTAATCTAAACACTGCAAGGTATTTACCCATTGGAGGAATCTTTTCCCCATTAAAAGACTAAAAGCCTTTCACAGCTGAGTCTGAAAAAATGGAAACATTGTACCTCATCACAGCCACTGGTAAAAGCTGTGTTCAGTAATTAAATAACTAATTGCCTCAGATAAAATGGAAGAAAAAAATCTAATTCTAATTTTTTAGAAACATTTCTCCATAAAGAATAAAAAAAAAAAAAAGTTAAAAAAACCCTCCCTGAATTGCCCACTTAGGAATTGCTCTGCATTAGCTCAGACTTCACAGCAAACAGACTAAATTCTCCAGGGATTAAAGATCAGTTTAACTATAAATCTAGTACAACGACAATAGCCTGCTTGGCCAGAGGTACAAATGAGGCTTTGCTCTCTGCAATAAATTTGTGTTCTCCTTTTCTGCTGAGGCTCTGCCAGAATGAAAGAAAGGAAGAAAAAAAGAAGAAAGGAGGAAAAGAAAGAAAGAAAGGAAGAAAAAAAAAGGAAAGGAAGAAAGGCACAAGTGAGATTGCCCACATTGCAGCAGTCCTTGCTGTTATGAACTAACCAAACTGGAAAAACCCTGGTTCCAATTTGAAAAGGAATTATGTAGGCAAGAAACTAGCGAAAGCTTTTCTCTGCTCAGCTCAATAACACATATTAAAAAAATATCGATATGTACGTGGAGAATAAATACTTTCTCCACCCCCGTCCTGCTGTTATTTCAGTTGTACTGCACAGGTTTCTATCAAGGCATAAATTATCCATTCTTGTGAAAACATGTTTTAATTCTGTTTCTTTTATTTGAATTCTACTGCAATTCCTATGGGCATTGGTATATGCAAACATTAAATAACAATGATTGTGAATACATTTTGAGAGTGTATGTAAAACTGTTCACGCAGAAAGCCTAAATTTTGCATCTTTCCAATGGATGGAAAGAAAAATAGCCACCAAATGGCATGCCAGATCCCCGAGACAGCAAACATCTCTCATAGCGCGTACAACAAGCTATCTACAAAACTGGCGCAGTGACTAAAGCACATGTAATTGAGAAAATTCATGAGCTATCTCAAGACAATTTGTGAACAAAAGAATCAAAAATAGCTAACTAAGGAATTTGCATTAAATGATTCACCCATCTCTTACATCTGTTTTTCTCAGCTAGATTCTTCTGCCTCTTCTTAAACAGGACACCTTAGTCTGTGGCTGGTTCAACTGCTTTCAATATAATATTTTCATACTCAAATATCAGCCAATCTTCATGGAAAATAATTTGATTTTTCTACATATCTTGAAATTTTCTCCACCCTATGCTGTGGATTTCAAAATGGCAACCCCACAGCAGTGTCACAAAGCACAGGAAAATCAGGCTTTATTGCTATCCAATTCTGTCTCGCCCAGGTATGTCGGTTGCTATCCTGTGGCTACCTTTCTTAACAAGTGCGTTTTAGTATCAATGCATGGTAATATATAACAGATTAAATTTTAAACTCAACAAAATTATAGGTATTTGACCTGTGGTATGTTAATATTCATATTTCTAGAAAAGCTTTTTATTTTTTTATACTTCAAAGGCAAATACTATTCCATAAAGGTGCTTCTTAGGGCATTTTCATTATCTTGTACAATAAATTACTTAAATCTTGATCCAGCAAATGTTCAAATCCAATACAAAAATAGACTGTCATAAAAATCTGAGGTGCTTCTTATCATGGGTTCATTATCTTGTGCACTGCAACGTTCATGTATACGTACCCTAAGCAAAACTCCCTCAGTCTTCAGTGGGGCCATTCTTGCGTTCTTTATTACAACCGCTATTTTTCCTCATTTAATAATATCTGTAGCTCCAACCACACATACAATAATCCAGAAAACAGGGATATACTATGCTTAGAAAATGAATAGTGGCACACAAACTGGGGCTCCTGCATTTGCCAGCTGAAGCCCAGCAGTGATGGCAAATGGAGGAGAAACCAAGGCACGCACGTGGCTGCTGGGGCGTCCCATGGCTCACGTCCCGGGGGGCAGAAGCAGCCCCTGGCTGTGTCCCGAGCTCGGTGTTCAGGACAGCTCACGGCACAACCAGCAAGGCACAGGACACACGGTTAGCACACCGAGGACCTGTTCTGCTGCGGCGGCAAGAGCAGAACATGAGTTGGAGATGGCAGAAAAACATCAAGGCATGAATTTGCTTGACACAGTACTTAAACCTGAGTATAGGTTGCGCTGGACAGACATTAAATGACAAGGATAGCTGTTGATAGATAAAGAAATCCATTACCGAAGTGAGAGAAGGTGAACTTTGAAAGTAAAAATCAATCATCTTGTGTTTTGACTGTTTCATCTTTTTTTTTAAAAGCAGGCAATGGATGACTTGTTTGAAGCAGACAATGGTACTGTAATTTCTTTAGCTATATATATAATGTCATCATGAATATGCATCTTTGGAGATTAAAGAAAACCTTTTCTCAGACTCTGAAATACAAAACACTCTGAATTTGATTATTTAAATCATTCTAAATTATCAATGCAATTATCACTCAGACAAAACAAGTAGATTATTATTCTGTGCAGTCCTCATTGAAATGAATGGGGGAGAGACAAAAGGAAAGGGGAAACTTCCTAACCTTCAAAAATGAGCTCCCAATCCATCTCTTCTCCTTCAATATTCATCCCTTTCTTGCAAGGTGAAAAATCTTTTGTCTCCCAGCTCCCAGTTCTTTATTTCTTTCATCAATGTCTCAATTTTTCCTGTATTTATAAACTAAAGATGTTCACTTAAAGTAACAGAGCAGCGTACTATGTATGAATGTTACTTATGAGGCGGCTATTCATGTCCCAGCACTGCCACCCATGCCTTGCTGCACGGCAGAGGTCAGCCGCTGATTGCTGTGGCTATTGCCACAGAAACCACACTCCAAGTACCTTCATCACGGAGCTGCAGCTGCTCGGTGGGATTTTCACCGTGCTGGGAAAATGCATGCGATGGGGGCGTCCTCTTCCTCACCCTCATGAACTCACAGTAACCAACACCGCATCCCGGAGCAGGGGCACAGCTGAGTGCGCAGCGCAGTGCTCGCGTCCATGGGTGTGTTATGAAGCCGGGCATTTTTCATCTCTAGGAGGGCAATCTGATCTCCGCCCATGGGAATGCTGGCAGGATTCATTTTTCACCTGTATATTTTGCATGCATTAGAAACTGCCTCTCTTCAGGGACACTCGTTTTACCACCTCCATCATCTCCACTGCTCATGGTGAAGCCCAAATAACACAAATGAGGTGCTGAGCAAGATCTTCTCCATGAAGACGCTGCAGTTTACAATGTTACAACCCACAGCATCTATTCCTTCACCCCCCAAATTAGCCCAAACGAGACAAGATTTCAGCACTGTAGTGTCCGTGCTCCTTTCTCAGCAGTGAAAGAGGGAGAAAGAGAGAGAAGTGGAGCCGTAGCTTTGAGATGTGAAGCCGCCTGTCTCGTTGAAGGTGAGTTATCCCAAATTCTACTGCCACTAGCAGGAAGTATTTCTCTGTTGTGTCAGGGACATCAAGACCATATAGACATCAACCATTTTTAACGTTTCTGTAGATCCTAATCTAAACTAACCTTGTGTAAAGGAACATTAAAGGATGCTCTTCAAAATGTTATACGTACAGTGGGAGATAAAACCTGTCAGGATACACTCTGGGTTACCATTAACGGTGATGCAGAACGCAGTATGTTGTCATTGCTCATCTCCCACTTCACTTTATGGCGTTTGCACACACCATGTGAAAGCTCAGAGGGACACATTTTAATTTGAGCTTTATGATGTGTGAGGTTGAAGCCTCATAATGTTAAAAAAGGGTGTCATAAATAAGGACTGCTGTCCAGTGCATGTGAAAAAGCCTGTAGCAATTCATGCATTCCTCTTGGGACAGCTGAAGGTGAACAAACACAGCATAAAGTTTGTCAGGCTCTCCCATTGCATTTCCAAAGCAATCTCTGTTATTGCGTTTGAGCCCTCAACCCAGACCTACTCATGCTGGTGGCCAGGAGCCAGCTTGTCTCTGAAGACTGTGCAGACCTGAAAACAGGGGAGGTGGAAATATTTTGGCCACAGTATTTTGTCTGAAATCGTCATGGCTGATTTAGCCCCAAAAGCTGTTTTCTATAACCTTTGGCAGTGCATTAAACCAAACCCAACCCTACCCTGTGGGTCAGCACGTAAATGGAAGCTGCTAGCTTCTGTTGGCTAGAAATCGTCCATTACTGATCCACTGGCAGAGTGGGAATGAAATCACTCATTTCATCCCTTTCTACCAGGCAGCTATGAGTTTATTATAAAATACTTTCTCTAATAGTTTTGTGGGGTTCCAAAAAACCCCCATATTCATCCTAACGAGTATGCCTTTCTTTTGTAAAATGGATTGGTTACAATGATAATAGAGTAGGAAGTACTTAACAACATACAGTAAGGGTAAGGTACAGTGTTTCCCATGGAACAAAGTGCAAATCAGTTTATTACACTGCTCTGATCTCAGTGGGAGACAATTTCAGCATCTGGTTTCGTAGATCTGGCATGAGTGTGCTCTTGCCCTTGCTACAGGAATGGAGGAAAGGTTTCTGCAGCAGCCCGTGCTCCTGTGCCAAGCCGTCCCACGGCACGAGGCAATCCCGTAGCACTTCGCGTGAGGGCTAAGTCCTGTCGTACACTGACTCTGTTATAATATGCTGCTAGAAAGGGCTGAGAAGCTGGAACCTCCTGAAAATGAGCAAACCCAAGCTGGCAGACTGTCAGGACATCTAACCCTCAGGTTAATGCAAGTGTCGTCAGAAAGCGGGCAAGCCCTGGGGCGGGGAGAGGTGCCTGACCAGGTTAGGAGGTGCACGGGGCAAGGAGGAGTGGCTGGTCAACATGGGTCATTTTCATCTCAAATGATGAAATTAATTTCACAGCATATAATTTGTTCATCTCGTGCCTACGTTACGTTCATACCTAAGTTAAGTGCTATTGCCTCTTCTAACACTATTTGCAGGTGCTAAATGCCTGATGATAGTCAGGGAGAGTAAGACAGGGACTGATCTCCTTGGATTCTTTAGTCCAGCCTGGGCCCCAAAGCAGGACCAAATACAGTCTGTGCCGCTCCTGGCAGAGGTGTGCCCAATCCTTTGTTAAAAACCCATCGCCAGCAGGTCCCCACCGGCCTCAGCCCTGCCCAGCACTCCTGCCCAGCACTCACCTGTGCTTCTTCTAGAAATGCTTTTCTTCCAGACATCCAACCTGCTTTGTAAGCTATACCCAGTCCATTTCCATTTTGACTATCGTGTCCAAAACTCCTTTTTCATCGTTGAAACACTAATGAAATCTTTGTGTGTACTCATGGAACATAAAGAGAGTATAAAACTCTATTTACTACATCTACTATAACAATTCTCCTTCTCATGACTGAACTTCGTGTTTCTGCCAAGCAAAAGGTGTTTCATAATATTTACTGAGAATGAGGGAAAGTTGTCCTGTGCAGCACCCTGGTAGCAGGTTTTTAGCGCCCAGAGTGGTTTGACAGCCTTGCCTCTTTCTGTGAGTTGCTGGGGACGCTGTACTAACAGCATGGTGGCTTTTGCAGTCAGCTTCCCATTTTCCAGTGCTTTCATAGAAAATTGTTAGGGTGTCAAGGGCAAAAACTGCTGCCACTGTCACCGTGACACAGGCTGCAGTCAAAGAAATCTCATCATGCTACTTCATTGCTGTGCCTTGTTGGTTGGTGGGGAAGTCCCGGCGGGACCAAACTGCGCCAGCAGACTGCAGCAGCGTTCCTCGGGCAAGGTTTCTGTGCTCTGGAATTAGCTGGTGGCACCAGGAACATGCTGCTGAATCACAGGCAGGACGGACCTGAGCACGGGCTGGTGCTCCAGGAGCAGGTCGGTTGGGAGCTCCACGTGAAAGCTCAGCAACCCACAGCATGCCCGCGGAGGGCTTGTGAAGACATACAGGTGACTACAGGGATTTTGGCTGATATTTGCAACACGTATGCAAGGTAAGCACTGTGCAAACCCAGGTGTGAACAACATCAGTGCTGGGACCTTGCACCCATACCTGTGGTGTTGGCTTACTGCTTGGTAGGAGAAGCAAACCGTGACGCTGTTCCAAAGTATCCTGGGGACTGAAACTCTCCCGTGCTGCCCAGCTCTCCCCCGTGCTGCCAAGGATAGGGCTCATTTCAAAACACAGAGGAATGCCCTAAATCAGGTCTGTGTTTCCCAAATATTTCATAGTTAATGACACGTATTAAGCCTGCATCTTTCTGTCTATGCACCTTGGTATTGTGGCTAATGCTCAGGACACATGCTACGTAACTCTGTACGTGTCTAATGAACACACAGAACTGCATACAAACAAGGGAACAAACCTTTCTGAATTCTTCCAAAACTCTTCTCCTGGTGCCAGTAACTGAATATCCCCACATATAGGAATGAAAGACTGCCAGCTTGGCAGATAAACTTGCTTCATTACAATGCAAAGGTCATGAGCTCAAATGCCCTTAAGCTGATATTGCTACTAAAATTTCTATTAACTTTTCTTTACATCAAAGCAATTGTAACTGAACTTATTCTTGTCAATTGCCTAAAGCAAAAAACCAAGCTGCCAAACAGCTGCAGCAGCTTTATATATATACATACAGAAATAACAATAACAAAAAAAAGGAACAGAAAAAAAACCCCCAACATTAGCTATGGCAAGCTTAGTAACAAATTCATTAGCAAATTCATTTCACTGATTAAACTCAATAATATGCATTCAACAGAAACTGAGATGTTAGCAAAAACCGATTGTTGTAAGCACATCACTTTACACAAAGCAGTTCATGCTCGATAGCACTGATGCACAGGCCAGATTAATGAATATCGCCAGGCCATGCCCCTCGCTGGGACAACTCTGGAGGCTTGGGGCAAGGATACCATCTCACACGAAGGGAGGAGCCAGTCCACTTCTTCTATCACCAGTGCAAGTGCTGTACCGGGACTGCGGGTTTAACATTTACATCTCAGCGTTAGGAAATAGTAGGCGTAATTTCATCTATCTAGACAGTCCCACACAAAGCCCATAGGAGCCTAGCAAAGGTCTGGATTACGTGCCTGGAGACAAATGTCCTCTATCTGCTCATTTTTCATATGGGTGCATATGAACAAATGGGGCTCGAGTGTTTAGTTTCTTGCATTTTGGATTATGTTATTGCCTTTATTTCAAATGAAGGAAGAGAGTAGCTGATCGCACTGTCCAAAAAAAAATAAAAACCAACAGATTTTTATAAGGACTGCTGCTGCTTCCTGCTATGCACCGATGACTCAAATAGCTTTTTATATGTAACAACTCTTCATCTTCCTGGCATTTTCCTGCTTTGTTGTTTTTTTTTTTTTTTCTGAAGGCCAGTCATATCAGGGAAATAAACACAGGCTGAACTAGCTGTGACTGTGGTGATCCTGGTAAAAATATTAATAATCATTGGCCTTGCTTACCTCCTCTTCCATGTCCTCTACATATCAGAGTTAATCCTCAGCACAGGGATTTATCAGGGCTCCTGGAGAAGCGGGAAAGAGCACACATGGTAAGTTATCAGTCCAGCTTTGCTCTTACGTGTCAGGTATCTCCAAAACCCAGCATCACTGCAAAACGCTCCATCTCCCGCTCTGGCAGGTTCCTCCGGCCCAGATCCTCTGCACGTGGCAGAGCAGCTTCTGCTCCGGGTGCCGACAGCACTTATGCTGCACAGGCAGCACGGCTGAAGGCTCTGTCCTGCTTATTGTGCAGATGGCAGATGAGGAATTTCAATCCCCAGCTACGTGTGGCATGAGATAAGTGTCCTTCCAGGCCTCAGTCCACCAGGAAAAATGGTGCTGGTCTGCATTAGGTTCTGCATCTGGGTTTGTAGCCTATAGCTTGTTTGTAAACTCTTTATTTCAGCTGCCTTTGGTTTCTAATTGGCTATTTCTGTCTCATTCCATGATTAGACAGCTGATGTTAAGTAACCTATTGTGAAAGCGAAGGACTAATATATGTTCTTGTTTCAAGCATACTTCAGTGGTTTAAACCATGTTAAAAATGAAAACACTTCAGGTCACCAATGTGAGCGTTTAGTCATGTCCACTTAAAGCGCTTTAATGGTCCGTTAATGTATTGCTGCAAGTACATCTACAGCATTATATATAATAAAATAAAATTCATTCCCAGTGCATTGATTCATGTATTTTTTCAAGTTTACCTTAAAAAGATCATGTATTTGTAATAACTGTCACTCGACACACAGATGAGACATTATTTTCAGAGCTCTCAATCAAAACACTTTCCCGACCTTTTAGTTGGTTCTCAATACATCCCTGAGCTGAGTAGTTGCAACGTGCGTGTATAATTCTTTGTGTTTAACAGGGGGGAGAAACTGAGGCAGTGGTCGATGAAATGGCTTGGCAATAGCCGTAACCACGATCAGCAGTGCAGAGTGGAAGTGCCTGCCTTGGGTATTCTCAAGGTGCCGAAGCCGGCTCAGGCACAGGCCCCCCAGCCCCAGCAAAGGCAGTGCCCCCCATGCAGCACCCAGGGCTTTCCCCAGCAGCTCTCCCCTGAGCTCTTGGTGAAAAACCAGCTGGACAGACAGACACATGCCTGTATTTACAATCCTTTGTGTAAATACGACATAAAGTACAAAATGCTGATATTAAATCAGATGTGAGTGCAAGTGCTGACATTTTCTGCACATAATTTCTGTAGTACTGTCAAGTTTTCCAGAAGATGCCTTGCAGTGAACTTATTGCCATTATTACGAGCGTGCTCTGCTTCATTCAGGGAATGACTTCAAACATATTTGAGGTTGAGTTCCTTTAGCAATTTCAGCCCTAATAGTCTTTACCAGTGAACCGTGCACTGTAAATAAGATGGAAAAAACCCCCATTTCTCAAAATGATAATGTCTGTACTTTTCCCTGGCTGAAATTCTAACAGTAATAAGCATATTTGCATTATATCAGCAGCCTCACGCCATAGCTATCTGCTCGGTAAAGTTCTAATATTTACAGTGCACACGGTACTGTCTGTTGTTAAACTCATGAACAAACTCAATGACCCAAAAAACTGGCAAATGTATGAACTGGAATAAAAAGAGGATGGAAATAGTGTCTACTATGTTATCACAGGCAGCAGAATCAAAATACAAGCAGCAACCCAATTTCTACTGAAATGAATGTCAATGTGCCCCTGACTCCCACCAAACTTTTCCTCAACACCCTCTATTTTCTGTCCAGATCACTCATAACTTTTTCCTAAAGTTGAGACTGCGGTAAAGGCAACCACAGCACAGCTGCTCATAAGGCTTGCCCTGCACAGAGGAGGTCTCCTGGCGCTGGTTGCTCTTTGCCTGATGACTTTCCTGGAGATGAAGCTGTCTTAGGGTCGCACTTTGTAAGAAACAGATGGCCCCTATGGTGCAAATATCATGGAGGAGGTGGTTACCTTTGACATCAGTGTTCAAGCAAGAAACCACGATCTTGGGGAAAAAAATTACAGGACAGCTCCTTGTGATTTTTTCATTTAACCTGACTTGCTTTTCCTCCCTCAGCCTCCTCTTGATCCGTGTTTGGGATGAGGGTTAGGGATGGTTTGCCGTACACTGGCCAGCTTGCTTCCCCTTTGACCTGGGAACAGCAGTCTATGAGTTAACCAATGCGTAAGGTTTCTTTTACAAAGTAATGAAATGTGAAGGTTTCCAAAGAGTACAAAAAGTACCTTGTTTGCTGTGACAAGACCCCGAGCCCAGTTTTTGGAGGGGGAAGCAGTGCGGCGGTGCCCCACGAGGCTGCGGTGCTGGCCGGGATGCGCGGGACCCCTGGGTGGTGGTCAGGGAGTGGAAACAGCACGTAAAGGGCAGGAGTTGAGGCTTCAGGCTTACAGACAGGGAGGCAACTCAGAGCAGGTAAGTCCAGACACCTAAAATTATTTTCTTTTCTTTGTTTCTCATTAAAGGATTATTTCTTCCCCTCATGCATGAGTTTTATTAGAGGATGAAATATCTTACTGAATTAAATCAAGAAAAAGGGTATTTTTAATTTAGAAGTTTTGTTTTCCACTCTCTCTAAAAAATGTCTATTCTTCAAACCCTTAAATGTTTCCTTAGGTAATACTAGTGTACATAACAATATACCATAACGGTTCCCAATGCTTTTATGAGAAGATGCTTTTATATTGACAGATATTTCAGTTCACTGAGCAGAATATTGGAGTCTATAGAGCTGTGATAGAAGAAGGAGTGATAAAGCTATAGAAGAAATATATTAAGTTTCTTGCAAGTAAATGACAAAACTGTAGAAAATTAACACTGCTGGTGTTAGATTGTCAAATTTCTAATTTTCCTTTCTGCTCATATTCATTCGTCAGAAAACACATAACATTTGTGAAAGTACTGCAGCGTCAGTCATTTTGATCTAAGAATGGTCATCTTAAAGTCTATAAGGGTTATAGTATTTCTTTTATACCTGAGAAATGGAAAATTACTTAAATGTAATTTATTTTCTGTTTTCTAGAGAATAGATTATATGATCTATAAATGCATGCTATTTCTGTCTCTACTTCCCATCAATAGCTAATTCACTACTTTAGAGATCCGCAGAAATCCCAAGGAAACAGATGTGGACAATTCCCTAATTCGGGGGGAAGATGGGAAGAAAAAGAAAGAGAAGAAAATGATAACATCATCTCCTGCTATACTGTACTGCTTGTAAGAATACTCTGCAGGTGACAAATGACGAGGAATATTGATACAGCCACAAAGGTGTTAGCTGGGGACTTGGGAGGTGTGTTCCTTGCTGTGCCCCAGGCCCCCCGGGGAACCTTCCCCAGCCAAACCTCTCAAAGCCAATTGACCCTCCTCGAGTTTTTCTTAATGTAAGGTAGAAGACAGTGGCACCTCTTTACCTCCCAGAAATGGCTGAAATGGGGATCTTCTCAACTGCCCGTGACTTCACCAGGATGGTAATTATCGACACGTGCAGCGCCCGAAACAGCGAGGGACTGGAGAGGAGCCCAGGGTCAGAGCTCAAGCACAAGCTCCCTGCGCAGCCTTGCTGGGTGATGCCAGCACCAAGCGTCTGAAAGCAGGGGGAAGAGAAAAGATATTAATGCCTGAAGACCAGGTCAGGACGAGAGGGTTTTTGTGTGGATTTCTGAAAGGCAACAGAAAACGAGCTGGTGATTTCCTAAATGCTAAATGCCTTGAAAAGAAAGAATGCCCTGCTTCAGTATGGAGACTACGCCAGAGCCTTCTGACAAACATCCATCTGGTCCTAAAGCAAACCTATATACTTAAAGAATGAAAAAAAGGTTCTCTTTTCCAGCTACCTGAGACTGGAATAATCAGGAGTAAAAATCACAAGGGGCCTTCTGCATTCAGATTTATTTCTGCAGTTTGGGGTGGAATCAGCTTTCAGAAGCCTTAGAGGATCCAGCCTCAACACAGAAGGGTTTTATTGTCTAGGTGTGACAGAAGAAACAGCTGTGCTAAGGTATAACTGCTTTGGGAAGCATGACATTGCAAAAACCCTTGGTCACCTAAGCAGCGTCTGCTGTAAATAAAGCTGTCTCCTCCTAGATAACTAAAACAGAGGTCAGCCATGGGCAACACTCCCTTCTTCAGGTTGGATTTTTGGCTTCTCATTTGTTGTTCAAGTTAAATAGATGGCAACTACGTTGTCATTACCCTGTTGAGCTGAATTGGAAACAGGAAACTAAAAGGAAAATCTTTCCATCTAGTTTCACATCAGCGTTTGACTTGCCATCCCAATCAAGGCGTGCCAAACCAACGTTGCGTACCGCGTCAAGCAGGCAGCTTGACAATGCTGACTAAGGGTCAGGGCGTTACGTCGTGGAAGCTGTACCATTCAGATGCATTTATATGAGACCACAGGCTGATGCTAGGAAAAGGAATTTCGAGAATGCTTTAATAACAGAAAATAGAGCCAAATTAAGGAAAGCATTATCAAACTGCCTTTGCTCAATGTGATACTTACCAAGCATGGGATCGCTGACTAAAAAACTGAGTCATAAAATGATATGCTGAGATGAACAACAAAACATAATGATACCATCCACCCTACTAAAGAGAAAACCATGAGAGATGGCTGCGTACAATGATCCCAAATTAGATCATTTGTGTATACATTTATATTTCTAAAAATGCCTACGACTTTAACACTTCACAGAAAATGACAAAGGTGCTTTTAACTCTGAGAATTTTTTTCAATGCCACAATCGCTTGTGGCTATTTGATCACATTACAGAGCCTTAGTATCGCTATTTACACAAGAATGACTTGCAATTTGTGTAAGATCAAGGCTTTTAGTCATATCCCTGTGTGAGACAAGTCAGAAACCAAGCTGGATCTTTACCAGTTCCTGCCCAGCTGATGAGTATCCGTTACAGCCAATAAAGCAGTGAGCAAAACTGAGACAATAGGATTGAATGGATTCTGTCTTGTTCGTAACTCGGAAGAGCTAAACTCTGTGAATTCAGTAAAGAACTGTACACGTGAAGTTAGACTCTTCGAAGTGTGGAGCAGTCTGATAGATCTCGGCGCGGTGCCGATGCACGCGGGTGTGCAGCACACCTACTCCCAGCACCCCTCTATCACCTGACTCTGCCTCTCATGTTCGGATGACCAGAAATGGGTATACGAGAGTGTGTGTATGGGAGTAATATGCAGCAAAGACAGCTCATTTACAGAGGTAAAAAAATTACAGAAAAGGTCAGAAGTCCTGGTAGTGAAATATTAGATACAGACTAATAAAAGGAACTGAATTCTTAGAAAAAAAGCAACAGAAGAATATGGAAATTGGAAACTCCGACCTTTAAAAAATGTGCATTTTGCAACGCCAAAATAAAGCCATGTGGGAGGACCCAGCATCCAATTTTAGCATGATTAAATATTTTGCCAATGCACAGCTTATTGTGACTTGCTGGCATGAACTCAGTCTTTCTGTTCGCCTTTTTATTGGTTGAATGCATCATGCATAATATTAGAATGAGTCCCAAGACTGAAAAAAGAAGGATTCATGCACAAGCTATGTGTTCAGTGGACTGCTTAATGCTGGAGGCAAATGGCATAGAAAGAAATCCTCAAAGTCAGTAACAAATCAACACGTCACTTTTAATCTATACTTTAATAAGTTAGACAGAAAAGTCTGCAGTTTCTGTCAAAACAGAAAATAAATCTCTTTTGTAAATCAAATCTGTAAGGCTGTCTGCATCAAGTTAAAAAACCTAGGTGATCAATAGGTGTTCAGCAGCACACAAAATAAAAACCATCTAGGTATTATAATTGCTATAAATGGCATAACTGTACATCTGTCGCTCTGCTTTTTAGTAGTGGTAGGTGCCCTAAGCCTGTGATGAACTGACAAGTTAATGTACAATTTGTGAGGCAGGTCATTAGTGCCACAGGAACACTTCCATTTGCTAAACCCCGTGGTACCCTTTAGTGGACCAGGCTCTGTTTGTCAGGCCCGGAGGGACACAGGACGCAGCAGAGGACAGCGGAGGACTCCTAACACCTCCACTCCACCCTGTCGGGCTGCCCCATCGCTGAACTGGCAGTACCACGTACCTTGTGAGAGGGTGGTGTTTGGTTCCCTTGGGGCCTGTTTAAGAATAAACATTATTTGATCCAACAACAAATGAATTAGAAAAGGGAAGGGCAGTGAATATACTTCACATGTAAGTAATGATGCTTTTTATAATCTTGTTTCGAAAGGAGGGTCTCTGTGCAAGTGCGTAGCATAACAGCACACAAAACAGCTATCTGGAACACCTAATTCCTTCTGTTGTTCCAGCAAAGACTTTTCTGATTTTACTGGGTAACCTAAGGTTACCGTTATATGATATAACAAGATTTTACAATTTCCACTACCTGAAAAGAAAGGGTTTTATGAATTAATGGTGGAATTGACCTTTTCCTTCATCTAGCCTGTGCAAGATAGAAATCTTTTGGTCTGTTTTTGTAGAATTATGCAGATTTATAATTTGAAACACTTTCTCCTGTTTCCAGCTGGCAGGAATATTTCACCTCCTTTTTCCAAGCCATGATCTAGACATCAGAAAGGCAGATCAATCATTAAGTCTGGCTCTGAGGAAGGGACTGTGTGTAACTGAGTATAGCGTTTTGTTACTTTCTAAAAGTGGAAAGGAGAAAATGGAAAGAAGGGAATTCATGGGACTCAAACAAGCAAGGAAGAGGAATGAATAAAAGTCCTTTTGCTCACCATGCACCCATATCGTAAGAACACTAGGAGATGGCAGCTGATGCCATCTCGTTTTGTCCAGCACCTGCTGTATAAAATCAGATTGACTGGGTATAGATAATCTTAAACAAGCAAGCATCACACAAATTTTCCGTAAAAAACACGTTCTGGGCTACCAGTGCAAACTCCCCAGTCATTTTGCTTGAGCTAGGGCATGGCTTGCCCTAGCCATTTGGCTTGAGCCTCCCTACAAGAGATCAAGCCGTACTGCCCATGGGTTTCAGCTTTCCTCCTGAAAGTTCTCTCCCAAAAAGGATGTGACAGGCAGGTTGGCTAGTACCCATCGGACTAGCACAAACCCAAAGGACTGAAGCAACAGAAGATAAATCTGATCCCAGGAATTAAAGTGGCTTTAGCAGAAATAACACAAACCAGCAACAAGACAGTCCTGCTGGTGTAACTGGCACAATCGATAGAATAAGCTGGTAGTCGGATAAAAAATAACAGATTCAGGATGAGTATTTAAAAAGGTTTCAATTTAATACTTGTAACATGATAGCATGGAAATTATTAAAATAATTATGATAATTATAAATAATAATTATAATTTAAATAACAACACTTAGAAATGTTTACATGCTGCGCAGGGTTATCTCAAATTCCTCTGCCATTAATACTGTCTAATAATTACGTCATTGTTAAAGAAAAACAAAACACTGTTTGAGCTTTTCCCAAGAACATGCATGGTGGGGAGGGGGAGAGGAGAGGGGAAGAAAGCTGTTTTGAAGTATAAAACTAACATTTTTTGGAACATGAATATAAATGAAGCAAGTTGTTGCCTAGATGCATTTGTTACCCAGCATCCTGGTCCTGGTCCTGGTCCTGGTCCTGCCCTGCCTGCGGGGGCTCTCAGCTCCACCGTCCCACATCAGCAGCCTGGCAATTATATGTGATGGTATGAGACAGTGGTCTGTAATGTGTGAAAAAGCAACAAAAAGAAAATGTCCTCATTGGTCTGCAGAAAATCAATCACAAAGTTAACAAAAACATGAAAAGCACTAAGCTACCTAAGGTACCTGGTTCCCTGGAAAAACTGCTCCAGAAATCCTCCAACAACTCTTTAATCATGACGGATGGCAGCTTACTCGGCGAGTGATCCCAGCGCAAAGTCTTGAAGCTATTCAGCTAATACCAGTGTCTATGTTCAACCCGTTAATTTCTTTCCTTTTTTTCTCTCTTTCTCTTTTTTTCTTTTTTTTTTAAACTACAAATCAATTGTTGGTTATTTATTTGTTATTTCATATTTATACAAGAAAGAAATATTTCTCCCCTAAAGCAAATCAAGGATAGAATAACAATCTCGGAAAGGTCAGCATCTATCCGCTTTGTTAATTGAATCTGTCTTCAGAGCCACAATGCCAATACTTCAAGGGCAAGAAAGGGCAGGGATATAATAATAATCGGAGCAAATGTCTTTGTATGAACTGGAATTGATAGCGGATAGGCTCAAGCCAAGTGCAGCCTCCGCTTCAAATCTTCTCTCAAGGAACCATCAGTCCTTGGAAATTTTGTCATTTTTCTCAAGGTAAATTGTTCCATGAGGTTGTAATCCTCTACGGCTTGTCCCAGCGGTGTAAATTATCGTTAATACTTCAATTATTTACAGCCTGCTCAGCTCCCAACACAAAGATCCTCTAGGAGTTTCAAATATTTTATTAAAATTGTTTTGTACTATTTTCCCGTGCATAAAGTATCTACTATTCCTGTGTGTACTGGTCTGCCAAAGTATCTCTGAAGAAAAAAGGGGGGAAAAGCCATCTGGTTCTGTTTTGAGCAATCTGTGAAGTCGCAGCAAACGAGCCCCGCTAGACGGTTTAATCCAGCACAGCTCCTTGCTGCTGCGATACTTCTCTGTGCATCGCGTTTGCACAGTATTTCTGAATTTCGCAATATTTCTGACACCCAGCGATTAGAGCTTCAAGAGAAAATGCAATTCCGCAATTATTGCTGCTGGAAGGTTTGAGATGTTACTCACCGAAGCTGTGAGGCCAAGGAGAGTGGGAGTCAGGGTGCTTCCCATTTGATGCATCTCATGGTACAACTTTAGTTTTCATTTCTTCTGACCAGTTTTTGCTGTACAAAGAACTTGATGAGAGAGCTTTGCAAAAGAGAACAGTTATTTAACCTGGAAATTAACAGTCCTCCAACTGCAGAGGAAGAGTCGTGCCTCATGATCAGTCTGTAATTCTAACAAACCTTTGCTAAAGTCAATGCAAACTATTTGGGGATGTTGTTGACAAAAGAATTTGATTATTTGGGGGATATCAAGGGAGTTTTCATGTTAATTTATTTGGACAAATTATTACTCTTAGGGGCTCAGAATTGCAAACATCTCATAAATAATCTGAGCTGGTTAAATAAAATCCATTGACAGAAAGACATTGCTCTCATTTATAACTTGTTGAAGGACAGCTACTGGATTAAGATAATACCTGTGCAACAAATATATTAATCCTGTAAAAAGAAAACCTAAATATTTTCCTTTTGTTGTATTCAGTATGGACACTCATGAGTGGCTGATTTCTTGCATAATAATTAAATGTTTATTTTAGAGAAGTGAGCAGACACCTGTAGGTAAGAAATCGGACAAGCGCATCTCGGCTCACGAGGCTCACAACCCCATATCCACACCGCCTGGCTTGTCTCAAGGTTCCCAGGCTTGCTCACCTGAGCAGCAACATCACCAAAGCCCCGACGCTGTTTGTTTTCCACGTCCTGCTGAATACATTTAATTACAGTTACTGTATAAATGGTTTTCAAATATGAAATTATTTTAAAACAAATTTTTGAAATAAATCATGGTCTGTTGCATATCTCAGTTAATTTTCAAATACCCATTGGACTATATTTACCCTGGTATAAGTTTGTTGTTTTCCATTAAATAAGGCAGTTAATTTTATTTGCCCATTCCTACTACTAAGTTTTATCCTAATTACTGCAGCTAGAAAATAATAACACCTTTTTCCTTACCTGTATTCTGCATCATTAAGTAAAATGACAAAGACACATCCTGCATGTGGTTATTGAAGGTGTAGGGAAAAACGCCGGTTGTATCTAGAATTCATATTTCTATAACACCTGACGGATATTTAAGTTGTCACCTGATGTTGGAAGGAGCCACTGACAGAAAGTCTGCTGTACCTCACTCGTTGGGTAAATCAGAGGGTCCAGGCATCTGGATCTTATTTGCAACATGTCATTCAAAGGTCATTTAAATGTTTCATTGGCCAGACTCTCATCTTCCTTTATCCATTTACAGATGTGGTTTTTTTACTAAGACACTTTTAGGGATCCCCTCCCTGCTCCCCTGTCTTTATGTCCCGAATCGCAGGGTGCACATGGCCCCAGCACGGAGGCCCAAGAAGGGAGGGGAAGGGAAGGGAAGCAGGTGCCCTCGGCAAGCCCAAACGCATGTCACAGCATCTCCCCATCTGAACCTCTCCCAATTTACCTTCCCTTCCCTGGGGGAAAAAAAAAAAAAAGAAAAAAAGATAATTTAACAAAATAAAGCAATAATTCTTACCCCGAACCTTTAGGCATAAATTAGTTTTGCTTTTTTCCACAACATTTGATATATATATGTGGCTACTAAGCTATAAACGTTGTGTTTTAAACAGCATTTATATGAACCGGAGCCACATGAAATGCACCATCAATGCCACTGGCACAACTGGTCATTGGTCCTTGGGAGCTGTTCAGTGCTGAAACTGAAATCAATGCGTTGGTACTCCACAGCACTTGTCAAAACAGCTACCTTCTTCTGGATCAAACCCTCCCCAGCTGCCAGAGAGCACATAAGAAACCTTTAACCAAACAACGTAAGGCAAGGAAAAATTAAATAAAGTCATAACAATTGTATATAATGAGATGATTATTTCCAGTTCCATAATTTTTGCCAGTGCCAACTCTGTGCACATTTCTGTTTAAAGAGAAGGTGAGATTTTGCATTGCTTTTTGCTGACACAAGTACAAGGGGGCTGAGCATCACCCGAGCTCCTCCCATGGAGCTGCCAGCCCGGGCAGGAGCTGACCCCCAAAAGTCCCTCCCCTGGCCCATCCTCCTCCATCCCTGCTGCCAGCTCCTCCTCGGCCCGGGCCAGAGCCGCACAAAGGCTCTTATCACTCTTATTCAAAATCCTGTTGCTCATTTGGTGAAACACTGGAACAGGGGTAGGTGGTAGATGCCCCATCCTTGGAAACATTCAAGGCCAGGCTGGATGGGGCTCTGAGCAACCTGATCTGGTTGAAGATGTCCCTGCCAATTGCCGGGAGGTTGGACAAGATGGCCTTGAAAGGTCCCTTCCATCCCAAAGCATTCTGTGATTCTATGGTTGAATTTTCCCCAGCAGCCTACACTGTGGTCTACAACAGGTTAATGTCATTCTGGATTATAACAACTCCTAATTCAGACCCATTCCCCTTTCAAACACAAACACTATAATCCTTGGATTCAACTAGGATAAGAAACAGTGGTTAAAACATCCAATCTTAAAATTAGGAATTAAAAAAACCCCAAACAGACTGGGTTTTGAACACACAATGCTGGAAACCATATTAAAATGTGGAAAACCACTTACTGTGAATTTCTGGGCTGGTTAGGCAAAAGCAAAACTTTCAATGGGTGTCCTCTCCTTGGTGGTTTTACACCAGCTTAATTCAGGAGCATCTGTGAAGTTTTCCTAGTTTTTACATAGCACACCTGAGAGCAGCCCTAGATATTATATTTCCTATTTGTTTCTCTTCAGTTAGGTGTTCGGACGCCACCTGATTGATTAGGAGGTGAACACTCGCAGCTGGTATTTACACTAGTTTAAGTCGTCTCGTTCCTGTGAATATCAGACCATGTGGTTAGCTGTCTAAATGTGTATTTACGTGGCAAACTGCAGCACCATCATGGGCATTTCTGTCGAGGACTTGCTGCACGCTCCAAGATTAGGCTGTTCTGCAGCCAAGGAAAGCGAAGACCTATTGTTGTTTTATCGTATCATTACTGCATTATTCTGACAGCTTTACTGTCTTAAATCAATAAAAGTAGGTGTTTAGAAATCAACGTGCAATGGAGTAATACAGTCAACTGAAATTAAAATAAAACAAATTGAAACTGCTGGTGAGCCCAGACATTAAAAAGAAAGTGGTATGGGCCTGGGGAGCAGCTCCCCCCGCGAGCAGACGTCCTTTCCCATTTCTCTGCGTGCAACAGAAAACAACAGTTATCGTCAGGGCAGCCTGTGCCTGAACCAGTAGTGAGTCCAGAAATGAAATCTCTCATTTCAATAGGCTCCCAGACCGATGGCACTGGCTCTGCAATGAGCAGAGCACTATATGAGTTTTGCTACAGTCAACACATAAACAAGAGAAGCACTCGGATTCTCTTGATTACAAATATCTGCAGGTAAAATGTAATCTTCCAAAACAGTTTGGCCTTCAGATGCAAAATGAAAAAGACATGCTGTGGTGTTTCGATGATAATAGTTTCTTTCTGACAATAAAAAAATCCCATCACGGAGCTTTACTTTTAAAGTAGCTGATGTCAGACTCCATGCAAAGGTTGGCATGTGCAGTCGAAGCATGGAGATTAATACGCTTGTGGTATTGGCATGGTGAGTAAAAACACAGTCCTTTGAACCAAAACAGCTGAGCTTCTTTCCTGAAAGTTTCCTTGTTAAAGAACTCTGCTTTTAAGGAGAAAAGGGTTGGTATTTGTGGGTGTGCATGTGTTGTGATTGCTTAAAATTGTTTCTCTTAAAACATACAGAGGACATAAAGTAGTTTTTTTACAAGGGGAAACCTGAATTCAAAGGTAGCCACAAGCACCCTGGAAAGAGGATTTTGGAGTACAAAAAAACCCCACCATTTGCTTTAAAAATGATGATGTTCATACTGGGGAATTCGTTCTCTTTCTTAACGCTGTGCTTGAGTTTCCGAGCCTCTGTTGAGTGTTTATGCATTGATAGCCAGGCGACATGAGGGTAAACAAATCAGGAATGCTCCAAGTCAGGCAGACAAGTAGGCAGAATTAATATGATTTTGTACCTTTTAGATAATGATCTTTTTCTTAATATTGGTTTAATGTAGTCTAAAGGTCATACACTTCCTTTTCCACTCAACTTTTTCTATTGTGGAACATAAAAATGATCTATAGACTTCGTTCTTTGTCGGGTCTAACATGCAGAGCTAATGGCACGTTGATAAATCGTTAATGCTTTTTCTATTGTCATCTTGACAGTTCCCCAAGAGTTGTTTTCAATGTCAAGCTTTCACTGGGTTTGGTGAAATATCCTTATCCTGTATTAAGAAGATGCATTGCAGCTCGTTCTCCACATCCATTATGCAGGCACTGTTCACAGACAGTAAGAATACTATTTATTTTGCGTACCATTAATAATTAGGGATTACTTGAAAGGCCAAGGTAACATATTTTAAAGGCTGTGAAAACCAGTTCACTGAATATACCCAATATGTATGTACGTTTTCTAAGTAGAGCCCAGACGGATGCAGACATTTTAGCCAAAATATGGAGTGTGACACTTTAATAAAAGGCAAAGTGTGTTACCCCCATTCAAGCACTGAAGGAAGACTTGTAAGGACTGGAGTACTTCAGCTGCAGCTGATTAAGAAACACAATTTTTTACTTTGTCCAGTAAAAAACAGAGTGCATACAGCAGACACTGATGCTCTCATTAAAGCTGTAGTGCTAATTAAACTAATTACACGCATGAGGCTGGCAAATTGCTGGAGCCTTACAGTAAAAAGAGCCTCACATATTTCAAAAGGGCAATGATTTTTTAAGCAGAAAATTGTTGGGAAAAGATATGTAAATGAAATATAACAATCCATTAGCAAAAAATTATACCCTTACTTCACTTGGTATAAGACTTCTTTTAATGTCAGGCTGATAATTTTTCAATTGTATGAGAAGTAACATAAATGTTGCACTAGAAATATTAGAGTTCATAAACATCTCTTTACCAACCCATTATACTTCCCTTACATTCAGGATACTGATAACTACTGCTTCGGTTGACAAGATCAAGCCCTCATTTGGCAAGTAGAAGATTTATATAGTACTGGGCGGTAGAAATACAATAAAAAATGTGGTATCACCCAAAAGAGAGAGATGCTTGAAGAGGTATATTAGTTACACATTCAAACAACTGGGAAAATTCAGAAACACATGCCATTTATTTGCTCCTTGTGCTACATGTCATTTAGTTCACCTCTGTCTCCAATAAGGGAACGTGCCTGGGTGACATTACAGTAACTACCTGTGAACTTCGTTTTGCTCCTCTGGGCTAACTGCAACGAGTGAGCCCAGCCATTTGTGTAAAGCTACAACAAAAATCTACTTCTGGGTAGTGCTTTTACCAAAATCCCGGTCGTTTACCACGCTGTTCATGGATTACAGTCACAGTGTGCCCAGAAATTATTCTTCTACAAAGTAGCTCCATCAGTTACAAAACACAGTTCACCTGTTTTCCCTCAGTTCTCTTAGTTCAAGCATACCCTCATTTCATTTCAATTAATGTCAACGTTATATATTTCTTAATGACTGCAATGTATTAGTTTCATGTATAACATAGAGGCACATTTGTTTTTGCAAAGGAGAGTGTAGTTTTACACCGAGTTTTTTATATTCATAAATGTATATTGCTTAAATTTATTTTGCACAGAGGACATTTCCATTCTGTTACTGTTAACAAGCTGTTTTCTGTTTTAAGAACATCTGTAAAGGAAGCTGGAGTTAAAAATAAGCATGCAGAGTATAGAAAAACTTGACTTTTCCATCCATTCCCACTTATTCCTACTTACTAAGCAAGCCTCAATATATCAGATCTCCTAAGAGTAGGTACCGGGCAAAGTCACTGTTCGGAGAGAGCTCCAGAGCAACTCGGGTATAGAATTTGCCGATTGCAGCCCGTCAGGTGCCTCCGGAGAAAGAGGGAATCCTCCGCAAGAGGAGGATGGGGAAAGCAGGCAGCAAACCGCGATGCCCACAACTTCTTCATCGGTGCGAGTGTGCTGGGACCAGCGTATTTAGAGAGATGAGGTCAGTATTGCCTCCTTCAAGGGGGAGTTCTGGAAGCGAGTTTTGCATGAATATTTGCAGTTTTAGTGTGAAAGTCCATAGTAAAGCCAGCGAAATGCAGGCCTTGGGAGTCAGCTGTGGCATTTGGCATCGTGAGATGAAGTAGCAGTACATCGATGTCACGCTGCATATTATGACCTAGAAAAACTGTTGTGTTAAGCACTAACCAGGTCCTCAGAGACCGGACAATTATTTTTCAAGTGATATAAGCCCTGACAGCTTTAGCAACGGTCTTGTATTCCAGCATTGTAATAAAAGGCCCATCAAGCCCCTCTGATACGTGTATACATTAGGTGAATGTACATGTAATGCTGCGCGCAGTCTGTGGCACCGCAGCTGTTCCATTAGGCACTGGCAGGTGATAAGGAGGTGATATGTGCCTTTCCCACCCGCTGCGCACCTTACTGTTGAGTCCGAGACACGAATGCTGCAATGCCTCTTGAACTCCAGATGTTCCCAGATGTGCGCTCCTTACCTTGAAAAACAAGCCCTTGCCTTAAGAATATGGAATTGAATTCAATCCACTCGCGTGAAACGAGTCTGCTCCTGACCTGTAAATTTCCACACGAAGTTTCACCCCGGGCAAACATATCAGACAAATTATTAGCAGCTGGAAAAAAGGAGGGGAAATGATGGAAAAGCCGATAGCCCCCTTAAACAAGTGTAACAGCACCACTGGGCCCCACCATAACGATCCCTATACTTGCAGGTTGTATTTTTTCCTCCCTTTCCTGGTGATACATTAGGTTAAGCATAGCATAGATGACACTCAACAGTTTTCAAAAAGATAAATAAACAAAAATTCCCTTGTAACCCATTTTTCTTTTTCCTATCAGGGAAAGCAAAGACAAGGCAGTCTGCTGGAAACAGAATTTCATCTTGGGTATGTACAACTGCAAGTGTTTAAAGATATTTTGTAGTTATAACTGTAGAAGAAATTGCCCCGCTATCTTTCCATTTCTCCTTGACACGCATCCAAAAGAACATCAATATTTCTGTTAAGACATTGCTAGACTTGACTGCTGTGATGCTGCTATTACTCTTCCCTTTCCTTTAATTATTTTCTTCTGTATATAGCAATTTGTTTTTCCCAACTGATAAATATCATCAATTTAAGGAATGTTACTATAATATAACTCCATGAATATATTTAGCATATAGAAAGTGTGTTCTCCCTTCATCATTATAATAGAAATACAACTTGATTTACAATATTATTCTCTCCTACAATCAATTCATTTTTTCTATGAAAAATCTGCAGGTGTTGAAAAGAGAAGAGACGGTATTTGCCAGTGTGTCTCTATCTTTTCTCATTTAAAATTGCCTTCATAGCTCTTTTGAAAGGGTGAGTTGCACTGGCACTGAGGCACCCCGCAGCCCGAGACCCTCACAGCCCAACCTCTGAATCCAGAGCAAGACTTCAACCTTGGCTCTTGGGCATTACTCTTAGGAGGGATGGGAGACGTCCCGCACACCCACAGACCAATGGACATCTGAGCATCTCCCTGGGCCACCACCAAACCTTTCCTGGTGGAGGGGTGGCAGTGGGTAAGGAGAAGCCCCTCTCCAGCAGCTCCCAACCATCCACCCACCAGGATGCAGGAAAACCCCTTGCCCCGTCATCTCTTGCAAAGCAGATCAGATTAGCTCAAATTGTCGCTGAACAGGGTTTACATTAATCTGCTTCACTTCACAGCGAAACAGCTACAAGTGGTGGTGAGCTCCTTAGTCACCGTGCCTCAGCTGAGGGCTGGAAATGAACAGCTGAGAGGCAATAACTTAAATTTCTACATCTGTTCCACCAGTGAGCTCCCAACTGCACCTTATTTGCAATCGCTAACGTTCACATTTCAACTGCTCTACGAGCAAGACCAAGTGATGACATTATTCATCCTCATGCTGCACGTTCCCGCTCATTTCCCAGGCTGGCACTTGTCGGAGCGCAAGGTAACTATTTAAAAATCTTTTCACTGTCTTTCTGGACACAGGTAAATTTTGTTCCCTGACAACGATGCACAAGTGTGTGCTGAGTTTGGCATAACAAAGTGAAAGCCGGATTGGGAACTCACTGAAGAACACACCTATAATTTCTAGTGCATTTGTCTCTGCTGCTCAGGGAGTTATTCATGCGGAGGAGATTTCAGTCCATCTCTAATGCTGCTTCTCACAAGATATTTCGCTTTACCAGACCTCTTCATCAGCTAGATTTTATTACCACAGTCCCAATATTTGCAAATTCTCAATTGTATTTTTTTTTCATAACACCTGTTATCTTTTCTTAAATGGTTGCTCAGAAATACACAAAATTTTCCCCCCCCATCTTTCATATGTAAGGGAGGCATTTGTTTAATGAGATTTTGATGGATCTCAGCTGCCGACTGGAAGTGGCACAGTGGGTTTGTACATTTTCAACACTAGCTTTTGTTCTCAGGCTATGGTTTTCCAACCTGCAGTTTACATGGCACTCAACGCTAAAGCCATTGTCTGAACTATAGTGATAATCTTCCAACACCTTCTCGTACTTTTAACATCCCTGGAGATGGTGACAACTCACCAGGGCAGGGCCCTACACAACCTGCTTGCACTGGCCCATTCCGAGGAGGAGGCTGGCCTGGAGGAGCTCTGGAGATCTGTTTCCACCCACATCATCCTGTGGTTACATTTTTCGTTCACAAATGGCATAATTTTTCTCTGAACTAGTATTTTTTTTTTTTTAAAGACGCCATAGATACTGCCATTTGCTGCATTTTCAATTCATCTTGAATACTCAGAGGGGACTTAAAGTGCTTTTCAATGTGCATATTTGTTATTATTTCTTTACCAGAGGCCCTTTTACATTGACTATGTCCTGGAGTAATGTGTATATATCAGGCAGCAGGTACTGCATGATGCTGTCAAATTATATAAAGTACTATAATTTTTGCTAAAGAAGTGCAAATCTTTGCATTTTTTATGTATCCTGAATCTATTTCCTTATAAAATAAATACCTACCAGACACAATTTCTTCTTGGTGTAAGCATGCTCAGGGACAAAATCACTTGCTTGCGTGCTACTCCCTGCCTGTCCCCGCTCCCTCTCGTTACTCAATTTTTGCTTAAGGAATCAGCACCGAGTGATGGTGTATGACCCCGCACTGCCGTGCCCAGCTGGGACTGGTGGCTGTAGCCTGCCGGGCGTGACGACGCCGTACAAATGCAGCAGCCCAGGGTGACAGACCCCACTAAAGGTGCTTTGGCTATAGCAGGTGACGTGATTTACCTCAGGCGTGTTGGATGGAAATTCTTGCAAAATATTGGCTTGAAACTCCTATTCTTCCATCTGTATAAAAATGAATCATAACTATAATGCTTATCTTCTATACTCCTTTCTAATTAGAAGTTACAACCAAACTAATCCGCCTACTTAGACCTTTCGATTTTTGTTCCAGTCTCTCCTATTCCTGGATTTATGTACTATCAGTTATTAAAAAAATCCTTCCCTTTCTGATATACATATTCACTAGATGCAGTTTCTTTTGTCTGCACAATAAATATTACTGTGAAGCTCCCCAGGAAATTAAAGCGGAGCCTGAAGCTGACTGTCCTTGGATGATGTACTGCGAAAGAACTGTGTCCTATGGGGATTATTCCAGTCCTCGAACATCATACTTCTTGTATCTAAACATCAAAATATGTTTTCTTCCAACTTCCAAACAGCAGTACACATATAAATTTTCTAATGGATTTTCTGTTTCGCTGTCACTTTAGCTGATCCAATAGACAGAAATATAGCAGCAACCTCCACTTATTTTAAAAGTACCTTAACATTCCCAAAGTTGCTTTGAATTTGGTTTGATAGTCTGAGACTTTAAGTAACATAGGCAATTGCATAATAAGCACTTTCTTTTAAACTCCTTCCTGTTTTCCATTATGAGAATGATCAGTGTTGGGTGGGGGATTAAGAAAAGCTATTAAAGCCATTCTTCCAAGCAGGTTTTTCAAATTTAGTGAGAACAAAGCCTTGCAGTTGCAGATGTCTATTCCCTTGTCCCCTCGCACTCCTTTCAGCTCTGGCTGAGCCATCAATTGCCCAAAATTGCTGTTTTCTTCCTCTCAGTTGTGTTCTTTAGGAAGCTGTCAAAACCAACGACAGGACAGGGCCATTGTGCACGCATAACTCTGCACGAGTTCAGCACTTACCTTATTCTTTAAATAATAAAAAATGCAGTATTATGACCAGTATGTCCTTAGTTCACAGCTGCAGCTTCCTCCTACGGACCCCAGTGCTGTTCTCCATAGAGTTACGAGCTGATCCTTTCCTAGGACAGGGCTATCTTTACAGTTTTAGCAATATAGTAGTATAGGTTAAAGATGGCACATGGGGTATTGAAGCTCTGCTGCTGGCCAGCCTGGGCTGGAGCTGTGTCTTGCTGGCCTCCATGGTCAGCCCTAGTAGCAGAAATGCAATTTTCTGCCACTGCTTCTTGGGAAACAAGCTCAAAATGGGTTAGCATGTTCTTGAACATTTTGCCCTTACTTTCAGGCAGGATAGTGGTACAGGATTGAATGCCAGAGTGGTCTAGAAGGATAAAAGAGGATGTCTGTTCTCCATCCATCAGCAGCTAAAACACATTAGTCAGTGTCATGAAAGCTGTTCCTGGCTTACATCCTGGCCTGACTCCAGCTTGCTCTGGGACTGGTATATTGGTTTTGGATAGATTAGCTCTCAGTCAGTCTTTAGCTGTCTTGCTGGGGAATTATTGTGCTATAATACAGTCTGTAATTACATGCTCACATGATATCTTTTCCATTCAATGCACAGGATGGAAACGTATGGAGAAGTATTAAGGTTGCAGGGACAAGTTTGAATTTGACCTTCAAGTGCTTGCCTTTGTAATCTAGAAAACTTCCTTTTAGCATAGCCTTTCAAAAACTACGTTAATTGTATAGTGGCCTCATTTGCCAGGCTACATCAAGCAGGCAAAGTTTCTTCTCTGACTGGTGCATAGTCAAAAATCCATAAAAAGTAGAGGAGCACAAATGAAATTCAGTCATGGACATGTGCAGGCAGAGAAGTTAAGCAAGAGCAACGCTTCCGACAGCCACGCAGCGAGGGGACACCTCATCAAGGGGTCAGCGCAGCCGTTTCATTTGTGCACACAAAGGGTGCGAAACCCCTTTTTCTCATGCACCTAAAGCATCTGGCTTCCTCCCGCTGCAATGCTCATGACACTGCAAAGGCGTTCTCCGGGGATGAAGTAGGTCTGCACAGCAGGACATGGTTCCGTGCCAAGGTGCATCCTGTGCTCGATGAGATGTGAGAAGGTGATGAGAGCACAGCTGGCACGGAGGAGCACCAGAGATGGCCAGAAGGGAACCCTCTATATCAGAGTACATACAGAATTAAACACAATGAATCGCTTACATACAAAGTGTGCTTTTCCCTGAGTGACTTTAAACCAAAGTTGTTCCAGCTGGTCTGCATCCCTGACCCATCCTCCCTCCCGCAGGCTCCCTTTCCATACACCCCGCTTCACCCAGTGATGCCCTGAGTGCAAAGTAGCTGGTTTGGCAACTGCCCCGTTAGGTGTTCCAGGTACAGCACCTAAGCCCGTTTCTGGCCTTCCTGACCCCCCCAGTTGTTTGCCATCAAAAGCACTGGTTTCAGTGACGGTCTGGGTGACAACAGCAGCACTGAAAGCCTGGCCGCCCGGGGTGAGGCTGCCTCGCCGCAGCCCAGCACATCTGACCTGTTCAGTAAACAGAGATACAAATCAAAAAAGGAAACGACGTTACTATAGCTCATTACCCTGAAATCCCATTTTAAATGCCATTATCTTTAGTTTTATCGTTCAAAGATTATTAAAGCCAGTCTCAGATTTTAATGTCCAAGAGGGAAAACAAACTGTGGCAACCAAAGCAATAGTGCAAATATTCAACAGGGCTTCGTAATGGGCATTAGCACATCTGACTTTCACATGTTCCATGCATGTGCAATAATTCACTGCTGAGATTACTGAAAAAGCTTTAAATGTGTCATAAATAATAACAGGCTGAGGTTTGTAAAATTTCTTTTGCTGAGGGAAGAAGCAATTAAATCATTCACTGGAAACTGTTAATATATTCCATAATTATTAGTAGACAGCGATGCCATTTTTTTACCACCATCTCAGTGGGTATAATGCAATAACACCACACTCCACTGCTAAGCCCACTTGTACTAAAGTTTGCCCAGGTAATTCTGCTTTTTGATTCAAGCGGAATTTTTTTCTCACGGTATTAGCAGTTAGTGCCTGCCACGTGCACCCATCTCCTCGAAGTGCGCAAAGTCTCTTTTAACTCAACATGGAGGGAAAGATGGGCTCAGATGACTGCGGTGCCGGAGTCCTATCCACGCCAATAACAATGTGCATCTGGACTCAACTGAAAGCTTCTGTATGGCAGAGCAATGAGGAAAACAGAATTTATGCAAAAAAAGGCTCCTTTGGTACAGCCCATTAAAGGGCAGGAAGGGACTGAGCTCATGAGTTCGGTTCCTTCTGGTCTTCCCTACTCTTCTCAATCCAGATGTTCTTCTGTATTTTGCAGTGCCCTGTAACAAATATGTCTTAAATTAAAATAACTTTGTTTTTGATGCTCCGCATTCAAAATTTGTTTCTGTTGCACTAAAGGGATGATGGGTTAAGTTAACATTTTAGGATTAATTTTAGGACTAACCAAAGCTCGTTTAGGACCAACTAAATAATTCTAGGACATTTTAGGACTACCATTTTAGGACCAACTTTAGGACTACTCAGGTCTCAGAATACCAGCACTGCATTTCACATCAAAGGACATTGTGACCTGTTTGCATAGAGTGGGTTTCAGTCACAATTTGAGAATGGTAGCTCTTTGTCTTTGGGATTTTTAAAGGGATATTTTTTATTCTTTCTTAGGCCTGTTTATTCTTGTTTGTTTGATAGTTTGTGCAGGTTTTCTTCCCAGTTTTTCAGTTTCAGCAAAAGCTAAATGATTTAATTCTGTTTAGCCAGTCACTACCTCCTACTCTGAATTACCATGACAGCAGTTTTAATCTACAAGGTCTGCATCTGCTTTTTATTTACTCTCCATGATGAAGCCACATTACTTTGTTCAGACATTGTCATAGTTACAAAGTGCATGTTTAGCTGTGGACTGCAAGCTTGGACAGAGAAAATATTAAAATGTGCAGCAGATCCAGAGATGTCAATGAGATGGAGAGAATACATGGTTGTACTCAATTGCCAAGTCAGAGCCTGTTTCCAAGGAAAATGGATGTAAACTAGCTTTTGCATCTGTCTGGTGGGCATTTTTTGATAGAGGTATTCAAAACAGATTCACTTCCCACGGAAGAGACTTCCCTCGGGACTATTCTATCCCTCGGCAAATAACTCCTCTATCTCTAAGTCAATGAGTGCCAAAACAAAACAAAACAAAACAAAACCACTCCAGCTCTGATCCTCCAGGCCTTGAATGTGTGGAACATAAATGGATATGGGAGAGGGAGGGTGATTATACTCTTATTCAATTTTTTTTTTTTAACTTGCCATATCCAGCCAGGAGGGATACCCATACACAGATAGATTTGTCAAACGACACAGCTAACAGTAACAGAGAAACATGTCTAAAAGTCTACTTTACAGACCTCCTTGATTCCATAGCCTTGAACTCTTAAGGTTCAAGGATTTAATATACCAGGGTCACAGTAATATGACTGGCATTTTTCCCCTTCTACTCCTTCAGAATTTCAAAAACATACTAAAAATCTTATTTTTTCACAATTTATTCCCCCCCCAATAATATTGCCTTTATCTTTAAAAAAAAAAAAAGGGCATTAGAAAAATAGAATAGTGTTCTTAAAGAGTAAATGTAGCATTTACTGTCATCCACTAGATACATTAGAATCTATCTATGAATCTATATACACGCATATGCTCAAAGGAAAAGCCCCTGCAAAGCTTAATGTAGCATCTCAGATGTAGAGCAGAGGCAGCAGCAAGCTCTGACACTCACGGGTGGTGCTCGTAGCAATGCGGAGGGATCCCACGCTTATTCCCAGGTGCGGTGCCAATCACCTTTCCAAGCAGCCTGCAAAGCACAGAGAGCTGGTTTGTATGGTGAGTGACATCGAGGGAAAATACATCTCTGGAAGCAGTAACAACCATATAGAAAAGAAATGGCTTTGGGGGTTTAAGTAACACAGGAACAAAAATAACAATAGGAATTGTGTAAACCCATTAATGGATGGGGCTTACAACAAATACTAAGTGATGGACAGAAGTCAAGGCTATTCAATTAATATTTTCTCTCTGAATTTATAAAAAATCAGAATGATACCCTTGTGCTCTAGGGGGAAGCTGACGAATTTTCTAGTTTGTTCATCACCAAAGAAAAAAACTAACATCCATCTGCCAGGGAAACGACGAGCCAGGACAGCTCGTGCTCGATGATCGCAGGGGTGATGTACGAGGTCTCTGCTCCACGGAGGCTCTTTTCTAACAAACCACTGAGTCAAAGCCTGTGACCTCTTCCTTTGCTCCCCAGACGTCGAGGTCTCTTGCTTTTCCACAGAAGGAAATGAGTTTCATTTAACACACATTTCTTCCTGACAAGCGCTTGCTGGTTGCCACTCACCATGGGGTTAACTCCTGTCGTGCCCAGACCTCATCCCTGCACAGCCCACGGGCACCAGCACCAGGACTGACCCCCATCTGCCTGCCCTGGGTCCCAAAACTCAACCAGCATGGCCATGCCACCTCCTCCTAGTGAAGGGTGTGTTATGGCTACCTGGAACACCTGGGAGGGTCTTCAGTGGGAAACTTGGCAGAAAACCAGTCCATGACCCGTTGCCCTTACAGCTGGGTGAGAAAAAATGGAGTGTCTCCTTTGCCTATTGCAAACAGCAAAAAAGAAACATGCAATATGCCAAATGCAACGAAGAGACAATAAATGTTACTGGTGTGGAAGGCTTGGCAGCGTGGTGGGCATTTGCAGCATTGTGCCAGGTTTGGAATGATAACGGTACTGTTCCGAAGGTCACTGTGGACAGGTCAGATAATGAGAGACACAAGCGTGGTGGCAGGTAGCCATCCACACCTCTTATCTGGGCAGGCCTGGGAGGAGGTCATTTTTATGCAGAAGCAACTAGTACGTCCAAGACAGTTGTGCATTTTCAAGACTCAGAAAGGCATAGGATCAATTATTTTCCATCTTCCAAAAGACTATATATCTTTAAATATCTTATTAGTGCATACATGCAATGCTTTCAGTACAACCGTGACTTTTTTACTGCTTAAGCTTTCCATCTCTCTGTTTAGATTACATTAAATTTCCTTTTCCTTTCAAAAACCAAGATCAAATAATGAATTATATTATGGCTCTGGAAAACTATGAGCTTTTTGTTGTTTACTAATTTCTATCATCTCAATACTAATCAACAAAGTGGTGATATCACATTTTCACCTACGATGCATAAAGGTGATCAAGCTCACAGTGTGTGACAGACTCATTCTGTATGTATTTTTCATCAGCAGTTCCCTTAATAGATATAATGACACGTGTTTGCATTTCTAGCGTATGTTGCTTGTCTTTCCAGCGTGGCAGTTCCTGAAAGGCTGATACCCTCCAACATGACAAATCTGACTGTGGCGCAGGAAGCATGAAATCTTCAAAGAGCAGCGTATCTTTGCTGTGAGTGCTGTATGCATCTATGTACGTCGTGCAGTGGGAGAGTTTCCTGGGGAAACCACTCACTTAGGGAGTAATTAATGTAAATCACTGCTCCACATGTTCATATATACACTTGTTCTGCTTCAAGAAGCTTGCCGTACAAAGAAGGAAAACTGCATAAAGAGACAGCCATGATCTGCTCAAAAAGGAATAAACCCAGCATGTACCAAACCTGAGTGGGACCTGCAAGACCTTGCGGGAAGGTAGGGAGTTACGATATCCGTCCAGGAAAGCTGCACCTTCTCTCTACAACATATATTTGCTTAGTAATGCTTTTGCCCTAAATAAATGGCTCTCTACTTTTTTAAAAAAGAAGTGCTGAGGAATCATAATTGTCATTGCCTGGGAGACAGGCGAGACAGGAGGAGCATCGCATTGATCCACACTGGGACGAGAAGAGCCAAGGCTGTTACTCCCAGGTCTGAAACCTTCACTCCTGTGAAGCCCAAAGATAGCAGGATGCACTGCAGCTTTAAAATACAGAGCAGTTTTGGTACTCTGGGAGAAACGGGGGTGCCACCTTAAGCATATTTGCAATTTTGGGCCCATCCCCTGCATAACTCCAAGATCAGTATTTAAAAAAACCCTAATCTCTAGGTCTGCGTTATCATCTCCAGAAGCTGAAGGCTTTGTGGTCACCAGAGGACCATACAGACACGTGCAATGGCATGGGTCAAAAGCAACTCCTGGTAGAGAGTAACCTGCGGTCCTGAAGAAGCAGGAGCCTCACTCCATACCCTAGACTGCACCATCTCCAAGCAGAAAGCAGTCCTGGGTGAATTATTAACACATCTGATTATAAAGCTCAGAGCAAAGTTTGTAAAAAAGGCTCTCAGCATGTTTTCTGTGGTGATTCTTGCGTACATTTGTTATTTAAATCTATCTTCCATTTTTCTGCATACTAAATTTGCTAGTGTTAGCTAATCTGCTTCGTGTCAGATGAAAGTTAAGATGACATGAATACTTAAAGGTTCCATTTGATACAAATTTTTAGATAAGACAGTGAAATGGAAGAAATTTCTGAAATAATTCACTTGACATTTCTCTACAGTTAATTTCCTTCATTTTCATTTTACTGGCAACTCTTTTTCCCTGTGAATTCTCCCATCCAGGTTGTAAATTCTGAAAAATATGATAGCAGTCAAAGGTGACCCTTTCAAAACAATTTAGGTGACACAGAAACCCAAGGCTCAGTTTCAAAAAAGAGTTACAATGCTTCATTGAAAGTTAATTCAGGTTTCTAAGTTGGTTGATCCCTTTCAAAGGTTTTTCCCAGCCATCTTGCTTTCCCATAGACATTTTTAGCAAACACTCTGATCTGCTCTATCTTTTGAACTCCTCCTTATACAGGCCTGTAGTGTATGAGTAGCTTGTACCTGTCTGAGCCACGCAATGCCTCAGCAAGTTTGCGGATGATGCAAGACCGGGAGGAGCGGCTGATGCACGCAGCCAGAGGGACATGGACCAGCTGGAGACACGGGCCAGCAGGAACCTCATGAAGCTCAACAAAGCGAAATGCTGAGTTCTGCCCCAAGGAGGAAAAACCCCACGCACCAGGACATGCCGGGGACTGACTGGCTGGAAAACAGCTCTGCAGAAAATGGCCTGGGGATCTCAGTGGGAAACCAGCTGACCATGAACCAGAAAAGCACCCTTGCCACCATCAAGGCCACCATCATCCTGGGCTGCATGAGGCAAACTCTTGCCAGCAGGTCGGAGGAGGCGATCCTTCCCTTCTGCTCAGCACTGGTGAGGCACATCTGGAGCACTGGGACCAGTTCTGTGCTCCCCAGGGCAAGAGAGACAAGGACTTACTGGAGTTACTCTGGCAAAGGACCATGAAGACGACGAAAGGACTGGAGCAGTGAGATAGCTCAGATGATTCAACCTGGAGAAGAGATGACTCGGGGGATCTTATCTGTGTCTATAAATACCTGATGGGGGAGTGTTAAGAAGATGGAGCCAGACCCTTCTCAGTGGCCCCCAGTGACAGGACAGGAGGCAGAAAGTACAAATTCAGTTCCTGAAAAAGCTTAAGTAAAACTTTTGGCTGTGAGGATGGCTGAACACTACAGCAGGCAGCCCAGGGTGGTCGTGGGGTCTCCATCCTTGAGATGCTCAAACCCTCCTGGACACATCCCTGAGCAACCTGCTGCGGGGACCTGCTGGGAGCAGGGTGGGACAGAGACCCCCAGCTCCTGCCACCTGCATCCCCCATGGCGGTCTGTGGTTTTACAGTTCTTCAGATAACTGACAAACAAATCAAGTTAAACTCAGTCCTTCAAGCCAAACCGATAAAAATATATCCACCTCACTTGATATGAAAAATTCATGTACATCCAGGAATCTGCTTCAAAACGTAACTTCCATTATCAGATATTCGGAGATATTATCTACCAGATTTTGCAATCCTTCCCTCCCCCAGGTGAACTAAGCAAACAAATTGGCTCTGTAAAAGCTTCTTGTAAAACCACATTATAATTTTTTCTCATCATCAAATTACTATGAGCAACGACAAATAAGATGATATCTGGATATCCGTAGTGCGTGGGTGATTTCTAATTGTTCCTGGAAGATGGTAAGGAAATTGATGTTACTCTTGACTTTATGTTTTATTTTAATTTTATATGCAGCATTTTCCTTTTCCATTTAACAGAAACTTGATTCCAAGAAGAAAAAAAAAAAAACAAGCACCAGAATAAAACCAAAGTGTGATTCAGTGCAGTCTAGTCACTTTTAATTGCCAGATAGTAGATTTGAGGGGGGAATTCCTCAATATATAATGGATTTCTTTGAATAGGAATGAATTGTGCATATTGGCCGAGACTCACCTGCAAAGCGGGGTCCTCTCAGCCCACAGCTGATGCCAGAAATTGAATTATATGTTTTTTCTCAGCTTTTGACTATTATCAGTAGAAGTATTGCCCTATGGGAGTGGCTACTCGGTGGTCCCCTGCCCTGCAGCGTGCTGTCTCCCAGTGTCAGAGAAGGGAGACCTTGGGGGACAGGCATTCACTTCAGCCACAACCCAGTGCTTCCTCACGGGGGGATTTCTGGTTTGCCTCAATAATTGATATTTCCCAAACAATGCACACAGCTTTTTGTTGGAAAGGTTCCTTGCAATCCTATTAAGATACTTCTTAGCTTTCCAAAAATGCAAGGAGGTAAAATATAAGCTTAAGCAGTTGGCTTGACGTAATTCAATCATTTATGTCTTAGATGGCTCTTAGAAGGGAAAATGCAACCATGGCATTTTTGTCAGAACATTTGAGTTGTTTGGTAAAATTGGTTTCCATATTAATGAAGATCAAGGTTAACTAACACTAATAATAACAAAACTTAGTAATAAACTACCACATGATGACGAGAGCCTGACAAAAGCATAAATTAGCAATTCATATAGTCAATTATGAATATATATTTGTTGATAGTATAAGGTGTCTACCAGTGGAGAAAAGTTTGGGAAAGTAAAAGAGACAAAAATGTGGTATCAAAGGCAGGTAGGAGACTGGGCTTTGGAAATGTTCTTATGATTTTTTCAACACCATCCTTTTACCACATAGTGTTAATTTGAATTTTGCTGAAATAAAGCTGTGACTTTCTGTGATAATCTCAGTGTGGATGTGAAATTTAAGGGAAAGAATGAATATTCTGTCATGTCTAAATTCAATCTAATGTAACAATCCTGGGTTTATTTTTAAAAAAAATTTTTTTTTTCAATTAAAGTAATTTAGATCAGCATTTTTTGGTCCAGCTTGCTGGTGGTATGCCAGTATAAATTTACATTTCCTTCCTCTGTTTGCACTCTTGTAAAGCATCCAATTCCATACCAAACTTCAGCACCCAGTGTTATTTTTCTGCCCAGTGAATTTGAGATTTGTGCACTGGATGAGAAAAAATGAACCGATGGAAATCTTGTATTGCTTAACAAACACGAGGGCCTCTCAGATTACAGAAACCAAGAGCTCAAGACTAAAAAAATGTCCTTTTGTTTGCTATGGCAGCTTTCCAACACATTACAAGATCTCTCGCCTACATCCATAATTATTTCTCCTTCTGCACTACTGCGGCAGATGGGTGTATTAAATATCAACATAAAGCTCGATTCATATTGCCAGAATTGTGATGCTTATTAGCAAAGTTTAAAATTCAGGATGGTAATAAAGGATATTGTTCCTCATTTTCTGTGTGTGCCTAACTTGAGATTTGGGGTCTAGTTTGCAGGTGGGTCTGGGTACTCATCTGGATATAAAATCAGCCGTAGAGCAGCGCCGGTAGCGCTGACAAAGCCGTGCCGCACCTGTAAGAGGGTTTGGCAGAGGCTGTTGAAGCTGTTATGGTTGCAGACGCTCAGGTTGTACAACATTAGATGTATTCCAGAAAAATTGCTCAGTTCAGAGAGCTACTCCCCGAATTAGCAACCAGGATTATTGCTGGAACTGCAAATAGCTCAAAAGCAGAGTTACCGGGTAAGCCCAGGCTTCACAAGCTGCTGGTGAAGTCGCTCAGTGGGCATGGGGAGAATTGAGCAGAGCTGGTCCTGTCCCTGTGCTGGGCTCTCGCGGGGCACGGTGCGCTTGTGTCATCCATGGATTTTCTCCACACACCAGAACTCCAAATCCCCACTCAAGCTCCTGCCAGGGCAGGTTTGTGCTGCTGCCGCGCTCTGCAATTAACACTGCACGATGGCAGGAGTGATCAACACACTTAGCGTTTCTGCCATGGGTAGCAAAGCACAGCGTTATTTCATAACTGAACGGAAAGCTCTTGCTCCAGAGATAGAAGGTACCCCTGAGAGCAAAACCTCCACCCATGAAATCCCTCCCAGAGCACCCTGCAGCGTCAGGCTGGCTTTGTGAGCCACCCGTGGCTACCGCAAACGTTCAAGTGACCTGCAGCAGAACGGCTGCTCTCTGTCTACAGGAATGAATAAATAAATAAATAAATCAGAGTCAAGACAGTAGCTCAGGATGGAGATTTCCAAAAGCAGAGTGGTAAACAGAAGAGTGAGAGAAGCCCAAGGCAGGTTCTTCACAGATGAGCATGGACCTGTAGCACAGACCCTTCATCCCCTTCTTCAGCACTTGCCCATCCTGATCACCCCATGGGCTCAGCGGACCTCTCAGGACCCAGCTCTTCCACAAACCCTTAAAACCTGGCCTGTGACTTCATTTTGGCTTCAACTAAACTGAATGTAACACAGTTGTCTTAAACACTTTCTTTAATAAAACTTACCATGAACAGCAAATGACTGCAGCCCTCTTCTCTGCTCCATACAGAGTCTGGTAACTCTTCTTGAAAGCATAAACCATAGACTGAAAACTGCTTAAAAATCCCTTTACTTGTCAAGCAGAAAAGCTCCTAACTCAGGTGGTGCCTTTAAAACACCCCTAAAAGTAAATTAATATCTGTTTATGACGGAATGAGGCAATGAAGTTACAGGTTGGCCTTTAACTCATCAGAAATTAATCAGAAAGTCAGGAAAAAATGCTTTGGGACAAGTTCAGGAAACAAACTGTTATTTCATAGTAATTAATAGTATTCTATCTTTGTTGTCGTTTTCCTTCATCTTATTTATCCCTTGCCAAGTCAACCAGTCTTTTGGTACTACCCTTGCTTCCAGCTGCCCCAACCTCTCGGGCTATAGGGCTGCTCCTTCCCGGGGGCTCCTGCAAGCGCTGTCCTGGCAGTCCCATATACGCTCCTATGTTTCACAAACATTTAACAACTTCAGTTCAAAGAACTCTCTTCAGTAAGCAAAATGCACTACATTTGCTAGATGCATCAAAAAAACCCACACTGATTGAAAAAAAAAAAAAAAAGACACACTTGATGTAGCAATAATTAGCAAGGGTTTAATCTTCCTATCAAACAACAGCTATGGCATAACAGTGCCCAGTTATGGCATGAAGAGTGGCTACCCACACCACCAGCAGTTCATAAACAGCCCCCAAAAGGTGTGGGAAAATCCCCTTTTCCTCATAGACAACGCATTTCCCTCCCCCCAAAGAAAAAATACATTTTGCCGACGACAGTCAAACCCAAACAGCTAGTTAGTACACACCTATTAAACACGAGGGTCTCTGGATGATCAAGGTCTAAATGTCTGCAATAAATAATTTGAGTAGCTTTACTTTTTATGATTCCCCTCTCCCTATTACTTATTGCAAGCTTCCCATTAGCTTTAATTACAGCTACTGAACATTCAGCAGTCATACAATATTTATCAATCTAGCTGCAATGACCCCTAGATGTTTTTCCTGAGATATTGCTAATTTTGTGTAGTACTGAAACCAAATAATGTGCCTTTTCAGTACGAGGAATATGCGAGAACTCATTAAAAGACTCAGAAGTGAGTAACCGAAGAATAAACACATTTAGAAAATTCTTCAAAAGCTTCATGCTCAAGCAGCAAGCGTGCTGTGCTCCAAACAATGCCCTCTTCAGTCCTCCTCAATTCCTGGCCACGATAAGGGGATCTCTCAAACACACAGAGGGCAATATTTAGCTCAAATTGCCCTTTGTCTCATAGTCTGCAGGCATTAATTAACTCTAACCCCATTCCCATTTTGCTGCACCTCTCCAGGCGGTTTGTGCCACAGATGGAGATCCCATGGGGTCCCAGCACTCCCACCTAGAGAAGTGCTATCCGCGGGTATCGGTATTTGGAATGAAATGCATATGGCAGAGATGACAATAACTGCCACGATGATGAGGGAAATAAACAGCGCACTTAATGGGAGCTCCTGTGTGATTTCTCACCAGATCACCTTGTTAAGCAGTGTTTGCACTTGAAGCCAAAGCTGCTACCGCTCTGAACAGTCATTGACACGTGCTGCCCAGAGAAACAGCGGGTGAGATGTGCTCCATTAACATCCCACAGTCCGATGGGAAATTAGTGAACATGCTATAGATCACCCTACTCATTTCATCCTCGATATGTTCCACTACAGATGGTCCTTGTGTTTTGCAGAGCCAGGACATTGGAGCACCCTCCTGAAGCAGGCGGGTGAACGGGCAAGTGAAGCACACAAACCCATCTCATGCAACTTCTGCCCCAGCTGAAGACATCTAAACTCACCCGTTTAATAAGACCCGCAGCTCATTTTCTTGCAAAAGGCTCAAGGGAACACTGTTTTCCAATAAAAGCATCCCAAAGAAGAAGAAATACCTGCCAGAGACCTCAAAGGGTTATTCCAGAAATGGTAATAAGCACTATAAATGATTCCTGTATTTTTTTACTCTTAAGAGTGTATATCACAGCTATGAGTTTTAATAGCCTTTACAATGTTCTTATAGCTAGCAGTGGATTTTTACTAGTAGGTACTATATAAAAAAGAAAACATTTATGATGTACACAATGATTATTTTGCATAAAAGCTGATCTTTTTCATTTTAATTTATCTACTACAATTTATCCTTTTTGTTCTTTCATAGCCTTTTTTTTAACCTACTGAAGAACTTCATACTCACTGAAATTACCACCATCTTACTTGTAAATCAGTTGGCTTAACTCATTATCTTCCATTATGGAGCAAGATAGCAGGGCTAATCATATTTTCCAGTCTAAAGATAAATATATTTTCCCCAAAAAACAAAGGCATGTAGAAAGCACATGTGCAAGCTGCTGGTTTTGAAGTTGGAGAGAGAGAAAAAAAAGAGAAGAATACTGGAATCGCAGGAAAGTCCACAAAAGAGCTTTTCAGCTAAGCCTTGACCCAAAGGAGGCTACAGAAGTGGGAGATAAGACACTACTTCTTTTTTGATTCTTCAAGAAAAGTAAGACTTTTATGTTCTCTGTATTAAACACACATCTCTACCAGAAACGCCTGGTGCTGTGACCAATTTCTTGTACTGCCTATGAGCAGCTCTAGCAGCAGGGATCTCCGACACCCCATTCACACCCAAAGAGGTCACATGGGATCTCCAGGATTTACACAAATTCTTACCACGACGTTTTCTTGCTAACTAAGCCTGTATTTTGCTGAAATGAAAACGTTTTAAGGCCACAAAAGAAGTTTCAAAGTTCAAGTTCAAATGGTTTTGAAGGGCTATGGGAAAGATTCAGCAGACCATGTTCAGAGTGAATTGCTTATTTTAAAGATAATTCATGCCAGGTTAGTTTACTATTTATTTATGTGCTACAAATTCATCAACTTTTAGTGCAGCCCTACCATGGTTAGGTCCTGAAATGAACTCAGCTTGCACGTTTGGTAGATCAGACACTTCCAACGTGATTCCCTTCCCTGTTACCCGGAGGGGAACGCAGCCAAGGCATCAAGCAGACACCTTTCTCCCTGGGAAGGCATTCGGTTCTGAATTTTAGAGCTGATTTTAAGCCAGAGGACAAAGTGCTCATACCGGAGCATGTACACAGAGGAACATCTCTACTGCCTTGAGTAAGCGCTTTTGCTTACTGCTAGCCCACCTTTATGGTTTCCAGCCCTTTTGTTGGAACTCGGATGCATTTTCTTACCTTCATGGCCAAAGTCAGCACAATTGCACATATAAATAATGAGCTCCCAGGTGAAAACATGCGTTTCTTCAATGACCACATAGACAGAGCTGGAAAACAAGGTAAATAATGTAATTCCATTTTCTATCAAGGATAACTTATGAAAATATGCATGTCATGTATGATGGCGGTGCTTTCTGTCTGTAGATTTAGCCTAGGTGATTAGGTAGGACACTGAAGGTAAAGGAGGAGATTATAGTAAGGGAGAAAACCTATAGTAATTAAGATAACAGGATTTAAGTGTCTAATAAGGACATTCTTATTAGCTCTTCCTTCCTAATCATTAGATACCATGCAACCAGTGCAATCAGGAACCTGCAGCGTGGAAACACAGGTGTATAATAGGCTTCGGTAAAGATACCTCTCTCAAATTCTCATTTCCAGCTATCTAAGACAACTTAGTGTAATTTGAAAGAATACATTGGACTGATCTTACACTCAGAGACATCAAAGTTTTTTCCATCTGTAGAGCGTGAAACTTGCTCTATTACAGTACTTAAATCAGGTGAGAAAACATACCCGCTTGATGTAGTTGTTATTACTTCCTGAATTTTGTTTGCCTAGGGAAGTAAGATATGTATCTTAAGAAACCTCCGTAAAAATTGTCTCTGGTATAGAGTATGACAGCCAAGCAGACACGGTTCATAAACACTTGTGAGGTATTAATCAAACCAAGACAACCTTCGTTCCAAACATGCAGGTAACCATATAAACAACTTTGTCAGCATTGACATAAAAATATATTTAGCTGTTATTAATGGGTGTGAATTGTCATGTTTAAGCTGGTTGTTAAACACACAAAAAAGATGAGAACTGGTTTAGCTGGATATGCCAACTGTACGTGTGCATATACATAGCTGGCAGAAAAGGACAGATTAAAGATTGCATCCCAGATAAAAACGCAGTCCTGTCAGATCAGTGCCATTTGTATAAGTAAGAATAAGAATAACAGTGCCAAATAGATATCAGGAGGAAAACCCATTAAACATTATTGAAAGTCAGGGTGTCCCCTCTAGCTAAGAAAAGTTATTAGTCTGACAAATGTCAAGTGCTAATATAGAACTAATGGGATTTAATTTTATGAATTGTTTTCATAAATATTCTAAAAAGTCTTCAGAGAGACATATTATATACTTTCATATCTTTTGAATTCATAGAAATACTTTGACATAGAATATGAGTAATCCATTACTATAATTTTATTTATATAGGGAAGTGATATTTTACTTGTTTGTGTCTGTGGTGGGTTGGCCCTGGCTGGGCACCACGTGCCCACTGAAGCCACTCTGTCACTCCCCTCCTCAGCTGGACAGGGGAGGGAAAATATAACGAAAGGCTCGTGGGTTGAGGTAAGGGCAGGGAGAGATCCCTCACCAATTACTGTCACGGGCAACACAGACTCGACTTGGGGAAATTGGTTTAATTTATTGGCAATCAAATCAGAGTAGGATAATGAGAAATAAAACCAAATCTTAAAACACCTTCCCCCACCCCTCCCTTCTTCTTGGGCTCAACTTCACTCCCGATTTCTCCACCTTCTCCCCGCCAGCAGCACAGCGGGACGGGGAAAGGGGGTTACAGTCAGTTCACCACCCATTGTCTCTGCCGCTCCTTCCTCCTCAGGGGAGGGCTCCTCACACTCTGCCCTGCTCCAATGTGGGGTCCCTCCCAGGGCAGACAGTCCTCCATGAACTGCTCCATCGTGAGTCCTTCCCAGGGGCTGCAGTTCTTCGCGAACTGCTCCAGCGTGGGTCGCTTCCATGGGGTGCAGTCCTTCAGGAACAGACTGCTCCAGCGTGGGTCCCCCGCGGGGTCACCAGTCCTGCCAGCAACCCTGCTCCAGCCTGGGCTCCTCTCTCCACGGGGTCACAGGTCCTGCCAGGAGCCTGCTCCAGCGTGGGCTTCCCATGGGGTCACAGCCTCCTTCAGGCATCCCCCTGCTCTGGTGTGGGGTCCTCCATGGGCTGCAGGTGGATCTCTGCTCCACCATGGACCTCCATGGGCTGCAGGGCACAGCCTGCCTCGCCATGGGCTGCACCAGGGGCTGCAGGGGAATCTCTGCTCCGGCGCCTGGAGCATCTCCTCCCCTCCTTCTGCACCGACCTTGGTGTCTGCAGGGTTGTTCTCACATGTTCTCACTCCTCTCTCCAGCTGCAGTTGTGCAGGTTGGTTTTTTTTGTTTGGTTGGTTGGTTTTGTTGTTCCCCCCACTTCTTAAATACATTATCCCAGAGGTGCTACCACCATCACTAATTGGCTTGGGCTCGGCCTCAGCCAGCAGCAGGTCCGTCTCAGAGCTGGCTGTCCCCATCGGACAAAGGGGAAGCTTCTAGAAGCTTCTCACAGAAGCCACCCCTGTAGCCCCCCACTACCTGAACCTTGCCACACAAACCCAACGCAGTGTGTTAAACCATAGTGTCTAGAGCTCTCTGCTTGCCACAACCCCGGCCAAACACCACAGCTTGTGGGAGATGAGCGAAGCGGGGCAGTCAAAATACTGCTGCGCAGAACCTCCCTGCCTTAGATAACATGCATCAAACTCCGCTATTTTATCTCTGTTGTGAGATAGTACTTAGGACTGTCGTTCCAGAAGATGCCTTGCTTTCTTTTCTCTTTTTTAAGGGAGCCAGGAAGGGGAGTGTTGGATTTTCCATGTTCTTTATACAAGCCGTCTGCTATGTCTCTGTTCCCTTTTCTTCCTTTCCATCAGAAAAATAATGTTAGGAGGTGAGTTTGGGAAGATACAGAAAGTACTTCAGAAGGCACAGGAAGGGAAAGCAAGAGACTGGGACTCATTTATTTCTTGGATTTATTTTGTTCCTAAGATCATTTTTGAGGACAGTAAAAAGCTGTTTCTCAGCCACCCCGGCATGGGAAGAAAGGGCCTGATGGAACCCGCACCCTCCTGCTTCATGCTCCTCCCCGGGGAGGAGGCAGAGGGGGCTTTCAGCCTGGGCCCCTGCTGTCCCCATGCTTCCTTACAGAGATGAATCAAAAAAATCTATTCCTATTGGTTTCTGAAGTTTTTAATGAGTAAATTACACTGTTTATATTTTTCCATCATCTTTACTGCATACAGCATGTAGTCCTAAAACACAGTGAAAGACAGGGTTTGTATCTTCCATCGTAAGGAGGCTGATGGCCATGGCTAGCGTGTCCAGCTAAGAAACCATAACGTTAGATGTCTGGTGTTCAAACGCCAAAACCCTGCTTGTTTCTTTTTAGATCAGAGAAAATCATATGGCTGCTGCTGCGAGAGCAACTCCCAGTCTAACACAGCTTTCCCACCAAAACTCTTCTTTATCTGACTTTGGAGATACATACCTTACCCTTCCCTACAGACTCCCAGTTACCACTAAGGTTGTACTAAAGATAGTATAAACGGTGAAGAAATGAGCCCTCTGTCTCCCTTCCTTTATTCTCCTGCCAGTTCTAATTATACTTTATTTAAGGTCAAGCTCCCTGTCCCTGGGTCTCTGTCCCTGCCTGTCCAGCGCTCTGGCAGCCTGCGCTGCTGGGCACAATGCTGATGGCATGTCTTGTCTTGTGTCACCCTTCCCGAATTTCGTCCTTGCAGTAATACCTGTTGATCTTTTTCAAAGCTCCTGAGTACAGAAAGCATTTCTGAGTGTGGAAAGCATTTGACAGGAATTTCTCTCTTAGTGGGAGGGAAAAAGTGCCTATCTTATAATAACATTTCTCAATCAGTTGTTGCATCCTTACGAAAGGACCTTTAGGTAGTCTATAATGGAGCGAGGTATTTCAGCAGTAAGTCAGATAGTACTGACCTGAATTCATTCCTTGGTATCATCGTGATCTGGAGCGTCATCTAAGTACCAAATTCCAACTCTTCATCACCCTGCAAACTGTGGTGCAGTGTTATTTTGGCGTAATGGCAGTTGTCATCGGCACTGGTGCGCTGTCCGCAGGCTCGTTTCCTACCAGTGTCTGTGCTCAAGTCCCCTCTTATGCCTGTCATAGAAAAAGAAAAAACAAAACATTTTACCCATAGCAGATTATCTTGTGTTTTCTAAAGGGAAGAGCATGTTATTTTATAACTAGGTCAACTGCAAAGCCAGTTCTGCTTCCTGCCTATACTGCATTTAATTGTGCAGTCATTTTACATGCAGAGTGGGACAGAACAAATATCATTATTACAAGCAGAGACAGCTTCTGCCATTTTGCTCTACCTCATTATATGAGAACAACCACACTCCTGACAACATAAAAGATTAAGTGCCAAAAGTTCAAAAACCTACACTTTCTAAAAAGGAGAAAAACACAGTAACTACCTACTTTAACAACTAGGAATTTTTTTGCTAAAATTTGATCGCATGACGAAACATCATGGCTATGCAGAAGCTTTCTTATGTACCGATGAACTATCATGCAAATCCAAAGAGGTATTTTTCTGAACTGCTCCGCCTGCATCCCTGGTGCACAGGGACCTTCCCCTTAGGGAAGCCCTGAAAACTGAGCCGAGTCAGGAGGGCTTGAATTCTCACTTCTTGTTATTTTTCTAAAACCTCTCCTGATGACGTGGACACAAAATGCTTTTTGCGAGACAAAACTAGAAATAATTTCACTACCTGGAGGAGATGCAACAAACATCCTCATGTATCTCAAAAGCTGAAATCCCACAGGTTATTTTTCTGGCTCCTAAAGATTTGTCCTCTCTGGGGGATGTGTTTTCCCCTGAGAACACAATGTCTTAAATTGCTTTAACTTCAAATGGAGTGACAACATGCCAGATTAATGCTTTCATTAATTATAAGGTCTTGAATTCACTTTTAAGGTTTTGACACTTCAGTCCTAAAGTTATATTCCCTACCTGCGCTGCCTCCACATTTAGACATTAATATACTAGCCACTGTGTATAGAGGAGGAGGGCTCGATATTTCATTTTTATTACCCTTGGCTTATTTTCCAGGTGAAAATACCAGTGCCTACTGAATGCCTAGGAGTCATCTACGTACCACGGGAAAGACTGCCACCAATCCTCAAAAATCCCCCTAGAACCCAAAATATCTTCTGCCTTCAGCTGAACACACACAACGAGGAAGGCATCAGGAAGGGGTGGGCTTGGCAGCTTGAACCTCTTGTCTGACTTTGGCTCCTCCGCCTGTAGAGTGCAACTGTGGGTATAAAAGATGGAAAGCACCCTGTGAGAGCAGAGGTGGATTACATTTTCCCATGTTGCTTATTGTCTTTATTTTACTGTTTTCCACTTCCATATCTCAAAAAAGAGAAGAAAAAAAAAATAAGCCTGGGCCAATCAGGACAGTTTTCAGTTTTAACTTTCCAGATAAGTGATGTTGAAGAGCAACTTCTCCTGGGGAGGTATTGGAGCTGCCCTCGCCCCTCTCCCCTCCTCTACCAAATACATGTAGGCAATTTTACCAATACAGAACTTTCCCTATGAAAACTCCGATTTTGGATTAATCAGCTTCCCTCCCTAAAAGTTCAGCCAAACAATTCCAGGTCACATTTACATTTCTGGGTCAGTGTTTAAGCATCAGCTAATCTGCGGTGGCTTTCTGCCTGCACCTGAGACGTTAACTCCATACGGGAGCACGCACAGTGGAGTATTTCCCAAGATGTTCTACAAATCTCCTTTTGCATAAAAACTGTTTACTCCAAAAGTGTTAACTTTACAGAGACTGAAGTGGCAGAGTACTCCTGCTGCTGGAGATATTACTTCTGTCTATCACAGCAGAAAGCTGTCCAGCGAAATTTCTTATCTGTCACCAGATGCAAGCTGAAGCTCATCCGGGATGCGCCCGTTATCTGTCTTGGAGTAACAGGGTGAGTGCCACGTTGGGAAGTGATTTGTATAGATTGCTGGGGTTTAATGATAAGTATAAAGTACTTCACCTCTTCAGGAATGTCACGGAAGAAATCAAGAGCTTAACATGATCTCCTTGGAAAGCAATTTGTACTGCAATTACAAAACACTGGTATCTGTGTCACAGGGAGCCAGTGGATTTCAGAAGTTTAATTTACAATTTACTGGAGGTAGGGCATTATATCATCACCGACATCCTTGTAACATACGGTGTACTCAGTGGTGACTTTCACATAATAAAACAAATTAAAGAACTGTCTCTAGCAAAAAGGTCTACCTTTGCCTAAGTGCCTTTATTCACTGAATGCCCAGCTCTGTAGATAATAAAAGTTGTAGGGAATGTATAACAGTTAAATTAGTTAGCTTTGGAACAAGCAAATGATCATACCTTCAATAAAAGCCTCCAAGTTAGTGAACCTCGACATGAAAAGAGACAAATCACTGCCATCTTTTTTTTTTGGCAGGGGGAAGGACATCTGGAATAAACATGGCATTTTAAAACCCTTTTTTATCTTTAAATGAAAGAAATAGCATCACTGTAAACATATGGTTTAAATTATATTTTTTAAAAATATTATAAAACTTTTAAAAGTATTATATTTAAATAAGCAAACTATTTTTCTTTATTGCCAACTGTTTTATATTGCCTGGCATAATCATCTTAACCATATTCTTTAACAGTAATTATAAATCTTAACAAAGGAGGAAAATATGCTTATTGCAGCACAAGTTATGACAGTAGAAGAATTCACTTTAGGTGTACAGAAGAGAGATATTTTGGCTCATTCCTCTGGGAAAGCTGTTTTTTGGCTCATCCCTCTGAGTTGGAAAAATAAGCTTTTTTAAAAATAAAATAAAAAATTTAAATTGGGAAACGTGGGTTATTTCAGACTGAGGGGGAAACATATTCGGAATTCAAGAGGTCTGCAGAGCGCCTGTTGTGTCCCTCCCCCTCCGTGCTCTCACCTGCCAGCCAAGCGCTGAGAACCCAAAATGGGGTAAATCTGACAAATCCTGGATTCCCTCGCGTTTGAGAGGGCTCTCCTGGGAACCATTGCTGTGAGGTCAAGCAGCACAGAAAGTGGACCTGAGCACAGAAGAAAAAGCTATATCACATATTGTTGGTTATGTCCAGATGTATTGTTTTCCCCTTTTTAAAGCTTTCATGACCATGAGCATTAAGGAAAAAAATTGCAAAAAGCAGAGGGAGCTTTTTTGGGCAGCACGGCCTCGGACCCTCACTCCCACACGCATCCCTTGGCGCAGCCTCACAGCACCACCCGTCTTCTGCGGGAGCATTACCCGTGGGTTTGGTTGCAGTGACTGCTGAGTTTGATGGGATTATTTCCTTTCTGACAACTAGTGTGCCTGTGTGGCAGGCACTCCTAAACCCAGGCAGAGTTTTAAAAATATTTGAGTACTTTGTTTACTTGAGTACTCTTTGTGCGTGCATGTTGGCTGCTTTTTTTATTCAGAAATCCTTTTAAGAACAGCTCTGGACAGACAACTGATGCACCAGAAATGTCTGGACACACTATGATCTTCACAGAAACACAGAACAGCCCAGGTTGGAAGGGACCTCGAAAGATCATTCGGTCCAACCTTTCATGGGAAAGGGAGCCTATATGAAATCATCTATTATTGTCTAGTTGCATCTTGGACTTAAAGCTTATAAAATTTAACATTGTCTTTCTTTGGAAGGGGTAGGGAAACTGCCGGAATTAATGTGATCATGTCCTTCAATGACTGGAACACTTGAAATAGTAATAAATGATATGAGAGTTTTACTCAAACCCCATCATCGCTGGCTTATGAAAGTTGCAACACACTGGATGTTGAAGGTCTGAGCCCCCCATTGCTCAAGTACAAGTGTACTTTAATCCTGAACAAGGGTTGGAGCCACTTTTACTAAAACCAAAACTACATAAAATTGATTTGAGGAGTTCAGTGTTTCCTTTGCTGAAAAATATTCCCTTCTTGACAAAAAATATGATTTATTCTAGGTAATGCACAGCTAGCGTTATTACAAAGTGGCCAGAGGGAAGGGAATTGCCCATCTTGTTTGTATCATCTTGAGATGATGCAGCAACACCCACTCACGCTCCAGTCATTACGGGGCTGTCCCAAAACACTACAAATAAATAGCAGTGGTTTTTACTATTCATTGTCCTCCTCATAAATAGACATAGATAAAATGTGCCAACTAAAAGGTTATCTATCTATCTATCTAGATAATGAGTTGGCTTCCACTTTGTCGCATCGCTTCAGCTCCATCAAAGTGCACCACTGTCCACTTGGAGCAGGTATCGACGGCCGCTTGCCAATCCAGGCAATGGTAGATGGTGCTGATTTAATCATGGGGTCAGGCAATCTTTGCCGAGGAAGCAGTTTTTTGCATGTGGTAGTTCTAAGAATAGACTATTTAAGTAAATTTGGAAGTGAGGAAAGAATTTACACTATAGTGTCTACTAATAATATCAAAAATCTCACTACCTCAGGAGCGTGGTAATTGGCTTGATTTTAAATTACAAGTAGGATCAATTTTCTTTATGAAAGTAATTGACACAATGTTTGCAATGAACAGTGAGTTTTACATTTTGTGAACTAGTCAACAAAAACCACCCAAATAATGCAATATGAAAAAATTAAGGATATGCTATATAATTGTTGCATTGAATTCCTAAACTGACTCTGACGTTACTTGAAGCTCAGGAGGAAAACTAATAAAAGTCTCTGTGAGGTTATTTTTCCTGTGTTGTCAGCACATTGCTAGTTAATGACTTTTAGAGTAGGTCAACTGAAAAGTGGTTTCTTTCACACTTATATGTTACTATCAAGTTTTTATTTCCTTTGTCAGCTGTTATTTCTAAACTACAGGAGCTGTGGACATGATTTTTGATTTATTTATTGTTAAAAATGATTATTTTTTACTCACAATGTAGCTGATTTTCAAAAGTCATTCTTTTTTATGACTGCACTGTCCTATCTTATATCTCAAACGCCATAGCAAAGGAAAGCTGCTTTCTAACTACAAAAACTGTACATATTGTTGTTTGCCTTGCCAACTTTTATTAAATGTGCTTTTTATCTCAAATGCATGAACCTGAAAACATGCTTATGTGTGAGCAGCCTCTCCAGGGAAATGGGTATTATCCTGTGAGTTATCCCAAAAGAAGGATTGCACCCACTGGGGGCTGGCAGTGACAGTGGCGAGGAGCCAGCTGGCAGCATCGGGCCCCAAAGGCCACCCCGCCTGGTCTGAGGTCAGTATCCTGAATATGGGCTATATGGAGCCAGCTACATTGGCTAAATGCAACTGGCCTTGGGTAGGGAAAAAAATCAAATTTATGTCTTGCTAAGTCACCGGGGCAATGTTCTGAGAAAAGAATTTTTTTTTTTTTTACTTCATCGTGTCCACAGTCTAAAGCAAAGCTTTCTTTGGCTGTCTCAAACCCAGTAATCCATCTCCTACTTCAGGATCAAGCACGGCCTGTGCTGGGTTCCACCATAATCAGCTGCAAGCTACTCAGAACAGGGTCAAGCAGCGATGGTGGGTAAAGCATCATGAGTGGAGGTCAACAGGTTACACACACACACACATAAAAACAGAATTGTCAAGAGTACACCTCAAAAGGGAGAGCGTGTGGCACTGATCCCTTCCAGCGTGCTGCGTAAAAAATACTTCTATTGCTTTTACGACTTCTTTTTTTCAATTTAAACAAGCAAGAGCATTATCTGACAGCAAACACCACAGCCTGATACCACCAGCTTTCCGGCCCCTGCCGTGGCAATATGAGCAACCTAAGCTCTGGTTCTAAAAGCTCTGGTTCTAAAAGAGCTTAAAAAATGCCATCAGTAAAGCTCCTATAACACACAGTCACTACCGCAACTTCAAAAAGAAATGGCCAACACAAGCTGTATACTGTCCCAGAAAGAAATCCGTACAAGGCTACATTTCCCGTCAAGAAACTTGAACAAAACTGAAATGAACTTTCAATGAAATTTTAATAGTTATGTATTTTCTGCATATAAGTCATGGCAGAATTTGGATTACTGTCTATACTTTTAAAAGCAGAGATTTGAATAATACATGGAAGGTAGGAATTAAATAGGTGTCTTCTCTAGGAGGAGATGGAGTTGCACTCTCATATTCCTTTAGTTTCCTAGTCATTAGATTTATAACCAGCTCCTCACTAGTTCATGAATATTAGAAGAATATCACAGTGAAATATATTGTAATTGAAAGAATATTAATTATGGTTCATCTCATATTCTATGGCTCTCTAATATCATCTGAAAAAGAGTCATTATACAAAGCTAGAAAGTCATGCTTTATTCAGGACAGTGTTATCTTCTTAAGCAGATGTGAAGTTATTAATTTAAAACAGTAAAACAGTTCAAAACCTGTATTCTTCATTGTTTCAGGTATTAAGAAAAGCTGTTACTCACTTAAGCAATCAAGATTTGCCTTGATTAATTTCCTTTTCAGCGAACAGGAACTGTGGGGTCTTCATGATTACAACTTTCCTCCTAACAAATCAATGCAGAGAGCAGGACATGTAAATTATATCTCGAGCAGCCAGTGTACGAACGGGTCGTAAGTACCCACTGCAGCCCACTTTCTTTAGTATTTCTGATCCTTTGCATTACAGCATATCAGTTTTTTCATGCCAGTGCCAATGCACACTTACTACAAATGAGCACCACCGGCAAAGCTGCATAATTTATTTTTTCCGATTCTCTTTGCTCATAAGTGCCTATTTAAATACTCTAGGGATCATCCATTCGAACACGTTAGCAAGCTCTGTATCACGTTGTTTTCCAGACCCGTAGCGATACACTTGTTAACATTCCCCCTTCAACAGTTCTATGACCTGATGGAAGATAATCCTAAAATTTTGGGGGCTGCTAGTTTTAAATATGGTTAATAGCAAATGCTGTCACTGGTCACAAGAAACTCATGGGTCCATTCTGCTTTTTGAGATGTGATACAGGCAAAAGATATTTGGGCTTTTTCAGTGATGATGTAGTTGAGTTATCCATGAAAAACTGATATCTGTTTATCACATACTTTAATTAATATAAGGATGGTTTAATGGTAATATTGGTCTCTATTATTTGCTAGAAATTCAGCTGGACACAGAGTTCTCTGTGGCAGAGGCAGCTTCAACATTCAGCAGTCATCACAGCTCATGTCTTTAAGGAAAATTGCAAAAGCTGGGATTAAATATAGAACTTTGGAGAGAGCAGAGTTAGGAGACATAGTGAAGGTATTCAATACAAAACAAAATGTAATTTTTTTTCCTCTTGTCTGTTTTATCACTTAGGTTGACAAAACACCAGTTTCCCAAAGATAACATCATGATAAATTTTTATAGATTAAAACCAGAAATAAATACTCTATTTTCTTTAATTTCCTGAAGTATTCCTAGTGTGTGTCATCCATCCCAGCAGTAGGGCCATATGTCCATTCCATAATTTCCCCCAAACCCCAGATATTATGCAATGATTTTAAGACCAAATGAAGCTAAAAAGCCTAAAATCATTCTGACAGCCAGTAATGTTCCAGGAACCAAAACGGTCAAGCCTAAAAGCAAGTTAAGGTTTCTACTTATTGTATGTAAGGAGTAGAGGAGAAGACTAGGCAACAAAGGAAAACAGGTCCTTCTTCTCAAGGCAATGAAATGGAAAGATGATATTATCTACTAATATTCTACACATCCTTTATTCAGTGTTCTCCTCAGTTCTTGGGTTTGTTATCTGCATTTCTAATCCAGACAGAAGATGAATAAAATACATTTTATCATACAGATAGCCTCCCAAACAAACACATAAAATACCCTTTTTTTCTAAGAAAGCTTTGAAAAAGTTTTCTGGTCATTGAATTTTCTTCAGATTAGCTTTTACAAACGAAGGGAAATAACTACACTGGACAAATTCTCCCAGCTCTGAGGGATTCACTGATCCCTGAGGTACAAAAAGTGGATACAAATCTGAACATGCAGACTTTTTTGTTTTGTTTTCCGAAAAAAAAGATAGATTTAAAAACCATATATACTCTGATTTGATATTAAATAGAAGTATAGGATTTTTTTGAAAATGTATTATTTTTAAACCCTTATTCTAGCATTTGAATCAGTCTGGATCTATTCTTAAAATTCTGCATATAACATTTAATTAGCAGCAGAGATGTATTTGTTCAATAAGAAACCTTCTATTAAACTTTAGCAATGAATGTGTTTTCTTACACAGACTGCAAAATTCACTTCAGTGTTAATTCTGGTTATATTCTTGAATGATCATGAATTAATGGCCTATGAACTGAATAAATAAGCCTGGGTTTGCTAGCCTGTGAATAAATAACACAGTCTATAATACCATCATCGTCATCCCAGTTTTAACGCAGTCTATTGAATGCCGCCAGGGTGGAAAGATCATGGAAACACTGAGATACTGCAATCTTTTGATTTATTTGTTCTGTTCTCCTACTCTAAATTGTTCTAAATCTCCACCCAAATTTGCAAACTTGCAAACCATTTGGGCTTCAGATTACTTTGAACAATCACCGAGAAGACAGAAAAATAGGAAAATAACATGGTCAATTACTACTAACTAACGTGGTGTATGTCGCTATACACCCATCCCTACCTCCCCAGTTCAGACAAGGCCAGGACGCAGCGGGACAGCACACAGCCCAGTCCCACAAGGCAGACATTGCCAGATCCCAGTAGTTTTCTAAGTGTCCAGTAGATAATGGGTCCCCAGCATGTTCCTGGATGGAGCTAGTGGAGGTTTGCTGGTGATGAACCCATGCCAGTCTGCAAGGATGGGTTCAAGATAACGTAGTGCAAGACCCCTACCTACCAAGCATGAAGCTAAACCAGCACGGCTGACAGTGGTTTTGGTACCTCTATATGTGCCGCAGCCACAGCTAGACTCAGAGCGGACTTGGCCTTCGTTTCATCACGCTTACAGTATTGGCTGTGTTACAGCTTTATTAATTTCTGTCCCTTCAGTAGATATCCTTTCAGTAAAGTTCTCCCCAGATGAAAACATGAATAAGTCTGTCTGTCCAAGGACTCATCCACTCTTACAAGAAAGCTAAGACTCAAACCCATTAATCTTTGCTGTATTCCCAGTTTTATTGCAATTCTCAGCCACACAGAAAAAAGGCAATCAGGCAGCCAATTTCACTGCAATCAGGTCACAATTCTTTTAATTTCTCCTGTTTCTGAACAGTGATTCAACCTGCTTCACTTCCTTGCTTACCTACTAAACGTTTGCCTTCCAAATAATTTATTGCTTACATGAAGAAGGGTCAAAATACTAAATCACCGTTCAAAAATAATAGCCTCTTAGATAGTTTTAAAGTAATTCTTTAATTAAAGTGGAGAAACTGTGAAAGTGTTTTAAAACTCCATCAGGATTCTTATATTATACTATATAGATATAATTACTACCCACTTTAACATGCCCTGAAAGTAATGATCAACTCTTAAATGACTGAAGTTAAAGTTCAATTAAATCTGATTAAGGGAATGCTGAAAACTGGCCAACTTATTAAAATCTGTATAATTTGACAGTACATTGTATCTAGATGTGTTGAATGGAGTCAGAGTAGATGATAATAATAATAATAATAATAATAATAATAATAATAATAATAATAATAATAATAATGCTGTTTCATCTGAGAACTGACAGACTCTGATCTCCCCAATAACAAGAAAGAAGAAACCAAAGGCACTCCCGGGAGCAGGGAAAAAACCAGCCACAGGCTGAGGCGTACACACAGAGCAGCACAGGGCTGCAACAGCAAACAGAATGGGAATACTTTAAATTTTAAGATTATTGAAACTGTATACAGTATTATTTTTCCTTCAGTCTCCATTGAGCAAAAGCAGTTTGGAGACACCAAGAGATGGTCATTGCTTCTTTCTCTTGCCACTGTCAAGAGAACATCTTAAAAGACAGCTCTTCTTTTAAAACATCCAGACTCATTTTGCAAATCAAAGGTTAAGATGGATTGGCAAGCATTGTACCTTCATAACTATTGAAATCTCCTAAACCAAAACTCCACACGTAGATAGCCTTCCAAACGTAGGTAGTCTGTTGTTCCAACATACAAATTAATGGTGAGAAAATATTACATTGCCTATTTTAGGTGCTTTAAGACAGAGTTTGCTGAAAGCTCACTACAAAGAGACACAGCTGCTAAACAAATCTCAAGTGGGGTTTTAGAAGGATGAACAGTTTTTGAAGAAAACTTCATCACAAGTAAACCCGGGAGTTTTCTCCAGTTTTTTCACTGCCTCTGAAGTCAGTAAGATAAAACGTGTAAAATTGTTAATGGCACTACTACCTTGCCACATCCTATGCAAAAAGGGGGAGAAGGCAGGAACCAGCATCCCTGCAAGGAAGGGGAGGAGATGGTCAAGCTGAAACAGGAGGGGAGGGAAGGCACGTTGGAAAGAAGCAGGTTTGCTGTGCACGTATGAGGTGGGAGACAAGTGGCTTCAGACAGACAGACCTGCCAGCCTCCCCCGGCCCTTCAGGACAGGCTGACAGTATGTACACATGCAATGAGAAAAGATGCAATTACAATACTGACTTTAGAAATTAAATTAGCTGAATTCTATATCCAGATGCCAACAGTGCTCTTGGGCAATTTGGCAAGATACAGTAAAATAAAACCGGTGCCAAACATGCATAATGATGACAACAGCGATCTTAAAAAAAAAAAAAAATCTATTTACTGCTGCTCTTCGCTTTGTCTGAAGGATGTGTACTGACTTTGTAGAATCACTGCAGCAAGTTGTAAATGATGTATGAAATGAAAAACTCCTGTTCAGCCACTGCAGAGAGAAATTGCAGACCGGGCTTTTCAGTCACTTTTGAACTATGCTGAACAAACAACATTTGCTGTAATGTTGAGCAAAACCATACTAAAAAAGGCCACCAAACTTGCATGTGCACACACATGCCCCAAGAAAATTACTTAGTGTGAACATATTAAACACAGCAGCACTGTTTAGAAATGAAATGCATTACAGCATTTAGAAGAATTCTGATTTTAAGGGTGTCATAGAATCGTGGAATCATAGAATGGTTTGGGTTGGAAGGGACCTTAAAGATCACCTGGTTCCAACCCCCTGCTATGGGCAGGGACACCCACCACCAGACCAGGTTGCTCAGAGCCCCATCCAACCTGGCCTTGGACACTGCCAGGGATGGGGCATCCACAGCTTCTCTGGGCAACCTGTGCCAGTGCCTCACCACCCTCACAGGGAAGATTTTCTTCTTTATATCCAATCTAAATCTCCCCTCTTTCAGCTTAAAGCCGTTACCCCTTGTCCTATCACTACATGCCCTTGTAAAGTCCCTCTCCAGCTTTCTTGTAGGACCCCTTCAGGCTGCTCTAAGGTCTCCCCAGAGCCTTCTCTTCTCCAGGCTGAACAACCCCAACTCTCTCAGCCTGCCTGCCTAGGAGAGGTGCTCCAGCCCTCTGACCATCTTCATGGCTCTCCTCTGGACTCACTCCAACAGGTCCATGTCCTTCCTATGTTGGGGGCCCCAGAGCTGAATGCAGTACTCCAGGTTGGATCTCAGGAGAGCAGAGTAGAGGGAGAGAATCACCTCTCTCGACCTGCTGGCCACGCTGCTTTGGATGCAGCCCAGGATACAGTTGGCTTTCTGCACTGCAAGCACAAATTGCCGGGTCATGTTGAGCTTCTCATCAACCCACACCCCCAAGTCCTTCTCAGGGCTGCTCTCAATCCATTCTCTGCCCAGCCTGTATTTGTGCTTGGGATTGCCCTGACCCATGTGCAGGACCTTGCACTTGGCCTTGTTGAACTTCATGAGGTTCACACGGGCCCACCTTTCCAGCCTGTCAAGGTCCCTCTGGATTGGCACCCCTTCCCTCCAGCGTGTCAACTGCACCACACAGCTTGGTGTCGCTGGCAAACTTGCTGAGGGCGCGCTCAATCCCACTGTCCATGGTGCTGACAAAGATGTTAAGCGGCCTCAGTTCCAATACCGACCCCTGAGGAACACCACTCACTGGTCTCCACTTGAACGTCGAGCCATTGACCGCAACTATTTGAGTGCGATCATCCAGCCAATTCCTCATCCACTGGGTGGTCCATCCATCAAATCTGTGTCTCTCCAATTTAGAGACAAGGATGTTGTGCAGGACAGCATCAAATGCTTTGCACAAATCCAGGTAGATGATGTCAGTTACTCTTCCCTTACCTTTGCTCTGACTGAAGTGATAAGTAAATTCTTCTGTTGTGTATATGAGAATTTTAGAGCAATTTGACTGCACTGACCCCTATGAGTTATACTGCACATCTATTTATATCATAACCCCTTGCCTTTAACCAACATGTGTCTTTTTCATACTGCACCTCAGTCCAAAAGAGAATTAAACCTACAGACATCAGGGTTGGTTAAGATTTTTTTTTTTTTTTGTCATGAGTCATAGGGGGTTTTCACATTTTCTCCTCTCTTTCTTTCAATCATTCCCCTCTGTGTAACTGCAGAAACTGGAAGACTAGAGTATAGCCATAATCTGTTCTAATGTTCTTCTGGAGATCACGAACATTACAATGCAGATTTTTTAAATTCTTTTTAAATAGCAACATGTATGCATTTGTTTACCTAACTGATATTTCCTTTCCTGAATGCAGAGATTTAGCTCAAAGTACCCCATGGTGGCACCCAGGTGAAGGGAGAGAATGCTAGATCCTACACTACGAGGACACACTAAAGGACTTCAGGTTTCTATTTTGTACATTATAAAGGCAAAGCAACAGACTCTAATGGACAAATTAGCTCTGCACAATTGATGTCACTGAAACATAGCTGAGTTGCACTTGCTGGGGAATGTAGTCTTTTCCTTAGCTCACTTTGGAAGGATTAAATGCCTTGCATCTCTTTTCATACTTGAGGAAAAATCATTTTCTGACTTTTATATTCTGGTGATTGCTGTGGAATAGTGGGCCAGAGGTTAATTGCCAGTTTGTAAATTAACACAGCTGGGGAGCACATCTGCATCTTTCTTGCCTCCTGGCTGTTTTGGTTTTAAGTTCTTTTATTGCTCTATTTTTTCGCTTACTTTCTCCATCATATAGGGCACTTGCAATTTTTTACTCATAGCATCAATGGTTTTGTCAAGAAATTATGGGACCAGGAAATATAGCCCAGATAAAGGGTTTTTTTCTTGAATACAAAACCTAAATCTAATCTTTTTAGATGTTGTTTAGGTTCCCTTGCTATGCTACTTAGGAAAGAATATATATGATCTCTGTGAAAACATCATCAAAATGGAAACTTAGAATATGGTTTAAGACTTTTTGCTAAGCAACTCTCTGCTATGTATATGGATGCAATGATTAGCCAGTAAAAATCCATGAACTTACTTTAAAATTTGCATTTTAATTTTTCTCCTTGAATCTAGGAGGAGAGAAAAGCTCTTTGTCCCACACCCATGCCTGCAGGCACCCTGCAGCCGCTCCCCAAGTCCCAGGGAAACATCCTAGGGCCCTTCTCCTCCAACACAGTGCTTAAATACCAACACTACCAACAAGGATCTGGGATTTTCAGAGTTGCCTCACTGTTAGAGAGTGCTCAGCATTAAAAAGAATGGTTGAAGAGTAAGAGCAGGAGTGATATCAAAGATCAAAAAAACCTCCAAAAATCTAAAGATCTGTTCTTGTAAATCTCCGTAATCAGAAGATTTATTTTGAGGATTTTTTGAGATGAGAAGCATGGCTCGCTAGTGGTTCTGAACAGCTGTGGAAAATCAGGACAAGGACCCAAAAGGCAACAAGGGGTCTAGCACCAACTGAAATGTTGGATTCCCATACAATAATTGCATTCCCAAGGATAACAGTTGGACTTGACAATCTTAAGGGTCTTTTCCAAACTAAATGATTCTATGATTCTACGATTCTCTAACTAAAGACTGCCTTTAGCTCCCTATGAGTTCTAGGTAAAAAAATTTGAAATGAAGTACACATTTGGAAATTCCAGCTTAGAAACCCTCTTTGCAGATTTAGCCCTCAGGGACAGTATAAAAGCAGGAGCATCCCCAAACCACCTGCAATGGGAGCCACGCTCTCCGCACACGCAGAGGAGGCATGGCTCCTGAACACTGTGCTGAGCTGCTTCATGGTTTTAAAAAGCATATTCTCATAGTATGGGAACAAAAAATATTGTTAACAAGTTGTGATCTATTTTTTTACCACAAGCGGTATCCACACCCCAGACTCCATCTACTCATAATGCCTTCATGATAAAAGAGAAGATTAAACACAGTTTCATTACAGTCAGGGTTTTGCTCCTCAGTTCTTAGATAAAATAAAATTTCTGTCTCTAAAGACAAACCATTTAAATGAATGGAGGCAATTAGGAAGAAATAGGATAATCTCTGTTAATGAGGCTATCTGATTAAGGCATTACACAGCCAATAAATCTCATCTTTTTTTTTTGTTTGTTTTTACATTTTGGTCAACAGTGAAAAAGTTAACAAAGCTAACGCTGAATTATCTCAGTGAGCTTCTGAACTATGTGCCTTAGTAAGATAAAAGACTTTTGTACTTTTATTTTTTAATTAAGCATGAATACAAATTCTATTGGTGTCTAAGCCAGCTATCTGTTTAAGTTTTGCTCCCATTTTGAATATTATCTTTGTAGCTCCAAGGGAAAAGCACCCTGGGAGCCCGAGGGAGGCTGGCCATGGGGAGCGAGCTCTGCGGAGCATCGCTCCTCGCAGGCTCCAGGCCTCTCCCGGGAGGAGCTCAAGGGGTTAACAGCCATCGCAGAGCTGGGCTGACACTGTCTCCTCTGGGGAAACTTCCCTCACCTACCACAATCCTAAGGAATTATGGCTTTACCATTTGACTTACTTCAAATCTGGTTTTTATTCATTATTAGCAGTAGTGTGTTTTCTGAACTTCAGGGAACCTTCAAAATTTTAATGATTATTTCTGATATTAACAACCAACCTTTTGAGCTCTCATTTTTTATTCCAGGAGATCTGGTCTCTCCCATTTCGCTTTCATTTCCACAGACAGATGGAGAACAATTAATACCGCTACAACAGCGACAGTATTTCACTTTCGTCTGTCTTTCCTTCTCCATAATTAATTTACCCAATGCAGCCTGCCACTTCATAATTAATCAATTAGGTTAAAAGGTTTGCCTTTTAATTTAAATACATCATGATATTTGATGTATATTCTCTTTTTTAGTTAGCCCTGTGTGGACTATCATATCTATACAAGAGCCCTTTTCAGTCTCTATACAAATGCTTTGCTTGGGTTTTATGACAACTGAAGGTGACTGAATTTTGCTCTCAAGCTTTCCATGGATAATTTCCTGATCTGAAATCACTGATCAAACCAACTATATCCAAATCTCCTTATTTTGTAGGAGCAGAAAAAGTAATAAACGCATTCCTTATTACAAACTACTCCTGCCTGGAATGACCCAGTTCTCCGCGATATTCAGACAACCGTGCATCTATTTCGGTGTTCGCACAACTCACTCGCAGCCTGTACCTAGTTGATGTGCTGCTCCTCTGTGAGCATCTCCCACCTTTGCTGGTTCTGGATAACAAAACCCCACCGTGGACGAATGTTCAACAGACCACAACAAAACTCTTCCTAATTTCAGCCTTCACTGATATGTTTCTACTCTGAAACAAAAGCACGCTTCGTCCCTTCAGGATATTCACCCTGCTTAATGAATAACTGAATATTCTTATTACCCATATAAATATTTAATCCTTTTCAAATTCCTTTAAATCCTTAAACTCGGTAATGTTGGTGTGGGTGATCTGCCTGGGCTAGCTATGGCTTATACAAGAAATGAAGGGGTTTATTAATTGTCCAGAATTAGACTGGGTGGGCTTCATTTTTCTATTCAGCAAGAACAGCCAGAGGAGCTTCACTACCCACTCACTACCTTCTTTGGAAGAAAAAAAACCTCAAAAGCTGGATTTTTTTTTCTTTTAATAGTTCAATCCAGACTGGGTTTTGGAAAGACCTGGAGTCAGAAGCTATTTCGATTCATCCAACCCTACTGGCACCCGTGTTGCTAACACAGCCCCTGCCAACGGCATCTGTGCAATGCACAGCCGCCCCCGGCAAGCTGTGCGCACGCTTGTGCCCTCTGCCAGCCGGGGCAGAGGGGATGAAGCCGGGCTGCAGGGAGATGCGAAGGAACTAACGGGTGGGATCCTGCCTCTTGGTTATTTTTGTACTGCTTTGAATCCGTATATTTAGTACGGCACTGCTGCCATGCTGACACAGCACTCGCCGTTGCCAGCCACATGAGAAAATCATGTTTAAGTCGGCGAGAAGCAATGTGTGCGTAAGGACTCCGCAAAGCCGAAACCTGAACATCAGCTAAAATTGGTTATTCAGATTTCATTCAGCATCTCTGTGTTTTTTTCAAGTACCTGGCACCAGAGCTACTCTCAGAGACATCAATTTAAAGAAGTGCTGAAAACATTCAATCCTCTTTGCTCTCAGTTTAGTCAAGAAACTCTCTCATGAGAGGAGATGCTGAGGAATGGCGCCTTTGAAATGCAGCTCCCCAGGAGAGTCCTCAGGAGAGGATCACTGGCAGGTTTTAAAAGTAACCTCTAATGTAATTAACTCACTGGTAGACTTTAATGGTTTAATAGCTGGAATATTAATATACCGGAGCACATTCAGCAAAGGATGACAGAGCTGCAAAGGAAACTGCGGTAAAGGAAAACGGCTTCAGGGAGGCTGCTCCCTGCAGAATTACCAGGGTGGCCACGGTCACAGAAAAGCCTCCCTGGAGACATACACCTCGTATTCATCCCAGTCAACCAAAACACGCAACCAAATTCTGCAAAAATGTCTCATTTATGGGCAGTCCTTAAACACTAAGGGTGTTTTCTGGACTTTGAACACTGCCTTTCTGCAAAGCAATACTTGACTTTGTTGGCAAAAATAACAGTTCAGAAAAATAAATGAAGTTATATTTTCCTAGTCCTAAACTAAGCTCTGCCATCCCTTCCTGCAGAAGCTGGCTGTATAAAGCAAAGCTTCCATGAAGATTGTTGCACTGACTTTCCCCACTTTTAATAAAACTGCATCTTTCTCAAAATACATTCAGCAGTGAACGCATATCAGCAGTCAATATGTAATTACTTCCAAAGAAATGATCATTTTTATGATGCCAACAAAAAAAAAAAAATCAAAGTGTGATTTTAAGACCAGTTAAAGGGATACAAAAACTTTACCAGCAGGGATTTTTTTTAGTCCATTCTAATAAAATACAGCAGCTTTAAACGGTTTGTCATGACAGAAAAATACTTAGTTCATAGGCTCAGTGTCAGAAACTCATCTATGAGAGCCCGAGCACCATGTTTTCCTCCTCAACACTACTTAAATACAATCGATCAGAAATGATAAAATTATCCTTGATATAGAAATACAGTAGAAATTATAGCAGAAAAGGAAGCACAAATATCTTTAATTACTTTTAGTGTGCAGTAATGGGTCTACTGAAATACTGAAGATGGCAATAGTAATGTTAAGAAGAAGCTAATTCAAGCTTTGGTGAAGAAAAATGACTCACTTTGCATGAAATTAGATTCATCAAGTGCCTACTAAAGCTCTGCACAGGAGATGGATGCCCACACTCCGGGGGGACCTCATCATTAACCACATCCACTGCTCCACCATCGTTTCTCTAGCCCCTGCCTCCAGGCCACCCAAGATCTGTCTTCTTACCACATGCCTCACAGAAAGGCATTTGACCAGTCATCCTGATCATGCTTCCTCTTTTTCATGTAGATATATTACTTTTATCACCCTATTATATTATATTATTTCATGTAGATATATTACTTTTATCACCCTATTTCTTTCAGTCACTTTTAGCTTCTGCTCACTCATTCACTTCTTCCTTTCCTCCACACATCAATAACTTGCTCATCAGACAAACTTGTTAAGCCTCTACCATGACTTGTTGCAAACTGCCATGTAACCCTGTAGTATGAAGTGTTTGATCCAATGACTTCATTGTTGTATGGGACCTGTCCTGCTTACACTGGAAAGAATTATTCAATTGAATGAAAACCTCACTAGAGTCTATATACTATCACTGGTAAATCAACACAACATTTTTCTTTAGTCTTTCTCTAGATACACTTGTGGACATCATAAAAAATATTTAATACATGGCGATTACAAAATCTGTATGCTGAACTTGTATTTGATGCTGGTTAACTGTTGTTTTTTCATCTCAGTCTAATATAGATTGAGTAATCCTTCCTCAGGCAAGGATCACATTGCTTCTCCAACCACTGCCCTGTATCTTCAGACTACAGAAAATCAATTGCACTCCTCCCGTGCTTGGCTGTTCAATTAAGTCTGCTCTACACTGGGAAGTACCACAAGTACATTTGGTGTACAGCTAATGCACACACACACAGTAGCTACACTCTTGATAAGAAAGGGTTGATGTGTGGTTTGGAGGCACATGAGAAGTGCTCATTGCTAAAATCTGCCATTCCCTTTGAAGATGCTTTTATCATCTTGTGATCTTCCCACTTTGAGAAAGAGCAATGCGCAAATTCTGGGAAACTGCATTTTCCTTTTTTTCCCCTCCTGATAAGGCCAGAAGCTAGGGTGGTAATACATGTAAGTGGATTTTGTGAAGTGTATTGGAAATAGGACACCACAAAAACCAACCAAGCAAACATAACTTTATGCATACACAAATTGACAGAAATTCACTCATTTTTTTAGAGCTGCTGATCACATCTTTAGGCAAGGAGGCTTAACACCTTTGTGATAATGACCAGGATGCTTCTGGACCTTCGATCTGACCTGCTGAGGCATTTCTAATGCTCCAAACATCAACGTTTTCCCCAGTAAATGGTTGCCTCAATGTCTGCCCGGTTGTGCCGGGGTGAGCAGGGGTGGAAAAACCAACCCTGGTCCAAAGGAGCAGCATTCAGTGGGTAGGTCAGGGCACGTCAGGGCACTCCAAGAAGAGGGGATGTTCATGTCAGTGAAAAAAAAAAAAAAAGACATTTCCTTTGCTATAAAATTCCTGATCCTGCCCTGGAACAGAATTCTCTCTAATGCTGGGCTCACCACATAAACTCAGCATCTCACAGTTAACTGTTAATTTCAGTACCTTCTCTGAGCAGCCAAAGGTGAGGCATGAGCCAGATTTGCAGAACTGCTGTACACTCCCATAAGCTTGCAAAAACATCTACTGGACCAGCACTTAGATTGGAGAAAACAATAAAGCAGGTAAAACCTAAAAAAACCCTCAAGCTGAGCTACAAAATTACCAGCCCCAGATGATGATTGTGACCTTACTTTCTCCATAATGACCTCATGCTTCATGTCACCCCAAAGAAGCATCTTAAAAATAGCATCACTTGGCGCTACAGCAAGAACCTGACAATTCGTAGAGAAACGGTCAAAGAAAAACACCCAAACGTCTAATCCAAATTATCCCATGCAATCAGTTCAAGTAACTTGTCACAGGTTGCTCGGAAATAGAACAGCTATTTGGTAAAAACACAGCCAGTCATTAGAATTAATTGAAAAGTCCTTGATTTTGCAGTTACATATGCCAGTATCAAATCATATCAAATTCTTCAACAGAACTGAAAATGCTGAGATGTTTATGTTCAGTAACTTAAGTTGAATAGTTGTTCTAAGCATTTACTGCATTTTCTCAACACTTTTTTGGTACCACTCAGCAGGAGCTCCACCAGTGAAGCAGCTCCAGTGTGGGACTTGGTTACAGCCTCTTGAACAATGACTAATTCTCAGCGTTCCTCTCAGAAAAATTCCCAAATCTTGCCTTCCTAACTCCTAGAGACAACCTTTTTCTCCAGGGCTCGAATGAAGGGTATTTTACCAGCCCACAGCCACAGTTCCACCTCTGAGCCAGCAGAAGCCAAGAAATCTTTTCTTTTTTGTAGATCTATCTTATGAAAATAACATAATTCTTTAAATTAATAGCATCCAAGTACCATGCCAGAAAATGAAAATAAAACCATTAGCAATAAATTTACTGCCCCAAGCTTATCTTTAAGAAACAGACCACCGACACTGCTTTCTCCCTGCTTAAAGCCACACATCGAACGCACATAATCCTTTTATTGTGATGTTTTCAAAACGTTTCCCTCATATAATGTGCCAGTGTCCTATATGTGTTTTAAGCAACTACCCTGGATGCTTGTATTTGCAGATTCATGAAACTAATACCAATAGTTTTACAAATTCCAAAGGGTACGTTAAAAAAATGTTGCAAAGAATTCTATAGATAAGCCATAAAAATAAGAAATAAATAAATAAACAAGCAATCCCAGCAGGCTGGCCAGCGGTGAGCACTGAGGGCAGGGATGGAGGTCAGCATCACCCCAAGGGGGATACAAACCTGGGGACGCGGCAACAGCAAACCCTGCAGTTGGGGTTGTGTAGGACAGCAGCAGGTACCCTCCCAGGCACTGCTGGGCAAAAAAGATTTGTATTCAGGTTTGGGATGCTCTTTTTTCCCCTCCATGCCAGAAGCTGGTATCTTTAGCATAGATCCCCATGGGCAGAGCACAAAGGAAGAGTAACAGCGAAAGCCTCCAGGCTCACAGGCTGGGAATACAAAAACCCTTGAGAAAAAACAAATTTTTAACCTTCAGTAGGTTGAGGATCAATCTCTGGGAAATTAAACAAAATGTTTTATTATAAAGGGAAATCAATTGTGAACAGCAAGTAATGACTGGTTGTGGTAATGAGATAATGATCACAAAGTTCATCTTTATACCTTCACGCTGCAGAAATACCTGTAACTAGTAAAAGAGCAGCACTTCCCATATAAAACCAGGGTGCATGTCTGCAGCATAAAAGGAAGGAAAAAAAAAAATAGGAAATTTTAGAAAACATTAAAAGCATTTGACATTGTGCATTATAATGCCAGGCCTCCTGTAGAGCTGGGCTCCCAGGTGGGTCCAGAATGGGGTAGGAAGCACAAGAGGCCAAGGACACGAGATTTCCTCGTCCTGAGCCAGACGGCGTTAGGGGTTTAACCGGGGCTGCGGGTCTGTGCAATGCCACAGCAAACCACTGCGCACACACTAAAGCATGAGGATGGCAGCAGACTGCGTGAAACAGGTCCACGCTGGTCTGCTCACCTGACACCACTGGAAATGCAGAAACCTGACCACCGAGTGAATCTCTGTACAGCTGCAGGTGACTGGAAGTAAAAATAATTTCACTGATTGCAGTAGCATCTCCATGGCATTTCCCGACCTGCTAGCTTTCCCTTACCACGTAAGAAAACTTCTAAATACCAATATGACACCAAGGAACCAACAGTCTTTTCTCATATCTACATTTTTTAATTATACATTACGTCTACTATAGGACAAGGAGTGGATTTTTTTGGTTAGTATTGCTAATCTTTGAGAGCATCCTTTTTCTTTTTTTCTTTTTTATGTAGAGTCTGTTACATACTTTATGCTCTGCATAAACCACGTTTAAAGTACATAAAGAAATCACTTATTTCTGTGATTCAACAAAGATGGCAATTGGCTGGCAGTTTCTTAATTGAGAGACATCTCTATTTGAACTGAACTGAATTATCATCCCTTCATTCACACACTTTATGAAATATGTATCATTTGGTAATATATGATCACTTCCAATGTAGACTGATTCACAGAACAAAATAATGTGGTATAAACCAGGTCACTCAAACTAAAGCTAAACAACTTGGTCAAGCTGTCCTCTATTTGTGATGGCTTCGATAAAATATTTCTGAAAAGAGCTAAGTGATAGCTTAAGGTCACAGAAGAAACTTCACAAAGCCATCATGCTAGTTTTGCTCCTTTACCAGGCAGATTTTGGAAATTAGGTGCTCCTGGACTCTACAGCATGTCCATTTAGCATCCCTCAGCAGTGGCTAATCCCACTCCTCACACCCTCGCAGGACTAACTGGTTATCTGGGAAAACCAGTGGGAGCTTCTGGTCTTCACACCAAGAGCTGTGCCGTAGCTGAGGAGCACGGATGTGAGATTGAGAGGGCCAGGGTGAACCCGAGGGGCTGAACTCCTCCCAGCCCTCAGTGCTTTGTCCTGGCCCTCGTCAAGCCAGGGAACAGGGCTGGCACGTGGCCACGCAGCATCCCAGCGAGACGAGGGATGGGAAAGGGCGTTCGTCCCCGTTGATGATGTGAATGTTTCCTCTTCACGTTACTGTTTGTGGACCTAAGCCCTCTCATGCTGGGTAAATGATAGAGAAAATGCATACCAAAGGTTTTCATCCAATTGTTGAAAAGCTAATGAGGCTCCAGGGGTAGATTTCTAGCAAAGCAATTAGTTGTTACCAATTTTCAGCATGTGCTGGGTCAACTGTTAGATAGGAATAACATTATCTCAAGGAAGAAATGTTTTTTTTGCCACGCTGCCATGCTACATCTCTAGCAAAAAGGCTGCTGTTTTTTCTCTGCTGAGTTTACAGTATTTTGGTGACCAAACTAGCAGCAAAGAGCATCGTTATCCTCTCCTTTGCTGCTGAAGGAACAATGTGCCATTACATGATTTCCCATTATGCCATAATGAAGGAGGCAATTTGCGCTTTTGCTCACATGCTTCTCTTACGTGAGCCTTTGGTTTCACTTGAAGGCGATTTGGGGAAAAATGTATCTAGCATAATATTCTTCCAGATAATAAATTAAGCTCCTAAATTAGCATGTCTCTATAGAAACAGCTGAAAGAGAAATATTAAATTAAAAAAGCAATTTTCTTTATGGTGTGATGATTTAGCAAGGATTTCATTCTACTGTATGAATTACAGCCTGCTGCTTGTTCAGCTTATTATAATAAATATTTGAGAATCAACCTTTTGATCTGTATTTCTCAAACCGATTGGTTGACCATTGTTAGAAATAATCATCAAGTGATTTGTATTCTCTCATCCCTGAGAGAGAGGTTTGGCATAGAGCTTCAAAAACTTAATTAGAAACATTGCTATCTCCCATGGTTTATAGCATTAGATACAGAATAGAGCAAAGATATATCTGAGGGGAAAAAAGCTAGTTTGGCACCTAACCTTGAAACCAGGGGCAGGGCCTTTGTTTTAAGGAAAGCTAAAAAACCTATGGGGTAGAAAACATGTCAAGTTTCCCCCACTTTTATTTCATTTATAGTTACTTTGAATTAATTGCAAGCTGTTGGACCTTACGCTGGCTCAGCACTCTTACTGCTCCTCAGCCTGCAGCATCTTTCCTGATACCTGCTGCTTAATTCCCAACTTGGGTAACCATTTTCCTGAGGTTGCCTTGGCAACTTGTCAAGGGTTTGATGGGTTTTTTTCCCCCTTTCCTTTTTTTTTCCCCTCATTTCAGGCTTTTGCCTTAATTTCCGTAAGCCAAGTGTAAATATTGAAGTTACAGAGCAGAGGAAGGAACTGTTTTAAAGGCATGTTGAGGCTTCACACCGGGGAGAGAGCTGCAGCGTGTGGATGGGGGGACACCTTGCGAAGAGCTAGAGGAGCGAGGAAAACAGAGGCGGACGGGCTGATGTGACCACCTGGGGGTTTTACAGAGAAATCACCCCTCCTGTGTACAGTTTACAAGGGCAAAACTGTAAAAGCATGGACTATTTGATAGTTTAAATCATGTCTTCTTGTTCTGCCCACCTTAAATTAGAGTAGCTTTTGCTACCACATTTGCCTCTTGGAGGAGGGCAGGGGAGGAGAAGTGTTGTTATCCCCAGGGGAAACGATGGCAAAGGACAAATTGCAAAAGAGCAGCTGGTAAATCAAACTTCTCCCTGGTCACAGCGTGCAAGAAACAGAAATTCATCTAGCAACAGATTTCTTACATTTACAAAGCACGTACAGAAGTGAGAAATCATCATGCACTCAGCAGTAACACTTCCATAGAGCAGCTATTAGATGATCTCAAGCTCCTAAAAAGATGCATACGAGTGAAATTCAAACAACCCTCCATTGCAGCAGAAACGCCTTTTGCAGAGGCAGAAATGCATCCCTGATAGCTCTGGGCTCTGCCCTTGGGCAGGTGGTGTGCCTCTGAGAGCCCAGCATGAAACAGCTTCCAGCTTTTCATACCTCAAGATACCCCCAGAGCGCAGAAATAGCATTGCCTCGTGCTCCCTCTTTCCCTCCTTTACAAAAAACTCTCCATCTTTCCACCTATTTCTTCATTCCCTAATTCCCCCAGCCTCCCCAGCTCTTTTCCCTTCCCCTTTAGCTTCCACCTCCCTTTTTATTCTCCCTCTCCAGCCCTCTCTGCTTAAGTCACTCCCCTGTTATTTCACCATCTACAAATAAATAATGCCAGGCCCTCCCAAGTTCCATTAAAACAAAAAAAGTAGAATTCTATTATATGTGAAGAAATATTTTTTACCTTTTTAATTTGTAACTCAATTTTCTGCCCCCGGTGCATTCCCATGTAGCTTCCTCTTAGTAAAATATTTCCTGTAGAAGTTGCTTTCATTGTCTAGGCTTCCTATGCTATATTTCTTATCAATTAGACAATAAATTGAGTCTCTGACAGTGTTACTTAAATGGAGTTCACGCTCACAGGGACTCCTGAAGAACTGAGCAAAAGTTAATCCATCCTGGGCAGTCCTGTTTGCTCCCTTTAGCTGGAAAACCAAGGGGTTGGCATTGTTTAATGCTCAGAATTTCTGACTATATCCCAAGGGAAAATGTGGAAAAGGAGGGAAAGGATAAAATTAGGATCATGCTTAACAGAGACTTCTTCAGGGAAGTCTGAGATTTGCCTCAAGATTAATCACAGCATCTTCGCAATCTTTTTCCTAAAAATCTCATTTTTCCTATTGGCAGCCAAGCCTAAGTCTCTTAAAGTGAAATAAAAAGCAATTGTGTTAGAAAGGTGATGTCACCGCGTCCATCGTGAGAGACTAATGCTACCCATATTTCTTCCTGACTGCTTTTTTTCTTTTCTTTCAGAGGAGGGTGCTTTGCAGTTCGCCTGCAGTCGGTCAGATGTACGTTCGTGAAATTTATGCATCCGTACTTTTTTCCACCTTCCATCTGTGACGGTTTCCTTGCTCGCAGGTTTTAAATACCTGTGACAATCACTGAACCTTGCAGTGGTGAAGCTCTTGATATAGTGAAATGTTCTCAAGACTAAAAGCTGTTTGGTATAGCAATTTTTCCCCCACTTTTTCAGGAGATGAGATTGTCTGAAGCTCCTTTTTCCTTCTGCCTCCCCACTCTGTGAGGGTGTTGAATTGTATTGCTCTGCCTCTGCAGTTCATCGCGCTGGGCAGCCAGAGCCGATTTCCACTGAAGAAATTAAAGCTTCTAGAGCAAATTGCAGTTGTAATAATTCTCGTATGGAAAACTCTTGCTATAGCTGGAGATTTGGAAACAGGAGGATGTAAACAGGGTAGGCCGATGGGAAAACACCAGCAACTCTAAGGTGCTATACAAACCCCAGTGTATATCCTACTAGGAAATAACTTCTACAAAAGGGAAGTTTATTCTAGCAAAAGACATTCCTAGCTGATCACGCTAATAGAGATTCAGGGTTTAAAGTTTTATCCTCCCCGATGTATCTTTGGATGTTCCTCTTACACAATTGCTTAACCCCGAAGGACGAGGTCTGCGTGAGGACGGCAAGACGTGGCTGGGGCTGCCTTATAGGCTTTACATCCGCAGGGCTGCATGACCGGTACAGCTGGGAGCAAAATCAGTTTGACAGACTGTTTTAAGAGGGTTGCAAGGCAGACTATAAATGGTTATACCACAGAAAGTAAACTTTGAGCAAGTTCGTGAGCACCAAGCAGACCAAACTTAGGCTCTCCTCCTCTCCAGAAGACAGAGCAGTTAGGCTGTCACACAGCCATGGGGCACAGTTTATCACCACATAGCAAACTTAACCTCTGCTCAGCAGACCCCAGGACTTGGCCATAATATTCCATGAATTACCTCCAAGTCCAGGTTAAACAGAGCGATAAGACAGACTGGTGTGATAGCTGACCTGTGGATATAAACACAGGGCTTCAGGACACAGCACTTCTGGCCCTTCATCTTCATGAGCAGAAAAATGATCACCCCATTCATAGAAAATAAAGGCCATTTCTGTGGTTAAAAAAAAAAAAAGAAAAAAACACTCTACCTTGACATAATCAGAACATACTACATTGCACTGAAAATATAACTTAAAAGAAAATGAGTTTAATAAAAGCATATATAAAATTAATGAATGGCTATCAGAGCAACTGATGTAAAATATCACCTAAGGAAAGAAAATCTGTATTGTTACTTTAGTGGTTTTATTCACTGGAATCATACACTAGCTAAAAAGCCCATGAGAAATAATTTTATTTACCTCAAGGCATTTTTTAATATACAGCTCTTGCCCTCAGAGAAATTCTGAACTCATGTATCAGGCCCCTACTTAACCAACTATTTAAGCACCAGCCAGACTCCATCAAGTGCATGCGTACTTCCAGGGAGCCTTCAGCGCAATCACTCCTGCTGCTTGGGCTGGGGTGATGCAGAAAGGCAGTGCTAAACTGCTTCCTTTTAATGCACTCAGCAGAGAGGTCCTGCTCCAAAGTTGCTTTTTTCTGTCTTAAATGCCCTCCCCACAACCCAGCCATGCAGAAGCCACGCTGTGAGTGAACTTTGCAGCCCTTATTGCCACCTGCCCTTCCCTGCTGATCTTGCATCTCTCCCAAGGAAAAAAAGACAAAAACCCCAAAAATCACTTCAGTGGAGAGGGAGCATCCCTCATGCTGACGGAGGCAAACTGCACAAAAACCGTCCTGAGCAAAGAGCCCAGGGTCCCCAGGCAAGGGCGAGTCGGGCTTTCGGGGATGGCTCTCCTGGGGGTTTCCACCCTTCTGGACACTAAGTGCTTCATCCAGGCTTCATTAGCACAGAAAAAGGAATGAAATCTCAGTGCTGACATGTTTTACTCCGTATTGTTTTGACTTTGCAACCTGAGTCGTTTGTTATTGATTGGGTTTCTTTTAAGCTGTTAAAAATTCCCAGAAATTCCATCCTGTAGGTGAGATGTGCACATCCATACGCCTACACATATGTGCATGCACACATGTACGTACAGCCACCCACACATACAAACACCTCGATAGTCCTGATGTCTCTACATGCATACACACACACATACACACAGGTGGGTCAGCACCGAACGTAGGACTTGGATCCATCACACGGACCACCACCTCCCTGCAGCGAGCAATGCAGTCATCAATGCAGGCGTTAATGCAGAGGAAGAGAAGTAAACTCGGCAATAGGCTCGCAGGGACCCGCTGGCAGCAGCGGAGTGACGAGGCTCAGCAGCCCGCTATTCCAGTCACATACCAGAGGGAATCCTGCCTGGAAATGGCAAAACCATAAAAAGGCTACTTTCTCTGTTGGCTCTGCTGCAGATTGGTGCAGTCTGTGTTTTTCCTTCCAAGCCTTTGCTGTTTTCTCTTTGGGAGGGGGGGAGGGACATGAAAAGGAGAGGTATCAAAAGAAGACAATTATTTCCTGCATTTCCTCTTATCTGTTACTGAGGCAATTCCAGCTCGGTCCCAGGTGTGCACATCACCTGAAGCATGAATTCTTATATGGAATATGTAAAAAGCGGTAGGGAAAAAAACATAAAAAACAAAAGAAAAGCAGTAGGAAAAAAACCATAAAAATAAAAAAGTAATCTGCAGCAGGAAACATACTGTCTCTCCCAGAGTCACCACGTCAAAAAAAAATACTTATCCATAGCAAAATACCACTATTGTATAACTTAGAGAGGAAAACATTTAATCGCATTACTAACCAAAGCCCTGCTTTCCCGTGCATGCTTCCCCCTCTCTGAGAGCGTAAATCAATGTGCTTTCTGCTCGCTGCAAACATGCGGTGACATTCAGCATCCGCCGGTGACGTCCTGCCAAACCCAGCGACCGGGCGCCGCAAACAAACCGCACGGACGCGCACCTGTGTGCGGGAGAAAGAGGGGGAAAAGCCCAAGGCACGGGCTGCGAAGGTGCAGACCAGCCTCATCGCAGGGAATCGGCTCGGGCAAGAAGCGGGCAGTTCCCGGTAACCGAGCTAACGATGGAAACCTCACCGCGGGAATGGAGACGTGGCCACTTTGCTTTGCTTTCTGCTTCTGCTGTTAGGAGGTCATGTCCTACAACAAACTTCCAGACACCGTTACCAAGCACTTTGCTTGTTTTGCATTATTATTTGGTATTTAAGGGGCTGTTTTTCCTGCAATCAAGCTCCTATCTCTCAGATATCAGCAGTCTGACAACCTGAAATAACATGTACGTTTTCTGAATCTAATTAGTCCATTCGAACACAGGGATTCAGCGCTGTGGTAACACTTCTTTCGTATTTCTTGGACATGGAGTCATAAAGCAGTTTAGGCTGGGAGGGATTTCAGGAGGTTTTGGGTCCGCTCCCCACAGGGCCACCTTCACACAGGGTGCTCAGGGTTGCCCTCCTGATCTCTGGGTCAGAGAGCCACAACCTCAGAGCTCATCATAGAAGCATCTGAATTTGCCATAATATTAAATGCATTAGAAGAAACTGTTTTCAGAACTTAACTTCCAAGAACTAATGGTTTCAGGGAAACCAGCTTTGCTTGCCCATTCTTTCCACTACATGACAGTTCCCTGGAAATTCAGGTAACTCTAAAAATAAGCAAATATTTTATTTTTAAATTGTTTGCATGTGGGTTTTTTGCAAGTATCTTATTCTGAAAGCTATTTAAAGGAAACCTAATGGGTTGCCATTCGTGTGGAAAAGAAAACACATATCAATGTCCACTCTTCACCAAGAAAACCTGCATGGAGCTGAACCAACACATTCGGACAAGCTTGTTTTGTAACATCTAACAGCTATTTCAGCTGGAGTTGGGAAGACCTGTGCAATGGAATATAAATAAAGATACCATACACCAGATTCCAGACACATCAGTAGCGTGGCTCACACGGATCTGGAAGAGGCTGCTAATCAATGAAGCAAGACGTGCTTGATGCTCAGCAGCAATTCTGCCAGGCTCTGCCTTGTCTGAAGGCAATCCACCAAGGGTAAAGAGTTTGACCCAACCTTTATCACCACAACCACACTGGATCTTCACTCTTCACACAGTTCCAGCGGGTTCACAGTCTTATATTGCCATTTCCCAGTAACACAGACCTTTCTAACGATACTCTGCCCTTCTTTCCACCATCTCACGCCTTTCCAATTACTGTGCCCATCTGGTAAGAAACGTCTATATGGATAACTTTATGCCACACCACTTAAAAAACTGCCTCTCCTTCTGGGCTTGCTGGGGTCTTTTCACTACCTTTTTTTCCCCCTATCAAATACTCAGTTAATAATTAGGCCTTATTTAGAAACTGAAGAGATAATAAAACGTAGAAACATCAACCAAGGCAATTACTGCTTATACATCTCCCTCTAAAAAGAAGGAAAAAACCAAACCCACGAGAGAAATCAGTCACACTGTTTAAATGGAAGGTTTTCAGATACTGCAATGACAAGAATAATATGAGGAGAATTATATAAAGACTTGAGAACAAAGCAATAAGAGGATCATTTGCTTAATTCCATCATTACCAGAGGTAGGTGTCCTCGGGTTTAATCAGAGTATCAATTCGTGGGCTTTTTTTTTATCATTGCAAGTGGGAAAAAGACAATAAATAGATCTTTTCTGTGCTTTTATAACTGTCTACCACCATCACCAGTTTTGTTTCTAGCACCCGGTGTTAGTTACTCTCATTGCACCGGCAGCTGAAGCACCCACCCCTGTTCTGTCCACGGGATTTCTGCAAGCTCAGGGAACCACTAACATTTGTTCTTGACATCTTTGGTTAGCTTGGTTCAGGTCTCTGATGGGTTGTTGTTCTCTTTAGCTCACATTTTCCAAGTTAACATGAATTTCTTGATGTTGAAATGGAAGTTTTGCAGCACTGAGTTCTAAAAAACTTTTTATAAACAGAAAAACTGAATGACTAGTGAAATCCTGGTTCTTGTTTGGAGAAAAACACGAGCATACAGGTCAACTGAAGAAGGTTGTGCCAGGGTATGGGCTTAAACATTTGGAATATCCTTTTGTTTTGAAGACTTTCCTCCAATAAAATTAAGGATACATGTTTGAATTGACCCTTGCATGCATTTAAAAACACCTTTATCTAGTAAGGTTGTTGTAGTCATTTATCAGATAATTCATTCCCATCCATAACTGAATATTAAGAAAATTAAGAAAACATTGCCTGAATACTTTATGTATCGTTTACTTCAGTGTTGGCTTTCCCCCACCAGCTCTGTTAGTGAGGGGATAGGTTGGAACACCACCGACATTTTCTTCAGACTACAACTGTAAGAATTAAAGTTTAGTGCAAATATTAATAGCTCATCCACCTTCTGCAAGTGTCTCCGGTTCCCAGCAGGAGAATTCGAGATTTTGTAAGGCCCATTAGCTGCAACTACACACTAATTTTCAATTTTTTGATGTCGCCAACTGCTGTGGTAAAATGACTTTTTTTGAGGCTCATCCCTTCCTTTCAGCCTCTGCAGAGCTCATAAATAGCCATTTTCTTAGCTCTGCTAGTATAACAAACCAGCTTCTGTATGGAAGAAAAAAGAAATCACAGAATTAAGACCTCTTTCACCATAGGATAGAGTAGTTGTTTCCGTTACCTCCAATGCAAGACTCCAGAGAACAAACTGCCTTTATCGTAGTTTAACTCTCAAGAGTTTTTACCAGAAAACCTCTCCACATCCCTCTTTTTCAAATTTTGGTGTTCCCCTCTTATTGTTTCTGATAAGTCTTCCCAACAACACTAACACGTTAAACATTCAATAGAAGGACAGTATGCCCAGGATAAGATGTCTCAAATTATTAGGTCTGTATCAAATCCATTAACGAACAAGTTTACAAGATCAACACTGAAAAAAATTGCCTTTCAGACACCTGGCTGGGACGTTATGCTCAGCAATAGGTGAGCGAATACAAACATTATCCAGACTCAGAAACTCCAGAGTTCCAACATACAATAAAAGCAATCAAATTTTGTAACTCTTTTAAAAGATGTATGATGCTGCTCCTGATGTAGTTTTGTTCTTACAGCCTTGACATTTAAGACTCCGTACAGCTCAGTGCTTTCTTGCTTCGCTAAGCTGTTGTAGCACAATACAGAGGTGCATCACCACATTGATTTTCCCTCAACCTCTCCACCAGAGGAACTGTTCAGTCTTGCATATGAATAATAATTTAAATCCAACAGAGCAATGTAAATAATAATGTTAGCAATATATAGAAAAGGAAGGAGTCACAAGTAAGACAGGCACAAGTCATTTCAAGCTCTGCAATTAGAGAGAAACAAGAATTACTGGCTGTTGTTTTGATCACCCTACATAGATTCATGGTCTCTGCAACTCAAACGCGTAGCTCCTTGAGAAACTTTCTGGATTTTTTTTTTAATACACTTCCTGATGGTATTCTATGAAATGAACCATCTGTCAATGACAGATATAAGCAGTTTACATTTCTATACTGTGTGCTAACAGCTCAACGTACTGTACCAGATCCCCATAGTGTTTGTGCATGGTCAAATTAAGTTGACGAAATCACTCTTTGAAGCAGTCACTTTCAAACACTTTTGGCACCTCTATGATATAATTTCTCTTTACTTCTAATTGCATAGCTAAGAAATTTGTTTGGACTGAGATTTTAAAGCTTCATCACAGAGATGATTTTTATACCCAACTCGCAAGCCCTTGGAAATAACAGGTGAGTAACTGCTGACATGAACTTCGCCCGTAGAGATTTGAACAGCTTTGACGTGCAGTAATTTTTAGCACTGTGATTTTATTTCCTGTTACAAAAAAATAGTGTTCCTCAGGTGGTCACAGGATCAAGCCCTCAAGACAATACTTGGAAATGTTTATTTGTGGCATTTAAAATTGCTCTGGAACACACAGGTTCTGCTTCACCACTCAGTTAAATTTTAAACCCATGTTTAAGGCAGCCCACGTGTATATGCTTTCCTGAATCATCGTCATTAAAAAAAGCCAGAAAGAGCCAAGAAAGAAATGAGGGACAAAAATATATGTTCCCGGGAAAAGGATATGCCTTCACATGTTAGATGAAAGACATTTTCAGTTCTACTCTTACTCCACTTGGAGATTAATAGATAAATAATGCATATGTTTTTCTTATGCTCTTTACATACTTACCATGCTCCCAGTATCATTGCTCTGCTTTTCCTACCTGACACTTCAACAAATCCTGCTGACATGTGTTCATGCTCTGCTGTTAGGATGACATATCAAATCCTAACGCTTTGACACGCGAGAGCGCGACAAGACCGGTGCTGCACGCCACGGAGAGCTCACAGGTTACGGAGCACACGTCGCTCGTTGGAGTGACAGCCACCTGCCACCACGCTCGAGTGACGTCCCAGCAAATGAGATAGAGAGGTCACGGGGAAGATTACACATAAACTTGACAAGGATTTGATTTTGACAGAGTATCTTTGTTTAGTATTGGCATGTTACAGAAACCTGTGTCAGAAATACAATTTTTGTGACATCCTTTTCTGCACCAGCATTTGGAAAGTGCCAACATCTTCCTGATGGAGAGTTGCATCCATCGGGTGAGGTTTCTGCAGACGATATGCTGGTGCCATGGGTGCCAGAGGACTTTTGTCACCAGAAAAAGGCAAATATAGAGGGCTCGTAATTTCATGCTTTTTTGCTCTACTCTTTAACTCACTGTTTTCTCATTTAAAAAAAAAAGTTCAGATTTTGATTCAACTGCCACCTTGCAAAACCCTAAATAACCACCTAAAAATCTTTAATCCATTTATACTCGACCCTGCACGCGGCTCAGTTCAGCTCTTCGGGCGAGACCCTCGCCCAGCCTTCAGCTGTCTGATGTCCACGAAGGGCTGGCACTGTGAGCCCTGATTTTTTAATTTTGAAGCAGAAGTGCAGCACAAAACAAGTTCTTCTTAAAGGGGGTGCCTTAATCACCTTAAGCATCAGGAGCTCCAGACTGAAACAGTCCCTTCATGAATTTCGATACTTTTTTTCCCCAACAGCACCTTTCTCCCTAAAGAAGCTGGAAATGATGGATTTTAACCCAGTCCACCAGCCACCACACCATGAAGATGGTGGTCGGTGCATTGCACGCCACAGCTTGGGCAGGGGCCGGCTACTCGGTCTCACTTCACCCAGTGGGATACGTGGCAGGAATGGATTAATTAATGTTTCTACACACTTTGAAGATGTGGATTTCTGCGCAAGTGTAAAGCAGATAAGGTTGGTATTTTTTTGTAGCTCAGAGTCAAATTAAAAGTAGAGTTAAAGGAAAAGACAGACAACAGCCTGGGAAAGAAATCACGAAAGGTTATTTCAGCAGAGGAGTTGTTATCACTGCCTGCCCTCTTTGCTCAAAAGCTGCATTTGATCATATATTCTTCTGAATTATCTACTGCATTACTTGAATGCTAAAGGCAGAAATAAATACAGGATAAATATTAGAGGGTTCATTTCAGATTGCACTGGTGCTTGAAGCTTTCTCAGTAAGAATTAATTATTCAGTGTTGTAGGAAAAATTAATGCAGGTCACTCAGAAAGTGTATATGAACAAAAGCTAGAATATTATTTTTAAAAAATATCTCTCTAGTATATTTTGCGTACAAATAGCTCGTCAGGGTTCTTTTGCTTGTCTACAAAATTTATAGCTTTGGCTGTCTCTTGCTTATGAGGCAGAAACACTTGCGTGTCACATGCATGACAGAGCTTCTCCTTCCCGTCATCCACCTCAGAAGCAAACTCCCAGCTCCGCTAGAGCCTGACTTTTTCAATGCAATAACAGTTTATCTAGATGCAGCTTGTGAATCCCAAACATGGGAGGAGTTACATACCCGCTCAGGGGGAGACCTGCTCTCATGGGAGCCGCAGAGGGTCCTGCCAAGGACTCGTTAGGGCTCCCTCCTAATTGTGCAGGCTGATAGACATCCTCAGCTCTTCCCCCACCCCTCCCTCCCCTTTTTTTAAACAAGTTTCTTTGAGAAATGCCTTTCTTCAGCTGCTTTTCACAAGACCAGGGGCTGGAGGCCACGCATGCTGCTGCAAAGAGCATCTCCCCGTCACCCCCCTCGCAGGCTGCCTGGTAGCTCCATGGGGAGCAGGGCAAGGCAGGAGCAGCACCTTTCCCCTCTGCCAGGATGGCTCTGCCTGCACTTTGACTGGCACAGCACACATCTTGCTCAATAGACGTATTTAGTTTCCAGTGAATTATAGTTACGCATCTTTCCCCGGTAATTGCCAAGCCCTCAGAAAGAATTACCACATTTATCCTTCATGATAGGAGCAAATTTCCTCCTAAATTGCTAACTAGTCCACCTTGGTGAGAGGATCAGCTTCTCCAACATCTATGAGATTCATAGAAATAAAATAACAAAATAACAATAAAAGCCCTGTCAGGACCAGGGAAAATCCATATATATGCTATGTATTTTCCATCTTCTCTCCTCAGCATTCTTTTATCCCCACTGTGATCGCCCTGAGAAGCTGTGAACGCATCTGTCAGCATCTCTACGTTGTGAGCATTGCCCATGAAATATCCCAAAATCAATACAAGGCAAAGAAAATGTGTGATTTCTAAACTATGTTTAAGTATATAAAACCTCGTTAAAGAAAGACTAAAAATTCTTAACATGAAATATTTCTATTAGATAATCTCCACTGCCAACATATTTACATCGTTCTCCAAACTGTAACAAAAGTTTTTGCTATTTTCCCCATAATGTTACAGGCAGGGCAAGAGAATCCTGCTCTGCCCTGGCCACAGCTCCTCTGGGTATGGCGAAGGGCAAGCTTGGCAAAACTACCACAAACAGTAAAAAATACAGAGCAACAAAATATTCACATAAAATTAGAATAAATATAAACATACAGTAGGCTTGAAGAAATAGAAAAATACTGAATACTTTGTTTCTTCAAATTCCGAAGTCATTTACAGCCTGTTCGTTGTACTGAGAGAAAGCACAGTGAATTCATCACCTGCTTTCTTCTTAGCCAAAGTAATAGGAGTGTAAACATTAATATACTCAACATTACTTATTTCGAGAACTAGTGATAATATTTCTGAACAATTTCTTCATTGCTTACATTGGTACGTTTGACTGGCTGTTTGTAAGCGAGTACCACATTAAATAAAAGTCAATTACCCTAACTGTGTAATAATTATAGTGTGTTCCTGTCAGTATCTGAAAGAAATCTCAAAAATTAACTTTGCTCTGGCATATCTTAATTAGAGCAGTCTCTTGGTATTCGTCCCTCAGCTCACATGCAGAAAAGGAGTTTACAGCAAGTGGAACAGTAGATGAAAGAGTAGGTTTGCTCTCAAGAGAGATAAACCAGTGCAGTTTCTGCAGAAACAAGGTGATTAACTGACACAAAAAGAAAAAGCTCCTACCTTGGGCTTCCTTGTGCAGTCCTTCAGATTGGACACGTACGAATGTACAGCCGTAGATAGAGCAGTTTGATTGAACAGGCCATGAATTTACCCATAATTTCTCATCAGTCATTTTTTCTGCGATATGTTTTTTTTTACAAATGCTTAGATTTTCATAAACATGGTCACTACTTTTTTCCCTAGGCTCATTTATAAGCACAGTTACTTTACATCCTCCGGCATCTACCAAGGTAAAAGGTTTTGCATGTCCCCAGCAGCACCAACATCCACCCATCACCACCGAGCCCAGTGCTCCCCAGGTGGCTCCCTCAGCTCTCAGGTGTGGCCTCTCAGTATATCAGGTCTGATTGACTGGCTGATTGACACCAACAAGTCACAGGGAGAACCTCTCATTTCTAGCTGGCTTTAAAGTGCTGATACTAAGTTAGCACATCCATCGTCATTTGCAAGCCAACAGCTCTAAGGTGAAATCCTAAATGAAGATAACAAAAATCATGAGTTGAGAAATTTGGAAAGAAAATCTTCATACACAAGATGCCAACATTTAAAGAATTCTTCTCTTAGGACCATACCTGACCATCAAATGAAAGTGTTTGGTACGTATAATGACGTATAGCACACCCATCAAAATCGGTGTCATCAGAAAGCACTCCCATACACAGCTGATGCTGAAACTGATGCTGACCCTCACCCACCACCAGAAGAGCCCTGTCCCTTCTGTCCCCTGTGTGAGGCATTCAGCCAAAAGGAGTGGAAGAAACTTGAGGTCCCCCAGTATTGTTTGAATTGCCATTTCACACTCAAAGACATCTCAAAAAGAGACCATCCAGGCAACCCTAACAGTTAGCCACTGTGTCAATTGCCAGAAATGATTACTAGGCAAGAAGGTTAACATTCACTTGAAGGCTATGCGATTTGTGTAAAAAAAATAAGTAGCAATGAGTATGTCAATTAGTAATCAACACAAACATTAACCTATTTTAGATCTCTCATCATACAAGAGCTCTGCCTTCAGAAACCCAGGTGGGATTGTTCAGCCACGAAGGCTTTTTGCCCCCTCAGACACTCAGGAATCATTTATTAACCATTTTCTTCTTCCAGAAAGGCGAGCACCTTTAAATTCTACCATGGAGGACCCAACCCAAGGTGTCATAGCAACTCCGGGAATTGCTCAACTGGGACATGGCCACAGTCTGTAAGAAAAAGGGAAGGAAAACTGCATTGATCTTTATCATAATTCACAGACTAGTATTTCTACTTTTTTACATTAAGGATATACGGAAACAAATACTGTGGGGTTACCTGAGGTCAGAGCCATAATTAACAACTATGATCTAACAATGTCTAATGAGAAATTGGAGGTAGCTTGGGAGACAGCTGGGAGGGAAAGGTGAAATCCCATAGCTGCTGTTAAAATAAAAAAAATTCTCTTTGACCCACTCCTCTGCGTATTTCTGAAAATGCTGTTAAATTACTGCATTCACTCTCAATTTGCCAGGGAAAAAAACATCTAAGAGCCGTGTTCATGAACTTGCAACAAGCTTAATTGGTTAAATACTAATTATCTTCCAACTCTTCAGCCTGTGTCTGAGATACTGCAGCAGCAAGACTAATTAGCACATTATCGTTAGATTATTTCTCAGCAGTTCAGACTGGCAATAGGGTATTGATAGTGCAAAATAATTGTTTTAAAGGAAAAAAAAAAAAAAAAGGAGTTGCTAGAAGAGAGCAAGTCTATTTTTTTTTTTATTAGAAGAGAAAGTAAACACTAACAAACCACATGTGCTTCCCTCTGCTCCCTGGCTCACAGGGACGGTCCAGAGCAGGCGCAGGGAGGTCCTTAACTATGTACGATTTCCATTTGGTGCAGGGAACCAATGTGTAAGGCTGAGCCCTAAGAAGAAGACCCGATACTTCTTCTTCCAATGACAAAGCCTCAGGCCGTCCGAGGCTGGATTTCTAGTGTAAGGATTCAGTGCAAACTGGAGCCCAAAGGTGGGCTCCAGTGGGAGCTAATATGAACATTTTGTATTTTAAATGGACAAGAATGAATTTATTTATCTTCATTTAAAAAAAAAAGTTACACTTGTATCCCCATGTAATGGCACCAAGGGATTACTAAGCAGTTAAGGAAACTTTTGGAGCAGGCTACAAAATTTGGTGAGTCTCTCAGCTGAGAAAGGAGTCAGAACAGCTAAAAACCTGCCTTGCCACATACATTTTTCCTATTAAAAACTTAATATGAATCAAACTGGGAGAAGGACTCTCATAGCAGGAAAGGCCGCCGACATAGCTAGGACTATCGTGTCACCTGAGGATCTGGTCTAAAGCATGGCAATTTATTTCTTTATATTCTCTGCAGATACCAGTGATAGGGCTGTTGAGACAGACTTCCACCTCTCAAGAACAATTTAGAGAAAAATGCTGTCAGGAAAAGTCCTGTATTTGCACTCCGGGGTCAGTCAGAAACCTCCAGAGTGCTCAGCTCTGGTGCATCTCTGTAAAGTATTGGGGTCTTCCAATTATGCTGTTCAACTAGTATTCTCACAGATTTGGTAAAACTGACATTATCCTTTTTTCCTCTAAACTGATTTCAACTGCTCGTCTCCTGACATTTTATACTATTAAGCAGTCATTTATTACCGCTGTTGTTTCACACCTTCAAGAAATGGAACGCGAGTTTATCAATTACAGTTACAGCGAGCATCCCTTTTGCTTCTTTTCCTCAGAGGCGTATCTTAATTAAATCACAGAATTGAGGAGATTGTGCCATATTTTCATAACCTTTGTGTCTTCATATGCATAACAAGCACACTACTGATTTAAGCAGCCTTTTTTTTCTTCTTTACAGAAAGAGAAAAGCAAATTCCATTAATCCTTCATTATATTCACTTTCAGTATTTTGGAGCACAGAGCAATTTGAAATGAATTTCATCATCTCCCTGACCATTATTCACTAACTAACTCAGCCAATTTCACTTTGGTCTGGAGCTTTATTTCTTTGGGTTTGTTTCACATCAGGGTTTGGTATTTTGTAAACATTTTTCAAAAATTAACTTTTTTATCTGGATTAGTTTACTTTTCCCTATGTACTGTGTGGTAAAGCAACCGATGATATTAGAAGCAGCTAGATTTATGTCTGTGATCCTTTGCACAGAAAACTCCTAAAGATTCAAGGGACAGCATCCCACCCAAAGAAAATTACATACACATTCCCCAAATATTTGATATAAATACCATAGTTTGTAATGGTTTTCCAGGAAGGGCCCTCAGGTTATAGTTACATTTTCTTCTTTTATTTCTGGGAAGCCTTGCAAATGGATAAATCTTTGCAAGTCTGCAGCATCGGAGCCGGGAGCACACGGGGAACTGTGGCGGTGAGCGCCTGCCCCGCAGCATCAAGCCCCAGAGCTGCAATAACCAAATGTAACAGAGTCAGGAAACGTTACCTCAACAGCAGTCGTTTATAGGCGTTACACCAAGCAGGTTTGTGCAGCAGAAGTACAAGTTTAGACCAAAAAAACCTGAAATAAATCCATAAAATAATACCATGCTTTTCCTTTTTTAGAAAGAATTTAAAATTTCTATATTGCTGTTCTATAACCTAGAAAGTATAGGCAAATGTCATCAGACTGGGCAATGCTGAGATGAGCATGGCTTTCCACACATTTCACTCAAAATATATAAATAATATTTCCAATATCAAGTAGGGAAATACTGACAGTTGTGCATCCATTTCTTCCTGCCCTTTTGCCGTGAGCTTGATAAACCCCATGAGGAGAGGCGGGTCTGCTTTAACCCCCATGCTCATCTCAGGTCCCCGATTGCGAATGGCAATGGCAACGCTGGGTTGCTCCTGCCAGGGTCTCAGCCCGAAAACCTGGCAAAGCACGAGGCAGCGGTTTGGAGGGTGCCCAGGACTGGGGCAGCACTTAGAGATCCTGTGGCATGAGAGAGGGTTTTCTATTACCCTTTTTTCTGGGAAATGTCACCAATTACTCTCCACCTACCTGAAGCCTCATTCCCTTTATTATACCCAAGGTTGTCATCCCTATTGAATGGAGAGAAGCTGAAAGGAGGCAGCAACAACTGCCAGGCTGTTGTACAGCTTTGTTCCGTGCTGCTGAACAGCTATAGGTTAGTGGAGAGACGGCAAAGGGACTCCCAAATGCAGCTGTAGTGCTGAGGTACTCTCAAGAACAGAATAACCCACTATAAATAAATATCCTCCACAAAGTCGTAATTAACTCCTGCAAAACACCGTCGTCAAGGCAGAGGCAGAGCTGGAGTTCAGGAATCTCTTGCTGCTCTCCCTCTACCCGCCGGGGCAGGACGATGCTTTATTTCACGTCTCATCCCTTCATCTCAGCCAACATTAAAAAAGGAAAAAATCAGGCAATAGGTTTATCAGTTTCCTTTCTGCTAATGAGGTTTTATAATACATTTTCTTCAGTTTGAATAATTGGGACTGTCGGTGGGGTAGGTCATCAGATATCTCATCCACCTCAGAAGGTTCCCTGGCATGGCCTCGAGTCATATCTGTTAAAAAGTTAATCAAGCTGAAATGTCGTGGAATTTAATAACTACCACAGAAGAGGTTTTAAGTTCAATATACCACTAATTATGTTATTTTCCAACAGGAAATATGTCTTATGGTAATTAGACCAAGTACTGTTTTCAGTTATACTTGGTTATTTATTTTTGTTTATCCCAGTTTTGCTCCTTCCCCCATTTGGGAACAGCTCTAAAATTAAGCAGGCCCTTAAAGTTAATCTAGTTACATACACACACGGCTTTGCCTCAGGTGTTCCCCTGCTTCCTTACTCTCCCCAATTCCCCCTTCGTTATGAGGTTTTATTTCCACCCCCCCCCAAGTGTCCTGTGGGTGGAATCTCTTACCTTTCAACGTGACGTCTGAAATAGATGACTAACGGCAGCCACTGACATTTATAAGTATTTATAATAAATATATTTAAAGAAAATCAAAGCAGAAGCACAAAGACAGACAGATTTCAGTGTCTTTAAGGCGGCAGACATCATAAAATGTCATTTCCAGCATTATCACTATCACACAATAGCAGGCATTAATGGTTTCTGGCAGCTTTAAAACACCAGAGAAATGTTTCACCATGAACATACTTTTAATGCCAGCTCTTCACAGGCAAGTACGAATCCTGTGTGGCTTTGTGAATTTTAAATGACTACCTCTCATGATCGGAGCAGAGTCAAACCAACACTAAGCATGTGCAGTGCGGGTACGAAATACAGGGCAAGAGAAGAACACAAAATCTATATTCCATTGATTGGCGTTTCTGTGTTAAACACGTTATTCTGTAATGCAGCATAACAAAGTTGTACTCTCTTTTCTAAAAAAACCTCAATGCAAAGCATAGTGTTTAGTTTAAATACATCTGGGTAGAGCGTTATAGTGCTGACTGCAGGAAAATAGTAAACTCTCTCATATGGGCTATTGGTGTTTTAATTGAGCGATAAGTACAACACAGAAGAGAAACTCCAAGGCAATAAATTTTTTTCACCTGTCGAACCCGTTCGATAGCAAAGCAGCCCTTTCTGCCACCACCGCGCGAGAGCTACAGAAACGGGATGTGAGCAGCAGCGGGACAGCCGTCGGCCTCCGTACCGGTGGCAGATATTTTCTTGGACTGTTTTTCCCTGTTTCTTTCATTTTTAAACACAGGTTTCCAACAATTTCTCCCCAGGCTGTATTCTACAAAAGTTCAGCTTTTGACTAAACCTTCCTTTTCTTCACCCCATCACACACAGGTACGTCCCTTTCACTCTAAATCTTTTTTGCTGGGATTTTACTACTGTTGCATCATGCTCCTCCTCCATCTTGTGTCTACTGTTAGGATTGGTATTTCACACGAATAGTTGGGAGAAATACCTATGATGTGAGGAAAGTCACGGTCCCGAATACGTGCACGTATGCACCAAGCACGCGTCTCCTTCCTCTCATCCCTGCCGGGGGGTGGCCTACATCCAGTTTGTGAGTGGTCATTGCAGCAGAGAGACTGCCTGAAATGGGACATTACATGCATGACTAATTTTAAATCTATTTAATAATAGGCAAGTCTTGCTTTTTAGACTTTGAGCCAGTCAGTTTAACTTCAGCTTCTTCCCAAATGCTGGAACAATCCTTCACAAACACCAACAGCCCAACCCAGAAACAACAACCAAAATGAGTTTGTCACCAATAAATTCCATCAAATCAGCCTAGTTTTCTCCTATGACAAAACAAAAGCTCTTGTAGATGGGAAGGAGACAGCAGGTCTCCATGCTTTGACTCCAGGAAGATATTTGACCCTGCCCCACTTCTCAGGAACAGGCCAGGGATGCACAGGCTGGATTACTTGACCAAGCTGAGGGCAAAAGTGGACTGAGAATTGGAATTATTTTAAATTTGGGGATGGCATTAAGCTGGGAAGAACTGCAGGCAAATCATAATGTTGTCCATCAAACCCATGATATGGGTCCATCAAACCCATGACGTGGACTTGGCGGTGGTAGGTTAACGGCTGGACTTGATGATCCTAAGGGTCTTTTCCAACCTTAACGATTCTATGATTCTATGATTCTATATTCCCAGATTCCCTGGTTATACTTCCTTTATTTTTCTAAACTCTGTCTCCTTTCATTCCTTTCCCCACACCGGCACTCTGCCTGCCAGCTCCCTGCCTGGTAACACCCAGCAGAGTGCTAATGTAGCTGTGCGCTCTTTTTACCTCTTCCATAGCGTGAGCACAAGCCAGGTAAGAGCAGGCAGCACAGCGGGGCTGGCAGTTTGTCCCAGGCTGCTGCATCCCGCATTTCATCCCTCCTGGAGTCATGAAGGGGCACGGTGCGACCGTGCTCCTGTCCCAGCCAGGCGCAGGGGCTGTGCGAGGATCCATGCGATATGCAATCAGCATCCAAACACTTTGATTTGCAGCAACAAATTACCAGATTTGGCAGTTTGTTTGTTTTAAAGCAGTAGAAATTGTGTTCACAGTATTTGACCATGAAGAGAGGGAAAGGGCCCGTGCATCCATGTGAATTTGTCCTGCAAACTGCTACCGATGTAATTCACCGCCCACCTGCCCTACTATCAAATCTTAATTCTCCTAAGATGTTTACTACTAAGATTTTTCTCCTCTTTTCCCAAATCTTTTGGATTTTCTCTTTACTGTGCCCACATGCATCAGGTGAGAATTTAAATTTTTCAGTGTTTGTGTTTTGCCAAACCTAAACTTTCCACGGGGAGAGTTCTCATCTGCTCCAGGGACGGGGAGGAGAAAAAGCCTTTCAAAATCCCTTTGCCTGGCTCTCAGCAGAGCACTCGCGACTGGCCTCCAGCACCCACCAAGGGCTTAGAAAGGGCGAGTAAGAATTCAGAAAAACCTCCCAGCTTGGAGCAAAGCCGCCCAGGAGCAAAGAACAGCAGAGGGAAAGTTTCCTTCACATGTTTCTATCAGCTGTAAGAACAAAACGATAGCACTGTTAAATGCAGAAATCTGAGGGTGTGCCTCCGTCCTGCCGGCAGCTTCACTTTCCTTTTAATTCAAAAAGCAAAAAAGAAAGGAGCCAAGTTAAGACCTGGGAAGCTACTCAAGGTGAATCTGAATTTATCCAACCACTACCCAGTGGGCAAAAGTCTCTCCGTATTGCTTCAAATGAGTGGGACCCCACAGCTACGCAGGGGTTGCATCCTCTTGGCTCCTTTTCTTTTCAGGATCAATACATTATGGAAGACAAACCTTAAAATACATCTAAGTACCCTGAAGCGATGTAGGAAGAATATTCCTTGACATCTTAGGAGCTGCCAACATTTTAAAGAGGTTTTCTATAACTTAAGTACATTTGCATTATAGGAATAAATTTCATCTTTTTTAGCTGGAAATACCAACTCCAAAGAAATCAGCAAAAAGAGATCTACAGTTTATTTGATAGCTAATGAGAATGCTACCGCTTAGCATGGGCTGAAAATCATGGTTCGAGGGTCAAGTTCTGAATCGATAGGATGGCCATGAGCCGTGCTCTCTCAGTAATTGCCAGGTGAGAACAAACCTGACACAACCCCAAAAGCCAGCGAAGGCCTAGTCATCTCTCAGAGCTGCCAGCAATAACTTTGCACTCTTAGTTTACAAAGTTGCTTAACTTGGCATAAAGCAGTTTTGCAAACATGCTTCCATGGAAGTCCACACTGATATACTTATTCCTCTGAAGGAAATTACCACTCTTCTCCTTTGGAGTTTATTAGACATTATCCTAAGCACAAAAGGAATTCTTCATGAACAGATTATGAACATTTTGAGAAAATTCATGAAATAATTTGCAATGCAAATGAAAATCTGCTGGCAAAGCATGAAATGTTTTTTTTTTTAAAGAATGAGTTTGTTATTTCCTTTAATAAACATATTAACTTATATTCAAATTAGCTGCAACACTGGGAATCTCAGGAAGTGTTGATTGCCAAAATTCCCAGAGCTGTTGCTAATTCATCAAACAAGCTGAAAAGCTCTTTATTTTATATATAGATACAGGAGTGCTGAACTACAACAAATTAACAGACCATTGTGGATTATATATATGTTCTGAGACAAATCTAGGGCTGATAAATAATCAAGGCTGCTGCATAATGTGCATGTAACACAGTGTATTAAAGGTAGGCATCTATAACAGCATTTATCTTGTGGTCTTTGTGCTAACGGACAATATGCTCCAGCCTTACTTCTGCCTAGCAGGACTTTCCCCAGTTTCTTGGTGTACCAGCTTTTCTTTTTTCTCCCACTGACTATCTGGATGAACAAGGATGGACCAGCAGTAAGTGCATAAAGAGAAAAGGGAATTTAAATAAAGTGATGGATGGCAGACATCAGCGAAGAGGGAGTCGAGGGAAACCGAAGAGCCTGGCTGAGCGTTTGCTGAACCCAACCGCAGCCTTCCCCTCGGCTTCGGGAGGGTTTTACATCACCTCCTAAGTGCCTCATGCCAAAGGTTACTTCGCTACTTGCAAACTCTAATAAAGATTTACGTTAAGCTGTAAAGCAAAAAAATGTTAGTACGTGATTATTATTCCCTTTACACAGTGTCTGACAGGAGACTATAAATCCAATATTTACATTGGAAAAATTGCTGAAAATGGAAACCAATAAAATCCCAAACATCTTCATAATCAGGGCAACTTCACACCCAGGAATCCCAGGTGTATTTTTAAGCGGAAAGGGTGAACCTTTATATTTGCAAGGAGAAAGTATTAAGAATATCACTGCTCTTTTTAAGAACATTTTAAACTGCAGACAAGGACTTCTTCAGATACTTTTAGACTCAGATTTAGCTTAAGTTTCAAGGTTAAAAAGTCTCATTATTCCTTGTGTGCCCTATTCGATATGCTCAGCATAGACTTGCTCAGCTGGCACCCGCAGAAGTGCAGAAGAGCTTCCATGTACAGCCAGCCTGGACATCGAGGCCAGGGGACTCAGCAGCTCTCTTCCCAGGGATCAAATTATTGTAAAACTGTGTGCACTGGGCTGACACAGACTCTGACATTTCCACAGGCTGAGGGAGACAGAAACACACACGTAAAAAAAAAATAATTCCCTGTGACCTTTACGCAGAGGCTGAGGTTGATGCCCCCCATAGGAGGGTGCCAGATGCAAGGACCTTTCCATTTGTGTCTGACTGGGATAACAGTTTAATGTGATGACAAAAACCCTAGTTCTCCTCTTAGTTCCAAAGGAATAGAGCTACATCAGTATAGAAGAGAGCAGCAGCAAGTCTGCATTAAATTTAGCTGGAAAATTATTTCCTACAGCATTATTTCCTATTTTTCCTTCATCACCTCTCTTGTTAAAGCATGAATGAGGTGGCCATGTGCTGTATTGGGTGCTGAGCCGAGCTGAGGAATGGGAGAACGGGGTTCATAACCACCAGGGCAGGACTCCAACACCAGTGTCCCTCAGCAGCCAGGGACCTGAAGCCACCAAAGGCTGCACAATGGCATCACCCAGTAGCCTATGGTCTCTCAAGCGTGAAAGACCTAGCAAGTGGTAGATAGATATTAGATGGTTTTAGGAAAAACATACTAATGTCTACATGAGTTTTAAGAACAAGTTGATGTGACCGCATCAGTCTTAGCTGTGACCAGGAGGACTGCCCCAACCTTTGATCACCATCTGCTTTCATGAATGGCACTAATACGATGAGACCATTTCAGGAGACGCAGCACGTCTCTACTGTCCTATACAAAGAAAAAAGTTTAATGGGCTGAGGCACTGCAAGAAAAAGACCCTTTGTTCCACCTCATCGGTTTTTTCAACAGTATTTAGTAAGGAGACTGCTTCACAACAAGGCTGCTGAGGCACCACCAGCCTTGTGCGACAAACTCCTGGTCCACAGCACGGAAATATCATGCAATGGAGTAGGGGAGAAGGGCCAGAGCAGTCAAGTGGAGACTCAGAGACTTTCAGACAATTATGAGCAGCCAAAAGCAGTCATTGTTCTCTAAAAGGAGAGACATTTAAACTCAAATCTTAAATTTCAGGCAATTTTTGTCTGTGTCCTCTTTACTCTTCTGCACGTTTGTCATGTATATTTTATGAATACTTCATTAGAATTTCAGGGAGACTTTCTCCAGTCTGAAGTGAAATATTCTATGCTCGGTTTTATGTAGTGTTACAACAATTCAAGTATTCAGACCACGGTTTTATGTTTAGAAACTGCATTTTTAATGGAACTTTTCTTAGATGTGCGAAGTTTACTCTCATGCAATTGTTTTAAATTTTATTTTCAGTTCTGAGATATTTTAATCCCTTCTTTAACATGTGGTAGTATTGGTACGATATGTCATTTTTTCTCCATAAAAGTCTGCAGGATGCTGCCAGGAGGATGTACTTATTAGTAGACTCTGACTGGAATTATGGGTACTTTTAGAAATGTTTTCTTCAATCTTTTATGAATATTTTCATGAAAATCTCTGAAAGTATCTTGGAATGTTTCATTGCTATTTTAGCGCATTAAGTGCAAGGATAGCATTTTCAAGGTTTAGTAACTTTTTTTAATGGAACTGATATTAAATTTTTATGAAAATTCACATAAAGGGATTTTCCAAGTACATTTTGCCCCAAAAGTACAAAATGCCCTGTATGACTCTAATTACTTCTACCCCTGCCTGTTCATCTGTAATTTGGGGTTTAATATTCTAGATCACAAAAACCTCTGTTTGAGAGGGGAAAAGAAGAGGTCCACTACCTCGCTAAATCTTCACCGGCCCACCAAAATTCAGAGACAAGATCCATTTGTGATCCATCTCCAATCATTTCACAATAACACTAGGAATTATTCAAGCATATCTGCTTTCTCTACTTACATTTCAAATGCACGAGTTTAAGCCTACATGGCAGCTGGGCGGATATTTGTAACGGATGAGTAAAGGAAAATGATGTCCACGGATTCCCTGCCCAGCTGCTCTGGCAGCTGGGCAGGCAGAGGTTTCAGTGGCCACCAGCAGCAGGACTCTAGGAAGAGGGTGAGCGATTGCATCTGACCTGCTACAGCCATCGCCAATGGCATTGGTAAATTTTATGGGAATTTTTTTCACCAGCATGAAGATGCCTGGATACTACAAAACCTCTTTCAAAGTTGCCATGACAAAAGAGTGGGGACTGTATTTTAGTTGCAAGTGTACTTTATAGAGTTATGAAATGCTACACTATCAGTACTATGAAAATGATGGCCTCAAGCAGGGCATTGATCAAACTGGAGTCAATTTAATTTAAACACAGCCTGTTGTTACGCTGCTCGAACTTAGGACAGAGCTATTTTTTGAAAAGGAGAAGAAAGGGGCATATCTTTGGCGGTTTGTGGAGAACCTCTCAGTTCTCACCAAGCCAACACTTCTACCCTTAATCCAATAGTACAAACAGCACCCGGAGGATGCCAGGAGAGGGCCCTATGCCCATGCAATGGTTCAGCTGCAGTCCCCAACACCACGCTCGGCAACTCATTGTCTTTCAAGCCAGTCTTGCAAACCGTGGTTTCTTGGCAGTGAATATGCACAACATCTCATCAAGTGGACGTAGGTCCGCACATCAACTGCACGCTGCAGACTGTGCCACCACAGATGACAAGGCTATATATAGACTCAGTGCCTAGCATAATGAAGCTTCAAATTCTGCTGGGGCCTCCAAAATCTATTATTTTTCATTTCCATAATGCGTTAGCATATTGGGCCTGTGCTGCCAACAGGAGAAAGAGAAGTGCAATCCAATTTGACTGTGCACATATCTGTAATGCTGTGCAAGCCACAATAACCTTCACAGTTAAAATCTGGTAAGGGACAGCCTTTCTAAGTTTTCATGTAATGAAGATGTGATTCCTTTTTTCACACAATTGAATTTGCATAATTTGCTTGATGTTGCAGCCTTTTCATGATTTATATATTAAAACAACCTTTTCTCTTTAACAAACCCCAATGTAGTATTGATGTCTGTGAATTCTATTGAATTAGACAGATTTTTTTTGTTGCACTAATAAGTATGAGAAGCAGTCCAATTTTTATGACATACTAAAGTTTAGATTTTAAATTTTAAACAACTGAACACTGAATTAAATTTTGCATTTAGCAGAGATACAAATCCCATAACCAGTAGTATTAAGTCTACAGAGGTTTGACTATATTGCTTTAAAGAACCAAAAGACAATTATTGGCAAAAAGTCATTTTAGCTTTAGTGTTCCCTGGTTACACAGGGCTGTGTTACAAAAGAGACTAGGATGTTTTTATTATTTTTCTCTTACCTTGATGTCAAGTCTCTTGAAATTCTCTATAGCCACACATTTTATGACATAATGTTTAATATCTAACACAGACGCTAAACAAAATAATTTAAAGAGATGAGATATGATATATTATTCTGTTTCTTCTTCCATTAATACAGCAAGGTTTATTTGTAGTATAAACCATTTTAATTAGACAATAAAGTCATTGCTCTGACCCCCTGGAGCACCTTAGAATTACAGTAAACTTAGATTTTGAGAAGCATTGAAGTAACAGCCATGGTGAGGGGACATTCACCACAAAACACTGCAGCCTCCCCTTGCATGGGCCTTCCTTGCCTCTGGGGCAATGGGAACACAGACCAAGGACAGGACAGACAGGTCACGGTGCAATAAATCTGCATCCTTGGTAGGGTTCAGTATACGACACCACTGACTTTCTCCACCTCACATTTAGTCAAGAGCACCATGGCGATCAAATTTACTTCAACAAAGCTGGTTACCAAAAACCCCCCCGTAAGATACAAAATTCCACGACCACATAGCTCATACACTGCAACACTAATACATTATCTTTTCTTTCAATATAGATCTTCTCCCTGCAGCGGCACTGGCAAATTTTTACAACTTCTTCAACAGGAAAAAAAAATTTAAGAAGATTTCTTACAATGTCAGTAGAAGTTTTCAAGATGACTGCATGCAGAGTCCCAATACTGAGCTGGTGCAGTTTGCTGCAGCTTTACAGCGTCCCGAGGCGCTGCCGAGCCGAGCAGCAGGCGGTGGGAACCCGACCAGGAGCAGCACCCTCTCCGCTTCACAAGGAGTTGGGAGTTTACACCCTGGGGAAGAGCTAGTCCTTTAGAAGAAAAAAAAATTGTCATCTGACAAAATTTCTGATTTATTTGAGCAGTATGTGACTTACAGTTAACCTCCCTTTTTTTCCTGCTAAATAGAGACGGATTCAAATCAACTAATGAGCACACGCCTTTGAACTGCTAAATAAGCTCAGCATCCAAACCTGGGTGCAAATTTGATTAGACAGGCCCCTTTCTGGCTCTAAACCCTTTCTTCAGCACTGTTGCAAGACCAGACAGAGTGCACAGGGCTGCCTGGCAGAGATGGCTCGCTTTATGGGGATGGACCAAACAAAGATAGACTAAGGATAAACTACTATAGTTTTCAAGTGATGTTTTGCCTCCTGCACTCTCTTTAGCAACATCCAACGGCTCCAGCAGAGGTGCACTGTTAAACAATAATGAAAGAAGAAACCGTCCAGGCAGAGCTTCCCGTAACTACAGACAAAATCAATGAAGCATGAAGAAACCCAACACCACAACATCCACAGCGGGGATGGAAAAACCCTGATTTACAGACCTCTACCAGTTCCTTCCCTGGGCTGGTGTGAGATAGTCGTAATTTCCATGCAGCAGCCGTATACAGCCAATGGATTTATAAATGTTTAATAATAGAGATGGTGAAATTTATACCAGTCTTGACATTTTTTCATAGAAACCATTTCCTTACAACCCCGAAAATTCAGTTTTAAAGCCCTCAGTAATTCGCAGAGGCGGGTGACTTTTTCAAGTATCTGTTGGATTGCAATTTGAATGCATTCAAGAAAATTCTCTGTAATAAAGCAGGTTGTGTGGAACATGTTAATATTGAAGGTGAAATGAAAAAATGGCAATGAACATGAAATATTCTGACATGGCTGAAAATAAATGCTTGGCAGAAACGTCAGTTTCAGCAAACTTTAAACATATTTTTCACTCAGATTGTATTTCAGTACTTTGATTAACATGCCATTGCATACGGTAGACCTGTCAGTGCGTGCAGATATAAATTGGGAGTTTTGTCTGTTGTGATGAAGTGAGGTCTCTGGTCACCTCTAGCAGGTGCTGTCCCTTCCCACACCAGGCAAGCTCCAAGTGCCTCGTTAGCACCAGCTCCTACCACATTTTGCTGTGTGCTGTGTATCATGGTAAGCTGTTTAGCTGCACTTTCGGTGAGGATTTCCAGCAGTCATCAGGAACCATGAAATCCCAGCCTGCAGCATCACAAAACCAGCCCAGCTTGGTCCTAGGAAGCCCGGGGAGCGTGCCACCACCTTTCTTGCACTTCGTACTATGCATGAGAGCTTGAGGCAAGAGGAAAATCTACTGCCAATAGACATGAAGGGTTTTTACTCCTCCTTAGTAGCCGAGCCCGGAGCTGGACTGCCTCTAGCCCATGTCCTGCACCCATGGGAGCTTTGTGGTCCCCCAGTTGCCCCTTGCACCATGCCAAAGTCCTGGTCCCTTCTTCCCCACAACCCCCAAGAGCCCCACAGCCTACCCAGACCCACTCACCTTTATTTGAGCATAGCAGAGCTGATAACCCTCACAGTTTCTTGCAATGATGCCTCATAACACCATCCAGAAACCTCCAAGCATTACAATGTTTCCTACAGAAAAGTAATTCTAGTTTTTTGCAGCAGGTAAGATGTTAGCTGTTGGTCTTCACTTCAGCTGTTGAAGTCTTACCAAAATGGGAATGTGCCAACATCCAGCTTCTCTGGAAGTTCACAAAGACATGTGGGATGGTTCTCATTAAAAACACAAAACCACTGTGCCTGGGTTTTCAAGAGTGACTCATCATCTCGATCATCCATAGCGTTGAAATACTTAAAGCGAAGATTTTTCAAAGGATGTTTGTGATGTTTCTAATAAAATTGTTGAGACCAGAGGCATTACAAGATCATCTGTTCCTCTGGAAAGCGCAGGTCAGCTACTCCCTGCACCAAGTCTCTGTAAAATACTCTGCAGAACCTACAGAATAAAATGCAGCGAAAGAGAAAAGCAAAAGCAAATGCACTGAGGTAAGTCCAACCAACTGGAGCGCTCAGCTGAGCAAGTCTGCTCAATAAGGGAATAGCATTTTTCTACAGTCACTGTTGTAACCATAATTACTTTAAGGGAATGTCGATCCTTTCCATGCGGTTTGTCCCAGGGAAGCCTGAAGCAATCAGAGCGCAGAAGCAGCGATAGGTGGTTACTCTTAAGGGACGAGGCTGTAAAACCCAGTCACAGCCTCAGCCTGTCCGTCCCTGAAGGAAGCACTCCTAAGCAGAATGACTTGAAGATGCTCTTGGTGTGCGCTTGCTGAGCCGGATTCCACAATGATTTTGAACAGGGCTTATTCTTAGGAAGCTTGCATCTCAATCACGAGCCGCACAGCTTGCCTGTTGTGTTATCGGCACCTGCTCTCAGCAGCAGATGCTTTTGTCAGAGCTCGTCTGCAACAGGGAAAACGTATGATATTGTGAGAGTGCCTCGAGATGATGAGCACCGCCTGGACAAGAGCATCTCCTGGTGGGGTTGGCCACGGGCAGCCAACACAGTCCTAAAGGTAGCATGTACTTCGTGACCCGACATAATTAATAGCGCTTTCATTAAAGGGGTGACGAGGCTCCAAATGCAAAATTCACAAAACTCATGAAATAGGTTCACAAAATCCATGAAGTAATGCACCATTGCATCTTTAGTAGACACAGAACAAATTTCCCACTCCAACGTAACGGCCGTCTTTCAGCCAGCTCCACTTTCTCCATCCCGGTTATTGGAAGATGATCTTGGGACGCGTCTGCGGGAATCCCCCCTGCCACCGAGCATGGGGCTGGTGGGACTGCCCACGATGCTTCCACCCTGCACTGCTTGTCCATCCTATCACCAGCTCTAAATAATAAAGAAGTCTTTTATTTAGCAAGTAGTGTATTTATAAGAGCTACAGAAAATCCTGCTGAATGAGTACAATGCAAGCTGCTCTGTAACCATAAATGCCTGCCTTCTTGGGGATGATGAGCATTTTTTTTTCCAAGCAAGCTTCAGCACCAATTTTCACTGAGCCCAAACTAAAGGCATTTTAAGTCAATATTTTAAATTTTAAACAGGCGCATCCTTGGCTGGTTAAAACATGGATTCCTTTGGCCGAGTGGCTCATTCTTGTTGCAGCTTTTCCAATTTTTGAACAAAGTGCTCTCAGATGAAATTTTGAAGCAAGAAGCATTTTAAGATGTTCCATATTTCCTCTTTGCTGGTCGTACAGCCTTTGATCCCACAACCTGTAGGCATTACTTTCTATTTAAAGATTCCTTCATAAACTGATACCTTTCTTGCTTCTGACACTGGGCCTGAAGCAAGGTTTTATTCCCCACACCACTACGCTCAGCCCTGTGGATCCCCAGCTCTCCAAACAGCTCAACTCACATCCCCATATTTAGCAGCCCAACGTGCAGTATAATCCCCCAGCCTGCCCCAGAGGGGACAAACCCTGACCAGGACACGGGGTACTACTTTGTAATTATTTGTCCCCGTTTTCCCATGCCCCTGCCCACAGGCTGATAACGGGACTGGACAGGGTGGTTGCACCCCTGCTCCCGCTGACAGGCATCAAGAGGATTGCTATTTTATGAAAACCCTGGCACTTTTCACTTTCAAGACAGATGTTCACTCCGTTTCCCTTCATTACAAGATTATTTACAAAGGAGAGGGCAGAAAAGCGTGTCCCATTTTTCTGGAGCAGGAGGATGGATGAGCCTCCTGCTCTACAGCCGGGCACTGAAGGATGCGTTTGTGCACAGCTCGGAGAGGACGCGTGGAAGCGCAGGCATATTTTTCAAGCTCCAGGTCATTACATGCAGCATTTCAAACCTAAACCAAGTATGAGGGATATTTGCAGAAGCAGGAGATTATTTTTCACTAGTTTTCACAATGCAGGTGCTTTTATCAAGCTGTTTAATTTCTGATATTTAGGCAGATATTGTCCTCAAATCATATTACAGAACCCGTGGCAATACATATATACCATCTACCTTGTTCGAGGATAAAACCAAGTCAGTCTTTATCCTCCATGCTCATCCCAGGCCCAGTCATACCTGTTACGGGTGAAGTCTTTTCTTCAGTCACAGTGTTAAATGTTATTATTTAGCCCCAAATTTGAGGGACCTGAGGTACTACTCACCGGTCAGGGGACATCTATGGAAGATGAAACATCTGGCCGGGGGTTTGCACAGCCCACTGCTTCTTGCTGAGCTTTTTGCAATGACTAAGGCACAGTCAGCCTTTTCAAAACACACCTTCAGCTGTGGGTGTGGGACACCTAGCCACAGGATTTTTCTTTTTTAAAAAAATTTCTCCCCAGTCTTATGTTAATGATGGTGAAAACAAGCTATTTAAAACTTCAATGCCTTTCTGAAAAATCTTCTGTGGAAGTTGAGAGATGTTCAAAGAACGTTAGTTAAACACAAACAAAAAGGCATGCAGCCTCCTGTGACGCTAGGGAATTAATATTGCTATTTTGAGATAAATGTTTGAGAAAATATTTTCCTCCCATGAAAATAAGGTTGATTTTTAATTTTCGTAGCATATTTTACAGGGAAATATACAGTGTTCACAGGTCTTAAACCTCATCTATCACTTTAACACCAGAGTAAATCACAAGCAGCCCTTTGGAGGAAAACATTGCATGGGCTGCCACGGTACAGACTGGGACAATATTATCACTAATAATGCTGTCTTAGAAATCTCTAAATGAAGGTACGTAATGCTGGAAGCACACTGCTATAAGCACTCTATCACAGTAACATTTTGCAATGCTGTGGGCAGTGGTATCAAATTAAAAACACGCACTAAATTCTATTATCTGGTAGTTTATTTAGCAATTTGCGTCTTGCAAACACAGCATGATTGTAATTCATTAGGATGAACATGGCAAAAGCCAAAAAGCTCTTACTTTGTAATTGTGCTTTAAAGGCAAAGCCAAAAAATCCTCATGGAAAATAAAGCACTTCACCCCCTCTGCTGAACAGATTTTCACAAGCCTGGGGAAAACTTTGATTCAGGCAAAAGACTTACAAAGGACTTGGAAACCTTCACTTCTGATGCTATCGCTACGTCCCGTACTCTGCAATAGCTTTATAACAACCTACTGAGAGCATGAGCGGCAGTTTTCTCCAAGCCAGGTATTCGCAAGAAATCAGCGATCTTGGCTCATTTACCAGCTACCTTGTTTGCCCAGGTGGTGGAAGCTGAAATGGAAGTGAATTGGGGGGAGCTACTGAGGAGAAGGAAGAATTACAAAAGAGCCCAAAAAGTCCTTTTCTTTAAAATCACCTGCTGCTGCTCTGGTTTCTCACTGGTTTTCCTTGATGTTTTGCCCATTATGGGTTCCAACCGACCCAGTGCCAGCACAGCAGAGCCTGGTCTCACCGCCTTGGCCTCTCCACCCAGCCACGCACCTTCCCTTCGGGGCCAGAGCAAATGCTGCTGCAGAGCCCTAGCACAGCTGGACCTGCTGCTCTCCTGGTGCGAAGAAATATATGATAATTTGTTAACTACTCCCCAGCAGTTAATAAAAAATGAATGCTAAGTTATCCAAAGTAATTGCCTTTCCTTTGTCCCTATTACTCGACTGTAAATTGCACTGATGTGTTTCTACAGAAAAGGCACTCTGAAGGCACGACGCTTTGTATGAATTTGGTGACCCGTCAACCATTTCAATTATATGACATTTGTCGCACTGAAAGTCATGAATAAACATGTCTTAACATTTTTGGTACTATCCTGCTCAAGCAGCGGTAGCATTGCGCATCGTTTTTCTTTCAGCGCTTACATTCAACACGTCCTGCAGTGGAGCTGCAGCAGAATGAAGTGCAGTTTAAGTCACTTAGCCACAGTGCTTTACTTTCAATTTACGTTGTCGCTCTTTGACCCCAAACTGATTGCTGTAGCAAATAAGACCGTATAATTGGAATAAGTGTCTGTCTTGTTCACGATTTGGCAAATACTACAGTTCACCAACTGTACAAATTAAATGTAGGTATTTTGGCAAATCACTGTCTAACAGCTGTTCTGCCCAGCGTCATGAAGTCTCAATATCGATATGCATTAAAAACACTTCAGTTTATTTCTGCTCTGATTAAAGCACCAGGACTCATCTTGGATTTCACAAAACCCTGCTACAACTGTGCACAGAGCTGCAGGCAATTCAATAACAGCCTCGAATCCTATTTACTATTACCTCTGAAAACAAGGAGTCATCCCTTCCATTTGTTAAGGTCAAGGAACCCCAGGATGCTAAAACAGTCAATTCATAAAAGACAGATGAAAAGCACGGTTCCCAGGGCAGCATTTCAGTGAGAATGGATGGGAGCTGAGGAGCAGTGCCTTCGGCTCGGAGATCGCAGGGGCGGGGGGCCAGGTTTGGGCGGCTCTGTCTCCCTTCAACACCTCTCTTCTCACTCAAATCTGCAGCAGGGTCCGCACTGAAAGTCAGCTTTGCCAGGGGCAGTGGTGACCGCTGGAGGAGAGCACCTGTAACCTGTAGCCCATCGACATTCAAAGCCCCAAGTCCTCCTGCCTTTCTCCAGGGATCCCAGGACAGCCCAGCCCCACAAGCACGCCGTGAACGGCCTGGGCACGGCCGCGCTCCCCTCCCGACTGCTCCTGGCCTCATCTTCCCTGAGGGCATCCTCCGCACAGCAAAGCCGAGCATCCCACGGGACACCACGGAGCCCTGTCCCCCCCACCCCTTGCACCGCTGGCACAGCCCAAGGGACATATTCCCCATGAAAGACCAACAACATTTTTATTGTTGGATCAGTTTTATTGCCTGGAAATGGCTCATGGTCAAAGAATGGACCACGTAATTTTTTTACTGCTGCTTCAGGCTACAAGAGTCCATTAGAAAACAGGAAATTGCAAGAAATCTACAATCTGCGGCGTATTAGGAATCTACACGTTTTAATAGCCCCTTGATAACACCCTTGTAGCTTTTGTTTGTAAATACTTGCTGTTTTCCTCAATCAACTGAACAGCAGGGAATAGCCCTGGGCCAAGGCAGTGCCTCTGCAAGGAAAGCTTTATAAAGCTCATTCTGGCTTTTTGAGGTGTGAGAGAAGCTGTACACCTTCGCAAGTCAACAAGCCTTGTCCAGCCTCGGAAAGAATTAAGCCCCTTCAGCAGGCAGATCGCTTTGCACCCTTCCTCCTTAGGGCTCCTGCTTTCTTGAAAGAGTCAGGACTGTGCCAGAAAAATTCAAATTCATCATTTTTCCAGTGTAATTTCAGTCCTTTCATAACTCCTCATTTGAAGTACCACAGAGTCAAACTCTGATTCTTGCGATATCACTCTAGTCTGCGGCTGCCAGCTTCTTCCCTCTCAAATCCACCTTGTGATTTTCTGGTGTGATCAATCATCTTATTGAAAGACAAAATAGATCAATGCAGGGATGGAGAACATAGCTAGCTTCTCAGTGTCTAGATCTTTGCACAGATTTGTAGCACCTTCAGATGAAGAGAAAAGGATTTTCAGATTTATATGAAGAAATTTTTGTATGAATCAGTCTTTTCTGGCCACAGAAAAAGGAATTTTCACAGGAAAAAGAAACCAAGTGCATAACCCCCCTTACCAGGCCACTGGGAAACAGGAACCCATGAAAACCCGAATATGCCAGAACCAAAATTGCCTCTGAGGTTTTGTTTCTTCCCTTGGAGATTTGGAGCAGCAGCATCCCGTGTGCTCGGTGCGAGAGGCTCCAGCGCAGGCTCCAGCTCTCCCACCCCCGCCCAGTGACACACGAGCAGAAACAATTCCAGGTTTTACCACTTTCAGCCTTTCTCACTCCGTCTGAAGGAGGGAAGGACTCTCAAGAGCACATAATATGTGGTCACATTATTACACATTATTACACATTATTACACGGGGAAGAAGAGCTCAGTTTTTTCAAATGAAGTATTATTACAAAATAAAGAAAAAGATAAGAAAAACACTCCTTCTTTTGCTAATTTTAAATTGATGCAAAGAAACAAGATTGCAGACAAAAATCAAAACATGTAAGACAGTGTAAAGAGGTTGTTTGACACCCCTCACTGTACAAGAAGCAAGACTGGGTTGATAATTAGAAATTACGCTGTATCAAATTAAACAAAGCTGTCCAGAGTTGACACGAACCTCAACTAAACCCTCCTCAGCACCCTGACCTTTGGCAATCCCCAGAGCCCATCAGACATGCTGGATATTTCACAACGAGCTGGGGCAAGATTTGCAAAACTAGAAAAAGGCTTTGGATGGAAAATTGTCATTAAATTTAACAGAGACTTCCTCCACCAAACAGCTTGAGAAGACTCACCACCAACATCATCAAGCCTTTCACTGTGCTCAGAGGAGCAACGTGGCTCACCATGCTTTGCACTGAAGTGCTAGCCGGCTTAGGCACTGCCTGCTTCATCTGGATCCTGCGTCTGGAGCTCCATCCACCAGCACACGAAGCTCTGATCACCCTGCTTACCAGTAGAAAAAGTCAATTTTCTGAAAACTTTACATGGGTTCCTTCCAGGCCATTTCACCCCCATCTCACAACATCACTGCTCATAAACACTCATCCTCCCACTGCAAGACAATCCCCAGATTTTAAGTAGAGTTAATGATGATATTTTCCCTTGCTCCTGATATTTGTCATTGCAGACCATGCCTTCTGGTGGTCTTCTCTGCGCTCATCAAAAACATATGTATGTTTGAGATCAAGTATTCTCCTCATGCATGCCACAATGTGCCTTCAGGCAAACATTTTTACAAGTGGTCATTATTTTAGGTGTTTTCCTTTCTAATACTTAACAGCATGAGCCTGCCAAACAGCCAGTGCCACTTAGAGGTTTCCCTGCCAGAATCTGTGGGGCCCATCATGACCTACTGCTGCTTTTGAGGATTTGTTTGCCCATTTGTGTGCAACTCTCCTGTCCCTTCCCGGAGCGGCTGCTGCAACCCATGCTGCAAGGCTCCTGCCCAGAAATAGCCCTAGAAATGCTCCGAGGATGCAGGAAAAACAGCTTGTCTTTGTAGAAAAAAATGTATTTTCTTCCACTGCTTTCCCCTGAGGTATCAGAGAAGCAAGAACAGGGAAAGCCAGAAAACTCTCGTATAACTGCAGATCCCCATCCAAGGCTGTGTAAAGCTTGGGGCAGTGAGGTCTTATTCAGGGTGGAGGAAAAATCAGTTTATTGTAGGGACAGTGCTTGTAGTGGCATCCTCATTGCAGTCTAGGTCTCACAGTGGTACTAGACAAAAATAGAGTGTTGTTAATTACATTAATGTGTTGTGAACATATTTATGAATAAATATTTAATAATACTTACAAGAAGCAAGCTATAAAACTCTGGCTATACTAGTAACTAAACAGGCCACGGTCTCCTCTTTGAGCCTTCTAGCAAGAGATACAGCTCATCCATACCTGGTTGTCCTCCCCATTCTCTTCCCAGATAGGTTGTTCTCACCCATCCTGCATTTATTAAGAGCCCCAGGTGTGTGCTGTCTCCTGAACCACGGCATTATTTGGGACTGAAACCCACGGGACGTAGCGTGGGAAAGCACCGGTTGGTACAAGCCCAGGCTGTGCCAGGGAGGGTGCTGGGAATTAGAGTGGTGTCCAGTGCTGGAGCAGATGATTTTCTCATGCTCAACTTGCTGTTACACGCACAGGTCACACAGCAAACACACTGGCCTGCTATGCCGAAACTGGAAATCTAATATTTGGAGATTGTCCAGAAAACTTTTACCGCTAGGAATTCAAAGAGTTCGTGTTAGAAGAGCTAACATCTGCAAAACATCGAACATCCTAAAATGCTTATCTCAGGTTAGCTTTTCTTTAGCAACTCTATAAACAACCTGTCCTAAAAATAACCTGACAAGGAAAGGTCAAATGGAGTACAGCCATTACATACCCCAAGATCAATACTGCTAAAATATAGAACAATTCAAAATACATCACCTCAATCTTGCTCCTCTTTATCCATCATCAAACCAACGTAACATTGATAATCCTATCAGTGCAGAAGACAAAGAATAAAACACACTAAGCAGTTCTGAGCTATGGAACAACAAGAAATAATAAAGGCTGGGTTTGAATAAACACATTTTCTTTGAGCTAAAAGATATAGAACTTTTTTTTTAATATAATCATATCTCCCTTTTAGCTCCTGTAATTAAAATTTGAATTCAGTTTAATAATGGCACATGAATGCATGCCTGACTGTGTGAGCCTGATCCTGCATTTATCCCTTGAATGGACAGAAACCCTGTAACTGAAGCAGACTCGGAAATCAAAAGGCAGATTTGGGTTCTGATGAGATCCCTCACGCTCTCCTGTCCGCTTCTCTGTACTCTGACAAGCACCATTTTATTTGTATTCATTTTTTTGTGTTGCCTGAAACTGTTCCAATTTCAGGGACATTTCTCTTTCTCCAAGTACATACACCCGTAAATGAATATATTACGAGCACTAGGATAAACACAACTGATATCAATAAAAATCTCACAGAAGCATAAACTATTACTTTCTGCAAAAAGTGCAATATTTGGAAGGGCCATTTCTAATGCTGCTATCCTCTAAGGTCTTCAATTAGGGCTGCTTGTTTCTCTCTTCCTCAGGCACTAAGAAATCTCCGAAAGAAGAAATGAAACAGGCATCCTATTATATTGCAAATATATAACTCTTACGTAAAATACCTGTTTATCTACTAGCCAACATATAATTTTCCAACCACTCTATAAACCAATTTGTTGCTATGCCCCATCCATGCTGCGAAGCTGCCTTCTCATGAACTATTTTCCTGTCTCCATAGTAACAAATTCACTTAAAAGGGAAGGAATGAATAGGGTGATGCACAAAAAATGGGTGACAATACAGTCAAAATAAGGAGCACATTCAAAAGCTGGAATGACCACAAATACTTCATTTTGTCAGGCAGACCTGCAGAGCTCATGCACAGGAATGTTCTCATCTCAGATCAGCAGGAAAATGGTCGGAGCTTTACACTCTAGCATCCTTTTTTCCCACTATTTTTTGCTGTTTTAATCACAGTAACAAGTACTTCTACTGCACTTAGCACCACCGTATCAAGATGTCATATTGGAATAAGAAATTAAATCATTGCTACTACTGAGGCCCACATCCACAGCCCTCAAATTTCAAATGCTCATTGGATAAACAGCACAAATTCTGCAGCAAGATTAATTACAGCACCACACATGGATCAAAATACATAACTGATCTTAATGCGTAATAATACTGAAGTGGTAAAAACATTTCCATAAAACATGAGAACAAATTCTACCTGTCCAGAAAAATAAAATTAAAGAAACATTATCATAAAGTTTAACAAACCCTAGATACGGCTGCATACACAGCACACGTGTTACCCAGCAAAACACAGCGCTGGGAGATGTGTGTCCCAGCAGCCATGGAGAGCTGCACACCCGTTGGGTGGGCTGGGGGTACTCTGTACCTCGAGCCACGCTGTTGCCACATGTCGTAATAATTTCCCCTCTTTAAAAATGGCTCTAGAAAGAGAAATTACTTAGATATGTAAAATAAGTGTCTGTAGATCTCTGCATGACTCTGGCTTTAATATCTAGTCTTGCAACTCAGTTATGCTATTTTGTGACTTGTGAACCATTTTTCATTCTTACTAAAACCAAAAGAATGTGGTACAAACAACGTCCACCCTTATAACCAGGGATTCAGGAAATATTCTCAAAGCATCCTTTTCAGATCCCTTTTCTTAATGTTTAAGGGAATTTGAGGCAACAGAGGAAGATACATTCTTATCTACTATACAGACAAGCTGTTTTCTCCTGAATACCAGGAGTATCTTAATATCGGAAGTATTTTTGTTTAACAGGGAAGAAAAAATATTTTGCCTTGAAGATGTTAAAGTGACACCCAGTCAGAGAACCAACTCCAAAGACATTATCTGTGGAAATCCAAGATTTCTTTGAAACCACACTAGGAGAAAAACTATTGCATTAATCTAAGAGCAGTTGGTTTCACTCATTCCTGGAGGGCAGACGCCTCCTCCCCTGCCATCATTAGCGCAGGGTGGTTAACGAGGTCCTGCGCTGCCCTCGCTGCCTCCAGCATCACTGGCTGAGCTGGGCTGCCATACTCAACACGAGCTGTGCTGCCATACTCAACACGAGCTGTGCTGCCATACTCAACATGAGCTGTGCTGCCATACTCAACACGAGCTGTGCTGCCATGCCCAACACGAGCTGTGCTGCCATACTCAACATGAGCTGTGCTGCCGTGCCCAACACGAGCTGTGTTGCCATGCCCAACACGAGCTGTGTTGCCATGCCCAACACGAGCTGTGCTGCCATACTCAACACGAGCTGTGCTGCCATGCCCAACACGAGCTGTGTTGCCATACTCAACATGAGCTGTGCTGCCATGCCCAACACGAGCTGTGCTGCCATACTCAACATGAGCTGTGCTGCCATGCCCAACACGAGCTGTGCTGTCATACTCAACACGAGCTGTGCTGCCATGCCCAACACGAGCTGTGCTGCCGTGCCCAACACGAGCTGTGCTGCCATGCCCAACACGAGCTGTGCTGCCATGCCCAACACGAGCTGTGTTACCATGCCCAACATGAGCTCTGTTGCCATGCCCAACATCGTGCTGAACCCCACATAGTGCCTGTTAAGAAGCAGCATCACCATTCACACCTTTATGTTATCAAGGGATGGTTAAACTGTCTGTATACGTTGTAATCTGAAGACGGTCAGGTTAAAGTTTCAAAAGCGAGACCATGAGATTTTAACTGATGGGATTCTGAATGTAAGAGATAATGAACCAAGAAAACAAGCCTGGGGCTCATGTGGCTGAGCTGAGAGACCAGCCTGGAGCAGAGGGGGATGAACCGAGGAGAAGCCTGAGCTGCCACCAAATCCAGAGCCTGCATTCATAGCGGTAGGAGGAAGCACTAAAATTGCCGCCCAAAAACAAATCAGCTATTTCTTGGAGATTATTGGACTGGTAGCAGGAGCAAGGTGAATACAACATCTCATCTGCCAACCGTAGTGCTAGGGAAGCAAGCAGAGGTGTTCTCCCTCGGGCTGGGAAGTGCCGTTGAATACTCCCACTGGTCCAGAAACAAGCCAGAAAACCAGGAGGTAAAAATCAGGATTCTTTATATTACATCACACAAAGCATTATATTTCTGTGTATCAAAAACAGGAGTTAAATTCAAACTGGCCCTCAGGTTGAACAGTAATCGCCGTTATCACAAAAACTTTGTCATTCAGGAAATATACTTTAATATTGTCTGTCTCATTGAAAAGATGCTTTCCCACTCTGGCTTGATTGAAGTTAGTCTCTAAGTATCTGTTCAAGGCTGGGAAGGAAAAAGATATTTTACATTTATTGAACTTGTCATTGCAAGAATCACTTATTCCTTGGTTTCTGGCAGAAAACAATCCAAACGCAAAACCAGACAGTACTGAAGGAGAAGGGGAAACGTCAGCTACCTGGTCCTGCCATGCCTCGCTCCCCCTGCCTCTGCAACATGGCAGTGCTCACACATCAGCGCTGTCCCTCGTGAGGGTACAGACGGAGCTGTGCAGGTAAATATGCTTCTTTCCCCCCTCCCGTAGTAATGAATTTCTTGAGTCTTCCCAGAGAGAGCCGAGGACCACGGAGCCGGCCAAGCTCCCGGACCAGAGAGGGCACTCAAACACGAGCCAAACCTCCGCTTGCTTTCTCAAACCATTTGCTATTTCCCTCAGGGAAAAAAATAGGAAGCGCAAAATAAAACCACAGATCTGCCCCTTACTGGAAAAACAATCCACTTATTATTTTTTCTCTTTTTTCTGGAAGGGGACAAACTGCCATTTACCCACTCTTAATCCTCCACGCTGTAGGAAAAGACTCTCCTATTTGGCCACCATGAAATTGTATGAGCTGACTTGATTTAAAAGTTGAACTGTGTTATATCTCATGAACAAAAATGCTTAGGATGAGCTAACCGTGTCTATTTCTTCTGCTGCAATATAACCTTTCTGTTGTTTTTATTTTTTTCTTGTTGCTGTTGTTTTATTTTTCTCTTAAAAGAAACTATACCTTGAGCAGTTCATATATTTTGCTTTTCAGAAAGACTCAGTGTGTGAAGGATGAAACATCACCTACACTAATAAAAAGTACTTTGTTGAATAACCCATCAGAATTGCTTCCTAAAGAGCCTTCCATAAGCGAAATAAGCTCTGTGGTTTGGACACCGCGTACCATCCAGACTCTGACAGCTACAAAAAGAATAGTTAAGTTTTGTAGTACGTGCAGATTGCTGAAACACTGCTCCTTCAGAGAGGAAACGGAGCTACCAATGCAACACACACATCATTCAAATATCAAAAAACCAAAAAAATTAAAAAGCCAAAAGAGCATCTTTGATACCACCTGAAATATGGAATATTCGTAGGGAAATAAAGAGCAGAACATTTTAAAAGCCTATCGTTATGCAGCTACAAATGCCCAGGCTGGTGCGTATCTGCTCCCACATGATGCTGTGTTAGGTATCTCGTACCTGATTCCGATGAAAAATTCCCTGTAGTCGTTGGCAACGGCTGCCACCACGACCAAAACACTGGGGACCAAATCAGGCATCTCCAGAAGCGTAAGCACCGAACACAGAGGTTTACCCATAGCATATGGAGGCAACACCACAGGCACTGGTGTAGTAATATATATTGCTGTTTATGTCACTAAAACTGCTGCATTTGATGTTAATTCATTGATTAAATTTTACTTCTGCATACTCCAGTCCCAAACTTTGAGCTATGAGTGGCTGAAGCTTTAGGAGAGAGCAACCACTGCCAGCTCGCACTGAAGTGAAACATTAGCATCATCTTATAGGCTATAGGGAGCAGGAGCTTCATCTTAAAATACAACCAAGCAGTGATTTGGGTTTTTTTAAAAAAGCTGACATGAGGAATCTTCACAGGCACCCCTGAACTGTAAGAAGTGAAGCCTATTTAAATTAGATGGGAGTTTGGAAGCATGTTTAATTACAATGCTGATAAGAGCTAGTTTTCACGGGAATGAATCAGAGAGACTTTCTGGATCATTTTGCGTTTTTCTTCATGGTTGGCCTATTTTGTTGGTAATTCAAAAGGCTCAGAAAGAGACACACAAAAAAACCCTTTTGCTGCTTTCTCAAAAGCAGCTGAAAAAAAGATGACACCTTCCAGTGATGTAAACTAGCTTTGCTAAACCTAGTGGAACTTCCCTGATTTATACCGGCTGAATACATTGCTGTTTATGCTTTGGGATTTTTATCAGAAGTTGTAGTTTTCAGAAATTGATTGCTGTTTTCAGCGATCTAATCCCCGTCAGGTGGTGAGACCCTTCAGCTCCCAGTCACATCAGTGAAATCCAGCAAAAGTACTGTCAAAACCAGAGACCAATTGCCTGCAGAAATGCTGGTGTTAGCTAAAATTGATCATAAAATACTTATTGAATTGCTAAAAGATGCCTAGCTAATCCTTTCAAACTTTATAAATATATTTCCTGCTGAAGAGAGAATCTTTATGTCATTGGCAAATTGGACTCCAGACCCAGGAAAGATTTGTTGGTTGCAGATGTGCTTCCTAAAGCCCTTGCCAGAACGGGTGGTGGAGCAAAGCAGAGAGCTGCGGGTGCAGTACAGGGAAAGGCAAGGGAGGGACCTTGCCCGAGGGCAGGACCAACTGGCCCCACAGGATTTCCACCAGATTTCTGCCCAGCTCATCCCCCCACCGTGGCGGGGGGTCCCTCCACCACCCCCAGATTGCTGCACTCTTGCTGCCGGAGGATTGAGCACTCTGAAAGTCCGGTGCCAGCATGCAAATTAAATAAATATTAAATATTAAAACTATAAATTAATGGGTTTTGTTAGTTTTCATTCACTTTGGAGTAGCATTTTTGTTCACAACTGCGTTTCTGAATTTATTTTCAAAAATTTATAATTTTATGACAGAGTAAAGAAACTCCTTCATTTTTGTAACCCTTTCCATGCAGGTGACTCGAGTGCTCTGCAGCCCTCTTGAGTGAAAGCAAAGCCTCTTGCTGCAAATGTAATTAATTCTCAAGCTCCACTGAATTCCACTAGGTTTAAAGCACGTCATTACTGTATGCAGATATTTAGAAGAAACTTGTACTTGAGTAATACTTGAGAAACTTGTACTTGAGTAAAACACTTGTGGTTTTTTCAGAATCTGTTTTGATAATAAGATCAAGCAGTTTGAATTTTGGAAAAATGAAGTCAGAAGTTGACAGGAATTTTGCAGGGACGGGAAGAAGGAACCAATACACTCATTTTCTTTGATATTAAAGGATTTTTCTTGTGTTCTTTAACATAGACATTAATCTTTCTAAAGACATACGGAGCACCTTTCATCATATAAACAGGAAGCGAGAATTTTAGAATAGAATTACTTATTGAATTATTTGTGAGTGAAGCTTGCTTGAAGTAATATCTCCTCCTATTTGTCTCTAAAATTACTAACCAAAGTAAAGGTCTATGATCTACATGTGGTCCCTTCTTACTTTTGCTTTTACCTTTTCTTTTTACCTTTTTCACTCTGATCTATCTACAATGAGAGATTTTCAAAGTTTTGTTCCTCCAGAATAAACAGAAGAGCCCCCTCCTTCCATTTTATTGTTAATCCTGCAAACTTCAGAACCAAAACCTGAGCGGTTCTTACCTTTCTACACACTTGCACCAGCAGAAGGGCTACGGGTTGCCTTCAGTTAAAGCAGTGGAATTGCACCTGAAAAAAAGATGAGGCAGCTACATACAAAGGGGAAAAAACCCAAACCAGCAAGGCTCATATCTTCTTTTCTACATTCACACAGAGTTGAAAAGCAGAGAGCATCTGCTGAACACGTCCTGATGCTGGGATTTCCTTGACGGAGAGCACTGGGGGATGCTCACTGTTCTCAGGTCTAATGGGCTACTGTCTGCCAGCTTGAGCATGAATTACAACAGCTTCAAGGCTGCTCTAATGTATTCTGCTCTTCGAGGATCCTTGTGGGAATATATTATCTATGGAAGCTCAGCGATGCAGAGCTGTATCGCAGCCCCTCTCGGCCCAAGAACCTAACGAGGTACTTGCATTCTTTGCGTTAGGGTTGCTCCAGGGAAGCCCAGGGCCACGCTGTGCTTAGTGCTGTGGAAATGCAGCAGTGCAAACCCTCTCCCAGCAAGGGACAAGAAGAAAATGGCCTGGGACCAGTTGCCTGTGGGGTGTGGGGCCACGGCTGTGCAGAAGAGGCTTCCCCCAGCTAAAGCCCACTTCTGCGAGGGAAATCTCTGCTGAGCACTCATGGACACAATCAGCAGCCCAGAAGAAAAAAGCAGAAAGACAAGCAAATTGGGTTTCCTTTTTTTTCTTTTCAGAAAAAAAGGAGAAAAGGAACCACATTTTCATATTTGGGCAATGTCATAAATTGTAATTATTCGATCTTTACTTGAATGAGGAAATGTCGTTGAAAAAAGTTTCCCTTCCCTCAAATTGGAGGCCAGGACTAAAACTGCTGCTGCACAGACTGGAGGATGATTTCATATGAAAACTTTCAGGCACTCATTCAACATTGCAAAGTAGATTTCAGGCACCAGAAGGGGAATACTTTCTCCTTTGAATACAAAAATCTAGTGGGATTCCTTTGTAATCTATACTTTTCTCTAGGCCTTTTGAAGCTTCACTTTAGGCTGAGTTCAAGTGAGTAGTCTTTATTTCTGCTTCCTCACAGCATTTTTACTCTGGGGCCCACTGTTGCTTTGTTTGCTTGGGAAGGAGGATAAAAGACAAAGAGTGAACAGAAATCACCCTCTAAATCAATGCTTGGCATGACCGCAGTTTGCCAAGAAATGATTTTATTTATTAAAGATGTGAAAATCCCCGCTTCCATTGCACACCTAAATTTTCACTTAAGCAAGATAACTGCAGTCCTGAAAGAGGAGCAACCAGTGCTTAGGAACAGCAGAAATGGGTACTTTGAGATCATAAGTATTTTATAATGCAAACTGAGAGAGAATAAAGTCTGAAATATGGCCTTAAAAACTGCTTCATCTATGCAACAGCAGCTTTCCCCATTTGCCTGACAGTTTTAAAGATGCACTTGTTCCAGCAAAAGAAATAACACCGATATTTGTCATAGGAGGTCACTGGCTGTTTTATCCCACAGTTTCGGTTCTATGCTGTACAGTTCAACTTCTGACTCATTCAGAAATCAAAAAAGTTTGTGGCAGACAGAAGATGATGAAAGATGTGTGCAGTGCTGACCCACAATACACCATCCACTCCTCTGATGTGCTCCACTCTGTTCAGACATTGCCCTTCCACAAGTACTTTTTATTTATATTGTTATAAATATACATTTATTTAGTTGCATTTCATACGTGTAACAGCATCATTGTAATATTAATCTAGTCTCGTTTTAGTGAAATTAATGTTCTGCAGTGGCTTTTCACTAGCTTTGAATGAGAAATTTCCCATTTTAACTGAATTTACTTAATTTTAAACTTATCTATCCTATTTTAACTTAAAAAATCCTATTTAGTTCCAAACAAAGAGTTTTGATATTAGTTTATCACGTTTGCCAGTTGTAGCAACGTCGCTAGCTAAGCACGCAGCTACATTGGCAAGAAAGTTGGGCTTGAGCCTCGCTTCTCTATTAAACAGCCCTTTTTCCTATCTGAGAGCGGGTTTTTGCTCCATGGACTCCTCACCTCACTTAAGAAACATCTCTCACCAGGCAAATTCTCACCAGTAGTTCACTCAGCCACCGGCCCACATCCAGCTTCCCGCTGGCTCTCGGCGGGGGCTTCAGTAGGAGATTTGGCGGTCATCAGTCCGGAAAAGCAGCGGGTTGGGAAGCGGTTTATTCCTGCAAGGAGAGTGGAGAAAGCAACCGTGAGAACACGCTCCTTCAACAGCAGCATCAGTCTGCATCCCTACCGCTGCATCTCAATTGAATGTTAAGGGGAAACAGCATGAGTAATTTATGCCTGGCAAATCTCTAAAAACAAGCAGGGAATTTATCATAAGAAGCAGCGATTGTGGTAAAAAGGATGCGGTTTTCTGCATTTGGCTAGGAAGGGCTCCTAACAAGCTTCAAGAAGATTAAGCCTCCCTATCCTATGGATATTTTAACATAGAGATACAGTGTAAGAATAGGTCTTTCTCTCAAGAAAACATCCCACGCTGCTGATTGAGAAATATTAAGAGGCTTAAAAAAATGTTGTCCTCTTGTTGTATCATGGTATCTCTGCAGCACGCAGCGAAAATCGCAGGAGGCACCACCGTCTCCAAAATGTTAAAGAAAATAATATTACAGTGCAAGTGAACTGCTATCATGAACAAGTTGTAACAATTTAATATGTTTATTGAAAGCTAAATTTTCCATATTTTCAGCAAGTTCTTGTGCCCTTTGGGATCTATTGTGTAGCTCAAATAACCAGCTACTGTCCCCTCCAGCAATAAAACGTTAATAGACTGAAACTTTTCAATTGCATTACCACGAATGGGATGCAATTTAATTTTATAAGGTGCCATCAATAATACGTAAAAAATATTGTAAAACATAATGCAACGATTTTAATTCCTAGAAGTGGGTCTGGAGAAACAGCAGATGACGTGCAGTACTAAGCAGGTGCCAAATACAATTATTTACTCCTGTTAAACTCCACATGCCCAGAGCTGGTCAGACAGTGCCTATGCAAACACCGTGCTCCGCCAACCACCTCCCTTTGGTCACGTTAATTAAATCATAGTCCTAAAAGACTACTTCTGCCTAGCAAACTACATAAGCCTCTGGTTTTGACAGTTAATTAACTGTGCAGGAAATAGGTTGTAAAAAGTGTTACTTTCAACCAACTTGATATTTGCTATGAGGGCAGATGCTGGTGCTTGACAAAGAGGACATATTTTTCTATTATCCACACAGGCTCTGATCTCTGGCCTGAAGACACAATGGGAACACATTATGGACTTGTCACTGGGGACAGTCACAAGTATAAAGTGTGAAGAGAAAGAGTTTTTTAAAGACATTTTCACCTCTGGAAGGGTCTGATCCTTGGTGACAGAAGTGGGACAGCAGAGACCTACAGTCAGCAGCGCTCTGAAAATGCATCCTGCATAACTGCTATCCTATTTTTCCCATGCCCATGATTCCCAGGGATGAAATTAGCCTTGTGTGTTCAACCAGATGAGATGAACCAGGTTGCAGCAACCAGATGTGAGGGACCAGGTTGCACCAGATGTGCAGCCTTTGGCATCCTCTGTGGCTGCAGCCGCCTAACTCCTGCTGGGGCCCATTTTGTGACCTCTCATATAAGTCTCAAACATAGTGAAAGGACATTAAATAATGTAAGGGAAGGAGAAAGATGAGGAGGAGACTTTTAACCAGCATGGGATTTCATTGCAAGACAGACCTCTGTTAGAAAGTGTAAATGCAGAATTTGGCCCTCCCATTTGTGCCTTCATGTCCACTGAACAGCAGGGTAGTCACTAAGTATTCAACTATAGACTAACTTTTAGATTACTTACCTTTTAACTAAAAAGATAAATTATTGGGTATTTATCTAATATATGCATATGCAATTAGCATAGAATCTTTATCTTAGCATCTGTAAGAACCAAAATCCAAGTGGCAACACAAACCTGCTCCGTCATTCAAGTATAATTAAAGCTATTTTTTTTATTTAATGATGTGATGTGAATGCACATCATAAAGCTAACACAACATAAGGCGAGAGATGTGCTTTATCACTGCAAAGCAGAGCCCAGATAACCACTGAGCCTAAATTGCACTACAGACTTTCCAGTGCAGTCAGGAGGAGACATTTCTGTGTTGAGACAAGGCCAACATATCCTCCAGTTGTGTATAGCAGCATAAAAATACTTTGCCAGTAAGGCTCACTTTGCTTGCCAAATCAGCATTTTTCCCTGGCATAAACTTGCCCAAGTGCGTTATTTACAGAAATAGCAGACAACTCAGCTTCAAGAGGAGCTTTGGGACAGGTCCTTGGGCAATATAAGCAGCCTCCCTGGACTGAAAGCGGTGGGGTTACTCACACTGAAGAAATGGTTTGGAAAGGACATGCCAAATGCTTTTATTGGAAAAGAAAACCTGATATTCACACCTGCAGATCTTTTCAAGCCAATGTGTCCCACAAGTATAAGCACAGTCTCGCACAGGGGACACGGCAGTGATCAGGCACCTGATAGTTGGCACAGGAGGAAATGACAGCTGAAGATAAACAAGACCTAAAAGATATCAGACATTAGCCTTGTACTTGAAACAGCCTCGCATGATGCAGGTATATACATACCACGCTTATTTTCATCTAGGAAAGCTTTTAGAAGAAGTACCTGGTCTGAAACATTCTGTGAGAAGTGGATCCAAAAATAAAAGCTCTTCCCATACGCTTCAGCTTTGAATAACTCTCACACGAAGACCAAGCTTGGCAGATTTGTGGCTGATGTGCTGGGTTGTGACATCTGAAGTCAGATTGTAACTTGACATGAGAGATCCAATCTGACAGGATGCATCAGCTTAAGATGCAGCAACTGAAGTCTTAAAAATATGTTTTTCTCTTTGCTCTGCAGTTTTGACAAAAGCTCCACTTACAAAAATTGCCCATCAGGTACTCCCTGCCTCAGCTCTTGGCTGACTTTAACTGGCGGGCTCGGTCACAGAATCCTGGACCGTTCTTTGCAAAGAAACATGATGCATTTTTTGACATTTCACAATGTTTTTTCCTATTTCAATACCCAGACCGCTGACTACATTTTCTTGAGGAAAAGACATTCAAATTAAAATAACACCTATGAAAGTGGCAAATCAAAGGTCTTGGAGTGTGATGCACCAGCTCTGTCCTCCCCCTTTCACACTGGTTTGTATTACTTAGGATGATGGACTTTATCTGTGGATAGCAGCCCCATCCCTGTACCTTTGGCCGGGCTCCTTCCCGCAGTGATGCCATATACACTTATCTCACCGAAACATCAGTGAATCCGATTACCTTCTCCATCCGCAACGTATGAACCTTCACAGGACGCATGAAGTACCCTCTTTAAATTAAGCCTATTTTATAACATCCCTCATGTGCAGCCACTTCCATTCTATCAATATGTGACAGAGACTAAACAGACGCAATTTGCATCCCAAAGAGTCAGAGATGTGAGCTAAATCAGAGAGATCTATACGATAACCTGCAGGTAGTTAAACCCTTTTCATTATACCAGCATAGATCCCCACTGACTTACCCTTTAGTATATTAGGTGTAATTATGTCAAGAGAAAACTAGCTGAGGCTAAAAAGAAAGTAAAACCTACTGACAAGCAATTTACAGCAATCATATTAGCATCTGAATTTGGGTCGGGAAGCATGGAAGCTCAAGATCAGCTTTTCCACCAGCAGAGCATCCACACCCAGCCCTTTATGGTGGCTCTGACCCCAGGAGACCATTTTTGGGGCTGTTCAGTGACTGCAGCCTTTGGCTGCTCATACGTAAACACCAGAATTTTGCTACTTCTCAGTAGCTGAGATTGTCTTCATTAGTATGGAAGTGACTAAAATAAAAAATAAAGGCTGCTAGTGAGCATTTCTCTCCAATTTCTTGGTGCAGCTTCAAATACTAACAAAAGCCCAAAAGCAGCTGATGGCATCGGTTACCCTGCACTGAGGCAGCGATTTATAGAGAAAAAGCATCTAAACAGAACAACACTGACATTGGTCAAGGGTAAAGTGAAAAAATCATTCACTCAGTGGTGACCAAGTAATTCAACTCAACTATTGGTCATAACAAAACTCTTGACCTCATCTCTTATTTAACTTTCCAAAGGAAGTTTTGATGGCGTCCAAGACTGGATATGTTTTAATATGATCACAGACATACTGGCTCTTTCCTGGCTAAACCATGTGAAGCTGGAGAATAGTGTCTGTCCTAAACAACCAAATGACATAAAAATCGATCACATCCACATCCTTATTATCATCATTAGAAAATATGTTTGGGTAAACACTACATGGAGTAATGTCATCAAATTCAGTGCTATGATTTTGTGCCTTCAACTGTTTTTTCCCACCTATGAAGATCACAAACAGTGTTTCCAGGCTAATTCCCTTGTGTCTTCATAGGGACAAAGACAGGAGACAAAAAAACATAAGAAGGAGAACAGCTATGGAGAGACTGATCCAATCACCCTCAAAATCATTTCAGGTTTTGAATCAAGGCTTATGTCAGCCTGGGAGATCAGTCCCACATCCTGCCCTGTCCTGCTCCAAGTTGCTCAGACCGAAAAATGCACCCTCAGAAAGAGCAATTTTAGACCATTTCTTTATGTGCTCTCTTGCTCACCTTTTTTTTCATATTTCTTTCAAATATCGTAATTCATACAGGAGATAGAGGAGATCTAGAGGATAATTTTTGTTAATGATACACTCATAAGCTTAACCTCATATTGATAACTGGTTTTGAGTAGCAATTGTGTTATTTGCAAAAAAAGTAGGAGCCAATTTAGGGAATTAGTAAGTAATTAACCCTCAGGGTATGAGCACTGCTATAGGCATCAGCCTACCCTAGGCACACCATGAGGAACCCTATCTGCAGGAGATCACAGTGATGGGAAAGGAAAATTGCATGGCCATTCCCAGAAAATTAACCAATTTGAAAACTCATCATGTGTTTTTAAAGCTACCTGAAAACATGAAGTGTGCAAGGAGCATCCTGGGACAAAGCGCTTGTTCAAGCACAGGCTGTACAACAAGCGCTGCTTGTGCCAGTGGAAATTCATCCACCTTTGGGTCCTTGAGCAGCCAGTGGTGGGAGGACCACCAACCTTTCATTGCTAAACCCTAGCCCAGTTGGTTACCAGTGTTAGGTGGAAAAGAGCAGACATTTTGCACCACATACATGATCAGATCCTCAGCTGGGATGAGCTGTCAGAAGCTCCTTTGAAAGAAACTGTGATATTTTGTACTCATAGAGATGCTGCCACTCTGGGGACAGTCAGCTTTTTTCCCAAAAATTCATATGTCATCACGATGACAGATGTCAAAATGAAATGTGAGTGTTGGGCAGAGCACGACCAGCAGCAGATATAACCCAACTTACCTGGGCTGCTTTCAACATCTCCTCAATGTTTGGTCCTGGTGGCATCTGCTGTACTTTGCTTACAAGAATCTCCAAGACCTATAATGTAGCTTAAATCCCCAAGCCAACTTCTGGTCCACATGAACCATCATGAGAAACATCACCATGTACCAAGAAGCCCATGCAGCAGCTTTGGATGGATTTTGGGGTGAGGTTTTCAACTTGTGCCAACAGCCACTGCTTCCCTGAAGTCTGTCCCTCCCTACAGTCAACAAGGACACAGCACAGGAATCATTCTGCATTAACCATACCTCAGCTTCGTACAAGAAGTATAGACCCACAAGGCCACCGTGTTTTGCCTTTTCTGCTCAAGGGAGGAGCTCACTGTGGATGCAGCAGACCCAAGTTCAAAGCGCCGAGAGCTGAGAAGACAGCCAGCAGTCCCAAGCCCAGGCAGCCCTGGTATGTTGTTGTTGTTCTGCTTTACAGTGCCATTGCCAAAATGTAAAAGAAAACATGTTTTCTGCATGAGAAATGTGTTTCTAGCTCAGACGAGGAAAGAATACTTCGTTTTTTTAAAGAATAGTTAGAAAACCAGATATTTCTGAAGAACGAGCTCTGTGAATATAAAGTAGCCGAGTCCCTGAAGATCTGCAGTTTCCCAAGGAAACCTCTATGAATCTTGCCAAGCACACAGTATGAATAATTCCTAAAACAATTATCGGGTGAAGTAAATAGGTGGCGCAACAATTCAAGTACGTGCCTGCGAGGGTGAGGGATTAATTGCAGGGAGACAAATCTGAGCTGGGTGCCGCTCCATGAAGTTCAGCGGCATCTCACCGAGGCTCTGCCCATCCCGTGGGGACACGGACGGCAAGACGCCCCGGCACCAGACCCCCAGCCTCCCCGCCATCGAGCCCCGGCACTCCCCCGAGCAAAGGCTGGCCCTTTGGTTACATTACATAGCAATTTTGAGATGCTAATAGTAAGTTAAGACGTGCTCAAAATTGACGAGACCTAACACATCATTTAGCACTAACGACAATTGGGCTGTGCCTGCACTTTGTCACCCTCAGAAGGGACCAAAGAAATGATTCCTCCACACAAGGCCAGGGGGAAGAAGCGATACGAGGAGCAAGGGCTTCCCTAACGTCTGCTGAGAAGGCTGTAATTTCCTGAACGAGAATCATAAGAGAAATCACTTTCATATCAAAGATACGCAGGGGTTTATAAATATTTATGTAAAACCTGCAAAAAATACATGGTACTGCATAAATAAAATATTTTTTAAAACATTTAAAAAATCATAAGTGCTTCGTGACAAGCACGTGGGAATTTTTTTATTCTGATCCTAGAAGCTTTCATGCAGATCTGGCACTGCTGTACCACACTTGTATAAATCGTCGTAAGAGATACTGGAGAGGGAATAAAGGGCCAGGTTAAAGAGCTGTGTTAAGTATTTCCCTCCTGCTGTGCTCTACGGGCCCTCTCTGTCCCTCCTCTGCCCTCCCAGCAGGTCTTCATGCACATGATGCTTCTCTACCAACATAAGAGCGCGAGAAAACATTCCCTCAGCAAGTTCAGCTCTCTTACAGAAAATAATTTACTTAATATAAGGTTGAATTAGGAGGGCTTGAATCACCTTGTCGTGGTCCAAGTGCTTGGAAAGGTTTCTGTGGCCTCTGGGGCAACGTTTCTGGGGAACATTTCCCTCCAAAGCTCAGCTCCTGCAAAAGGTCCTTGTTTGAAGGCCAGTTACACGGGCTACTAACAAATCCAGCACACAACGAATTTAGGCAGGACTCTGCTATGTGCACATTAGCATTTGTTTATGCAGCAGAAATGGAGGCACCCCCCAAACCTCTTCCCTTCCATTTGCATGCCCGCCTGGCAGCACGCTCCACTGGCTGCACAATTAGCTCCGGAGCACACTGCAAACACAAGCTTGCCCCATTGCTAATATTCCCTTTTTTCCTCCCCACCTTCTCCTCCCACTTCTCCAAATTAAAGTCCCGCATCTACCGAATGACAGAGGCATCCTTGCAATTTAGGGTAACGCAGGGGAGAACCAGGTGCACCGGGAGCAGACGCGGACCAGCCGAAGCTCCCGGCAGGCGTGGGGAGGCGTTGGGGGACAGACGGGGGTGAGGAGCTCACCGCTCCAGCTCTCCCTGCTCTGCATTCCTCCGTCCACACACGCACTGTGCAAAGGCTCTGCCTGTCCGAGCTGTTCAGGAGCCGGCAGTGGATCTCTGAATATTGCCCCTTAAAAACTGCCAGTTGAAGCAATTTGGTGAAAGCGTTTGCAGGTTCAGGAAAACCAAATCTATTTGACAGAAACATAATAATAATAGTAATTTATACTGACACTTGTTAAATTCCCATAGATTTAGAAGTTTAGATGATGAATTCAAATATCCTCAGGCCAATGGAATAATTTTGTAGTTTGATCCTTACCTTTCACTTGTGTTTTATGGTGCATTTCTAACAGCAATGAAAACCACTGCAAAGTGTCACAGGGTCTCGTGGATGCATAAGAGCACGCTCTCCTCTGAGCTCTTTTCCTATTAGGAGGTCTACATGCATCAAAAAAAAAAAGACAAAAATATCTTATTTATAATTTTTGCCAAAATATTTGTATGAGCGTAGTGGGTCTGGTCTGTTCCCTGGCTGCCAGGGTCCCCATGATGGGGCGACTGTGCCGAGGGGCTGTCACGGCCTTTTTAGCCCCCTGTACAGAGAAGAAATACAGGGAAAAAACAATACCAAAGTACCCAACTCCTCTGAAAACAAAGATCTGAACAAAAAACCCCAAGCTTCAGTTTAGAAGTATCATTAACAAAGCAACCACACCAGCAAAACCTGCCTGCTCTGTGCAATCCTGGCAGAGCTTGTCCGAGCGTCCGGCCGCTGCCGTGTTCCTGAAGGTCCGGGGAGCAGGAGCCTGGGGGGACAATTTGCTGTTGTTCATATAAATGGATATGACTTATGCAAAAGAGTTCAGATCCAAATGTCTGTCAGCAGTTCCCAGCGCTGATTTGTGAGAATGCAAAGGAAGAAAAAATAATCTTTGTGTTTTTCTCAGAACTAAACAAGCTAAGTCATTTTGCTTTAAGCTCTGTTTTTCAGTCCACTCTATTTCAATCCACTCACTATGAGGTCTGCGCAGACTGTGTTTTCCTTCTCTCTCAGATTCAGTATACAGTTAGGTGAGTAATATAATCAATAAATAAAATGGTTATTATCTTCTGGATGTCATTAGGAGGCTTAGAATTACTTTGTGCCACTAGATCTAACTTATCACAGATCATCTGGGACAGATGTTATTTAAGATATATATTAACTCTAATCATGTGGGTTAAAATTAAGAGAGGGTATAATGAGCTTCTTAAATCACAGGGAATGTCACTAGGGGAAATATCTGATTTTTTTAAGTAGCCCAGCTGCCCGACTCAAGAGTTCACAATACTCCACCCAAACAGTTCATCCTTCCACACTTCATTACTCTCAGCCTTTTGTACATTTAAAAAAAAAATATAATCTCTTCTATTCTACCATTATCAGGACATTATTAAAGCGTACAGCTCATTAGACTGCGTAGTTTCATGTCTATAACAAAGCTATTAGACAGAAATTGCTATTTCCACAAGTGGTCCGTGCTAGCATTTTAACTTCTGGGAAAAAAAAGCAGGAGGAGGGTCCATTTCTGTGGAGGATCAAGGAAAGATCTCTCTTCCGTGGGATCCGTTCCTAACTCTGAGAGAGGAACAGCAACACGGCATGAGGATGAGACCAGCAACGTCAGTCACCGCATCACACGTAGAGAACTGCCATTTGAAAACATTACAGATCCATTGCATTTTAAAAGCCAGGGCAAGAAAACATGATTTTCTGCAAAAATGTATTTAAGACAGTTAACGCTATTAAATATCATTCATGATGATGTCTTAACATTTTTTCTCTCTCTCTCAATGGAATTCACTGGCAGAACAGACAGACAAGTTGTTTTGACCACTACCATTAAAAAGAACAGCAACTGTCTGGCTAATGTCGATGGTGGCTTCCCTGAGCAGAAATCATTGGAGTTACTCTGTAGATGGAAGCTGTGGATGCCTGAAATTCTTAACACTGACAGATAAAAGTGGAACCTAAATTCCTTTCATTACTGTATTAATTCCCATATTGTATTCATTAATCTAGATTAAATTTAATCAGTTTTTACATAAGTGTGACCAAAAGAAAGTTGATAATAGATGTGAGAGGCCCACAGAGGAATACAGACAGAAAAGGAAAACACAGCCAAGGACTATTTGTGAGCAGAAAATCCCTCCTGCGATGGGCGCGCGGGTCGGTGGCCTCCGCAGCATCGCTCCTCTCCCACCGCAGACACCAGCGTGCCGTGCTCGTCTCGGCACCAGTCAGATAGAGGGGCTTCCTCGGGGTTTTCCCCAAATCCCTTATCCAGCCTCACCTTATTCTTTCACAGTCCTGTGGCCTTATAAAAGTCCCGTTTGGAAAGGCATCTCTCCGTGTGTGCGGGGAAGGAGGCCAGGAAGGGTGAAGCGAGGCCATTTTCCCCTCCGGCCAGCCCACCCGCTCCCTCCCCGGGCAATCACTGCAGCCGCAAGGTGCCCACCTGGCCAGGACTTTCTGCCTTTGTTCGGGTTAGAGTCACAGACGGTTTCTCAGGACTCCTGAGTTACTCCCCGCGGAAGGCAAAGCAAAGAAATAAATGTTTATTATGGCTTTAATGGCTACTTATTTTATCGCAGTCAATTGCAAACTCCCCGGAGCGGTGCAGTGAAGAACGCACATCCCTGGTAATAAGTAGCAATTAAGAAAAACAGGTAGCACCATCTACGAGGACTCTTTTTAATAAAAACGGGTGGAATTAGGGCTCCTAGTGGTCCCCGTGGCAAGGGCTGGGCGCTCGGTCCCAGGCGTGGGGAGGATGCCCCAGCACAGCTCCAAGAGCCACGGGGCTTTGCAGCGGGCCCTGCCTGGGAGCAGCACCACAGGCAAAGCCCGGGAGGGAGCAGCAGCCAAAGCGGGATGGAGAGGAGCTCCTGCCTGCCAGGATGGCTGTTTGTAAATAAAATAAAACTAGATTAGGGACTCACTTCCCAGGTCCAACACTCACCAAGTACTCGGCACAGCTGCGGTATTTTTTCTCCCAGAAATCCGTGCGAGCGGTCAGCAAGGCAGAGCACGTTTCGAGTTCTGCTCCACGAGCGCTGGCGATTAAAAACCTCGGTTAAGTGTGTAAAACAAAGTGCTTCATTCCTTTTATCTCATTTTAAATTGTTCAAAAGGTTAATTGTTGTTAAGGTTCGGCTTGTTCACATAAATGCATGCTGTGTGTAGGAATTAACTATACAGTAAGCTCTATATCTGCTCAGAAGTGTTTGTGAACTCATAATTATTATAATAAAAGCTAAAAGTTATTTGCTGGGGTAAGCCAGCAGCATGGGTATTGTTAGCGATCGGAGAGAGGAAACAGAGGAAAAAAGTGCAAATGAAAACCCAGCTAATCCAATTACAGGAGCACTTTTTCTCAGCTAAAAATAACTTAAATTTCTTCATTTCTTGTATTATGTCACTGTGTATGAGTAACTCTGTAAGATGCAGCTGTAAGCATATAAATTTTCTGAAGATTGCCACAGTAACAACTGCCGATGAACTTTTACAGCAATGGTCATTTTAAAGAGTCTCTTCGTGCAATCCCTTGGGAGAAGCTGTTGGGTATTTTAGCGACTGACGTCAGATCCATACGAGCAGCCCTCAGCGCCCACCAGCAGCCGCTCTAGCAGCAGACCGAAAAAATCCGCCGTCACACAGTATTAGTGCCTGATCTCATGAGCTCCTTGGCAGGACCAGAGTCCTGCATTGATAGATTCAGCAACAGCAAACTGTATGTATTTATTGTGCATTCATTACTAGAAGAGTGGTATTATATACGATCATGACCTTTTGAGATCAACTATTTATTACTAAAAGAGAAGCAGTTGCTACTGCAACTCCATAAATATTCTTGCTTTCCACCCGGGCAGCGGGCGCTGCCTGCGGCTCCGTACACCCTGCAAGAGGTGTGCCTGCTGGCAGCACGGCCAGCACATCACCCTGCTTCAGCACCAGCAGCACCGCTTGGCACCAAGCTCGTCTGGAGGAATCCCCTTTACATTTATCAGGTGTAGCACCCCATTTTAAATCTCTCCCTGTGCTGCTGTAGAAAAATAATAGAAGGTTGAAAGCGTCCTGCCTGAGTTACCCCAGCTTTTATTTGTTTATTGCTCCCACCCCTCCTTGGAAAAGTCAATCTCAGCCGCGTTGAGCAGCCCAGCCCGGCGCACAAAGCGATGAAGTCCCCTGCAGCCCGAGAGCCTCTGACACCACTTACAGCACGATGGGCTCATTCAGCGAGAGCTGACCTCCTCTGTGTCCAATATCCCTTTCCTGCTAGTATCTTTTTTTTAATTATTTTATTGTTTCTGGAAATCAGAAGCATTTTTAAATCATGACACACTGAATGCCAAGCAACAATTTTTTGGGGAGCTTCTCAGGCAAGGTCTAGATGAAAGAGGAGAAATCTAACCCAGTCTGTACTGGAGAGGACTGTATTCTCAATAAACGTGCCAGCAATCATTCCTCTAAATTCATACAGATATACGGGCTCCCTAGAAAGAAGAAAAACCTGGGTTTTCAGGGGTGCTAAGTATCTATTACTTTCGTTTCACTTGTGCCATGGGAAATGAACACCCCTAAAAGGCAGATTCAGGTGACTAAGCACAGATGTGATGAGCTAAGTGTAGCCACGTTTGTCTGCATAGCTGAAGATGTGACTCATTTTTGGCAGAAACACCAGAGATTTGTTATAAAAAACAACGTTACTGCATTAGTTAATTAGTTTCTGGTAGTGAAAGCTCGTTCCCAGAAGGACTGCATTCGCAGTAAATTCCTTCCTGACTCACAGCAATACATGTAGCAGCAGACAATTCAATCGTGACAGCAGAAACGCGATGTCCACAACAATCTTTTCAGACATCAGCCTTCAGCAGTGGGACAGCCTTGGAAGCTGAGCTAGGAAAAGATGGATTACATTACAGGACATGGAAGATCTGCTGCCCACCGATGGAAAATGATCTTCTTAAAAAGAAGATGGTGGGACTTAATGAATCCATAACTGAATCTCATCACAGTATTGTTATAATGGGATGTATCAAAGTTTGCCATCAGCTATACATTACTGTCTGAGCCTTCTTCCTTTTTAGTTTAATGGACAAAGTGAATTTTTTCCCCCTTGCTGATGTGGTGGAGGAAACAACCAAACCTGATACTCCAACCGGGGAGCTCATCGGCAGGGGCTGGGCATCCCCTGGGCCACGTGCTCTGCCAGCAAATGCAACAGGAGGATTTGATGGACTGCAGCTGCACAGGGCTGGAAACGAAGGCAAAAAAGGAAAAACCTTCTTTGCAAAGAGACTGGAGACAAGCTGGGAGGGCACATATGAGCCCTTCCTTCACAAGTTACATTCATTAGCCATACATTTCCAAATACATAAAATAGCTCCTGTTCCTTCTGTCCTAAGAGGGTAAAACATTTTATAAACAATCAGGACTCTGTCAAAGAAATACCAAGTCATAACATCACTTTCTCCTAAGTGAAATAACCTAACGAGGACTTTAATTTTGGCTAAACAGCACACAAAAGTTGCCCAGAGTTGCAGTTTACAACAGGACAAAGGATGAGGATGGTGAAACTATAGACACAGAACACAGGTTCTTGTTAAATAAACTCATTACATCTAACTTTGCACTATTGCTGCACAACAATGTTTCATAGAATCATAGAATGGTTTGGGTTGGAAGGGACCTTAAAGATCACCTGGTTCCAACCCCCTGCCATGGGCAGGGACACCCACCAGTAGACCAAGTTGCTCAGAGCCCCATCCAACCTGGCCTCGAACACTGCCAGGGATGGGACATCCACAGCTTCTCTGGGCAACCTGTGCCAGTGCCTCACCACCCTCACAGGGAAGATTTTCTTCTTTATATCCAATCTAAATCTCCCCTCTTTCAGCTTAAAGCCATTACCCCTTGTCCTATCACTACATGCCCTTGTAAAAAGTTCCTCTCCAGCTTTCTTGTAGGACCCCTTCAGGCTGCTCTAAGGTGTCCCCAGAGCCTTCTCTTCTCCAGGCTGAACGACCACAACTCTCTCAGCCTGTCCTCACAGGAGAGGTGCTCCAGCCCTCTGACCATCTTCATGGCTCTCCTCTGGACTCACTCCAACAGGTCCATGTCCTTCCTATGTTGGGGGCCCCAGAGCTGAACGTAGTACTGGTTGTTGTTAATAACGTGGTATATTGTAACAGAAGAGAAGACACTCAAATCTGTGCCGTAAAGGACAATGGCAAACTGTAGCCTGATATGTCCAAGACAGGAGTCGATGGCACTGCTGCCCTTCGGTCCAGCACTTCCCCTGCCTCACTGGGGGTCGGAGACCCCATCATGCTGGTGCACACCCCATGTCCCCCAGGGGATGCAATGAACTCCAAAGACACGTTCACAGGCTCCCTGGGACTCACAGGTTGTTCCCCATTTTGGGTTTCCACTCTATGGCCAACTCTACCCAGCTGCCCAGAGTTTAAATTAGGAGAGTAAATCCTTATCATTTATTTTAGAGACTTTTAAGCTGGTATTCTTCATTGCCTTGCCTGCTCTCCTGCCTCATAAAGTAGAATAAAATAAAATCTCTAAGGGCCTCCTTGGAGCTCCTGTTTCAATAGTGGAACTACTGCTGGGAATAATTCTGTCATTGTTTTTTCGGGCTTTTGTTGGTCGATATGACACACTACCAGCTTGGGATTTGAGGCAGGGGATTTTTTTCCCCCATCTGAAGAGGAGGTGAGGCATTTATTCTGAAAACAATGCTCTGTTTGTGATAGGCATTTTCAGAAGGGAAAGTTCTGCATTTTTTCCCAAGCACAGTCACTCTGATTTTGCCTTAAAGTCCCCCAGAAACGTGTCCTGCTCCTGAGTAGGACAAACTAAGTGCAGAGCCAAGACCTAGTCCAGGAGGGTGTTTCTGACTCAACAGAGAGACTTCAGCACCTGTTCTTTTTAAACAGGCAAGATGGTGGCAATATGCCTGTTTTGTTTTGCTTCCCATTCAGTGCTCCATCCTACCAGGACTTCAGCGCATGTTTATCTCTGCAAATATCCTTAGAGACTGCAGTAGTACAAAAAAGCTGTTTGTTTATTGGGGCAGGGGAGGCAGACACGGGGTTAGGATGCAAATAATCTACATGTATATAACCTTTCCGAAATGAATTTGTTTTCTCTGAGATTTACACTGCCATCCTTGGCAGCAGAATAACTACAGTATGCAAGTAGTCCAATAAAGTCATTCACTTCTCCTAATGCCTGCTCAGCCACCTCTTTTGCCACTGCAAACTTGCAGAGAAAGAAAACAAACAAATGAAGAATAACAAAAAAAACCCTCAAATCACACACAAGTCTCAACATTCACAGCATTTTGAGCTCATAGCGAAGTCAAAGCGCCTGCATACGGGAAAGTTTCCACCTACCTCATTTCCAAGAGGCATCTGAAAGTGCTCCGGGACTGCCCCTCACCCTGCTGCACGCACAGCTCCTGTGCCCACAAGGACATCAACCCCAGCCTTCGACCGAGGGGCAAAGAAAAATCTCTGCTTTTTGTCACAGTGAATAATCTGGGTAATGAGAAAACTCAATTACTCATGGTTTGAAGGAATGAGATGTCGCATGACTTTAACAGCCGTTCAAAGACTGTTTACGTTGCTGCCCAACGCTGCTCAAATGGCATAGGCTTATTACCCACATGGATTCGTCCCTTTAACTCCATATCAAGCTTTCATAGCTTCAGTGGTTATTTAAGAATCCTGATGTTATTAATCAATATTTCTTCCTCACTGAAAAATAGGATCAGCAAATTTAGCAACTTGTGAGACTCGTTTAAGCCCGTTGTCTCACATCTGAACAGCGCCAATTTTGATATATGGACTTTCTGCCTTCCCACTCATCCTCTCTCAGCTTGCTAAACTGCTTCCCTCTATGAAAAACCTTTCACCTCATTTATAAGCGAAAAAGGGTATTCTTTTTACCATGGTGAGACAACCCGTCATTTGATTAGGCACTGTGCAAAGCCCAAATCCCTAAGGACGAAACCCCAGCCCTACCATGGCAGTGGCTTCCCTGGTTTCTGGATTTCCCCTGAAGCGTTGTACATAATATGCACACACTGAAGGCTGCAGGTTGTTCAGAGAGGGTTACTATTAATAGACTAGCGAAATATTGCAGCATGGAGCACAGTGCTGCTTGATTTACGGCAGTGCTGCCTGCACGTACAGTGCCTTATAGCCGAGCTACCCAACGCCGGTGTGGGTATCCCGTAAACTTGGTGTGCAGAGCAAACAGGGAAAACTGACACTGATGCTCCAGGTCAAGACTGGTTTGTCTTTTCCTTTTGCATCTTCAGTGCTATTTTTAAAATAAGATGAAGTCTCTTTTTCCTAAAAAAAAAAAACCTTTCATAACCACTTCTCTCCATCCCTGTGTAACACTACAAAGGCCTCATAAGGTTATAATCTTTGAACATATTATGTTATTGAAAGCCTTTGATATTAAAATTAACTGCTGTAAGTAGTTAATTCCTGGGCATTTAAGAATAAAAACCATCCCTCTGCAGTGACAATTTGAGAACAGAATTGAGCTGACGTTCCTCGACAGCTCGGGCTCAGGCACGTCCCTGGGCTTTCTGCAATCTCGAAGGCTCAAAGAGCATTTCAAACTTATTTATTGGAGGAGTAGGGAGAGGGGGGAAGTTTGCATAAGCTTTGAATAATTTGCATTTCATCAATTGTTTATTTCTTTTTTGGGATGACCAGAGAAATACTAACCCCTCGTAACTCATTATAGGGCATTTGGGAATTTCATACCTCTGTGCGTAAGAGAAGCAGACAGAAACCGCCTGGAGCCCCGTGCTATCAACAGGTGTAATAGGAGTTTTGTTATCTATAACTTTGTGCTGCTCCTCAGTCACCATTCACATCCTAAGCCGTAAAATAATGTTCGTCCAATCTAATTTCTTGAATCCTTCTGAAGAAAACAGAGAGTGAATATATCAGACTCTGCAGCTTTGCCATGACACTTATTACTTTGTGCTGTCCCCACAAATTGCTCGTAATACTTAACACTTAAAAAAATAGGTTATGAACACTCAGTGATTAATCCTCCCAAAGACCCCAGGAGATCTGTAAATAGATATTAGCTCCCATATCTACAGAGAGTGAAATTGAGATAGCAAGGATTAGACAATAAGCTGACCCAGTGGCCAGACTGATGCCCTGCTTTATTTACTAATCCTTATCATCTGTGCTCTAAGATTTAGGTTGATGACAATATTTTAAGCCTTATTTTGAAAGGCAGGTGCAGAGCTGTGGCACAGCTACTGCTATCACCAGGGTAAGCACTAACTTCTCCTCTCAGTAGCAAAAACTGGCTCGATAAATGGCTGAAAGGCAGGTTGCAGCACGAGGAATTGGCTTCGGCAGCACGGTCCTGAGCCCAGTGCCTGGGTGAACTCCGGCTTCTGCAGGCACCTCCACACTGCGGGGCTGACAGAAATGCATCTTAAAGCATTCTTGGGTGATATCTGTCAAACACAATGACTAAACCTGCTCTACTTAAAAGCTGAGATGCAGCACTTTTCACATACCCTGCGACTGTCTCCTCTCCTACTGCTGCCCACTCTGGAATGAAGTGGCACACGATAACGTGTTGTTTTTCCACTTGCTAAGCACTGTCACACTGACATTTGGGGGGAAATGGCTGTACCCAGCACACCTCGGGGCACTCAGCAAAGGCTACGCTCAGTGCAGAGTGGGATGGCCAAGACCCATCTCCTCCCCGAGAGGCAGGAGCTGCCGAGGCGTCTCTCCCCAGGCAGAGCAGCTGCTGGCTCTTTTCTCCTGCCAAAATCCCAGTCTGGGAAATGCTGGAGGCTGGTGCCTCTCAGAAAGGCAGGAGTTGTTGGCAGCCAGGGTCTGCTTGCAGACCTGTCAGAGCCTTTCTCCTTGCGTCCTGACTTTGCATTCTCCCCGGTGAAAGATGGCTCTGCTTTCCCAATTCCCACCGAGCCCTGAATTTGGCAAAAGGGTCTAATGTGGAGCACTCTGAATGCATCCACTATTTCCGTAAATGATGTTTTGTTCCCTCCTGTGAGACCACAGATATACTCCTCGCTGCTTCTGAAGACCTACTCTACAACCCATTTTGAACCAGCTGCCACTGAAGCAAGATCCTCATCTGCCATTTCCTATATCGAACATCCAAGCTTTATGGGCCTTTGTAAGCATTGTGTAAATATATGTGTGTTTATACAAGCGCACAACCACACCAGTATCTCCCCAAACTGGCAAAATCTAATTTGCTCCCCAGTCATGACAAGCCAGTTGCCAAGTTTCAGTCTATAGTGTTTTCTATATGGCCAGCTCTACGCCTGTGACAACAGTAGTTTATGAGAGACATGCCAAGAATTACTTAACCAAAGCTTTGTGCAAATGCAAGTGCTGTGATATTACACACAAATAGCATCTTTTTTCTTCCTCAGATTATGTTTGGCATAGCTGCATGTAACATACCATATAAACTCCAGTGTACATTAAGATCATTCATATAGCAGTTTCTTCAGGATAATCCCCAGAAGATGAGATAAATTGCATGATTTCCATGTGCGAGATCTAAACCAAATTCTTTTGATTAATCATAAGACATTAATGGTAATGATAATGAGTATGCCACTAAGCATACTATAAAATATGTAAAGCCTGCATGACTCTCAATAGATCTTGGCAAGTGCCTCATTTAACCTTCACAGCTCATGAAAAACTGTTCGAACTTCTTCGTTTTAGACATGAAAACTATTGATTGTTTACAGCATTGCATGACCTTTTCTGACAAGTGGGAAAACTTATGAGATATTAGGTTGTAATTCAATCATGCAATATGCTCTAAATTATGTTGGGTTTCAAAATGCCGATGTTGTTTCTGCACATTTATTTTAGCTTTGAGTCTCATCTAAGTCTTTGGAGAAGATATGTATGAAACTATTTCAAACTGCAGTGCTCCTTGAATGGCCCTGAGTACAGATAAACTCTTAATATCTGTAAGGCATCAGATCTGAAATGTTACTCTTAACCGTAACAAATAATAAGTAATTTTAAAAACATCGTCTAAATGAGACTTAGCAGATTGTGTATCACATGTCCTATTTTACAAAACCTGTGCAAAGGCATACCAAAGACTCAAACCACTAGCGATGTCTAACCACCACAACGTCTAGCTAAGATAAAGTCTTAGTCTAAAGCATCTGTAATCGTCCACTTTGACCCATTATCCTGAACCTGAGCCTCAGATGAAATCTTTCCTTCACTGCTGATCACACAACACACAGCGCTTCAACAGTTAAAAATATAATGTGACAGCAATTTTTCCTCTCCTATGGGATCTCATTTATCTTCCTCCTAATCATATTTTCACTGTTTATTTTACTTCAAAGTCTTCTACCCTTTCATCATCAGAACTACGCCTCCAATGACAGGGAGTTATTGTATCTTATTATAGACCTGCAATTACAAGTGATAAGTGACCACTGAAATGGATCTTTGGGAGCACAATGTTAAAGAAAGATCTAGAAACTGGGTTGTGTTAGAAAAAGATTTTGTTATATACTCTTTCAGTGGTGGATGACTCTGTAGTTCCTATATATGACAGAGATGTTGCTGATGGTTATCTATGACTTTTCTGAAAGACAGACCGTTTCCCCTATATCAGTAGAATACTTTTACTAGAAGTAGATGACATCTCTGCCAATGCAAGCAGATGCAAGAGAGAAAAGCCACATGAAAAGGTCTTACATTCACTAATTGCTTTGATCTCAAACAGATCAGTAAATATTGCAGAACTCCAGCTCGCCCCAGGCGCCCCAGCAGGCATCCCACCAGAGATCACTTCCCGTATATAAATTCACATTTCATATATTTTGCAGACTGCTCAGCCCATTTCAAGTGTTATGAGTTAATTGTTTGCAACTAATAAGATTTAAAAGTCTACAGGATGGAAAAAGATGCCCATTTCAGTGAAGGAAGCTCATCCTACCTTAAAAGACTGCAGAGGGGAGGCAGGTTTTATTTTGCTTTGTCAGACCTTTAGCTCTCCATCTGGGATTTTTTCCAAACCAATACCTATTGAATCAAACTTTGTCTTTCCATAAGCGACTGTAATGCTCGAACTAAAGTAATGATAAACTGTATACACACAGTGGAGCATAAATAATGGTAAAAGTCGGGATTTGAAGCGTTCAGGTGACTCAGCAGCAGTCTTTCACAAGGAATGATGAGCAATACGCATCTTCTGGGCTGGTTTGTGTTAGCATGTTCCCATCCACACATAAGGCTGTTAATGTGATAGCTCTACTGCATATTCCTAAGAATAGGACTGGAATCGTTTTTCTGTGATGGGCATTAAAGGTTTGGCCTGCTGTAAAACAGTAATGGCTTTGGTCTGTGAAAGAGCTGAATATAGACAGGTTTTTACAGCTGACAGTTTAACAGTAATTGGTCCCTGTCATTCTGACCCATTTCAGGCACTGAGATTCCTGACTATCCTGCTGCATAATTCAGGGCTGATTTATAGGAAGAAGGACAAAACATTACCAGTCTCAGTGGAAACATACTTCCACTTGAACTGGAAAGTTCAAATTTGCTGGAAAGAGGTCATCTGAGTTTGTATTACTGTGCTCCTTGCCCTCAGATTCAGCCTGCTCTTTCAAGAGGGCAGGTCTTTGAGGGATTTCACTGCGTAAAATATTGAGGAGACCTCAAGCCACTGCGAGGAGCACAGGCTTAATAGGAAGAACCAGCCGTGCCTCCACATTGCTCAAACCCACTGTACCAGGTCCTCTGAGGAACTAGAATGAGCATGGTTTTTCAAAAGGAGCTATGGAAGTTAATTTTACCTAAAAAACAACAACCATCTGCCGTCGGGCACAAGGTTCGAGGTAAGTTCTGTATAGAGACATTTCTGACAATGACTATTTGGTAAGCCAACAAGTTGCTGATAAACTAATTCAGGGATGTCTTAGCTTCAGAAACTTCACATGGAGAAAGGAAGCATCTAAACCATGTGCATAATCAAGTTTTATATATATTTTTTTCTGAAAAATTAGGCGAAAGACACGAAAACGTATCTCAGCCAAGAAACTCGAATACAGGGCTGAATGTGTACTAAAAATGGATTGGTGATGATTTAACCATTTCCTTATAAAGGCGAGGCAATCCTTTGGAAAGGCAGCAGCCTTTCATAGCTTTGATCCGTGACATGAGAGGACATTATCAGACTGTCACCCAAAATAGGTTACATTCAAATATTGGGACAGCATCAGACTTGGTGCAGGAAGGATTTGACCTGAGACTGCCAATTAAGGCACAGGGTGATTGGCTCTTCAATGGCAAGCAAGTTCCCTTTACTTTCTTATTCTTAACACAAAGGCACATAAAATATTGCAGTACAACTCAGGTCAACACAGCTTGTTGCATTTCAGAGCAGTGAGTTCAGTTTCAGTGAAAACAAAAATAATACAACTCACTAAGTTGAAATACATATGGGAGGGGTTGGTAGAGGGGTCGTTTACAGCTGCCTGGGGTAATTACTCCGTAGGTACCAAATTCTGGTGTTTCTAAAGCCATATACATCTGTCAGCTTCTCCTGAAGGCAAAAAGAAGATAAAAATGCTGAAGTGGAGACATCCCTAAGGTAATAAAAAATAAGTTTACAGGCAGAAGTTATCATTTCTGCTTCATAGTTTGATTTTCAGTATCCCAAGTCTGAATACACACTCAGAAGCACCAAGAAGGGCTGCAGTGCAACATTGCCTGCGTAAAACTCCTAGATCTCCTCAAACCTTTTTTTTTCCTTTTTTTCTTTTTTTCGGGGGGGAAGGGGGAAGGTATACTCAGGTCTGTTTGCTTTAAAACAAAGAAATCAAACCCCTGACCTATCGATCCACTGTCATGTTAAAGGTTATCATATTTACCACCAGGGATGCACAACCGAGCAATCAATTTCCTAATTAACAAAAGGTGCAATATATTTCTGCCATCAGATTCAGGTAGTTTAAGAAGCTAATCACAGCTCAATTAAAAGTTACTGCTCTCAACTGGGAGTGATTTGGTGAACACATCTAATCCATTTAAAAAGAAAGACAAGCCATACCATTTGAACCACTAAGAAGTAGTGATGGGTGTGTAAACCCCTAAGCAGCATATATGGGGCCATCAGAAGGATGCTGCCCATGACTAACACCATCTGTAACGGCTTTAAGTGAGTTTCCAGTGCAGTGCAAAGGTCTGAGCCATTTAATTGTAAAAGATGGGTAATGGATAGACACTGAGATTGTGGAGGACACCAAGACTGTGAAGAGAACTAAATCATCACTAGTGTGAGACTAAGCCAGACTGGATCTGATTGCCTCTGAACTTTGAGCCAGTCCCATTCCAGCTTGGCCACCTCCAATTCTTATACTAAAACTGTGGATGTGAATTAATAAAGAGCAGAAATCAGGGAGTCAGAAGTGCAGAAAAGCAAACAGAGGATGGATCCTATTCCTACTAAAGGCAAAAGGTACTTCAATTTTGGTTGGCACTAAACGCAAAATATTTGGAGGAAAGGAATGCAGAGAGTCAGAAAAGATGGAAAAGATCTGAGAAAACAATAAACTATGTGGAAAAAAACAGAAATGGAAAAGAAAAGCAGCAAGTTCTTGATCATCCTGGCGCCTTGGGTATGGCTTCGCCTTTGGAAGACATAAGAGGTACAGAAAAGTTTCATTTTTTAGCAAGAATTTACACCGGCAGGGCCCAGCTCTGCCATGTGGCCCATACTGGTATTTCAACCAGAGCAGGCGTCCAACACCCTGCATGTTTGTGAAAAGCCTTTGGCCTTTGGTTGAGGGACACAACATTATCTTCAGCTTTTCATGTTGCCAGTAAACCATCAAAAAATCATTCCTGTCAGTGCAATTGATATTCTCACCTCTGCACAGCAGTGTCCCTTACTGTTCCACACCATCCCTCAGGAAGCATTGAAGAAAACTCTTGGAAGCATGAGCAGAAGCGAGGAGAAGAGACTTCTTTCCACGTCTGTTTTCTGCGGCAGCTGATGGGACACTGACTCACGGCACCACCAAAAATGGAGCCTCCCACGGCACGGGGGAAAAGCAAGCTCAGAGAGTGACGCGGCTCCCGGGACCAACTTCCAGCTACCGGTTCCCCTGTGTCCCCTTCCACTGGTTACCAGCTGCAGGATGGTGGTTTGTGCCAGCTCTGAGCCAAACCCAGCGGCGTGGGAGAGCCAGAGGATCGGAGTACGGCATAGCCACAGCAGCAGAGATTGGTTCTCCATCAGCATTTGCCAAAGAAGGGGCTCTGGGCACAGCCAGAACAACAAGGGACAAAACACAAACTGGACTGGAGCCTAAAAATGCACATTACAAGGAACTTTTTCTTTCCTTAAAAACATTTACTTCAATGCCTTCTACACTGATGAGCAGGGATCTAACACTCGCTCCGTTTGCCTTAGCCTGTACCCACAGACTCCCTCTTTACTTAAATATATCTACCATATTTACACCAACACTGCCTTACAGAAATGCTCAAAACTGAAAGGTATTTTACTGTACTACATAGACATTTTCTTCTGACAGTGACATCTTATTTGTATGTGGAATGAAACACAAAAGTAATAGCCATATCTGAATTTCGTGCAGGCAAAAAGTTTGATGGATACCTTTAACACAGATGGCTTCAGTATTTTTAAAACACTACAGAATACGAGGACAAGTATCTGAAGCTAGAATGCATTTTATGAAAAATTCAGAAATAGTTGGAAAAAAGAAAAAGCATTACAAATTGCTGTCTACCTGGGGGTATTTTTTCTAAAGCCTGAAAACAAAAAAAAAAGTTGTTATAAATTATAAAGGTTATAAAAGTTTTAATAGTATTTAATAATATATAATTGAAAATATAATGGCAAAAATAATTTTAAATATTCTGTGCTTTGATTCTGACATGGAAAATGGAAAAATATTCATATATCCCTTTCTGCTAGGTAGATAAATAGTAGCAGCGTGATGCATTGCACAAGTGCCTCCGAAGATTACTACCCTGGGTTTGCAGCAACTTGAACATTTGCCAAGCCCATGCTGCACTACCTTTTGTTTCACAGAGGTATGGAGCTGCATGCATACACAGGTGGACCAGGAAGAACAGGATTTCAGTAACCAAAGTCACCTATTTTAGCTCTCTCCAAAATTCAATACCAGTAAATTGCAGCTGTTGCCCTTGGCGCCTTGGGAAATGCAGACATTAACCGCCCCTTCCTCGCGCCGGGAAGGTTACGGTGACCGTGGCCTGCAGTCAACAGTGCCACACCACAAAACAAAAGTTGCACACTGCAGAGCAGGTATGCTGCTGCCTCGGTCGTTTCTTGTCACATTGCCTTCTAAACACCTCCTAAATAAAACAGAAAATAAAGCAGTTTTGTTTTAACCAAAAGACTGGAATGATCAGCTCTCCAGAAAAGGAAACTTAATCCTGGGGAATAAAAAACATCTTTAAAGCATATTTTTCCTCCACCTACAGAAGTGACTGCCTGTGTTCCCAAGATCATTCCTCCTTACCTTAGCTGAAATATCCTTCTTAAAGAGGAAATGATTCAAGAGCAGAGAATGGCTGCACATAACTAACTTTAACAAAATTGAAGACAGATATCCAGTATATGTCAGAAAAATGGAAAGTGCTGAATTTCTGACAGGCTTCTGAAAAACACTTTAACACACTTTTTATATAATATATTATGGTGATAATGACACATATATATATTTATATATAAATAAAACTTATAATGTATTTTCCATATGAGTAGTTCACGTAATGTTTGATGAATTTTAGAGATTGCACAAGCTGCGTATCAAGATCATTTTCCCATTACATCTTTTACAGTTGTTCCTGCTGTAAAATGGAACATTTCATAGCAAAGCGGTCCCTCTTTCCAGAGATAGAATTGCTGTGTTATGTGCCTGGAGGCCACGGAAGACTGAGGTAAGTGCAATGACAGCAGTGAGAACTTCTGACAAGGCTCCCTGCCTTTGGAGAAAGTGCCTTTGCACCTCCAGAGGCTGTGAACGGTTTGCTCCTCACAGCTTGGTCTCAGTTACTAAAAAGCACGCTTTCAGGAGCAGGGTGTCTCTTCAGCTCATTTCTTGAAGACAAAAGACTCATGACTCAATGCCCTGAGCCATGGCTTAGACTTTCCTTAAGAAATGGCTTTACAGTGCAGCTGAGCCAATGCGACCGGAGGCCACCAGCACTGGTGCCTGCCTGATGCCACCACCATCTGGTTCAGAAAAAATTGCCTTCCACAACCAGCAGACATTTTTTTTGCCCATTTAGCTTCTTGAATTAGATCCTTGTATCGTCAGACACATTGTAGCGCTGTGGCAAGGCAAGAAATGGATGCTGCAGCTGTCGACAGAGAAGGACTCTCCCTCTTGGCCACAACTAACATCTAGAGAGGCTTAATTACACCAGGAAATTGAACTTTTGGAAGTCTTCCTTCCGAACTCAATCAACTCTCACAAAAGCAGATGCCTTTCTTGCTCTTATTTTCACAACGCTCTTGACGTAGCTTGCTGCTAAGTGACTAAAGGCATCAGCTGCTCCATTGACAGAGCAGAATAAATCCCAAGGTGGGGAATTAAATAGGATTGCACAGCCTTAGTGTCAGAGAAGCTTTGTCATTACAAGGATTTTCAGTTTTGTTCAGTGATAATGGACTCTCTGAACCTTCACTAAGAAATCACAATGCAAATTTTGTAACTGAAGTGAGTCTAGAGTTACGAAAAAGTGCACTTCTCTAGACAACTATAATTAATGACAGCTTAGGCAACAGTAAATAAAAACCCTATAAGTAAATAAATAAAAATCATCCTTTCATCGTTGTAATGCAGACCTGCAGTTTAGGATTAGAGCTTCTTTATTTAGGGTCTATTTCAAGATCTTCTGAAGCCAACAGGACCTTTACCTTAACTTCAGAAGGCTCTATCCACTTCTCTTGATCAGAGCAAGAAAATGCAAATTAAAGAAATAGTTAGAATTTAAATGTACTCAAGTGAAATGCAGGAAGTGAATTCAGAGCCCAGGTCTCCCAGGGCCCCCTACATAGCATTTATTTTAACTTTTAATGTTGTGTCATTACATTTAATGAACAGGAATCATACTTAGCAGAGATACTACAGCAGAGATTCACCAGCAGAACTACTTGGAAAGAGAAAATCATTCAGCTTATATTATTTTAATATTTCATTAGCATTCTTAACAGAATCTCCCTCACGTGGAAAATAAAAATAACCTCAATTCAACACAAATTACGTGCAAAAAATCTGCCCCAAAGCAGTTTCAGCAGAGATTTAGAATTTCTCTGACTGTAGACCCTTGATATTCACTCCCTTTGCTTTGAAAACGTAACTGCTTTTTAAAATATATTTTATTACAATAGATTTCGATGACACAAAATTGTTTGAGGCTACACCTGAACAAGCCAACAAAAACAGATACTTAAATAACGTTTTAAATAATTATGCTTGACCTTACCAAGGAAATCAAAGTGGTATCCTGGGTCACGCCCCTCACCCTCATTAGGAAAACGATCTCACAGGGCCTTTGGTCATTATTGCAAATTAGAGCTGGGGAGGAAAGGAAAGGAGAGCGTCTTTCAGGGAGATCCCTTGCACAGAGAAGCCAAGGCACCAACTTTATTTTGAAGATGGCCCAACAGAGCATCCTTTAATGAATGGTGACAGTTCTGCTCTATGAGAAACCCGGCTCAGCACCCTTACAGGCAGCAGCTCTGCCAGAGCCCACAAAAATAAAACTGGTTCAAGAAGCAGAAGAGAAAAGCGAATGCTAATTATTAATTAGTAGATCTTCAGGCAAAATTATGTAACTACCAATGGAAAGCTCAGACAGATACGTGACAAAATCAGGCAGAGAGCGAGACAGAATGACAGGATGCAGGCCAAACTTGACAAAAGTATCATCTCAGTCTCCAGGGAAATTATACCTTTCGTGTCCATTTACATTTGATGTAACAGGAAAGTACAATAAAGAAGAATAATGATTCAGTCCCACTAAAGGAACTCAACATCATGTGCCTTCTGCTTCTAGGCATCCGTTCCACAATTAGTTTAAATCTCTGGCGTCCGTGTGGCACAGATGAAGTATATGAACACTGAAAATTAATGTGTTGAAAACCATGAACCTATTTACTTTCTTTCAATTCACTTCTGCACTTAAAACCTTGGTCGGAGTACAGGTTTTCCAGCCCATCTATCTAAGCCCTGGCCCCTGCCTCCCCTGGTAACCCTCAGTTGGATTCACCTGCCTCTTCACCAGCAGCATCAGTTCAGAATTGGCTATAGCTGGCCCAAATCTATTGCTGGGACTTTTCTACGCAAATCCTGGAGGAATGTGGCTTGTTCTTTCCAGCAAATCCTATATCACCCTGTGGCATAAAAGAAGCCAAGCAAGAACATCTCAGGAATGGAAGAGCTCTCCTCCATGTCCATCGCACATCCCTCCCAGCACAGCAATGGCTCGTTGTGAGGTTGCTCAAGGGCAGATTCCTGCTCAGGTTGCTCATGGGGAGAGCATCTGCTTGAAGCATCAAGAAAATCACCCACCTTCTTAATGTGCAGAAGATTTCATGCATTATCCTACATATTTTAAATGTATTCACAATGAAAAGTTTATGAAACAACCAATAAATTACCGCAAAGTTAAATTTTCTTCCGCACTGAAAAGTTTGTAAATCTTGCTTTCAGTGTGAATCAGGTTTTCAAGGACATTGAAGGACAAACTTTCAAGGCACAGTCTACACCCGTGCATGTCTCAATGGGTGCATCCCACAGTGGTTTACCCAAACAGATGTTAGAAGTCGCCCATCCAGGACGGATTAGCACATAACTTTTGCACGCAAATCAGGCCTCATGCATTTCTTGTTCCCATAAATTCCAGGGAAAAAAAATAGGTGAAATGGAAGTGTTCCCCACTTATCAGCAAATCTGTATTCTGTATAAAGTACAAAACAATCTCTGTGACTGATGTCCAAACCGAACATCTTTGAAACACAACATTTATGGTAGAGCACAGCACTGGAAAACTAATGCCAGATTTCCTGATGCTGGAGATTTTTTCCACATAAAAGTCTTTTTGAGAGGTCAATTTAAAATCGCTTCATGTTTTTTATCTTGGCATTCAACAGCTAAAAAGTATTACCAACCTAACTTTTGAAGTATTCACAACTGCAGAGTGGAAGTTTGAGGTGTGTTATCAGAGGTACTGCCTTTTAAACACAAGTCTTTGTGCTGTTTAGCTACTTTCCTGGCACACCTGCATTACCATGCTATTAACACTATTAATAACATTAATTAATAACATTAATAAGAAGATATTGGGAAATGTCTTTGGTCTGGAAAAAAAAAACACAAACTTTTTCCACTGCCTCTTAGGAGTCAAGCACAGGAAGACTCAAAACCTTGTTAACGTTGCTAACAAGGATCCAGCCATTATGAACAAGGACTGTTATTTTGGTGCCAATAGCCATCCAGAGGAGCAATTGTTTTCTGTTACACCTCTGTTTTGTGAACAATAAGGGAAATTAGGAAAGTAGAAATTTCAATTCCTCTTTTTCCCCAGGACAGTTTATTTTCCAGGCTGTCCAAGCTGTCTCCATCTTCAGGCTATAAGTCTGGTTTCCAGGTGTCGCTGATGCATTTCTTTTCTTTAAAGGTGTGAAATTACTGAAAATGTCATTCTACTTTGTCTCTAACACACAGCGAGGTAGCACAGGACAGAACACTGACTGGAATAAAGTTTTGCAGTCCAGCCAAGACACCTGCCTGATCAACACCCCACAAATTGTCTAGGACAAGATGCTTTGGAAACGTTTCCTTACCCTGACAGACTGAAACTGAAGAACCTGTTCCCATTCCTTACTAAACATCCAGAGTTTTCTAAACCCATCTATATAACCATCTTTCAAGGAAATGAAAGCTTTTTGCCCTAAAATTCAAAGCACTTAGGACATATTGCAATAACCATTTATTTCAGGTTTTAATTAATATAATCCTGAATTGCGACTTCTACTCTGGGAAGCTCTTTGGAATTTTATTTGATGATGCAAAGCCTGTCTTTTGACTTTGGCTGTGGCTTCGTCAGTTCAAACACTATAAATAGAAGAGTCAAAGAAAAAAGGCAGAGAGATGCAGTCCTAGAAGGATGAAGCAAGGAGCATGAGGAAGAAATATGGTTCAAGCCACGGGAAGGAGAGATAATTTAGGAAGTTGCAACATAGACATTGGCTATTAATCAATGGATGTGCTATTTATTTAAAAGTGTATCATTTTGCTTAAACAGTCAGGACTAGATTATCACCACAGGATACTGTATCTATTCTTTGTCAATTATACTGTAATCACTATACAATGTGATCAAATCACTTTGTTTGAAAAACAGCCTGCAACTCATTTTCCCACCCTGTGCTTCTCTAGAATTCATGGGTAGTGCTGGCTACAAAATTTTATTTTCCCACCGTAGAAACCTACGACTCTTTAATGGAACATTAAAGAAAAATAAGCTAGAAATGTTGCCATGGCACAAACTGCTAGGGTTTATCAGTGCAGGAGCATGGGAGCCTGTGGGAGAACGCTCCACACATCAGCAATCACACGTGTCCCACTGCTCCCATTGGGGAAGCCTGGCCCACCTGCCCAAGAGCCTAGAAGTCCAGGAGATGAATGACGAGCAGGATCTCATACTGTCCTCACCAGTGTGCATCTTCTGCATCAGGCTCGTTTGCCAGTCTGGGATGCAGCCCTCACCAACTCTTAGTTGGACCATCCAGGCAAGGACAACATTTCACAGGAGCTCTCAAATGTTATGGACTCACCCTACATCTGCATGGGCATAGGCAAGTACCAAATGATAAAAAGCAGGCATTGGCTTTCATTTAGCAGCACCGAGCAAACTTCCCTTAATTACTAAAGAGATGGAAAAATGCCAAAAATTTGCACAGTGAAGTTTAAAATGCATCAACCTTGCATTAATGCTTTTAAAAGAAATAATGTCCAATTAAGCAACATAAATGATCAATGGAAGTGTTCAAAATCTGTGGAGAATGTAAGGTACTTTACTTGCTCTTATTAATAAAGGTGACAGAAGAAAAAGCTGCTTCTACCACAGTATTAGACAGTAAACTGCCATGTACAAAATAAACTATTCGGTTAAATTGCTGGGTGTGACAACAGTAGTCGAGATGTTAAGGCTGAATACTCCATAATTTGTAGTGAAAGAATCGGATTATTTTTTACTATATAAATTAAAAATTATTTTACACTATGCATAAAAACCATGAAATGGGTACCACTAAAAAAAAATAAATACATAATAATCAGACATGGGAAGTAATTAAGTTTGAAGAAAAAGACTTATGACTTCTCTATACAGATATTTGAGTACAACATTGTCTCAAGATCAATTTTTTTTGCTAAAGTCAGATTCAGGCTGTAGCTCACATGGCAATCAACACCAACATTTGTTTTATAAATGTTTATGGAGAATTTTCTTTCAAACCTATTCGAAGATTACTCATCAACATTTTACTCCCAATGATCTTAATAAAATAACCTAGAAAGTAATTTCATTTTGTAAAATCCTTACAGGAACAGTCAGGTTTTACAGTCTTGCTGTCAAATTAAAAAGCTGCAAGAAAGCACACTGTGAGGCTAGACGAAACATGCATAAATCCAGCAGCTCAACTGGATCCATCTTTTGCAAACCATTGCTTTTCTAGATATCTCCATAATAATAACCTTCCTCAAAAACCTCTGAAAGCACAGACAGTGAGCTTGAGCATTTTTTCTTTGTCTTGAAAAACAGTGCTTCTTAAACGAGCAGTAAATTAAAAAAAAAAAGCATCTGGAACTCAAAATCTGGAAATCACATAAGGAACACCAGCAATCAAGTGTTTAGGCATTAGAAAATTGAAATCCCAGAAACAATATGTAATTTAAATAATATTGGCAGATTAGATAGATATATATATATAAAAGACATTGCACGCTATCTAAAAAGTATCATGTCAATTATGAAAAAGGATTAATTTCATATTCAAGATTTTTTGACCACTGAAGCAATGATGGACATCATAAATCTTGTCTTTCAACAGTTTCTACACCATCCGTCTGCACTCACAGGGGTTTAGTATTTCATCTTTGTTTTGGCACTAAATGAAGAGAAACTTATTACTGATTCAATTATAGCAACGCCATAAACATTAGCACAGAACAGCTATGCAATTAAGAACTTTATGAATTAAAAAATTATTTGAGAAATACAATTTTGGGTTGTGGCTTCTGTAACCTGACAAATGCGACAGATCTGTGGAAGAGGTTAAATAAGTATACTGAGATTTTCCTGGGACCAACTGTTCTCTAGCACTTTGTTCCCATAACATAGTTTAAAATAAGCATGTGAACCTACAGACTTAACCCACATGCAAACAGATATATCATTTAGAATCGCTGGCATGAAAAATTAGTATTTACATATTTTTATGGGAAGAGATAAAATATTTGTAAGTATTTTGGAGGACTAGTCTGTTCTTTAACTCTGTTAATTTTCTTCTGATTCACTGATAGAAAATAAAAAAACCCACTTTTCTCCAAATTTCAGCTCAGCTATATTTTATTATATGACATAACATATATAACAGAGTACAGAATTTAACCAGCAACAACATTGTGTAGGTGTATTTATATTGTCTATCCTTAAAATAGAAATTACTTCAATATAATATTACAAATGTGGCAAAGTCAAGCCCTGAAAATCAGGAATTGCTTCAGCCTCAGTCCAACCTTCTCATGCATATGCAATGTAAAGGTTTAACACATATATGCTTAATGGTTTAAACCATGCTTGATACACATGGTCAGGAAATGATGGTGCCATGCGAACAGGGAGGTTGTGAAGCTGTTCAGTCACCGCCGCTGCCTCTCCATCTTCCCTCCCTCCCAGCGAATCTACACTTGAGTACGCACACTTGCCCTTAGTGCACTGACCATCAGCTCTGTAATCAAATTTAATCACAGAAAGATTATCAGAGCTCTTTTTTTTTAAAAAAACATTAAAACAAGGTAAGCAATTTGTTTCCTGGATTATCAACACCTATCTAGATCATCAGTGTCTCCAGTTGAATAAAATAACTGATACAAACCACTGGTAACCTGATGTACTTCTGTCAGCCAGGTTAACTTACAAATTAGTTTGAGTTAAATATGACCGCATCAAGTGCTGACATTGCTAAACTTGCACGGATTTCTAGGAAAGTAGAAAGAGAAAAGGAATTCACACAATAAAATGGGCCTATTGAAAAGCAAGCAATAAAATTTAAGACTCAGTTCTGTAGGTTGTGAATACAGATGCTCTCTTTTTGACATGTTGAATATATGACTGAAGTTAAAACCAATATTGTTTCCATAGGCACAACGTATCATTGAACAGAATGCTTTTACAAGAAGACTGCATCATAAAACTTACAGAATTGGATCACGCCATAAATGCAAAAAATCTTAAATATCAAACTTCTTTTCCCTGTCTTTTTTACAATATATGCTTAGATTTTGTTATTCCAAAGCCAACCTCATTTGCAAATGCAGGAGCTGAGACATGCTAAAAAGTTATTATAAGTTGAATCAAAATAATTTTTTAAGTAAGTTCTCTATTTCACAGCACTTTTTGCAGTACCCTTCTGAGGCCTGTGGCAATCACAGGTTGAGATATGTTGGTGGAGAACATTGTGAGATATGGTCTATTAACATTTCGAGAGATGCTCTGTTCTACCGAGGGCCTTCCCCAAGGCCAAAGCCACCGCAAAAGGTCTCCTCCGGTATCACAGGACCTGTGACACTGCTGAGGAATGGCACCGATGGACTCATACCTTCTCCTCTGGCCTGGATGTCTGTCTGTCTGCCACAAGTGTTTCATTCATTGCTATTAATTGGAATCAAAAGTCCTTACTGCCAGCAAGACCAACATTCATTCCTTGATAAGGACCCTGCTTTTATACGTTACTGAGTGTGCCTCCAGCCCTGCTTACTGGAATCCAGAGTCGAATGAAGACCGTAAGAATTGCAAGAGCTCAGATCGCACCAGCGTACAGCATTTTAGCGCTGCTCAGCTGGTGTGCCCACTCCTCTACCCAGAACCCAGCACTGGCAATGCACCGCGGTGCAAAACGGGCACGGCAGCGCTCCCGCCAGCGCCGGGAGGGAATACGAGAGAGCTGGCGAAGCACAGTTTTACTAGGCGGTACTCAGGTTAGTCATACTCTCAGGCAGATCTGAGTGCAATATCAGAGACTTTCTACTAGCAAAGCTTTACTCCCGATGTATTACATGCCGTGTTTACAGAGGGAAGGAGCATACCGCTGTGCAATAACCACAGAAAGTAATAAAAACAGGGGAAGCTGTAATGTGGCTGGGGAAAGCCACAGTCCCACTTACAGGGGCAACAGTTGCTGTGGCCAAACGCCCAACCGTGCTGTGAGACCAGAGAGCGAGGGATTCAAAACACCTTCCTCCCCTTGTCCTGCGGCAGCAGTAAAATTCAGTATGATGAGAAACCCTGAATCGTGTGTGATTAGGAGTACGAGGGTGCAAAGCTAACATACTAAACAACACAGAAAAATCAGGCTGCGTTAGGTGAAGCACAGGAACCAACAGCCGGTTGTTAATCCACTGACACTGTCGATTAATTCTCGTGCCTATGATACGTTTGATGCAGTGCTGTGTCTCTCCAGCACTCCTTTTACATATAAGGAAGGCTCGTCCTCTGTGCCAGAGGACTTGCCATCTAAATATATTGCCTAATTCTTCGGGAGAAAAGACCAAACACAAAGTGGCTTGCAGGGTATAACGCACTCTTCTTGGAGAGCTCAGACGCAATAGTATGTAAGGCACTTCTCCTATCTGTGCCCACAAGGGACTGCAGTAAGTCCTATTTAATTCAACTAATGCATTATACAAGTTCCATTACTTCAGACAGAGCAGCTTGAAATAGTTTGGGTTCTGTTATGTTTAGTGCACTTCACTATCAGTGCATGATTTTTTTTTATTAAGTGAGAAATTAAATACTCCACCATTTGTTTCATGTCAGTGTGAATTTTTTCACTTGAATTTAATTTTACTAAATAACATCTTCCTCCCGTCTCAGTCCCACTGTTCTCAGATCCAGAACAGTTAAAACTGGTGAAACACGTCCCTTTCATTTTTGTATTTGTTTTATGCATCGCATAGCATGACACATCTTCAGAGCCTGGGCATTTCAAATATCTGTGAAAACAATACGGATTGCCTGCCAAAATTCACATGATTTTTTCTACTTTCCCAAATTTCCAAACAAATCATCACAGAATAGCCCCTCCAGAGCAAGTACTGCACGCTTCCTAAGGTAACATAAAAAACAGATTTGCAACTGTCTGACCCTGGCTAAGAAAAGGACGGTTTAGGATACTTTTTCCACATTGATTTATTTTGATTTATTCCCCAGGGACTTAAACTCTTCATGTTCAAAGAGGAGCTTTTAATATGAGGGGTTAAGCTATATAGCCATACACACCTATAGCATGGCAGCAGGTAAGTTGGTTCGTTGTCTACCAATATTTCTAAATTGAAGTCTTAAGGCACTAGTAAACTTCAAGTTCAAAAAATTAAACCACCAAACCCACCACGTGCCAATCCTGAAGAAATAACGTATTGCTAAACAAGATGTGCTGCTTGGCTCAAAAAGTGAGATTTGCTCTCCCTCTAGAGTTTTAGCTGCACGCGCTGTAGCCTAGAACTGTTAGCCAGTCAAGTTATTCTGCTGGTGCTGTTGGTTGCTATTCTAATTCATTCAAAAAAAGGTAGTGACCTCGAAAATAAATCTTTTCATCAAATCCTGTCACAAACATTTTATCCAGCCTTGACCACCAGTCTAAACTCCTCTCAGATACATTATAACACTTTAATATAATAGCTGTAAGCAAACCACTTACTTACAGAAGTTCATGTTTATATTGTCTCAGTATTCATTATCTTTAGGCCCATCTTTCCCTTCACTTGTGGCGGTGTGATATAATCAAGAAAATTCACCCTGAACAGTCTAATAAAACCCTGCACCACTCTAAAAAGCTAGCCAGATCCGTCTTTTGAACAATATGAGAATAAAAAACATTTGCTTCATGCTTATTCAAATATATAATGCGCAAGCGGGAAAAAAAAAAATCTTCAAGAAAAACCGATCTCCAGTAACAGACATCTGCTCTTTGTGCCTAGCAGAAAACTCGGCTCCTCTCGGCTGTCAGGAAATCGGAGCTAACCTTTGAGTTCACAAAGCCAACAGCCACGCACTGCCCTGATCCTGGCACTCGCGAAATGTCAAGGATAATCTCATTTCCATTTTGATGAATAATGTACAGAACAGCAAACGCTTCTGCATGTGCATACACGGGAATTCGGCCATGAGATCTCAGTAGGTTGTGTGGAAATGGAGGTGCGAGAGAAAGAGATGACTTGAGGGTCAAGGACCCTGATGCCTTTCAAAGCTACAGTTATTTTATCTCCCTTTATGTTAGAAGATAATAGGCTGAAATAACTAGTTTCGGTACATATCCATTTGATTTTCCAGTCCTTGCAGCTTTATTGCCCCTCTGCCGACGGAGGGGAGCCGTGGCGTGGCAGGGCAGCTCTTCGGCAGAGACGACGGTAGCGATGCGGTGCTGTAGGCGCCGGCTGTCAGTCACCGGCCCTGCAGAGCTCTAGCCCAGCGCCCAGCTCTGCAGGGAGCCTTCGCTCAAGTTCCCTCTCAGCCCGAGACTAAGAGCAAGAGTAAATCCTCTCTTACACATGCCCCCTGTCCCAAAAGGGGCATGTATACATAACAAAACATAGCACGTCTTCTGAAGGCCAAACACTCATTTGCATGCAGGAACTCAAGCTGGCAGCCCTCATAAAAGCTACCGGCTAGGTCATGGTTTGGCTTTCACAATTATACAGTAGAAAAAAAAAGAAAAAGAAAAAAGAAAGCCACAGAGCCAAAATACCTAAGAAGAGGTGTTGTGCCTGCAATTTCTCAGTGCCCAGCCTGCAGGTGAAGTGGCATGAGAAGCCCAGACAAACAGCCGAAGCTGTGCTTTCCTGCATCTGTTTTTCCTTTGTTTGTGCCTATTCTGCTCAGTCGAAGAGGGAACAAGCAGCAGCAGCGGAGGGTTGGTTATAAGTGATGTTCTGGGGCAGAGACTGAGCTTTCAAAGTTTGTTTGTTTGTTTAAAAAACTTCTTTTAAAAAACAACCTTAAACATACAGACCCATATCTTTTAAAATAAAAAGGTAAAGGATAATTTTAGGTGTGTCACAAGGAAACACAAAAGAAACTTCTTACTTTTCTTACGGAGTTTCTTGGTTGCAGTGGAGGTTATGATGGCCCAGGGCCAAGCGCTGACTTGTCACAGCAAACGGCACTGAGGTCCGGCAGCAAAGCCCCCCGGCTGTGTCCCTCAGCCGAGCAAGACCTCCCATATCGCCTGTGACTGTGACCTAACACCCATCAGAAACAGTGGCCGTCCCTGCAAAGACCAGACTCGTAAAGTTTTGGTGTTTCCTTTTCACATATTCTCATTTCTGTGAACTTCTACTACTACAGAAAACAGCGTAATGGCCGTGATTGCTCGCTTCTCTGAAGTACACTTCATCACAGCCAGTTGTATAGCATTAACTGTCAAGATCTGCAGAATTTTCTTGATTTGATCAATCATCAAAATTTGATCTAATTATCTCTTCAAGTTGTTTATTCTTTATAGCACAAAAACATAAAAATTTGCTTCAAATATCCCTCTATCAATTAACGTCACAATTAGATATGAACTCAAATGCCCAACTCCTTATTTATATAAAGACGAAGATAGCGCAGGCACATGGTGAGTCTTAATAGGCACATCTTTCTTAATTTGGCAGACTTTAAACACAGCAAACTGTGCAAACTGTTGCGAATGGGCAAGCGTATTTCTGTCTAGTGTATTAAGACTTTTAACAAACATCTGTGAAGACGTTAAGAGTTTTGCAGTTTTTCATCTCCTTCTTAATGTTGCTTTTCTGAAACGAGCGGAATTGCATCAGTCATCATGTGGTCTTTACTTTAACAAAACGCCTTGGACAATGTAAGTCTAAATTCGTAGCGAGGAGTTCATTGAACTTGATGGGTTTTAGACAAAATTTGTAAGCAAGTGAAATACTGACTACAGAACCAAGCGGCACCAAATTATCTCCTCTAACTCCCTTACATCAAGGGGAATTTTGCCTACAAATGCAGTGCCTGAAATCTGTTTTTCTAACAATACGCTCTGGATTTAAAGGCTTATATTAAGTCCTGTTAGTAATGCATTGCTAAACAATCAGGGCAAATTTGACTGAATGCTTCTTACATTGGGAACGGGATGTTGAAATCATTTTGCTTATCTGATTATCTTCGCACGCATTCAGTCAGAAGGGATTTGGTCTTCCACAGAACACACAGTATTATTTTTCTGCTTTGTTTTTTTGGTCTCATATCTCTTTCCCAAGTAAACTGATAGTATAAATTGAAATAAAAGTCTTTTTGCTTCAAGGAAGCAATCTGAGAGCAAGGGAGGACTGCAACAATACACATTTACATTCGTTAAAAGTCCCTCAAATTGCCTACAAAACTTCACAGTCAAAATTTGCTGAGCCTTAAATGTATGCAGATGTATAAAAGCTGGGTTAATAGGAAAGGCTACGTCCGCACGGTCACTTAGTGAGTACACAGCAGCATTTCAACACACCTTGCACGCACACAGTAGATCTCTGAACGTACCCTGGTGCTCAGTGCTGAGGACAAGCAATACAACATCTGACGAGAGTAAAGAAATGGAGGATTTAAGCTGAGATTGGGCAGGCAACGTCAGCGTTGGCTTTGACTCAGACGGACCAGCAGCTTTCCCGTACCACCTTTCACTCTCAGGCAGCTGCTAACAGACAAGAAGTGTTATTTGACGGCCTCTCATCTACCCCAGCCGACTTCTGGTGGATACTCAGGGAAGTGCATGTTGCCATCGCCAAGAACACAGTCTCAAGCTCTATTAAGCTTTCTCTTAAACTTATCTTCTGTAATAAAGATAATGATTTCCAAGATGGCAAAGTTGTATGACACAAGTCACACACACGAGACACAACACAAGTTGTATGACACAAGTACGTGTTGCACAGATACTGCTTAGAACTTCCATTAATTACTTTACATGTCTGAGATGCTTTCTGCAGGAGAAGAAAATATATATATGTGTGCCCAGAGGACACGATATCAAACTTCTCCCCAGATCCCAGGGGCAAAAACCACTTCAGAATGGCCCAGGCGTTCCCATTAGATTACTCTGATGATATCCTCACTCAGCCAAGGTCCATCACACCCAGCAACCTCTCCTCAGGGGTGGCCAGTAGCATAGCAGCAGATACTTAGGGAAAGAAGAAACAAAACCCATGCAGAGGGGTCCTTGGCTGTTAGAGACACCACAGGTCCCGGCAATCCTGAGCTGAGGCTATTGTGCTCACCAACCACAGACAAACACATCCTTCATTACTCTGACTCTTACTTTAGGCCTCCACAGAATTTTTTGGCAATGAGTTTTGCATTGTATGTTATGTGAAAAACTACTTGTATTTTATCTGATCTGAAGCCAAATGCAAAAACAACAGAGAGGCTGAATACGAGGGAGGACGCAGCCGCTGCTGTCTGCGTTCATACCACCGTGTGCTCACTTCTCCCCTCTGGCTCCTGGCCAGCTCCTAATGAGCTGGTTTTTGGAGAAGCACTCTGGTACCACATACTGGAAAGCAGCATAAAACTCCAGGATAATTAATATTTAGAATACATTCTCTTTTAAATGCACAGATACAAGAGCAGGTTAGGAACAAAAACTATTGAAGCTCTTTGACGAATGCTGGAAGACACAGAGTTACCCAAATCACTCAGGCAGCCACTGGCAAAGCCAAGAAAAACCCTAAATACACTGCTGCAGATTATGTCGTATTCACTAGGTGAGTTCCTATGTCACAGGAAAGGGCCAGGAGCTTACATTATCCTGCTTGAGGTACATACTGTATCTTCACAGGAGTATACCAGGCAGAAGCACAGAGCTACATTTTATAAAGGTCTTAAAGTAATCCATTTACTTAAGGAGGGGGAAAAGCTCTTCATTTGTAATACAGGCATAGATTTAATGACGAAATGGATTTTCATTAGAAGTTTCTAAAGATTTCTAAAAGGCTTTGAGCATTAAAGAGAATTTGAAATAAGCTTGGAATTTTGCCTAGCGTTTTTAGCTGATTTCTCTCCCCTTCCCCTGTCCCAGGCACAAGATGGTAATCAGAGCATATTACTTTCCCTCTGGAAAATACATGTCATTATGTGAGCGTCTGTGAATAAAGAGTTCAACACATCTCTATTTCATATGAGTAATCTCCTAAAAATACAGCAAGTGGTAGAACATTAAAAAAGACAGTGCCTAACCAATAACAAAACTAAGATTTGATTTAGCAATAACTAATGTGGTACTGCAGTGACCTTTAGAACTATCCTGCCAAGAACTTTTTAGATATACAAAGAGAAAAAGTGGACTCCATAAAGACAGTAAAGAGAAACATTATGTTGGCAAGTCCCTATAGCAGTAATCAAGACAATATAGATGTTCATTTGAAGGAAGGGCAATTTGGCTTAACATTATTGAAGTCCCGCCATTTTCTAACATTCTAAAAGCTTTTCTTACTAAAAAAGGCTCTTAAACTGTCATGTGCTGGATATAAACCATCTCCATCAGAACCACTAATATCTCATGAAAGAATTTCTGTGGTAAAAGGGTCTCTCAGGACTGTTGCTAAAAACTTAATGATACAATTTTTTTTGTATCTTTTTTAATGAAGTTATATCAAGAACACAAAATTTATGCCACCTGTGGAATATCATTCCGTATTTTTGATGAATTAAGGGCTTATTCAGGTCCGAAAGCATCCAGCATTCCGGTGTTTCCACAAGCCCTTTTGTGCAATTATTGACAATGCAGGCTTAACTACAGCATCCTGCAAACTCAGCTTTCACCCCTGAGATTACATAATACACTTTTAAATACACAGATTTTTTAACACAGGAATTTGAAACTGTGACAAAAATCAAGAGAATAAAATATAAATTTATCTTTCTGAACACATTCTCATTACTTGTAAATTTTCCTCAAAGCGTTAGGAAGCAAACAAGGGCTCTGCTTAATCTAGCGCACGACATTATTCCAGTTACAAAACAAAATAAAGACTAAAGGTCCATTTGATCCATGTATCATATTTTATCTGTAAATTTGTCCCAAGCAGAAGGGCGGTGGGGCAGCGGGAGAGGCTCTCGGGGGGCTGTGCAGGGGGCATTGATGGCCCACCCGGGGGTCTGGCTGCAGCCCTGCCCCTGCTTTGGGCAGGCGCTGGGACCGGAGGCTCCCTGGGCTCCCTTCCCTGCGCTGGCCAGGTACAACCCATTCCTAGATACGGTCAATGCAAAACCACATCCTCTTTTAATGATTAAAAAGTTAATCTCAGAAAGAGATTAAATGGAAAAATAGTCAATAACACGAGATTTCAAAAGAAACCTCAAGTGAAGGGTTAGTTTTACAAAACAATTGGTTTTATTTAGACTAATAATACCTTTTTCTGAAAAAAAAAATGTTTGGAGAAATTCATCTCAAAGCAACAAACCTCATCATCATTTTCAATGTCTTCATGCACCAGTTTTTTTCAAAACTCTCTGCTGGAATAAATTTTTTAAAAGTGGGGAAAAAATTTAGGTCATTCAAAATGCAAGCCTATAATGTTAGCTATTTTAATTTTCCACCAGTAGAATAATTAAGCATTTTCACATTTGTTAAACCAATGCAGCATGTGAATTATCATGCTACCCTGGTTAGCACATGGTCAGCAATTATATTCTTTAACAGAAGAACAGTCCTAAAACAAAATGTATGGAAAACTTCAAAATAAAGCTTGAGGGTTGCATAGCTAAAGAAAAGAATGAGAAGAGGGGTGTAAGGAGAGCATTTTTGTTGATTGTCAGCTACTTTTGAAATTCGTAATACACTAGACCAGATAGAGCATGCGTACTAAAATTGCCTTAACGTGGTTAAGGAAAAAAAACCAAAATGCCAGAGTTATAAGAGGAAATGTTGAATATGCTACAAAGCCTAATAAAAGGTCATTCAAGTGGCTTTAATGCTGAATTGAATCATTACATAGGTTTATTAACGAACTGAGGAATATATGCATTAAATCCAATTCTCACCAGTAGATTCAAGAACAGCTTCTATGGAGGAAGGTTCCCGGAGTGGCAGGCTCACCGCTCTTCCACAGACCACAAAAGGAACCACACGGAACGCACCCTGAACTACACCAGTTTCATGGGATTTCTCCAGGAAAAGACCACAGCATAGAACATGACAAGCTTAAATTGTTGCAGCACAAACCAGACCACTGAGCAAGAGGTATACAAGCCTTTCTGTAATATCCTACTTGGGAAATACAATTCAAAGCAATTCTAATTTAAATCAAGGAAATGAAAATAATCCTGAAGTTGGGAAACGGCAGGGTGTACACGTAACTCTTGATGATGCACTGCCAAACGAAAATGAGGATCAAAGTAAATTTCTCTAACAGTGGGATACAGTTATGAAGAATATTCATTCCAGCTCTAATTTTTTAAATGACTGTGCTCTGAATATACAGTTCATTAAAAAGATAATCATGCAGACTTAGCCTACAGACATTATCCAACTTAGAAGGTTCCAGCTGCACCTTTCAGAAATATCTGGTCGTTGTTGCATTGTCAGATATTTGCATAATGGTGTTTTAAAATGTGAAAATCGAAAAGGGCAAATGCAGTTTTAATATTCAGCAGCCTACTAATGATAGTTTAGAAACAATCTACACACATGCATATGTAAATGCCATGCGATGATTGCACATGCAGCATGGATGTACCACATGCAGTATACACCTGTTTCCGAAGACAGGTTGTCAACACTGAAACATTTTGCTATAAATTATTTTTTACCGTAAAAAACATCTATTAGTGGCAAATAAACACAGCATATAACCGTTCTTATCCTCTTTCTTTCTTTCTCTTTTGAGGCAGGAAGAAGTTAGCCCGGCTAAGAGTTGTGTTAGTCTCTGCAACAGACTCGGATATCAGTGAAATAAATACTTGATCACATATATCATGTACGTGTGTGTGCTAATATAGGATATTTAGTATAAGACAGGGTACATCATCTCTGTTAGGGGACTAATGAATGCAATTGCCTAAGCAATGCAAACATCTCTGTGGTGTTAGCGTGTTGGGTGTGATATACGTCAATGCCTTGTGAAGGCATTTGATGCTGAAGCAGCTTTCTTGCATAGATTAAAGGAGTCAAACTATATTTTTCAAGATTAACGATAACACTGTGCAACTGATGATGATATAAGGCTGGAGCGCTGCAAGCTTAATGTTTACTGACTGAATAAGGTTTTTAAAAAACAGTAAGGTACATAATTTCAGCTGACGAAGACTACAAATGTGTAATCAAATGAAGCAGCTTTCATGGTTGAGAGAGCCATCCAAATTAAAGACCCACTATTTAGCTCGCTTGTCTTCGTTCTGACTGCCACGACCCCCAGTAACGGTTGTGCATGAAAGGTAGGGGAGGTAGGGTGGTGTTTTACAAATGGCACTGATAGCAGTTTGTCCCTTACACCTTTTAAAATAGGGCAGTCTCCTGATTTATGACCTGCAGCCTCTCCGGAGGTGCAAGCACACCGTGTCTGTGGAGCAGCGCTTGAATTTCCAGGCGTTTGTCGCACCTCACCTTTCCCTGCGCTCCCAGTTCTTGTCAGACGGATTTGGGTTCCCAGGATGGATTAGAGACCCAGAATACACAGGACATAATGAAGAAGATCTCAGGGAGTGGCATGGAGATAAATCTGCCAAAGCAGCCTGCATGCAGACTGCTAAGACGGTCAATTAGCTGTACAGAGGAATGGAGTTGATAGATAATTAAATTACTCGAGGGGTCAGACCATTAACACATCGCACTGTACTTCACAGGCTACCCAGAAAAATGAATCCTGATTCCTGACTATTTAGGCAGAGCTTAAAAGAAAATAAGATGTGCCATAATATTAATTATGTGAGCACGAACAGCTCTGCCCCATAAAGCCTGTGTGAGAGTGGGGGATTTTTGTACTGTTTTTACAGCTGGCAGAAGTGACACATCTATTTACAAACTAGTTCTTCATCCATCTATAAGGAAAATAAATTAAGAGCCAAAAAAGGATATCTGCTTTGAAACTTTCTGATATTTGTTCCTTTGCCTCATCTTGTATTACCTGCTCAAAAATGGGAGGTAAGGCCTCCTGCCATGCAAACTCCAACCAAACAGCAACAAATGTTCAAGCGTGCTAAAAAACCTGAGGCAAGAAGCAGCAAAGGAAGGTTTTACATTCTCCTTATGTCTGTATTTCTTTATGCCCCATAAGGAGCACTTGTCTTGAAATCCCTCTACGAAGCGCAAGCCTGTCTGCTTTGGTTGTGACGTGCCATGGAGGTGTAGAGACCATCACAGAGAAAAGAGCAAAGACCAGGGGAACCTGCCCAGGGGAGGCAACTGCAGCACCAGGCCTCAGCTCTGGGGACAGGATCTCAGGAATGGTGAGGAGCAATGCCTGCGCTCTGTTTTGGACAGGAGATTAAGAGCGCGCCTTAAGTTTACTCTGGAGGACCCAAGACCATGGCTAAGTACCTATAGGGATGTCACTCATCCCAGCCGGCGACAACGAAACTCCTCATCAGACCTCTGCAGAAACATTCCCTGTATAGAGAAAACTATGTTCAACGGTAACTATTTTTCAGTGACACCAACTTGAGCAACTCAATCACAGACTTTTTTAGCAAGGAAAATTTTCTGTGCTGGAGAAAGGTCCTGTGATGATATCTGCCCTGTTTCCATGGGCATCCACTCCCTACCAGTGCCAGTACCAGACTTAAATGATCCCTCACTGCTAACCACATCTCAGCGAAAAAAGCATAGGTTCAGGTCCCTCCTCTTGGATCTTAGGGGCTTTTTATCCAGTGTATGAAAGCACCTTAGAAGAGACAGTCTAGCAAATAGGGTCTAGACATGCTGTGTAAAAACTGAAGCCATAAAACCTTTGCTTAGGGGAAGCTCTTGTTTCAGAGATACCGGCAAAACTCACCTGTTTCATGTTGTAGTGACAAATGAGAGAAGTTATTGAACTGATACTCTAGAAACCATGTATCTCAGCATTTATGAGTAGCTTCACTCACTGAAAGCAAGGGGCTCTGCTTAATTACCACTCCAGTATTTAAACCCTAAAATATTTCTGTTCATTTCCATATACTGGGTAGCTTAATGAACTTCATTAGACCTATAAATCCTAGGTGTTGGAAAGGTGAACAAAAAATCCCAAAAGCAAACAAAAAAATGTCTCAAACTTTAGTTGATCAGCAAGGTCACATTCTGGATACTGCCTTGATATCACTTGGAAATAATGAATTTTGACATCAAAATGTGAAGATTAATTTCCTAACCTAAAAATACAAGGCACCCAACATAAATAATTAAGTAAAACAAGGTCCATTAAAAATGCAAACAAAAAAAAGGAACCCTGAGATTCAGAAAAATGTGCGCCTAGAATACAAAAAATATTTTCTGTGTTTTAATTGCATGCTTCCCTTTAACTGAAAAATACTTTGATTAAACTTTCATTAAAGTGGAATTCAATGAAGTACCAAAACATAGCGCGTGAATCAAGAAGCACCCGGCACAGAGAGTTGTTCTTGGCTGCTGCAAGCAAAGAGAGGTGCTTCGACCCCTTGCTCCTTCCGAAAATTACTCGTACAAGGGATCAGTGCACGATGATACCACTGGTGACCGCCCTGTCTAAGTGGTGGTGCTAGGTACTAACTAATCATAAGGTGTTTCACTACAGATAAATATTTTTGGATCTACTCAGGGATCCGCTAGGAAGTAGCTGTGTTGGGGTCTGCGTTCAGGAATAAGGATTTCCCACCTAAAACATCCTCCAAGTCTCCATGTGAAACCTTTACCACCAGGCAAAGCAAAAAATCGCATCAGCACAGCCGGGTCTCATTGCTCAGCAGCTGACAAACCTGCAAGACTGATTGCAGTAAAACGCCACAGGGAATATTAACAGAAATGTTAATAGATCAGCCTGCAGCTGCTGCTGTCGCCTCAGGCCACACCACGGTCCTCGGGGATGCGGGTGCGACAGGCGGCGTTGGTGTGACTCCAGGTGACAGCTCGGTACTCCCACCCCTGTAACTGCAAAGGTGAGGGAGGGAAAGCAGCAGCCAGCCCCAGCCGCCATCAGAATTCGTTTTTCCACACACTTCGTTATTCTGTCAGTCTTTCACATCAGCCCAAGACTAAAAGGAGAAATTATATATATTTATTTATATATAAAAATTATAAAATATATATATAAGAATCCCGTGACTTAACTATATCTAGAGAGAGTACATAAATCACAGGATTTTTAAATTCACTTATAGCTGAATAAGCAAGGAGGGAGGGACTCCTGAAGCCTCATGCCTAGCAGTACTCACTGTTACACACTGTGGAAGCAACCAGTAATTATGAAGTGCCATGATCAAAGCTTTTAATGCTGAATTTTCAAAGCGATTTGTAACCATTAAGCAAATGTTTCAGCTCACAGGCAAGGCAAACATTACTATGCATCTTCAATGAAGAGTTAAATTCAAGTGAAAAAGAGAAATGAAACTTTTCCGTTGTCATGCAAATAATTTATATAATCTGAAACAACATACAAGCCCCAGTCCCTGGTCTTCTACCTTAAAAAGAAAGTCACAGAAGCTTACACCCTGCTTGTAATTGTTTCTGCTATAACATTAGCATTATTTTATTTAGCAAGAGAAGAAAAGCCACACTTTGAAATATCAGCATTAGTCCAGAAAGCCATTTATGAGAAGCAATTACTTTAGGTTATTGATTTGAAGCTTCAAGGGAGATGTATCAGGTTTGTTTTCAGATTTAAAAAAAAGGAAATAATTATGTTAGACAAAGTATTTCATATTAATGCTAATAAGGTTTTGGGAGGGTTTTTTTCCATCGCTGTGTTGTACAGAAGGGTAAACAGCAGAATCGTGCTGACCCCCAAGGTGTATGCGCTTGGCTCTCCAAACAGCACGTAATGGAAAGCCTAAGGTTCCTAGTGACCTAGAAACAACCTGAATTTGCATACATAGTTAATGAAAAACAATGAAAAAGTGTTAGGAGCAGCATCCACTCTTTCTATAAAAAAATTCATGTTGATCCAATATTAAACGCTAGATGAAAAATGGCAGAAAGCTTTACAGGGAAACTGGGATGTTATCTTCAGTCGTGTTGCTGAGAGCAAAACAAAGTGCCTTAACCCACAAACCCATGGTCTTTTTAGAGTCTTTTGGATCATGAATCTGCAGTTTTCTGAGCACAGATCCTACCCTGAGTCCAGGTCCAAAAAGCAAGGAGCCAGGGTGTGCAAGCAAGTCTCTGCCCGGAGCTTCACCAACCCCAGCCCTTAGCTCCTTGCCTCGCTGACACCAGGGGTGCTCCTGCCTTTTGGGAGGATAAAATGTGCTTTTTCCATTTGGGGACCTTTGTCCAGCGTTACTTCCAGAGATCACTCTTACCTGAAGAAGGCGGGTGTAGGTGTCCATCCTCCTTATGCAGAAACTCGCGGGGGTTGTGGGACAGCCTCGCTTACTCCTGATTTATCTGCATTTGACTGCAAACACTGATTTAGCGATGACTCAGCAGCAAGACATGGACGCCTTAACTACAGGGTCTGTGCTTGGTGAACTTTCAGCAATACTAGAAAAAGAAAAGCTGAATTTTGAAATAAGGGCTGTTGTGGGAGGGATGCGCCCAAGTCGATTTGCCATACAGCTAAAGCTGGTCTCTGAATAACTCTGCCATACTAAATTCTGTAACAAATTATATTTACCTGAGAAGAACCGCATCCAAATTCAGAGGAAAGGGATGTTCTCAAAAGCCATGGATAACCACAAGAGGAAAATTTCAGAGCTGTAAAGAACAACTCTCCGCACCAGAGATACACACAAGTCTGTTCCCACAAAGAAAAAGGGGGGACAAGGGGCGTGAACGCCTTGTGCTGTCCCTGGGCTGGCAATCCCGTCACAGTCCCCGGGGCTGGCGGGGGTCTTTGTCACCTGAAAGCCACCTCCAGCATCTCCATCCATTTGGTCTATGTGGATTGTTACCCTTGCGATAGATCCCGCAGCCTGGCTTGCAGCAGGTCATGCACTATGGCATGAGTAATGGTTTAAGTGTAGATTACTACTGGAAATAACCAAGTTACACCTAAGACTTGAAGGGAAGGCTGGTGTGTGCTCAAGCATCATTGCAGGTGTGTGGAGGGTGGGGAAATCTGGCTTCTTTAGATTATACTTCACATTTGAAGACATTCAACTGCTCTGGAATAATGGTAGAAAAATCCAAAAACACTCTTTCAAAACACTTAAGATTTCAGGTTAGGTTAGATACGCATTTCATAGCAGAAACACACTTTTTCATTGAGGCATGCAAAAAAAAGGATTAGCTTGCTTAATAAGTGACCTTTTATCATCTGAATTTTAAATGACTTTTAGACCAGCTTCATTATGTTCTCAGTATAGTTTTATTTGTAGCAATGCTTCTTCCAGCAGTCAAATAGGAGGGTCAACATTGAGAAAGATGGATTTGTTTAAAATTTAATTGCCTAGGAAAGCAGAACAAAGTAAATTGCTAAGGTTAATGCTGGCTTTTGATGAATTATCATCAGCTTCAGAGCATCTACCTTTTGCAGCAACAACAAAAGTGAACGCTGTTGGGCTGTGCAAGGGCACGGCGGGGCGTGCTGGGGCCGGGGCTGGTGCGATGGGTGTCCACCACCCCGAGGGGGGATCTCGGTGCAGCTCCCCAGAGACTGCCCCAGCCATGAAACCGCACCACGCTGGGGCAACAGCGCTGCCAGGATGAGCCTGCTGCTGTACAGGTTACAAAGAAGCTTGTGGGAAAGAGGGAAGAGAAACCAGCACAGTGGGAAACCAGCACTAAAACTCTGGGGTGGGGGAAGAGAAAGGCGTAAAACTGCATTTGCAGAGGAGCTCATTTCTGAAGGCAAATCAGGATCACAATAAAAAGACATGTAACTACAGGAATCTTCTTTTTGTAAGTGCACAGGGTTTTTTTCTGCAATATTTATGTGTCCGTATAAATACCTACAGAAACCTGGCCTTCTCTAAACCACACCACACGCGTTTTAGATTCTTAGATGTTTACTCCAAACATTCCTTCTAGTTTTGTTTGGTTTGGAGTCTTTTTGAGTTTGATTTTGGTTTGGGGGTTTTTTTACTAATGCAGCTGACACAGCAGGATACCGCATCCTCCCGCCCTGAGCTCCTGCAGCACTGCCAGTCTCCAGGCACGACACGTTTCCATTCATCACGCTCCCAAAAAGCCCGGCCGCACCCCCAGGAGCCTCCCAAGGGTGCTGGGGACAGCGCGGTCCCCCCGCTCGCCTCCGTGGGCCTGCGGATGCGCTGCCATGGGAACACCTCCGCTCGGCCCCCTCTTATGTTGGGAAGGGAACAAGTGGAATATCCAATTCCACAGACTTTGAAATATGGCCATTAACAGTATTTGTCTGTATTTATTTAACATTTCCCCAGCCGTAGCCAATTTCCATGATGCATCACACAATGCAGCTGACAAAAACCGCAGTAACCAGGTGTGACAAGTAACAACACAGTAATAAATGATATAACAGCTTTGGGAATTGCAAACCCCAAAAACCAACAAAAGCATTGTTTTCTGGATCACATGGTTAAAAGGCATGTAGCGCTCTCCCTCACTCATGTACTATTTATATGCTGGATAGCAAAATAAATATTACAACAAATGATTTTTTTTTCTTTGCTACGAAACTTTGTTCTCTCTGCCATACCTGCAGGTTTTATTTCTTCTTTTTCAAGAAATCTATAAAAGAATCCTCTCAAATGAGCAATTAGACTTATCTCGCTTGTCCCGTTTAAGATCACACTATGATTGTTCTCACTATGAAACAGTTTGACTACATAAAACTACAGCCAGGTAGATTTGTTTGGTTTATAACATAAATATACATGCTATAACAGGGAGGAGGGTGATCACAGTAAGAAGGTGAAATGACTGCGGGATTTTTCACACTTTTCCCTGGAATTATTCCCATTCTGTAAAATGAAGCAAGTCTTGCCATCTGTCTACAAAACCCTCTTCATTTCAACCTTTGATACTTCAAAGCCATTGACTTTGCTGCTAGTCTTCATAAATCTCAAATTGCTATGGAAAGCACAAGTACCAAAAATATTAAGTAAAGGCAGGAGAGGTCATTGCAGCTAACGGGCCATCTCCAAAGCTGGTACACGCTGGCTGTTATCCACCTGCTTCCCGAGCGGCCCTTGGCACACGGGTACCAACGGGCGGGTGACACTCCCTACACGCGGAGAACCTTTTTCTTCTTAATGCAGAACTGTTCTCTATTTTTCCCAATTTAATGTTTCTACATTTGTGTAATAATCACATAGAAAACACTTGTTATTACAGTTGCAGTCAGGCCTGGTCTTTGGTCTAGCTTCAAACAATATAAGCTGGTTTATTCATTGTCTCCGACTTTGTCCTATACTTTTACTGTGGAGGAAATAAATTTCACTCAAAAATGCCAATCTGTATTACTGGCTGTGGTCACACACCGGGACAAATTTAATTTACAAGACTGATTTCTGATAAATACATGATCTGATGAAGCAAAAATGACATTTCATTTCCTTTCAAGACAAGTTAGGACCCCCTAGGTTCCACCCGTCGCCCTGCTTGGCATATCCTCCGTGGGATACTGTACCGACACACCACCGCAGAGCATGTGGGATGGGAGCCTGCAGAGCCTGCTTGCAAAAGGCACAACACCTAAGCCAAAACATCTGCAAGATGTCCCCAGCTAAACTGGATCCAGACCAGAAGCAATAAAATGCTACTTCCGAGCTACCAGATCCCGCTGGGACCTGGAAGAGGAGTTGCATCGACTGTTGCAAACCCACATGGGCAAAACAGCACAGTCGCAGCATCACGATGCCCTTGGCTTTGGAAAGCTTGAACGTGTCCCTGGAAATGCAGATCTCCCTGCTTTGGAAAGCGCCCCAGATGATCGGGGAAACAAGGTTTGCTTTCATTTTTTTTGAGATGAGGGATAGCTGCAGCTAATAAATGGTCTAGGAAATGTGCCTTGAGTTAATTACTTATCCTGTTTATTGCTGCAGAAATTGAGCTGTTTTCTAAATAAGCTGTTAAATATACCAAAACAAATAGCAATGTTGATTCAGGAAATTATAATATTAAAAAATGCACCAAAGAGTGTAATGCAAACGTAGGACCAGCACAAGAAGGATATAGCTACATTAAGGTATGCCCAGAAACGCCCGTAGCTGTAGGGCTCAAAGGTTTTCCACCCTGCAAGGAAGGACTGCCTTTATATTAATGTGGAATACCGCCCGGGTATGATATCTTTTCTATATTTGGAAAATAATAAGAAATTGGGGTGGATTGTTTTTCTTTGGTTACCAAGGTCACTCTGTCACAGAGAATCACCTCTGCGTGAGTTTAATTTTCTACAGATATTGCAGTGAACCCTCCTCCCATAAGTCAGGTTTTTGGGGCATCTCTTGGAATGAACTGATGCTAAACTAAACACATCCTCTGCCTTTTTGGCAGGGTTGTTGCACTTTGTTTTGTCGCCTTCTCCACAAACCATTATTCTTTGCAGGGTTACAGAAACGAGAAAAAACCCACAATTATTCCATTATTGTTTGTCCTGTTTCTTCAACGCCAGGCATCTTTCTTTCCTGTCTTCTTTCTGCCATCCCACTCAATACAGGGTTGCCTGAGGGTGAAGGGAGAGCTTACAAAGCCTTGTAAAATGGCGTTGGCCTGACCAAAATTTAATATTTTTTTTAAAAAAAATCACACCTGATCATTGAGTTCTGTAAGCTCTCCCCTTACCTGCCCGATCTGACATTTGCCTTTCTCTGCTCTGCCTCCCAAACAGAGAAACAATTAAATTCATAGCTGCAGCTAGCCCTGGTCCCAAAAAGAGCCTTTATCCCTTTGCAACCTAGATTACTTCCTGGAATTAGCAGTGTTAAGTGTCTCACTTTATTTTTTACACTGTAAAAATGGTGGAGAGAAGCCACTTTAAGCTGAACTAAATACAATCTGGACAGTGCAGTAGGTTCAGGCCAAGAAAATCTTACAGCCAAGAACCAGCAAGTTTATCCAGATTGTTGGAAAAGCCTTTTTATGGCTATATCTGAGTAAGCGAGCCCGTGGTGCACATCGAGCTATGAAGGCTGGAATTCCTGCTCCACAACCCTAAATACTATCACTGATTTAAAGAAAAAAAAAAAACAAAAAAACAACTAAAACCAAAAAAGCAAAACAAGTAACCTCCAAAACATTTTGCTCTTCCCTCAGTTAAAACCCAGACTCCTCTACCCAAAACCCCACATTTCTGATACAGCGCACTAATATCAATTTACTGTAAAAAAACAAAGTGAAAACATTTTGAAAAGCCTGACACCTCTTCCGTACAGAAACCTTCTGCACTGTAATGGCACCATTTCATCTGTTGTATTATAGAAATCTGCTCGCAATTATTAGGCTTATTTCATATTTTAATGTAATTATGTTTGGCCTTTACTCTCATAAATCCTTGAACCAGAACTGGAAGATAAGAAATTCAAATACCCTAAGCCTGCTAAAGATAAAATGCTGAAAGAAAGGTGATGTTGCTTAAATAGCTTTGCTCAAAAATCAATACGGAATACATTCATAAATTAACAATCACTGTAGACTAAAACATTTATTGCTGGAGGAACACTGCATAATTAAACTATGGGAATGAATAACAAATTAAAATTTAATTTTAATTTTTGGGTTCTTTTTAAAGCCTTTGGTTAAAAAATTAACTTGGCTACACCTGACTTTATTTCTACTGGAGATTATGTGCGTTAGTTGGTCGTGACTCCAAAAGCTGTAGTTCTTTAAAGGTCAGCCTCCAGCTAAGTGATTTTAACTGGATTTCTGCCAAAATTCAGAGATGCATAGGGTCAGGGTAACTGGCATACCCCCCCCCCAAAAAAAAAGCAAATATTGCATTTGTAATCCCAAAAGGGAAAATTGAGATTAATCAAAGCGTTTAAATCATACTTACGCTTGACCTTGCCAATTGCCACATTGAAAGCTGCTGTGTGTGCCCAGCCTACGCTGGATTTAAGCACTGCAGCCTGTGCCCGGCGCTGCCCCGCGGAGCAGGAGGAGCAGCGCTGGAGGACAGAGGTGCTGCTGCGGTCCTGACGGCCGCTCCCCTCCCAGTTCAGGGTTGGGGTTTCGTTATTTTGTTTGATTTTGGACTGGGTGGACTGAATAGCCATTTGCAGCTGGACCATAATATTTGTTCTTGAGGTAACCTTCCAGCTCACCCCAAGCTGCCCTGGGCACTTCATGCTGCGAACCAGAGCATCATCAGCAGAGAAAATCAGGGGATTCAAAAGTGCTTCCAAACCGAAACGCCAGTGTAGGTGCACCCGGAGTGATCTCCAGGCAGCGGTGCCTGCCGCGGTATGCGCAGCACTCCCCCATTCCCTGCCTACGGTGGGGTTTTAGGCATCCAGCACGACCCGCGCAGTCCATGCACCGTGTCGCCAGATATCCCTTGTTTTCTTCAGACATCAGGAGAAACATCTCAAAAAGCTCAAGTTCCCTTTTTCCCCCCACTTAAATCTTGTAGGAAGTTTTTTTCAGGTTATAACCATATGCTCACACACAAAGCTGTTTCAGACTGGAGTAAGAGGCAAAGGCAATGAAGCTGGGGTGATTACTCTTTGCTCTTTGGAAACGGGTAAATGATGTAAACCTTCAGGAGCAAGGCAAAAGATTTAATTCTTTTTTCTTTTGTCCTTTCACGTTCCGTTTTGCCTCCCTCTGTCAAAATCACCCCCGGCTGTTCAGCACGAGGTGTCACAGATTAATCCAGTGGACATAGAGGGTTAGGAGGGAGAATAATTACATCAGGCAAATGTGATATGCTGTCTACACCACTTATGTTTTATGGGCACCTTTGGCCTTATAGCTGCATCCTGAACAGTGACAATTGCTGCTTTTCCAGGTAAAACATGCTTTGTTTTAAATAAGGGAGGGGAAGGAGTAAGATGGGGTAGGAAAGACAGTTAACTGCTGTAAAATAAGCAAAGAATTCCTTACAAATATGTTGGCTATTCTGCTGATTTCCTTGGATAAATTATAAACAAAGCACCTTCTCTTTAAATACGAGCCTCTTTAAATGTATCTACTGTCAGTCACGCAGTGGTGAAGCGAACACTGAATGACCCCACAGAGATAAATTTGAAGAAATTATTTCCATTAGCAGACCTGCTAAGGAACTATAATACAGGAATTTAATCTTTTAGGAAATATATGGTAGTTATACACTCCCCACGGAAAAGGAAATGCATAATTTAGATATTTTGGGCACGATTGATCTGGGTGCATAAAAATGGAAACAGCACTCTCGTTCAGTTTTAGGAAGGTATCAGCAAAGGACAAAAATGTCTATATCATGAAGGTCACATTAAAGAGCATCATTAGTAGATCACTTGACCTTTGCTTCATAGGTCAATTCTGTGAATCGAATTTCCTTCAGCATTAAATAGTTCTGTTCACAGTACTTAAAAACACCATTTCACCAGAGAAATAAAAGTAAGCAAAGACAGCTGGCCCTTTTCTCACAGACGCAGCAGGGTGACAAAGATACACAGCTTATTTTGGGGTTCCTCTCTTCATGTGAAAGGTTGACTTCAAGGGAGGGAAGGACAGTTAGAAATGTCTCACCCCAGACCATCAGGTTTGGGGGAGTCTGACAGACTGGAGAAGGAACCATCACACTTGTACAGTCCTCCCTTATGTTGCTAATGATGACAAACCCAAGAACGGTTTTGGTGCATCCCAAAATCACCCCAACACGTAGGGTCTCCCCAGCTGCATGCTCTGCCCAACCAGAAGGAAATGAGTAGAAATATTTTGAGCACAAGTCAAAAATAAGGTAACAAGTCTCCTCAAAGTAACTGCCTTCAACCACTGCTGGAAACGCAATTCCTCATGCTGGTGCGACCCAACGTATCTGTTTTGTTCTTACTTATCCCCATGGCAGCACTGAACCCAAGTGAAATCCTCATGGTACTTTTGCACTTATTAAATTAGATGAGATTTTCAAAGATTCATAGATTTTGGAGCCAGAAGAGACCATTATGGTCTATTCGAACTCATGCATCACACAGGCTATGTTTCACCAAGCGATTCCCACATGAAGACCATAATTTATAACCGAGTAAGAACATATTTTAAAGAAAGAAATCGAAGTTCTCTATAAAAAGGTCAGTCACTTCATGTAGGATGAATGACAGATGGGACCTAACAGAATAAATACACACGGCACTTTTTTGATACCAGAATACTCCTCAGAATATGTTTTTCATTACACATTAATTTTGCCCACTGTAAGATTAAAAGCATAGGCCAAATACAGCCCTGGAGAAGGAATCCTGCCTGTCCATACCCAACTGCTTCTTTTCCCCTAATGCATGTTAGAAAGTACATTATATGGAAAACCAAAACATAGCCATTATTGAACATTAACAAAACAACTAAACAGTGATGCTGTAAAACCAGAAAATAGTCCTTTTCTTTTAATGTACAGTTTTGCTTGAGATTTTTACCAGCACTTAGCCAAATAAGCAATATACTCTCTTCATGCACATGGGAAGGAACATATTTCATCTCTAAGCATTTACACCTTCTGAAACCAAGCAGTGGTCCACATTAACCAGTACATGCTGAAATGGATAGAATCACAGTGTGAATATGACTTGCAAAGACACAGGAGGTTCATCACTACGATCGTCAAATATTAATGAGACAAGTCGAAAGAAGAAATTTTGCCAATAAAACCCTACGTGAAAGGGCCTTGAGAAGTGAACGGGAAGGGTAGCTCCTCTCTGGGTGACATGCAGATACCAGGAACATCCAGCACTACCACTCCAGGTACCCTAGGTACAATTTCAGCATTACTTGGAATATAAGGAACCTCAATTCTCTAAAAGCCTCTGGCGAAATAGGGAGATGGACTCAAAAAATATCTAAATTAGACACTCCAAAAGAGATTGAGAACGTCTTTTTTTTTTTTTGTCTCAGATGTGAAATGGCACATTTTTAGGAACAAAGACAGTCCTTCGGAAGGTCTCTATTATACAGCGGTTCTCATCACAAGATATCTGTCATTACTTATTTAGATTGCACTGAGGCTGAGTAGGCTTTTACCACTTATCCTTCCATAAGAAAAATATAGCAATTCTTGGGGAACATTTCTTGGAACAGGGGCAGAAAGAGAATAAAAAAAAAAAGAAAAGAAAAAACATGTTTTCCTCTCTATTCCCCTACCAGGGTCCAGGTGTAATTTCAGAACTTACGGACAACAGGACATCTCTGCAAAGCCAGTGGGAAGCTCTCCTTCCCACAAGGTCTGTGGGAGATTTGCAGTGGGACTAACAGTACCATTAGGGGCTCACAGCTAAATGAAATAATGAGGTCTCCTTCATGTCTACAGCAGCCAGCACAGCCAGCACCCCAAAGACAACGCACGCTGTGTGGCATCTGTTAGAGGGGATGCTCCTTCCCAGCACTGCCAGTCACGCCACAGCCACCTGAAGGCCAATTGCATGGAAGCAGCGACAGCTCAACATCATCTGCAAATCTGATACCCATCAAAACTCCTGGCTGGATATAAAAGGTGCCTGTCTCAGAAGGTACCCACGATCTGAATTGCTTGAGAAAATGTTCTTATTGCAAACAACTACCATAATCATGTCCCATTAGTAAAACCAGCTGCATTTCAGCTACCTTTCACATATCTTCTTATTTACATCACTTGCATATTTTATACTGGATGCATTTCTAAGGAAAATGAAAAGTTACCATGGCACATTTGCCCCACCATTCTATAGCATTTCCCTCATTTTTGGCAGCTGACATGGCATAAAAGAAAATTTACCAAAGCAAGCAGTGATTTTCCACAGCGTCAGTGGACATTTCTCACTCCGAGACTGCAGAGATTTGCAGTTCACGTGGGGTTTCAGATGGCTGTAGCTAAGCCTGATGATAACAGAGACTTTGCTGGTCCCAATCTTAGATATGCACAAAGGGGCATTTTTTGCAGTTCACATCTTCCTTGCTTGGAAAAAGCCCACATGGCCAGCCAGCAGTGCAACACCCCGTAAGCAGGACAGGACTGGTACCCAGGAGATGTGGATGTTATTATCCTGCGCTCAGCAACTTAGTTAAATAAATCACTGCACCTCTGTTCTTCCCATCAGGTTAGTGGAGACAGTGATACGGCTGCTCCATAAAGTCCTTTGAGATTTACTGTTTCAAAGCAATCTGAAAGCTAGGTATACAATTCACTTGATTAGATTATTTTATATCACTGTTCTTATCATCAGTTTACTCAAGTAGTGAATTAAAGAGAGTTGGCAAGTAAAAAAATAGGTGCAGCTGGGTGGTTACACTGGAACTAAACAAATCTCAAAAAAATCAGCAATATTCTACATGTGTGTGACAGACAGCAATTTAAAAAAAAAAAAAAAGACTTCCCAGCTCAGTGTACCAGTGCAAAAGCTGTAAGGCATTAATCACCACAGAAAAGAGATCTTTGTCACGCAGAGTAACCAATGCCACCCTTCACAGGAGGTGGCCCAAGAGACGGAGCACCAGCATCATTTCTGAAGAGTACCACGGCTTCCTGAGGGTGCCCCGTCTCATACCAGAAACACTGAGTTTGAAATTAGACTCTAAAAATTCATGTGTCTTCAAACAGAATAATGGTGCCAACCTCAACGGGAAAAAATAAAGAAAACTTTCCAAATCCACAAGAATGGAAAGTTAATGCTATTCGTTACAAAAAATGCCTTTTATCAATAAACCGGATGGCTGCATTTTCACAGGTACAAATACATTTAGTTCAATTGAGCTAGCATAGGAGTTTTTGTAGAGATAATAAAAGGAACTATCAAGAAAAATAAAAGATAGATCCTTGCTAGAATTAATCAGAAAGCCTTGAAGAGAATATAAGAAAAGCCAAGCAAGTATGCCCACGAATTCAGAAGTTTGAAAGAAGACAGAAAAATATAATCCAATTATGCAATAAAAGATCACTGAACAATCCAAAAGCTACGTAAAACAAGTACTGAAATATTAAAATAGTCAAATCTGAAATAACACCTAAGGAAGTAAGCTCGATAGAGGCAACACAATTGAAAAGTAATTACAATGGTAGAACTGAACAGTTTATGAATGAGTTCAGTATATCTGAATAGCTGGATTTTTGCAGGAACATTTTCTTCTGAAGAAAAAAAGTGCAAAAAGAAAAAGGCTGGCAGTGAAATAACAAGGAGATTATTATGGATTTGAAAAGAATATTGTTGGCGTGTGAATGGAAGATGTACCTGATGTGAAGCAGCTTTAAGTATGAAGAAGAAAAAGGAAAGGACAGGCTAAGTCTTAAGTCACATTGGGAATTAATGAGAATTAACAGAAGCATAATTGTTCACCATTACTTTAGAAGATAACAAAATACTAATATGCAGGAAAATTTACAGGAATGGAAAAACCGAAGATTTTGACAGAGGACACGCAATTCCTTCCTCCTGGGTGATGTGGCCCCATTGAGTGTGTACTGGCACGAATCTGGCTTTCTGTGCTTTCCAGTCTATCCCCAGTATTTCCTCTTCTTCTCTGCGTTTTACGCTCGAAGGATTTTCCCCCCGTTGGTTGCTGACGGGGTGGCTTGAGCAGCATCTAAACACAGATCAACCCTAAAAGCAGGAAAGATGTGTTTCTCAGTCGCGACTTACTCCAGTGCAGTGAAGTAGCTGCTGGAGGATGCTGGAAAATTAAATGTTATGAGGAGCCTGAAGAGATCGACTTCAAAGTCGGAGTTAGGAGGCACAAACTTACAAAAAAAGGGAAATAGAGAGAGACACTTCAGATACCTTAGCTCCATTGCACCAGGAAAATTTACTTTTTTACTTAACTTTTGTACAAAGTGATGAAAATTTGCTCTTCTGTAGAGTGCTCTGGCTTTCTGGTTTTTGGGCACTTAAGTAAAACAACTATTTTTTCTTGTGCAATTAATGAAGCTTCAGATGCAGAGAACGATCTATTGCACGTTTCACTGATGTAATTTGGTATAGATGCGTGGGAAGGGAACACATAATTAAGTTCATTAAGTCAGCCAGTTGCCTAGGACTGACCCTGCAGAAGTGCTGCATTTAGTTACTGAATTCCCCTGAACGCCAGTAAAATCTCAGATTGACTACATCTTCTTTCTTAAATGAAGCCAATCTGGATACGGTTATAAAAGTTCATCTGCTGATTTAATACCAGCACAACCTCACTGTACTTGACAGAGGATCCTCAGGAGCTGTTTATACGACCGGCTGCAGCTGTTAGGATGCATTTTCACAGTTTTTGCACCAGTATTTAAAATGTGCATATATCTGGGGTCCCACACAGGTTTGCTCGTGTACCACAACCAGCAGTGAAGCAGCAGCGCATGGTATGATGTCAAGCTACACAAACGAGGCAAGGGAAGCATTTATCTCTTCAGACAACACACATCCCCTGCTAGAACAGTGGGCTTTGTGTCACCGGTGATCCCCATGCCAGCGTTTGGAGCCACCGCTTTGTGACTTTAATGGCATCATCTCCTGCCATGAGCTGAAACGACACAGTCAAGGAGCTGATGCCCCATACAAGTACAGCTCCTGCCCAAACTGTAAGTGTTCCACGTGGGATCTAAAAAGATCCATGGGTTTGAGGATAAAATGCAGCTTCTGACAACCTGGAAATCCTCCTCTGGCAGCCACGAATTGTCAGCAAAAGAGCGAGCCATATTCCCTGTATCTTCACCTGCTGGGGGAATTTTAGGAAGCAGTTGTCATGATTTTTTTACCACACTTTGGCTGTCCAATGCTGCACACAAACACCGCGTGACACCAGCAGCCATGCCCTGGCCAGCCCGGCGTTTCGGCAGGAGCCCACCCTGCTGCGAGCACAGGCGGTCACTGCATCGCCCTCCCGGGTGGTGGGAGCTTTCGGGCTTCCTGGCAGAACACAGCTCCTGCTTTCTGCTGAGATTTTAAGCAATTGTAATCACAGAATGTCTACGCAGCACCATTCACAGTGGCTGTCTACAAAAGAGTAAATTGATTTTAAGAAGGCCCTTCTGATTCTCATCCTACCAGCATGGTCCACACCTCTTTCCCAGGCTGCCATCTGGTACGTTTTTGCGTTAGGCTTCCCACAAGAGTTGGGAAGGGGATCACACTGTTTCCTGCAGCAGTGCCTTTGATAGGAAGCTGGCCACATTTTTCTGACGTCTGTCCCAGCAAATTATTTTTCTGCTTACTCCTTTTTACTTGCTGCCAGCTGCAAGTTTCACTTCCCTCGGTTCCTGCTCACCGCAATCGCCAGCACGGTCCCTCCTGCGCAGGACGTCAGAGCAGGCGCTTCCCAAGTGATGGCTGCTCTCGGCTCCTTCAGGTGTCAGCATCAACGCTTTTATTCTATAAGGTCTCAGGCTGTAATTGCAAGTAATTATATCACACCTTCTCACATATATACTGCCTACATGTCCCTGTTCACATGTAACTTTGATTTTTTAAAAAGCTGAAAAATGCCAGAAATAATGTTAGTGTTGTTACTTTTTTTTTTTTACCTAAATGCATGGGCAGCAGGAGTAGGATTGTTCGGTCCTCAACACACACCTCTTCATTGGAGCTAACGAGTAGAGGCAGCGATGGTGGCTATCAGCACCCGAACGCTACAGACGCCTGGCCAGCGCCTTTCACAGGCACTTCTCTGCAGAGGAGAGATCGGGACTGCGGGTTGCACCCCAGGGCAATGAAGAGGACCTGCCCCACCACCTTATTTCCCCTCCGCTGAGCTCTTCATGAGACAATCTTGGTTATCCCCATTCCCCATGTCGAGGGGGCAAGTCCCAGCCCTGAACACAAGGTTGTTCACTCCCACAGAGCTCAGCAGCCTCCGTCCTTACACCTCATGGGTCCCATTTTAAGCCTCCTCTACATTTCCCAGCTAATCCTGTGGGCCCAGCGTCCCTCCCACCCACCCCAGCTCACCTTGTCGCTATATGAAAGTGAGGCAGGCATTTTTTTCTTCCATAATTAGATGTCGGAGCAAGAAAGACAACTTGCACAGAAAATTCCAGGCTAAATGACTTAAGATTTGGCTAAGGAATACATGGCTGGAAAAAAAAAATTCTTATGAATATGAACCATATCATAGACATACCAGTAACGGTGCGTCAGCCCTGCCTCAGAGATGAGTGGCATATACCCAAAACTTCTCTGTTTTCCAGTTTTGTTTCATGATATTGAATATCTGGAAGGCTGTTAAAATAGAAAATATATTTGTTTCATTCCTGAAGAAAAATCTAGGCAGCTGGTATGAACTGTAGTGTTGTGATCAAAGAACCACGTTTTCCAGGCAGGCACGCCAGCTTGCATCTCACCAGCTTAAAAGCATCTACTAAAGCAGAAACTTTTTACATTTAGAGTAATGAAAATCTTGCTATGCTAACTTAAGGCAATTCTCAGTTGTTAAATTTAATTTCCCATCAATAAATCTAATTATCTAATTCAATTTCTGATTCTTAATAAAAACGGTTTCTTATGTCATTATTGCCACAATCTCTAATATCTGAGACTCAATAGGATTACTGTCTGTGTAAATACAATTTCTGCAAACAGATGGATTTTACATGCAGATGGGGAAACACAAAATGGTGTTAGTAGCTATGTCAGCTTCAAACACCCATCATTTTGAGAAAAGAAAAACAATAAAATTACTGTTTTTTTTTCTCTGTCACACTGAGGAGAGAGCAAAATCTGTGATTGTGCCTTCTTTAATTTGACAAGGCTTAGGATGTTCCCTTTCAGGAACTGAATTATCTTAAATATATGCCTACCAGAATAATTAGAAGTGTCATCAAGCTTATTTGACGCTTTGCAAACACTGGAAGCCTTTCTCTTGAATGAGAAAATTACTGTTATAAATGTTTGTGCAGATTTTAACTAACCCACTTGACCACAGTTCTGACAGTTGTGAGATGATTTTTCATAATATATTTGTATGCCTAAATGTTACTATTCAAAAGCAAAGTTTATGCGTCCTAGCTGACATCTATGAGCATGTCGTGCAGCACAGTGGGGTCAATTATGGCTCTCCTTGCAGCCAGATGATGCTCCACTGGCCTGCACACTTAGACAGACAGACAGATAGATTCCTCCTTTGCCAAAATTTGTTCTCTGTGTCCATTTACAAGCCTCTGTAGAGTATCAGTGGTAACACTTCAGGAACTGATTTTGAACATCAGGTTGGGAATTGCACAGAAATTCAGGAAAAGAAGGACTGAAAGGTTTAGAATCAGAAATAAGTTAAAAATACATCACTGCCAGTGGCTTAAGTGTCAGCCACTTGAAATCCTCACCATTCGCATAAACCAGGAGAGGAGGAGAAGCGGAAAAAAGGGAATCAAAGGAGGCCTTAATAAACCAAAAGAAAAAACACAGAGAGAAAACTTTACAGAATACAAATCACAGCTGAAACACAGCTGGTGTGTAGCTTTTAATTGTTTCTAAGGGAAGCTAATCTCCATGGGTTTTGAAGATGGGACAGCTTTAGGTTTAAAGTCATTTACCAAGTATATTGTTCAGAGGCGCCTTTAGGCAAAACCACTTTTCTGTTTGTTGGGCTTTTTTTCTTTTTTAATATTATTTAGCTGTGGGAAGTATCATTATAGCCAGCCTGTCACTTCCCAATTTGTCTTTCTTTCTCTTGCAGTTAGGTCAGCTCCAGGATGGAGCAGAGGAGGACACGCACAGCGAGGCAGCGCTCTGACGGCAGCGGACTGAGCTGGCGCGGCAGGAACAGCCGCAGCACGTTGTCCGTCATGCCACAAAACTCAGGCTGCAGGACCCTGCATCTTCTCAGGTTCCTCAGCTCCAGTTTCATGTCCTGGGAATGCATTTTCTAGATGAGCAGAAATATTAGCATTTGCTCCTTTCCCATTTTAGGGAGACACTGAAGCCAAATGTGGGACTGCATGGAGAATTATAGCACTGAGATAAAAGCATAAATGCACATTTTACAACCCAAATTCTAAAGAGAACCTCCTTTTCGCTTCATTTCTCTCTCTGCACCAACACGTTGCCCCTCATGTGCTCCCTCCCCTATTCCCAGTCATTGGACCCACGTCCCAGGTTTTCACTTGTACAATCAAATCCCTGCAGTGGGGGCTCCAGGCCCAGCCTCAGGTGCAACCCCGACTCCTGGTTAAAATGACCAAAAAAATCCCAGGGAGCTGAAAAAACAAGGCAGCACTCCCTCTTGGGGAAGGCTTAGGAATATTGAAATTTTTTTTATGCTTAAGACCGTCTGAACACCTGGGATGGGCTGTTACAGAAGAATAGGGGGTCAAGAGAAAATATCGAGAGCAAATGATCCTCTATGGTTATTTTCTAAATGCAGTTGGACTATTGGGTGGCCCTTTCTGTTTCACTGTTTAACGGCTGGGGTGACCCCTAGAATAAAGATGAGTTATACATGAGAGAAGTGCATTTTTTCCTGGAAGGGTTTCTGAAATCAAACCTAATACTTTGAATATCACCAGCCCACCTACAAACAACCAACCAGCTCCAGAGATATTACCACGGCTCATGACATAGCAGGTTATAAACTGGCATTTTATAGAGATATAGCCAAAAAACTGGTGTGAACTCCTTAAACTCTTTGGCTAAAATTCCTGTAATCCAGAGGAGAGGAACAAATTGCAATTCTTTTCTGGTTCAAAGGGTCCTGTTCAAAGCTCAGGATGTCCAAAGAAAGCCATTCCCCAGGCAGCCGAGATTACCTAAATACTACCTTGACATCTTCCCTATTTACTTCACAAGGTCTTACACTATATATAAATATGTATATGAAGTACTAACTTGCTCTCTCTGGACAGAAAAGAAAGTTCAAATAATTATTCATTTGTGATCACTCTCCAATTATTTTAAAGGGTATATAGATAACCCTCGGTGTCCTATTGACTAGGATTAGTAGAAAGTACAGTGAAAAACAGGAGTGAACACCTGCATAAGAATGATCTAGTTGAGTTTTGGAAAGGGAAAAATCTCCTTTACAAACCTGCGGCTGTCAATAGGCACGTGGAAAAGGCTGATCCAGGTAACGGACTCTGCCTGGATGACCAGAATTTTTCCTGAAGTCCTTCGTCAAAGGGAGGCTTTTAAAGAAACCAAGCAGAGATGGTTAAACATGACGAAGGCAGAAATAAACTGCCCGTTCTCACAATCGAAGTTCACCGCTGAAGAGAGCTGTGCATCCACCTCGCCTGAAAGAGGGATTGGTAAGATTATTTCTTGCTGTGATAACAAAGTCATTCCAGCTGTACAACAACATGTACAGTGGCTTCTCTGTCAGGACGGACAATGCAAGCAAGGGGTTTTTAGCCAGGATACAAGGTGATTGATGAGGAACACGACAGAGGTCTACAAAGTCACAGGTGCCTTATCGCCATGGAAGCACTGAACCCAAGGGAAATCTTTGTGGTACCTTTGCGCTTATTAAGAGGCAGCTCCCAGCTCCAGTCCTTTCTCCAGGCTATTTGGAGGAGCATGGAAACAGCTCCACTGCGGGCGATCGGTGCAGTCAGAGAGCTGTGCTCACAACGGTGCTGTGTGCCCAGCGCTACTAACAAAGCATGTAAAACTGAGACAAAATTGCCGGCAAAGTCATGGATCCCACCACTTCTTCTGCTGGGTCTGTAGGGAAGCAGATGTTGTGCGCATGGGGAATTTTATTCTCTCTTTTATCACCAGCTTTTATTATTGATGGGTGCTCGCTGCCAGCTGTGATCATAAATGAATAAGCATTAACCAAAATAAGCAATTTCTAGAAGGTTTTTGGTAACATGGACATCCCCTTTCATCTTACCTTCATTCATCCTTCTTATAAAGAGAAAAAAAATAGTGACTCAGTAGAGCATGTATACATCAATTGCTAAGTTTGTGTTGCTTGCAAGACCAATCATGTAATCTTCATGCAAAAGCCTTCCTTGACAAGTTTCTAATTTACCCTACACCTTACTGTGGTTTTATCTTATGCTGGCATGACAGGAGGTTGTTTATTTTGCAAAAGGGGCTGTTTTTCATAGGAAAGTTGATGAACTCTCTCTTCTTTCCTTTTCTTTCTCCCTCCTCCCCCCCATATTTTATTCTCTAGAATTAACAGTACTGGTGACAAGTTTCTCTGAACTATGACAGAGTCACACAATACACCTTCTTAGCCTCTCTGCAACGTATATAATAAATTAGGTGGCTCGCTCAGTCTATAGATGAAGCACACAGTTTGGAAACCATGCAGAAATAGCTGCAAACAAAGCAAGTGACATGACTTTTAAATACAGCCAAGGCTAGGTCTAGTGATAGCACTGTAGAAATATTACACTCTGAATTTTCTTACTCTATATATGTTTCTTACTCATAACACTCCAAACACAGTTGGTATTATCTCAGAAAATGTAAACAGCTGCTTGATTTGGCTTCAGCCCTGCTACAACAATGAGTTGACCTGTTTCTAGGGAAAATATTCAATTATTCTGCTCAGAAGTGCATCAGGCAAAGTACAAGGCTGTGATTTCACCAGCCTAGGAGAACATTTTTAGGAGAAACATCTCTGTAAAGTGACTGACGTTACATGACATTACACGCTAAATCCCCCTTAGCAGACAGCATGCCCACTGGTGTTTTGTTTTCAAATGTTTAGGGTTGGTGGATTTGGGTAGTCGATTATAATTCATGTGTTCCTTATGATGTGTCGCCAACTCCGTCTGTGCTGGATCCGCTGCTATTATTATCTGTCTCGTCTCCAATTTATCTTCTCTAAACCAACGAAATTCTTCCTCACAGTCCAAAAGGAAGGGTAGCTCCAGGGTTTATCTAACCCAACATTGTATCTCAACGTGGCCAATAACTGGTGAGTCAGAAAAAAACCATTACAGCACAGGAAAACTTCCCTCAGAAACACCCTGCTGACTTTCAGCAACTTGCAAGTTCAGAGTTTGATGGCGATTATGATATTGGCAGCTTTGTGTGCTTTAATAACCATTGATGAGCTTATTTGCCATAACTTTTACTAATTACCTCGTTACTCATTTCCACTTCAGGTAGCCTTTAGTAGTCCCACAATTTAGTTAAGCACTCTAATTGCTTTTCTTTTTCAGGGGTGGTGGGTTGGTTTTTTCCTTCAATTTTTTTCCTCAAGAATTTCATTGTACAAAACATAGCATCCCTGAAAGATTTCTGTTATGACAGATAGTCAGTTGTCATTCCCAACCCACCTTCTCGCAGCCATCGATGATGTTATTTATCTGCATTACCACCCTCCTTGAATCCTCTCTTTACCAGCCTGAGTCCAAGCCTATTCTGTCCTTGGAGTTGGTGATTGACAGAACTGTTGTCGCCAACCCCAAGATCTCCCTCCCGAGCAGTAGTTTGGAGATGACCTGGCATAGGCAGGGCCAGAAGGATATATTCCCATTTGCATTATCCCAGAGCTTCACCTTTTTATGTCATGAGATATTTATCACCTAGTCACTGAGCTCCTTTTGCAGACTTCTGAGGCTCTACTAATAACTTCTCTCCTTTGTGAAATCTGATTTAAATAGATGGGTGGAAATGTAGTAAACAGCCCGTAATCTCAGTTTGTAGTAATCAATAATAACGTTTTTGATGGATTACAGTAATAGAAGAATAGAAAGTCCTGCTCTCTGTTGTCCCAGCCCGCAGAGAGCTGAGGTACAAAATACTGTACATGAAATGCAGGTTAATAGAAAAATAAATAGAAGAGTTTAATAGAACAATGAAGAGGCATGTGCTAAATAGTCTTACATGTCATTATACAATTATTTGGCTATATCGCTATAAGTATATAAACAATATATCAAAAGAGACCTGACGTTTATTGCTTTCTTCTTAGGTTCACCTAACAACTTTTCCAAGAAAAATTAGTCTGTTCCAAAAGCAACTACACAATGCTAATGCAAATCCATGACTGTATACCGAGTTTACGCTCACCAGGCTGAGAACTGGCTCCAAGCAGGTCAGTAATGTGCAGGCCAGGTCTGGATTCGGAGTCTTGATATCAGATCACAATGATTTATTCAAGCCCACAAGCAAGGCTACAGATGAATGGTTTAAGATCTCCCTCATTACGACTTCACAGGAGCAGCAAGCTGGGTTATCCCCTATTATTATTATGCTGTTTTCCCTTGCTTTGAAACCTTTAGCAATTTTATAGGATCTAACAGGCATTACAGGAGGAGTCAGGCTGCATAAATTACTTCCACATGCAGATAATTTCCATTTTAGTGAGCAGCACAGGTAAAGTGACATCTGTAACCTTGGAGAAATCTGAGTAGTAGTTCTAACTCCAAGCTGAACCGTTCTAAATCAAAAAGCTTAATTTTAATAAGAATTTGCAGTTCATCCTTGTTAATAGCTTGAGAGTTTAAGTAGATAGCAAATAATTTAAATTATTTAAGAATTTAGTTGAATATGGGATTGAATAAATTGGTTAGAGATAATGGGGATCCATATGTACAAGCACCAAGGAAGACCTTAACAGGCAGAATTCCCTAAACCCATACTTGTGAGTATAGATCAAGTGCAGGGAGGAGAATTTCTCCTCCAGAATTGAATTCTTTCTCTTATGCAACATTATCTGGATATTGCAAAGTCCCATTTCAGTAAAAAAAAAAAAAGAAAACAAAAAACCCCAACATGGTGGAATTCAATTTTTATTTGGCAGGGGACAAATGTACTAAGACTCCTAAATAAAACTATGGCAGTTTCTGAAATAAGAGATTTCCAAAAAAAGGACTTTTTTTAAAAGTTAAAAATAGGTTAGCCAATATGGATCCCAAAGATGTATATTTCAACTATATATTTAAAGACAAAAATATTCTCAGTTCAGAAGGATATGTATAGCACTTAGTTTATGGTCCAAAATAAAAAAAGATAAGAATCACTCAGGATCAGTTAGGCTCATGAATTCTCTACCTTCCCAATGAACTGTGCACTTGCCAGCAATCCCTCCTACGCTAAAAAATAAAAATCTAATAGAGTGGGTAGAAATCCCTGGAGCAGAGCACAACACGCTGGCAGCAGAAATACCCTCTCTTCCCCACAAACACAAACAGGAGCTCCCAGAGCCCCCCCTGAGACCAGATGTGCTTTCCATAGCTGCACACCAGAGTGAACCAAGACCCCTTTGGGGAAAGTACTGGTGAAACTGCCATCCACGTTTCCGAAAGAAAAGGTTCGGTTAAATCAGATGTTTACCGCCGTCAGCTCCATCCCATACACCTATCTTCTAACTTGATAGCTTCAAAACGTCAGTGAAAGCAGAATGCCACCGTAATACTTCAGAAATGGCCATCATGGAAAAAGCAAACGGCACAGCCCCCCCAAAACCCCTGACTCCCCACGTGAAGTCCTCAGGTGTAAAACAGAAATGCTGACCCTCTTTGATTTCAGTACACTGATGGATCTCTAATCTTACCTCTGGTTTCCCTGTTTGTTTTTTATTCCAACAGCCAACATGTACCATGGAACTGTATCTTAACATCTTCTTGATTTTTGGGGGGGATAATTTTTTTTGCTCTTTTGATGTCTAGCTCTAGACATAAACACCTGAACTTCATTTTCTTCTTTATACAGCATTTCACCATTGACCTTTTGTATCCTCTAATCAGAGAAAAATCCAGTTGCCGTATCTATTGGAACAAACCAGGTTATTTCCGGGCAGCTTCTGGATACTATAAGATTATATATGCAATTGCTTAAGTGTTCAGAATCTGCCAGTTCCACAACTCAAATACAAAGGAATACCAGAAAAATAGAAAACCGGAATGACAAATGCTCTCTCCAATAGCTTCTGCAGTTTTCGGAGGGCTTCCAAGAGCCCATGTAGTCCTATGAGCATTTAGAGCATTCATAGAATCATAGAATCATCTGGGTTGAAAAAGACCTTTATGATCATCAAGTCCAACTGTTAATAATAATAATAATAATCATCATCATCATCATCATCATACTGGTATTTCATCTCACCAAATTTTCTGTCTGTAACTTGGCAGAAAGGGGCAAGAAAGCCCTCACTAAACTGCCTCTAGAGAATATGGGCTCAGAAACACCAATTGGAAGAGTTCATACCTACTTATGATAGTTGTTTTGAATGATCTCATGTAAAAACATTGTTTTAGCTTGACTGACCTTACGTGTCTTCAGCTGATGTCTCATCTAAATAATTTCAACACAAACTGGAATCTGCAAAATTCATGTTCTCTTCCATCGGTTCCTTCATCCAGCATCCAGTTCCCAAAATTCAAATCTCAGTTTCTGTGGATGTTTTATCGCAGCAGGGACCAGCAAAACAGTGCACATAGGTCCAAAGTCTAGGAATGCAGCATATAAAAGACAATGGCATCTGGTTTACTAATGCAGCCTTATAAATGCTTTTCACTGCAACCTTGGCAGACAAAACAAGAACTCAACCCAAGATCTCCAGCAGAGCTGTAGGAATAATTGATTTTTCAGTTCAGTAGCCAAATTGGAAAAGAAAATAGTTTGAAATTACCCAAAATGTTTTTTTGTTGTTTTTCTCATTAAAGTGAAACATGGGCTGAGGATATGCTGCTTCTCCTTCACCCAACAGCCTGGCCATAAGATTTTTTCAGCCAACACATAGGTGACCTGGATTGAACCCCCTGATTCCCCTGCCCCTCCAAAAGAAGGGCTCTTATCATCACCTTACAATGTACTTGGAAGGAGGTTGCTCTCATTCTCTCTGCTCTTGTTTCCATGGGTTATTTCACCACCCATTAAGAGAGAAAAGAAGGTGTCCTCCCACCAACCCGGAGATGTGTCCCAAATACCAGATGACTGAGTTACTCTTGGCATTCAAGTGCTTTGCATCAAGTGAAGCACAACAGATAGGAGAGCTGCCTGCTGCAGATGACCACATATACAATAGTTAGGATGTTCCCCTGAGAGGGGAAGAATAGTTTCAAATCCTCTAACACTGAACCTCTGTTTCCCAAATGAAAATGTGGGTTTCTCTTGTCTGGGGCCAAGGCCAGCAACGGATACTTAGAGAAAAGTGTAAGAACAGGGAAAGCACGTACTTAGATCTCTCTAGAATACTCTCCCAGACTCCAGCAATTGCCAAACACAATTTATTGCTTATTTAGTAGCCTTCGATGGATATTTTTTCCAGTGTTTTAACTATTTCAGAATGCATTAACCATTTGCAAATTTGCTATTAGCCATCAGCTAAGAGGGCATCCTTCCCCTCCTGAACTTTGAGTCTAGCCACTGAAAAAAAAAAAACTAAATCAAAACATTTTAAAATTTGACCAAGATTTCCAATTAGTTCCAGGTAATCAACAGCCCCACTTTTCAGGTTTTGGAAGACCAGCCAACATACTAGAGTTTAAATTGTACCTCTACAGCTGGAGCTGCAAGCAACCCAAGTCTTCGGTGGTTTGGTCCAGAAGGCAACTCTGTTTACACAGGCCCCCGCCAGTCCCTGGCACGTGCGTGAGCATCAGCTTCCCAGGAACCATTGCACAGGCTGGCACCAACGCGGAGCAGGCAGACTGGTAAAAAGCAGCACGAAGGTACCATTAAAAGGGAATGGCTTTTTCTTGCTGAAGTCAGATAGACTTCAGTTGAAGTGACTGCTCTTAGTTGGAAGCTAGTCACATTGTTTAACTGTAAATAGTAAAAGATTACTAAAAACTACAGAATAAAAAGTGTCTGTGTTTTGAATTAGAAATGCAAGAGATGTAAATTCTTCTTTATAATATATTTATTTTGATAGATAGTTATCTAATAAATAGAAATGCTTTACAAAATGCTTGAATAAGTTCATTTGAGTATTTTTTTAAAACTAATCAAGTTAGAAATCCCTAGTTTCCTTTTATAAACAGGGTCATAAAATGCCTTAAAAATCTCGCAGGAAATTCATGAAAATTTATTCAGTATGGTATGAAAGAGTAAATCTCTGTTATGCTTATGGATACTTCCCAAATACATGTACATTTTAATTAATCCCATTAATTTTACAGGATTGTTTGCTTGCTTAACCGCTAAAGAAAGCGACTTTCTTGAATGGAAATTAAATTTTGAGCTTCAAAGTATGGTTTTTTACAATAACCAACATTGAAAACCACAAAACATTTCTTGCTGCATGGAAAGTTTGATTTGTTTTTCTCATATATATTTTCACAGCCATGACAGCAACTGATAGCATAGTACTTGCCTGCTATACATAATGCTGTGCAGGACATGAAATAATTATTCATTTTATTATAGGTCTACTGAGGGAGCTACATTTGAGTTTGTGGTTCATATGACAATCAGATTAATAGTATTTTCAGCTTCTTATAACTTTGGAATAATAGTTCTTTCCAGCTGGCATTTGTATCTCTAGTCTAAGATCGTAGGCTCCAAACATTCAAAAAATATTCACTTCTGGCACTGTGTTATACTCAGGAGGAAAAAAAAAATCAATATGGATTCCTTAATTTTTCTTATAAATGGCTTTATTTGCCTTAAAAGCTGAGTTTAAGCATAAGATTTATTAGTCCTTTAACATTAATCACTTTTGCTATCTGAAAACATCCACCATCCTCTAGGTTGCCGTGTTATCTTACGCAGACACGTTCAGCTCCAAAACAAAAATATTGTCTCCAACATGGCCAATCACTAAATCAGAGCCATCATCTGAAAACCTGTATGCTTCCTCAAGCTCAAGGTCATTCCAAAGGGTACTGACCAAAGGCACAGCAACTTTTAGAAAGTAATATATGAGGTTACGGGAGGTATAGCCATGTGTTATTGTACCTTGCAGGTCAAGTTTTCTAAATGTCTTATCATATCCTGACCTGGTTTGATTTCTTGCAGCAACTACTCTAACTTGGACATCACATTTTAGCTCAATCTTTATCAGCACTCAAGAATTCAAGACCAATTGAAACATCCTAAAGGAAAAACGGGTATTTAGTTTCATGATTTCTCCTCCTTTTTCATTGCTTGTCAGATTTACTAGGCTCAGTGCACTCATTAGTGCTCATTTCAACTTGATAAGCAAATAATCCAGAATTCTTGGTCAATTAAATAGTTACTTGTAATTCATAAATATGCTTTCACACATACAGAAGTTATATTGGGTGGTACGGTATAACTGTTTAAAGAACATTTTCGCAAGTAGAAAGGTGCAAGAGCCTTATATAATATGAGGCAATGTGTGTGTGTGTTGCAAGATATGTGTGCGTTTGAAAAATATTCTTTCTTTCAGTTCATCAGACACCATAAAAACACTCAGGACTAAAACTGAAGGCATAGCTATTCCTTGGATATAATTTTCACTATTTTCACAAAAATCCATACAAAAAACCATCACACAATACAGTTTAGTTAGCCAGACTTTAAAATTTTGGTATTTTGCGCATACTGTAATACGTGTGCTATATTACTGACAGCACAAAAAACCTTACTTCAGTGTAGGAATTTAAACTGTCGAAAGAATTCCTTGCATCTTCATAAAGATAGTATAAATCATGGCAAAAATCATTATATATCCAACAGAACAAACCCATTCTCCAGGCTGTCTTTTTCCAGGCTGCCTCCAGAACCTGTCTATAACTACGGGAAGAAAACCATAATACACAATATGCTATGAAACCAAGTTTCATTTAAAACAACTGTAAGTTGCTTTGTATATAATTGCTTGTAAAAAAAGCTAACAAGAAAAAAATGCAAGTGCTTTGCATTTGTTTTTTCCTTCTAAATACACTGGAAGCGTATGACAAATACCGATAATAAACTGACATCTCCATGTGAAATGAAAGGGAAACTTGTTCAAGGCTGCAGGAAAGGGGCAGCATCGTGTATCAGGAAAAACATCTAATAGCACAGGTAACAACAATAACCCGGCCAGTCGTCTGTAATTAGGTGCTATGAATCACAGTATGTGTTTTTCTTTCAACCAAAGTACATATACACTGATTTTTTGTTGAACAACAAGAAAAAAATCATAGAGAATGGTTAAGTCTCACGACTTGTGAAGTTTATGCCCTGTCAGGCAATAGCATTGCTTCTAGGGAACGAGATGGAGCGAGGACTTCGCTACTGCTGGACACGGGGTCCGAGCTTTGGTGGGACAGTGACAGCCCGAGCAGAGGCTGGTCTGGCGGAGGGGAAGAAGCCCCAAAGGCAGAGCCTGCGATGCGGCAGCCCCGGCGCATCCCAGCCTCCGCCGGCCGCGCCGGCTCCCGCGGGGCTACGCGATGCTCTGCCCTGAGCTGGTAATGAACTCGCAGGCAAGGACGGCGCTGGACCTGCTCCAGGAAAACAGCTTTCAGCGCATTTAGATTACTCTGTAAACTTTAAACCTTAGCAATCTCTCTGGGCTGTTCAGATACTGTAGGATTATTTAGTAATCCCTCGGTATTTTTCTGCTTCTGTAACTTCAGCATCACAAGGACATGAGTAGGAAGGATGGGAAAACGCAGCAAGACCTGGGCCTACACCCAGCCAGCCTGCAGAAGGCACCCTGTGCACATCCACACCAAGACTGAGTGTGCACAGAGCAACAGACAAGGCTCCAGCACTGAAGATTGAACTTGCAGTGGGGCAAAAATATATCTCAGAAACGTACTGGAGAAACTGGGTGTCCACATCCAGGACGGTTAACAGACATCAGTTCTAGGGGCAAACCTGGAGCTCCGGCAGCACGCAGCAGCCCCGGGGCTGCTCCCCACCGCCCACGCACCGCCGCGGCCGGGAACGTCTCCTTCCTCCGCTAGGAATCTGCATTTCCAATACAGAATTTACTTTTTTTCTTGTTTTTCTGAAAGCTGTAATTATTCGATAGTAGGTATATCCTGCCATTACGGTAGCTACGTTGCAGCAGCAAAGACAGAGACTGATTTTGGGACGGCTCAAGAAAGCAGAAGCACATTTTAATGAAGAAACCAGTCTCTTTCCCTTCAGTGCACTACTTGGCAGAGACCAACAACCCATGGATAACAGATGGTCAGCAATTTCATAATAACCTGGCAGGCCTGACACGCTACCTACTGGGATAGGATCTGTGGCAAAAAGATAAAAATGGCACTGCATAATGGATAGGAGAGGTCTGAACATTCAAATACATTTGCGGAGCAGCTAATTAGATCTTAAATTATCAAAATCCTTGAAAGTGAAGTCTTTTTGGACCCTAGGCATACAGGCAAATTTTTACAAGCCAATAGGACGATTTAAGCATGTACCAGAAACTATTCAGACCTCACAGTTTTGACAGCAGCGGGGAAACAAGAACAAAAGCAGCATAAATAATATTCATATAAAACTCATTACAAAGCCAGAATAAAGCCAAGCATTCCTAATAAACCAGCACGTATTTAAAATAACGCATACAGGTTCATGGTCATTTAAGTAAAGGAGTCAGAAATAACCACGCTGGACAGAAGTGCATAAAGAAATGGTGGAAAGAAGGAGGAGCAAATGAGCACACCAGAAAGCGCACGGCGTAGGAGGAAACCAGCAAAGCAGCCAATCTGGAGATAAAATAATGTCAACATCGGAACAGTAGTAAGTGTTATCAGCTTTACAGAAGGCAAAATACATTTTCTTGCCTTAGCAGCTTAATTTTCTTCCCAAGCCTAACGAAGAGCAAAGCCGAGAGCTTGCTAGGCGAGAGGCAAGTCACCGTGTGCTCCGCCGCCCTGAGCCAAGGCAGTGCAACAGGGCGGCTGCGCGCGGGGTCTCCTTGGATCCGTTTCTGACTGCGCACCGTGACTGCGGCATCGCTTACACAACGGATTATTATTGCTTTCCCCCAACCTGAGACTTTCTCTGGCGTTCTGCATGGTGTCAGACTTCTTATCTTGAGCCCTTGGTAATCCTAGCCTTTGAGTTTTTTAGTCTTTTGCTGTGCGGTAGAGTACGGAGAGACCGCTTGCATTATCATTTCAGACAGTTACAGCCAGGGAAGGTAGGAGCTTTGGGTATTAAGGCTTCAGAAAGCAGCTCCAGCCTCACCCAGGCGCCGTGCCCAGGCACACACGGAGTTTTTAGCTGAGTAGCAGTTAACAAGACATTTCAAGACAAGCCTGCTATGAATCGATAGCTTTTGCCTAATCTGGCTTCCCGGGCTGCTGCGGACTGCCAAACCCCGTCGCAGATGCTCCCAGCAGCTGTGCGCTGCGTCGGACCCTCGCCTTTAGCCCCCCCAGCTCCCGACGGGGCACCGCCGCGGTGGAAGGGATGGGGGACTGGCGAGCCCTGCCTGGGGAGATGCCAAGGAGCTTCCCACGCCTCCGCGCCCCTGGCAAGCCGACGCTCCAGGGCTTCATCTGCTCTGTCCCCCTGCAGAGGAGCACTGCTGAAGAACCTTACCAGGACCATTTCATTCTGTAACAGTTCATACTCATTAATACTGATGCAACCATTCAGCGCTTGCAATGCATGCTGCGGGGCAGGGTTACAGACCCTAACATCTCAGCCAGGAGAGGAGTTACGCCGTTCGCTGAACCTTAGGAAACAAAGGATTCGTGCCATGGGTGTGGGAGCAAGTAAGAGAGATCCGGGAAACAGACGTTATTGGCAGACATGAATTAAATGCCTGTTTGATACAGCTGGAGAGTCTGCAACAACTCTCTGCAAAGAGGTGCTTAAATCACAGCCCTGAGTGCCAGCAGCCAGGCTCTCCTTTACTGGGGGGAGCTGCCTTTGCTGCTGTGTAGTATAACAGGCTAATGGTGAGAGCGGTTGCCAGGGAAGAGGGACCATAAAATAAAGCTGAGACATTGTTGAAGGAGAAATGTAATATTTATGAGAGTGAAGAGACAGAAGAAGGGAGCCTGGCTCCATAGCTCGGTTGCATGGGCCTCGGGGAGGGGGAAGCCGGCTGGAGCGCTCCCCTCGAGGTGGGCTGGGAGGCTGACACCCGCCGTCCCAGGACAGCACTGAGCCCGCTTCTGGTCTCCGCCGTAGGTGCTCTCACCACTGAGCTGTGGCAGAATAACAGCACATGAACATATATTTTTATGTATTATACACTTACCTAAATTATATATAATTCTAAACAAATTAACATAAAATAAATATACCTATTATATATATATTTATATAGAAATTAAACACTGCTTGGAATGATGCTTTGTGCAGTTCCCAAAGCTGCTGAAGTGCAGCAAATTCACCACACCGGGACCTCAGGGCTCAACCACAAGTCCTACACCTTGATGCGGGTGAAATATTTGCTCAACCACACAGCAGGAGCTCTGGGCACATCCAGCAGCTGGATGTTAAACCCTCGAGAGCTGAGAAATCGGAGTCTCCTGCCTCCCTGGGTGCAGAGGGAGAGCAAGCCGGTGTAGTCAAGGCTTGATCTGCAAAGCAACGCTCCTGCCTCGCCCAGCTGGCTTTAGCTCTCGCCGTGCACACACCGCTCATGCGGCTGTTGACTACTCAGTCCCACTTCCAAAGTGCATTTTTGTAGCATTTAGGTGTCCCAAGTCCTTTTTCTTGGCTGTCACCTTTCCTTCACCAGAAAACCGTTGTTTCTCTCAATCTATCTGCACGAGAGCAAAGAAAACAAGAAGGCTAAACTGAAACTCAGGGAAGTTTTCTCCACCCCAGTGAATTAATGTAATATTTGGAAGACAAAATCTCAGTCCTACTCAATTTCAGTGCTTTGAGGGTTAGCCTCCCCCTCTGCAAGTCCAGGCCTCAGAAACTGTGTGAAAATCCCAATTTCTACTTTCCACCTCACTCTAAACCCTAAAAACAATTGCTGCTCTCTGTTTTCGGTTCTTTGCCCAAGGCTCCTAAAACATCATATGGGGATTTGGGAGCCTCATTTGAAACAAACTGTTTTAATTAAAATAGTAATTTTCAGCCCCAAGAGATGTAAACTATTAAAGAGTTGCCAGGAGGGAGATCTACTAATGGAGAGCAATGAGCAATTATAGCCAATCTGCTGCAGGTTCTCTGAGAAAAACACACTGGAAAACCCGAGCAGCCACTTGCCAACTGACTATTTATCACTATAGACAGCATTTAATGGTATACAGGTTTTTCCTCCCATAAAGGCTCAGCAAGTGCACTTCATTTTCTCATGTGTCATCAAGTCATTTTGATATAAGAGGGGAGATCAGCAAAGGGAAATGGAAGAAACAAATCTCCTCTCCGTTAAATAGCTCTTCAGCACCTGAAACAACGGGCCTGCAGAGAACAAGGGAGGCAGATGAAAATGTTTTTCCTCATGAAAGCGAGCCCTCTGTCTCAGACAATCCTGCTCTTTTTCTCCCAGACACCCAGTATTTCAGGAATATTCATTTGGGATGTACCAGATTTCAGGGATGTTTGGAAACCCCAACCAAGTTCATGCTTCCATTTTTCCACACAAAGTCAAAAGTGGACGCTATCCAACCCAGAACTAAATGCTCGGGTGCTTCCCTGCAAAAGGAAACGTGAGCAAAAGGAAGAAAGGAAGAGGCGGTTTATAATTAAATATTTTTCCAAATTGCAACATGGAAGAAAAACACCAAGAACAATAACAGCTTAGGCAAGTTATCTGAGAGCCACCTGCCTTCTTCCTAAATTTACCTTCACTGGTTTAATTTCTTATTCTGGACTACAGACAGATTCGCTGGAAGGACAAACCTCAGAAGACAAAAATCGCTTGCTGTTCCAAAGGTCCACATTTCTGAGCAACACTCTTTTCATGTTTCAGGACTGAATGTGTGCCATAAATGTAGCCTGAAGGAATTTTACTTCTGTTCCCACTTATGGAATGCTTCCTATTATGAAGAAATGTTGCCTTGGTTTTATAGCTTCAAGTACACTGCTGTTCGCAGACCCAATAGGCTAAAAAGAATTCGATCAGCTGGAAATCAACCACACAAAAAGACTGACATCTAAAAATAAAACCATTTGCAATTTTTCTAGTCTGTTCTGGAAATGCATCTGCTGAAGTGTATTTCAGCGTTCAGCAGCAGCATCACTATGGTCCCCTTGGAGATGCAAGGGGACAAGTGTGGGGTGTCTGTACACATACACAGATGTCTGCATAGGCACTTTCACATACAGATACATGTGTGTATACACACACCGACCCAGTGTTCATCTCCAAAATTCCATTGACTTACCATATTCCCCTAAATTGAAGAAAAGCATCCTACTTTAGAAGCCAGGAGATCAAGTTTTCACTTTTAGGTGGCATCATCTCCACTGAAATAATCCAGGATGACCTATATTTGGAAATAAAAAGCTAAAAATAAATTAAAAGTCATTTTTGATACGTGGATTGCTAGTGTAGAAAACAACTCAGTTTAACACTGAAAAAGAAAGCATGGTAGCAAGCTTCCTGGAAAAAAAGCCCACCGACTTTTTCAAAGTAAAAACTCCATCTTTTTTCTGTAAATAACATTCAGTCGTTCCTTGTTTTTCTATTCAGGAACCACAGAGCATCTGCCTCTGCCACCCACAGACACAACGGAGAAACACATTACTCCAAGGAATATCTATTCATGTCAGCGCGGTGACCTACTAGAGATAGCATCAAGATGAAAAGTATTATTCTTTTTTATAATTCCCTTCTCGCTTGATTCAAACCTCATTAAATCAAGAGGAATGTTAACCATACATTTAAGCATGTGTTGCACGAGGCCCTTTTTTCAGAAATGCAGGCATTGTTTATTAACAACGGTGTCATCTGGCTCTCTTAGGTAATGCACACCAGCAGATGACACTGTATTTCACCCGTGGCTATACTGTAATAATTAAATAATATTAAGTAGGAGTACTAGGGATGGAATTACTGGAGAAATCAAGACTCTTAAAAGAATTCCACTGAAGGATGTTTAAACAGACATTCCACAAGGGCAAATAGATAAATTAAGCTTTCCCTTAGCAGTCTCTGTGACAACAGGAGAATACTAAATAGAGAGCATAAGGGACGTGTTGTAGCAAAATGTTTTGCCTTATTTTTAATTTAAATGTAGTTATATAGATGAAGAGCCTGGAGGCATCAACCATTGCCAATCAAAGCTTACATAATGAATAAGTCTTATAAGTGTACTGAAATCATCACTGCCCAGAATTGCTCGAGTCATCTGAGGATGATTTTTTTCAGTATAGACATGTACAAAGTCCTTTTTTTTTTTAAAAAAAGTATTTTCAAAACCCATGATTTCTCTTTGGCAAAGGAACCCTTTGAAGCAGTCCCAATAGCCTTTGAAGTTAAAATAGAGAAGTCATTTCCTATTCATACACCCAGTTTACCTCCCCCTTCCTAAAAAAGAAGGCATACAGCTTAGCGAAAAATTTATATAATGACATAGGCAGCCTCATCTCATGACATCAGAAGCATTCAAGCAAACATAATGCCATTAAAATGGAAGCGTACATATCTTTGTGTATAAATCAAAGACACCGTGAACCGAAATATTGGGGAAAAAGATCAAGCTTAATTATTTCAGATTAAGTGCTACAATGTGTAAGTCAGAATACTGCAATGTGTAGAGTAACGTGTATGAAGCGTTAATGGATTGGTAAATATGTACTTGTTATGCGGATTTGTCCTCACTTAGCAACCTAACTTAGATTTATTAAAGCTAGGTGCACGTTTCTTTGCTAAGTCACAAAGGCTATTAAAAACTCATGGAAGTGGTAGATGCCATAGAATCCATTAGTAGCAGGATTTTAAAGCTGTTCTTTTCCTCCTGCCATTCCTATAAATGTATTTCTCTCCTTTACAATATTTTCTAACGGCCTCCTTTGTCAGAGCTTTTCCCATGTACACCTTTCCAGTGCCTCAGAAAAATGAGAATGGCTGATCTTACTTGAAAACTAAAAGCTTTGAGATAGTTCTCTGTGGAATGATGAAAAATCCCACAGGTTCAAGAAAACAATCGGTAAATACAGGCTTCTACTTCCATAAAATACAATTTGTTAAATACAAATGTTCACTAATGGAAAGTGGTTTACTGCTGCAAATACAAGTCTGCTTGAAAGACAACATGAAGTCGGTGAGCAAGCAGTAAAGCAGCAGCACACACATATATGGGGGCAGGGTAAATAAAAGGCATGTTTTGCCATTTTTATGTGCCTTCTTGAAGAGTTGCATCATTTCTGCTTATCCATCTACAGCGGAGAAAGTCACATCTGTATTCAAACTCTCCTTGACTCTGGCAAGTGTCTCCTCTTATTCCACAATCCACTATTATTTCTTCTACACAAAAATCCCACCCAAAGATCGGCTTAAACTTTTTACCTGAACTTTCCAGTGGAAAAAACAGTGACCTGATTGATTGTTTTTTGGTTTTTTTTTAAATAATTCCTCACTACTTTAATCCCTTTTTATGTATACCAGATGTTTGGGAAGAGGGAAATAGTCTTCTTGGGGGAAAAAAAAAAAATCACATAACAGGAATGCTCATAAATCTGTAATTATATTGGAAGTAAAAGTAAACTCACCAAAGATGATTCACTATCTCTTATAATGAATGTGACTATTAGGTGCTTAGATTTTATTAGCACTGTGAAAGAACATATTTTATGTTCAAATATGTAAATACTCATAGAAAGCAAATGCAAAAATATTGTAAATATTAAGCATTCAATTACCTCAAGTTATGTAAAAACTCATTGAAAAATAATTTCCTGCCTGCAGAACAATATATTGCCAAAACCTGAAATTTCTACTTTACCTGTGAACCCAATGAATTTGACGGCTTTATTTGGAGTCTAAATGAAGGAATGTATGCACTTCTCTCAGAAATGGGCAGGACAGCAGTTGACATTTGGAGCGCTGACCACAGAACAGCTTCAGGGATTAATAATGAATCACTTCAACAGAGGAGTAGAATATAAAAGCACCGACTCCAGTGACGGGTTTCTCAAAGACATTTCTTTCTCAAAGACAGTTCTTGGCTATTTTCATGCTGACCAACCCTCCAGCAAAGACTGTCATCCCCTATGGAAGTTTTTCCTAAAAATTAATTTCCGACAACTTGCAGCAGCCCGTGTGGCTTTGAAACGGCCACAGAATTTTGAGACAAAACCGTAATTTCTGCATTGCCCATGTAGCAGCCATCCAGAACCCAGAGTGCCCGCGTTACTACAGATTTGTTCTGTGAAGAGGAGGAGGAAGATGCAAGAAAGCAAAAGATGACCAATGCCTTCCTCAAAAGAAGTAAGAACAGCAGCTCAGACTTGCTGACAGCCTGCAGTAATGCTGTGGAGCGAAGTAAAGATTTCTTATGCTAAGTCACTGTGATCACAGTTTTGTTCGTTGCTAATGGATGCCAGGATGATGGTGGAAGATGAAGCTAAACCACAAAGAGTGCGAGCTGCTTCAGTGAGTGCCTTAAAAATAAAATGAACAAAAATAGTCGTAAGGTAGTGAGGCAAGAAGATGCAAGTTCAGAGAGTACTCTGCAAAATAAAGCAGGAAACCCTACAAATGTGCTGATTGAACATCTCCCATGTTCAGACCACCCCAACTATCAGGACACAAAAAGGGCTTTCTTCTGCTAGATGCAGAGTTCTGGTGATTTTGAACTGTTCTGAGTTAGCTCAATCCAAAAATAATGTTAATGACAATAAAACTTCAGCTCTTCAACCCGCATTGATCTGTGGGTTTATGTAGGAGGATGGGAGAGTATTCTTGTTGATTTTATGTTATTTGAATTGATCACTGTCTACCAGCTTACCTTAAATAGCCAGCCACAATGCTACATTATTTTTCAGAGCTTCAATAAAGAAAATGCTTCCATTTTGTAAATTATAGTCCTGCAGTTGATAGCACTATTTTGAATGTGGTTATCTCTTGCTTAAATCAAATCAAATACATACCTTAATGGCAAACCAACATTTTTCACGTGACCCTCCAAATCTGAAAGGACAAAATTCAGTGAGAAACATTATGTATGATCTAACTTTATTGCACAGATGCACATGCCAAAGCATGGTACAAGTACAAGGGTATGACTGTTTTTTTTTTCCAGCCCTCTGCAAGGAGTTAGTAATGAACCCTATCATTTAGGCAATAGCTGGGTAGATTTCTATACCCAGAACTACTGAAAGCTCCTATCATTTCCCCATTCCCAAAGTATTTTGTTTTACATTGTAAAAAACAACGATTAAATTTAATTAGTCCTGTTCCTCATGACCCCTCTAACAGACTTTTGGCCATGGGCTCAAGAGTAAAACATTTTTAATTGTGCAAGTTTAACCCAATGGTGAGCTAAAATGTTATAAAACTTATGAAAGAGTAAAGAACTAGCAAGTGTAGAAAAATCAGAAAGATACTTAGCTTGAGTTTTATGCTTAACTTTGCCACAGATGAACAAACATTGCCTTTTACAAAGGTTTTCTGTTTGCTATATAACTGAGAAATTAGTTGCAGGAAATACTGATTTGATGAATAGATAAGTCTTCATTTTTCTGTAGATTCCCTACCATTGTTCAGGTAAAATAAATACTGAAAGCAGAACTTCCAGGGGTGTAATTGCATCCATATTCAGCTGGTGAAGAAAAGAACTCTCTCTATATTTTTCTCTCTCTGGCTTGTCCTCCTTTTCCCTTTACTGTAGGGTCCAGCCAGGAAGGGCATTTTCTAGACTGCAAAGCAACGTGGCATTGCTGTGTGCTAAGGGGTGAACAGTGACAGAAGGTCACTTATTTTTTCCTTAGTAAAAAGGTTTTTCCCAGGAAAAAAAAAAAAATTAACTATTTCATAATATATCTGCTAAGGGGAATTTCAAACTTTGTCATGTGCAACTATTAAAGACTCTTCCCATCACATTCGCGCTTGCTTGGGAGCTCTGAGATGGCCTTAGGTCTTTTTCCCCCATGGTGAATTTGTCTAAAACCTGTTCAGCTAGGGAGGACTTGCTTTCTGCAGGATGGTATAATCAGACTGCCTTTAACTAGTCAGGCACCCTTGCCTCATCAGCCTGATGTTTATTCAAAAAATCCTGCTGCTTCTGTCCTCTCCTTCCTGCCACAAAAAAACGTAGAGCTCTTCCTAGGTCCCTCCCAACCCAGACCATTCTATGATTCTATGAACTACCACGAATTTTTTGCTACCATGCGACCTAGCCATAACTGCAAGACAGATGCTGATAAGATCAACCAGTGAAAGTACCAGCCTTGACTAAGCAGGGTTTCTTTTTGATACAGCTCCTAAAGGGTAGAAGTACAGCCTCCAGTGAATAAGCAAGGACTTCCCATCACTTTATACATGCATTTTTTAAATACCACCACAAACCAAGCTTTTACATAAACCTTTATGCAGCTTGAAATTATCAGGAACACTATTGCTTGATAACGGATGCAGCTGTGGAAAATTCCCCCTTCATTTAAGTTTTGAAACATGACTTTAGAAGGCTACAACTAACTCCCACTGAATTTCATAGTGAGTGGGGTATGCAACAGGCTGACAGCCGCTGTGCTCTGGCAGCTCACGAGCAGGTTACTCTACTTAAAATGCCACCTGAGTATGGACTCGTAGCTTGGAGTACCCAAAATGAACCTTAGATTTTATGCTCACCTTCCTGTTAAATGACATGGGAAACTTAATTCAGATTAATGCATGTTTATACATTTTAATTGTATATTAAAGTGTGTTTTGCAGATAATAAGAAACATCAGTGGCATATTAACTTATATTAGCTTTAACAAAAAAAAAACCACAACACATTGACACGTTTGCAATTATTCTGCAATTATTTGGAAATTACATTACACGCTAATTGCTCTGACAGGTGCTTAATAGCTTCTCTAAATAGGGGGGTGAGAATTTACCCATGGGTATTCTCAATTATTTTGCTTGACCACCTTTTGCCTCTCCTTAAAGCAATGAAAATATGAAGCAGCAATAACAAGTTTCTGTTCTGCTGGTTTTTTTTTTTTCCAGCACAAATCGATGTGCCCCTTCCTCGCCTCTGTGCATCCCCCAGCTCTGTACCGCTCACCAGGGGAAGCCTTTCTGCCTTTGGCAGCACTCCCAAGCCTCTAAAAGCTTTTCTAGGTTTGCTTCTGAAGCATCTGTGGTCAAAACTTCAGCAGCTTTTTTAGCAAACTGGGCCTGAGGTGGGGACCTCGCCGTGCCTAGCACACACCGCAGTCCTTGGTATGACTGTATGAGCGTAGCTAATGATCTTAATAAAACTTCCCACACATACTCCAGGTACAAATTATCTCAGTCCAAATACAGATAAACAAATAAACATCTTTTTTTTTTTTTTGGTACTATTTCTCTCCATTAATTTGAAGACTCTCCTTACTAGGCAACCACACGGTGAGGGAAAGGAATGGTCTTGTAAATCTGAAGGGTCCTGGCCACTAATTCATAAGAGTAATGAAGCTAGAATGAAGCTGTAAAAATGATGACATCGATGGAAAATGTTGCCAATACAGCTGACAAGTGTGCATGAAATATAAATTTACCCTACTGACGGGTTTACCATAGGCTGGTCTAGGACAGGACAATCTCATAGAATCATAGAATGGTTTGGGTTGGAAGGAACCTCCAAAGGTCATCTAGTCCAACTCCCCTGCCATGAGCAGGGACATCTGCAACCAGATGAGGTTGTTCAGAGCCCCATCCAACCTGACCTTGAATGTTTCCAGGGATGGGGCATCTATCACCTCTCTGGGCAACCTGGGCCAGTGTTTCGCTACCATAAAAAATTTCTTCCTTATATCTAGTTTGAATCTACCCTCCTTTAGTTTAAGACCATCACCCCTTGTCCTATCACTACAGGCCCTGCTAAAATGTTTGTCCCCATCTTTCTTGTAGGCCCCCTTTAAGCACTGAAAGGCTGCAATAAAGTCTCCCTGCAGCCTTCTCTTCTCCAGGCTGAACACCCCCAGCTCTCTCAGCCTGTCCTCACAGCAGAGGTGCTCCATCCCTCTGATCATTTTTGTGGCCTTCCTCTGGACCTGCTCCAACAGGAATTTTGCTTTCCTAAAATTGAGGGTCCTGACTTTACTCTTCGCCTGACCCATATCCCTCAGGACTGCAAACTCCACCAGGGCATGATCACTGTAGCCCAGGCTGCCTCCAATCTTGACGTCGCCAATTAGCTCACTTGTGCTGGTGGCCAACAGGTCCAATATTGCATCCCCTACGGTAGGGCTGTCTATTACCTGGCTTAAGAAGTTACCTTCAATGCATTCCAGGAGTCTGCTGGATTGCCTACAGCTCACCGTGCTACTTTTTCAGCAGATGTCGGAGTGGTTGAAGTCCCCCAGCAGGACAAGAGCCTGCGAGCACGTTGCCTCCTGTAGCTGGAGTAAGAAGGCTTCGTCAACAGGCTCCCCTTGATCGGGCGACCTGTAGTAGACACCAACCATAAGGTTTCCTTGTTGCCTCGTTTCACATCCCGCCTGCCGGTGCCACAGCCATCCTTGGGCAGGTGTCAGGACACGCCGTAGGGGTTTGTTCTTCAGGCTATGGCAAAAACATTTTTCCTGTCTGAAGGCAGAGTGCAATCAAATGGGACAAGATGCATGCGGTTTCCATGCTGTCGGAGAGGGAGTCTAAGAAAAAGCTGTTGCAAACCAGTGACAAACCGTACATGAGGGGCACCAACCACTGTGGATCTAAAAGTCCTCGCTGTTGTTGTTCAGTGAAAACATTTACATATTTTCAAATTAATTTTTCATTGTTAGACTTATGCTATAATATTGGTACAGATGTACGCTAAACAGTAGGTAAGTCCTCTGAACAATCACTTGGGAATCATACATCTGCAAAAAGCTAAACAAACCCAGAAGAAACAGCCTTTCCTATAAGCAAAAACCAGCAAGTGCTATGTCAGTTAATACCAAGCGCTCTGCCGTCCTTCCCAGAGACCCAGTCTCCCGAGTACTTCGCCACTACAGCCCTCTACAAATTGAAATTTTATGTACATACTGTAATATAACCCCCATATGTTTAATATAGTCTCATTGTGAAAATGCTTTCCAGACTTGTTTGCAAACACTATAATACTGAAAAACAAATGCCGACTCTTGCATTCAAATGAGAGTATTGCCTGTAAAATTGTGACCTTTGTTTTATATATAGACCTCCGCAGCTGTTAACCAGGATTATCTATACATCCCAAGGTGTATTTCATCTGAAATGCAAAGCATTTCTTTATTGCACGTATGGTTGAGTGGGAATAAAATGAGTTTGTTTCCCTGTGACTGAAAGCTATTTGTATGACTTTCAGATATTTAGAGGTGATTTACAACTTCTGCATTCACATCATGGAAAGATAAACAGGAAAACTGTACCATGTATGATAATTACTATCCTCAACATCTGTTTTATCCTAAAAATAATTTTATGTAAAAGAAATTCTACCTTAATTATTAGGGCTGACCTAATTTTGTTTTCCTTTAATGTTTGCTTTCAATGGCACAAGACTCATCTTTTGTATTAGGCATAGACAGATTCTGTAGATATATCCATTGGTCACTTAGGAAGACATACTCAGAACTTTTTACTGTGTATGTTGCACATCACACTTTTCTTAAAGAGCAGTTAGATGTTGACCGGTATTCTCTTACAGCAAATATGAATTTTATGGACAGTTTGACTTGCAAAATTCAACTCCATGCACGTCTCCATTGCAATTAGGTAGGGCAATAGCCTCTCAGTGGCACACTGACATTAATTTTAACGTAGCCAGCTAGAGCAAAAAGAGCAGGGAAGGTACAGCTGCAGACTTCAGTGCATGTTGCACACTGAAGCCCATGCCATCAAGACCTCATCCCACAAGCAAGCTTGCCCTAAGCAAGCCAGGTGAGGCAGGCCATGCTTTATCAGCTGCAGTCCATGCTCGGGTGCACAGATCCACCAGGCAGCAGCCGCAGGGAGCGGAGCGCGGCGATGGCAGCTCTGCCGGGGCAGCGGTGGGGTAGCTCGCTCACCTGCAACTCAGGTTGCTTAAACAGAAGTACTATTCAGTGTCAGTATGCAAAAGAGAGCAATTCTTTTGCTGCAAAATGGTCGATGTACAGTAAGAATTCTTGTAATAAAAATGCTTGACTTCTCTTTATTAACTTCTTAACTTCAGGGGGGTGTTGGGTTAAGAGGATGTGGAAGGTAACAGAAGTCATGGAATCTGTGGCCCTCCCTGACTGCCTTGAAGCACTTCTTGTGTTTGAAAATAATTCAGGCTTGCTTCAGCACTCTTATAATTATAGCTATCCATGATTAATTACAGTACTTTAAAAATGCACTTGAGTGACACTTCTGATGACATAAAACCTTTTTCTTTGCAGAAAATGTCTACAGTGGGCAAAGACTGGGACAAGTATTCCACTAATTTATGCAGCTGAGGTGTCTGAAAACAAAAATACACCATGTTCTTTATTTTAAACACATCCGAAATAAGTAACTTTGACCCGTTCTCATCCTTTACTATTTAGAGAATGATACTGCTCTGCTATTCTGCCTGGCAGCATTCTTACCAGATCAGTCTTAATACTACACAAACATAACTGCAATACATTGCAATTGCACTGAGTTCAGAACATTTTGTTTCCAATTTCCTCCTCACAGTCTTGTTTATGCTTTAGGTATTAGTATTCAGAAGTTGAGCATTCTTGCCAAGCTTACTCCAGGGACTTCTAATGGCTCTGAAGCCTAGTCTTTGTTCCTAACACATTAATAGATAAGCTCTGTGAAGCAGTCATTTATAGCTAGTCTTTGCCTCAACGTTAACTAAAGATATAACTCAAAACTTTGCTTATAGCTCAGCTCTCCTACACACCCGAAGAGGGTAAGGCTATTTAAAAAAATAGCTAACGTGAACACTCTTGATGACATTACACAACACAGCAATACAGCCCCAAACGTTATCCCACCGTCCCTGGTGGGTTGTACAGACAATGCTGATGTCCAGGACACTGCCATGGGAGCCAACCTCCCAGAATTAAATGTGTCTAAGTGACTGCAGTGACGCAGTGCACGAACTCCCTAAGCAAATGCCATAAGCTTGCGAGGAGGAACCAAAGTTCAAGTGCTGGTGGCTCCTGGGGTAGTCAAACGGTGGTGATGCAGCAGATGGGAGCTCCCAGCGCCCCGAGATGCTCGTCACTGCTGGGGAGTGCCGTCGCATGACAGGCACTTCGCTCCTGCTAGGCAAGCTTGAGAAGTACTTTATGGCAATGGCAAGCCTGGGTTGGACAACAACCAAAGTCTCCTTTCTTAGAGCTTGCTTCTTTACTCAGATAATTAGGTTGGACTCTGATATCTTCCACTGCCAATGGTGTTTCCTACCACTTTCTGTTGAATGCTCAAGGAAGTTAGCAAATCCAGGGAAGTACCAAGTTTGTCAGATTAACCAAGTCTCCCGCCTCCCTCCCTCCTTTCCCTCCTGTTTTACATTGTACTAAAATTATTTCCCATGTCTTAAGTCAGCTTCAATGACTTCAGACGACCTATTTTACTACTTCATCTATAATTTTGCACTTTTTATCAGCAGTTTCACCACCCCTGTTCAAGCTGGTTTTCTCATGTTCTCTTTGAAAACGTTTCTTTCAACAGATGTAGCATTTCTAGCGCCATCCGCTGAGCGGCCAATTTGGTGCAAACATCCTGTGATTCACTAAGCCATGTTGGGAAGATCAAGAGTGCAAAAGTTATGAGAAGGGGGGAGGGAGGGGAAAAAGAGTCTTGTTAATATCATTGACCCAGATTTTACCATTCTTCAACTTAAAGTTAGCAGCAGTTGGAAATTCAACCTCTCGTACACACCAAGCCATCCATTCAGTACTTTGAAAAGAACTATATATGTCCAAAAAAAGGGAGAAGCATGGAAACGGAAATGAGATCTGCTTGAAATGTTCATTATTTCTCAAGAGTAGTTTTGAATTTTTTCCATGTGCCTCTCATATACAATACTATGTGATTAATTAAAGCAAACAGAGAGCATTAACAGTAAAAAGCACCATATGCACACTTACATTTCAATACACATGAGAAATTACTTCTATATGAGAAAAAGCCCTGAAAGCTCCCATTTCATTCAGGCTTTGAATCTGCGAACACTGATGAAAACTCTTCAGGCATTGGCCAACACTCACATTGCTTTTTTAGTCTCCCTTGTAAGTGTTTTAATATACAAAAATTAACATTTGTAGCATAACACGGAGAAGAACCTCATGAAAAGAGATTGTGAAATTACCATTTTTTAGTTCAATCACACTGCAATGAGCTATCAGAAAAAGCAAACATTGAAGTGCCATGGATTTTCTCAGGTGGCAGATATGGCTTCATTACTGTACCTGTAGTTCCTAATTCCCTGTTAAAACTAGAGTAACTGCTGGAGGTGACGCTTTTGGAACTGGATGAGGCTGAAGGTACAGCACTCAGCAGCCGTTTGCGACCGATAGATGGAGATGGTCTGTCCAGCTTGGTCATCAGAGCATCTGAAAACCTGTGAAGCATTTACCAGCCAATGATTGATGTCTGTCACTTTCTAGAAATCATGCAGAGTTATCAGGCAAGGATGTCCTTTTGATTGCAATGTCTTCCTTCTCTCAGAAGATCACCAGTCCTTTGTGAAGTCAGAAGCTTGGTATGTAACACGGAGATACTTAACTATCACTTGAACAGAAACTGTGGAGCAACTTTCCATGCCAGACAAAACCAATATTGCACTCCCCAAAATTCAGCGTTCTCATAACAGCACTTGTGCTTTCTAAAACCTATATTGATCAAGACCCACATAGTAAAATCCAGCACTTATGGCGTGACTTTTTGATATCACGCAATGCAGGGAGCGTCACTCCAACAGGATCCTTACAGTTCCAGTGTAGAGCCCTGCAGAACTCAAGTGGTTTGTTTATAAATATGGGCTATATATTTACCAAATTATACCAGATGGACCATATTACGTCATAAGGGTTATGACTGATAATCAACTTAGAAATATGTTATCCATGGGAGAAGTATAGGAGTATTGATATATACAGTAAGTATAGTCATTAAAAAGCATTAAAAAATAACTGCCTACTCCTGGGCTTACAAAGAAATAAAGGTGAGAAAGATGACTTTGGAAGTCGGAAAATCAAAGGTAACTCAAAGATCAATAGAAAGGCGAAGACTTAAATTAGAAAGACTGTGACACTAATGAAGGATAATACTGTCTTCAGCTCTCAACAGTGAGAATGGAAACTCTAGGATGCTGGCAATATCAGATTCACAAAATGAAAATCTAAACTTTCCATGTGAATGTAACAGCAATCAGAATTCCTCTGAAAAATAAATTCACGTCAGAGGCAAAAAAAAAAATCAAAAGCATTAATGAGAAAATTAGAGGATTTGAAGGAACTAGCTGTAAGACATGCAAGTTTCTCTTTTTTTGTTAAGAGCAGCAGTCTTGTAGGAATGTCAAAGAGTAAATAAGCTAGTGAAGTATCATTACGGTAAAGCTACTTTAAAGCCACATTACAGCATATCTAGTTTGACTATTGTAAATCTCCTTCTGTGCTTCCTAGTAGTTACTTAAGGAAAAACAAGCAAAAAGACGTGTACTGCTATCATATGTGTTCCTACAGCACCTAGAAGCCTGAGTGCCACTGCAGTAACTTTTCTTCAAACGTGACAAAAAGACAGTTTCTGCATTGAAGCAGGAATGATCTTCACCAATCCCACCACAGCCACTAAAAACACAGTATTTTTGCTTCTTACAATAAATAAATCTTAAAATAGTCATGTTCTAGCAAAATTCTCTTCTTAAACACATACATAACTACGTAAGTCTACCCTCAGTTGTTCAGACACAACTGACACTTTCAGGGAAGAGACTCAGTGAGACTCAAGCAAATAAAAGAATACCTGTAAATAGAAGTTTAGTTTCACAGTAAAGCTGTCTAGAAACAGTTTCTGATAAACTTAAGGTGCTTCTAGAACAATATCCTTTCTTTGAAAGTGGCCATTAGCTGGTACCTCATAACTGTAAGAACAAGAAACACGTGCAATGTTATTTTGTCTGGGTGTACCTTCTTATTTTTGCATTTTAATGGTTACTCCTTTTTCTGAACCCATTTGTAGTTTTTGCACTGTGCAATGGCTACAATTCCTCCAATTTCAGTATGCACTGCATGAAAAAGTACTGCCTTTTATTGTTAAACCTCATCCTCTTCTAGCCTACTACATTGTTAAATTACTCCATTTTATGCACAAAATATCTGGCATGTTCCACGTCAAATCAAGCATTGGCACAGCATATTATGCCTCTGTACACAACAGCAGGAGCAAGAGAAGTGTTTATACTTTACTGAGGTAGGAAGCAATCCATTACCTGAATTTTTTCCTGTACAGTTTGTCAAGTCTCTCAAATTAAGTTTTACATAAGATGTTCAATTTTTACACAGCAGACCAAACAACTTGTCTGAAACATGGCTTTAATTAAAATACTCCAGCATCTCATTTCTGTGCATGCAGGGCTCTCTTAACAAAAAAAAAAAAAAAGGAGGGGGGGGGGACTGGACACTGGATCTGAGACAATAGTGATCTGCTGAAGGAAAAAAAAAAAAAAAAGAGTCAAAAAAGAGTTACACAACCACCAGCAAGAAATAAAGGAGAAGTGTAGAGCCAAGCTCTAGACATTCAAACTGAAATCCTTTTTCTAATGGGATCATCCTTCATCTCCCACGTGAATAAAAAACCTGCTACAAGCATCCCACTTGGCATACAGTAGTTGCCTTCCTGCTCTGTGCAAGATAGAAAGCTCCTCATGGGAACAACTGGGATCAGGATAGCAAAATGCCTTAGGAGAAGATAATGTAAAATTAGCCCACTCCTAAGCGAGCCGCTGGACATCTACGTCAGGCTCTGAAAGCCCCAGATGTGATAAATAGATATCCATTAACATCAACAGGTTGCACACAGACATGTCAGTAACTATAAAATAGCTGCATACACAACTGTTTGGGTGCTCTGTTTGTATAGACTAGTTAAAATACATCTCAAACTATTAAAAATTATCAGGGGAAGCTCCATAGCAACCTTAGAGGAGATGCGAGTGCTACACCAGCCTCCCACCACCTGGGATGTGCTTTGGAGGCATTCAGCTCAGGCTGGAATAAGCCTTTTGAGAAGCTAGTCAGTCTGCATTTAAAGCAGTTTATGTATGTGAAAACTATCCACAAATTCAGGGCAAAATGTCTAAATAATTTCATCTGAGCAAGAGACAAAAGTATTTCACCTAAACACTAGAGTTTTGACACACACATTTTTTAAATACCCAGACTTAAATTACCTGCAAGACATATACCTGAGGTACAAGGAAGGGGTTGGTCTCGGTAAAACGTACGAACAAGACATGAGTTTTGGTGAAGAAAAAGTCCTTTGGCAAATGAATGACAGGTTCAGAACAGAAAAACAGAATGACTGATTCTTCACCTTCCATCGCTGAAAACAGCGAAGGGTCTGGACAGTTCTCAAGTCTTAAAAAACAAGCATTTAAGAGATTTATCCGAGCAGTACTCCATGATTCAAAACTGGAGAGTGTTAAGGGAAAAGCTACAAAAACATATTAAGGGATTAGAAAGCAGGACCACAGAGAAAGATCTGCAGAGGTCAGACTACTTAGTTTATCAAAGAGGAGGTGAAAGGGGAACTTTGATCACAGTTTAAGAACCTAAAAGGATAATGAAAATCTGCTATAGCAAGCACTTCAATCTAGAGACGAGCGTATATCAATTCCAGGGTTACAAGTGGAAAAGTGCCAGAATCACACAGGAAAAAAGAAACTCTTGAAGTAATGGTGTGGATAATTAATGACTGAAGAAAATTACCCCAGGTTCTCATGGACGCTCTATTGCCAGAGGTCTTTAACACAAGACTGAGTGTTTCTCTGCAAGAAATGTTCCAGTTCAACCTGAGTTATTGGACCTGAAATCGCTCAGAGAAATCCCACAGCCTATGTTGTGCACTGCTCAAACTAGATGGACCCCACCTTTGATGAATCCCAACACAAAACAAAAACCACATTTGCATTAATGTTTTTTGCGTATACTATTGGAAAGTACACAGAAACACTACAGGTATAAGAGTATTTCTATTAAAATGCTTGTTAAGGCTAACGGTGCAAAGGGCCAGCAGCAAGTAGGCAAACATTCTCGCCACTGCTGCAGGAGCCATATTCCTCCTTTCTGAACAGATTCAGAGAGGAGCATCTGGTGACAAATTTCTGTGCCTCAAAATCCACCTCTGCTCTTTCCAGAGGGTCAGGGACCAGATCTGACCCAGCCTAAGTAACAAAGATAATTACCATCTTCAGAAACACATGGGTTGCCAAAGTATGCTCCTCTTCCACCACCTGCTTCCTTGTCTTCTCCACCTCCCCAAAACACCTCTGTTGCAGAAACAACAGCCTGGCTGAGATCTGATATGGTTTGCTAAGTAACTCTCCCAGTGGCTGTTGCACAGTTGGCCATCTTCAGCTCCATCCAACTCAAATTGCATTGCACTTAATTGATTCATTAAGTTACCAGCTACTGTCATATCATGTACTCATTACAAACAACAACAAATTATTCAAAATATGTTTTCCCTTCTGAGCAACGGTATCAAATATATTAATCAAAAGTTGGTTGGCTGTTTCAGTCGCTCATTATCTGTGTGCCATTTATATAATAAAAAGCAAATGAACAAGCAACTTGCCATCAGTCAGCTATTTCATTTTTCCAGGATGAGGTCTAAAACTTGTAAATTAAACAAGCAGTGGTGCTCCTGATTTCTATGAGGAAGGTTTTGACCAAAAATATATTTCATCCATGGGCAAATCTGGTTTATATCCAGCAACTTGTCAGTTTTCGAAAACTCTGCCAAAGGCTATTATTGATGGTAGGAGGCAAAACCGGTATGGAGAAGCCAAAATTCTCACATTATACACAAGAAAAATCACACCAGCCATAACAAAGTTATTATCTAAGAGTGAAAAATGCTTATATATGAACTTGATCTAAATTCAAAAAGCACTCTGCCCAAAGAAGCACTTCATACACCACATCGTATCAAGTCGGTGCAAAATTAGCACATAAGTGATTTATATAAATTTCTTTATACTATACCCTGAATTTGGTATCCTCTATTAGCACAGCAGATGATCAAGGTCTGCAGACTACGTAGCAAAGCAATGAAGCGGTAGTAGCCATAGTAGTTTAAATCAGAGCAGCTGTGAATAATTCCCATTATGTCAGCTATGTGTTCCTGGCAGCTGAGGTACCATCATCCAGGTCTCCAATTGCGTGTCAGCCTTCTCATTTAAAATCCACCCAAGAGGTTCAGCTAGATACCCACCGAAATGCCTTAACTGACAGCCATTCCCTCTATTCTGAAGATTAGCAAATTAAAAGAATTGTGTGAGTGACTATTCCCTCTAAAGAGGAAACATTCATTCTTTACAGAATTAAGTCAATGCATTATTTATTTCTTGCCATGGTACTATTTGTGTTTTCTCAAAATGGGATTCAGGGCAGGGGATGCTCCTAAAAGCCCATCAGGATACCATAATTTGCTGCAGGTGTTCATTGTTTTATACAGCTCATTTTACACCATCCTTCGATTAGTCATAACGAGTTACCTTCAGTGCAAAGGTGACATTCTTTGGTTCCTCGGGAAGCACCAGAATACAAATTTCCAATTATCTTTGGCCTCACGGATGACAGAAGCAGCTGCACTAGCAAGCAGAGACTGTTGTATCACCTCGGGTAGAACCAGTGTACAGGGTCCTCTGGGTGTCTGAGGCTCTCCTGGACGTGTCAAGGAGCAAGACGGTGCCTATCCAGCAGCCTCACGCCATTCACGTGCCTGGCTGTCCTGCAAGGAACGTACCTGCAGACCAGAAGAAAAGGTCTGCACTTGATAGCAGGACGGCCGAGGGCTTGCACGCTCTGATCAGCCGTGGGGCTGGCAGAGGGGCACGCTGCCCGTCGACGCCAAGCAAGCACAATGTTGCACATCGTCTGCATGCCTGCCTGTGCAGGGAGAGTTGCACGTTTGTGCTTTAAATGATGTTACGTTTCCATCTTCCCAATTTTTGAGGCAATCTACAGAGTGGCAGAGTTCAAGTGAGGGAGAAGAGTCAAGAGGGTGAGCCTGAAAGTATTGCAATAAAGAGGGATGAAATGAAGAATAAAGGAGATGGCCTGATGTGATAGATTGGCTGTCCTATCAGTGATGATAGTTTTTCTACAAATCATCAGAGCTCTTGCCTTGAAGACAAATTGTCCAATTCATCTTTGTGGGAGCACCACTGAGACTCGGGAGAAGAGGAGAGGCGGCCGGGAGCAGCCGTACACGGGGCCAGGGGCCAGGACGGGCAACAACAGCTTTGCCCTATTGGCACCCATGATGCCTGCAAAACAGTACTGGCAAATTGTTATTTTCTACTACCATATTATCATCTTCTCACTTCTAATGAGCTAATCATTTGAGGGAAATTAATTACAGCAAGAACCAGGGCAATGCTAACAGATAATCACATTAGTAACGCTGCTAAATGCACAAGGGTGTTGCTATTCGTGCTGGCTGGGAGTGGCAGCCCATTCACAAAGTGTTGAAAACAGACTGGCTTGTCACTCAGCTGGTCCTAGCTACAGCAAGATTTCTTTGCCTTTTAAGAAAATTTCTTGTTTTTCAGGGTTATCTGTGAAGCAACAGATCTGAACTCTATTAACTCTATGCCTGACACATTGTTTATAAAAGATCCCGAAAGCTTCATCCCTTCATATTGAATGCTTCCTTGGAGAAAGAAATACCCAAAGAGCTGTAAGTCATGTAATTATTATAACTGAAAATATCAAGCCATAAAGCATATTTGAGCACTGTTCATACTGTTCAAAGGAAGAGAATAATGAAGTAGCAAAGCTTTGTTTAGACTTTCTTTTCCTAATACAATCCAAAGAAATCCTACACTATCATCAGGGTCATTACCAGACAAGGTTAAACAAAATACTAGGCAGGTTAAATCGTACTGTGAAATACCTAGACAAAGGGTATTTTTTACAAATAGATGTGTGAATAATACTCTTTGGGGATGCAAAAAAAATGTATTTAGGGAGAGGAGGCACTTTGAACTGAGTAACATGATATCGCGTATCAAAACAGGACACCATAGGAGCTGTCTTCATTGTCACAATATTTAAAATTGTTTGTGTTTTACTCATTAAATCATTTAATACATATATAGGTATGTATGTACACTATGTACATACACTACGTACAGAACATCAATACCACATAGCTCAAAGGTAGCTTTAGCCCTGTACCCTGTTTTCAGCACTAGCCAGTTAGGGAAGCGAGTAAGAACAGGGCAAGTGTATACAGAGACTCCTCTAGGAAACTCTTCAGCCGCCTAAGTTTTGCAGTGCAGGGATAAGAAGTGGTTCTTTAATAGTCACATACTTCTGTATTCTTTGCCCTTTAAAAATTGCAGTCCTTGGGTGCAAGTCATCTTGGGCGAGCAATGGGTTAATGAAGAAAAGCATCTGAGGTTACTATGGCAGGTTTGCAGTTTCCCCTTCTTACACAGGATCAGAAGTTAAGCAGCAGGTTCACAGTCACCATGGCCCTTTCTTGGGAAAAAAAAAAGTCTAATGCCACTTTAGGAATTAGAGCTTAACAAATTTCACTTTAGGAAAAGAGTTGAAACCTTGATTTAAATAGTGAAAATTCTGCAGGTTCTGAAAAGAAGAGATTTGCTAGAAGTCTTTGAAATAAGAAGGGAGAATGAGGCCATATAATTTATTTAGACTTTCAAGCCTCTTTTAAAGAGCACTACAAGAAAACACCATAAAAACAAATTTTCAGAGGGCAAAATGAAACTGTACTGTGGTTAAAATCCAGTTAAGACAAAAAAAACTGAGAAGGAGTGAACAGCTGATATTCAACAAGGCAAGCAGAGATGTTTTCCAGAACAAGTACTTGCATTTAATACACAATTGGTTTGGAAAAACACTTTGGAGATAAATGCATGTCTGAGCAGAAGTAATATACCTATTTTCCTTGTCAAATTGACACATCATACATGAACTTTCTCTGCTCATACGTGATGAAGAGAAGTCTTTCACTTTTTTGACCACTGAAAGAGAGAAGAAAGCATAATTTTACAAAGTTTTCCTTTTTTATATTAGTATATAAGACACACACAAAAAAAACCTAGACCAGTTGCCTGTTAGTTGAGAATAGCATCTACTCAGTCTTGGTGACTGCAGGCAGCTAACACACCATGGCACGTTTTAATTTGTTAATTCCAAGCCTAAGCAGAACGGCCACATTGGAAGAGCCAAATTGTTCAGAGAAAAACAGCACAGATGTGGTATGGGAAAATATGCTATGACTAGTGTATTTCTTGGAAGAAAAACATGCAGTACTCTTTGAGGCTACAATCTATGACCAAGTCATTAAAAAAACACCTAATAAATGTCATTACTTTCTTTATTCTTTAATTCTTTCTTGTTATGATTATTCTGATCACTCCCTTGAGAATTATTTCCAAGGTGCCTAGTGAGAGGATAACAAGTCACATGCACCAGCTGGCTTTCTACTTGTTTCAAAGGTAAGATAAACTTAAAGGATCACCACCTCTTGATCTTCAAGCATAAGGGCCAAAAGAAAACCAATAGTTTATAAGAAATTACTGTCAACTGATTCATGAAATAGCTGAAACTACAAGATCTACTGCCCCTACACAGGCAGAGTGAAGTGTTGAAGGCAGACGGCTGTATTCTTCAAACTGAGGGCACACGCGTGCCAGGGTAGTGTTCAAAAGAAGAAGGGAAGAATCAAGCATAGCTAACTAGAAGTACAAAGGCAAGAAATTCAACCAGGGACACTTACGTTTTGCCTCCAACTGTTAGAAAGTAGACACAAAAGAGCAACAGATGAAAACAGACCTGGAAGTCTTCAGAAAAGGAAGCGTTTACTGGTTCTGCTTAGTTTGAGACAATTCACTGGAACACATTGGATGGTGTTAAAAGAAAACACATTCTCACCTACTGGCTAATTGCTTAGGTCAGAAGAGGTAATCTTCTCAAAGCCTCCTTATCCTGCTGCACTAAGATGACTCCAGGTGACTACATCCTGCTTCTAGCTGACTTATCTCAGCCCATTCCTCTGCTCTTTGGCTGGGTTCTGGACTAACTTTAGTCTAATACTTCAGCAGAAAAGCCGTCTACAGCGGCACAGTTCATTTCAATTGTGTGACCAACATTTCTTGCAGAGTCTGCAATGGTCAACCTCAGGGTAAAGAAACCTACTACAGAATGACTCTTCAGTGGCCAGATCAAAACATGGTTATACCAAGCCAAAACCAGACCACGTCCTTTCCATCCAGAAATATCATATCAGCCCCAAAGTACTTTTTCAATTTAAGAAGCTTTTACTTTATCCCTGTCCTGCCCTGTTGCAAACGCCTCCTTGCCTACATGCCTTGAACTGGGCAGGGCATGCTGGAGTCTTCAGAGAAATCATCCCAGCCTTTCAGCTTTAAAGTTTCTTCTGTATTACAGTTCTTAACATTTTTAGAGAACAAAGTATTTTGTGTATAAGCATGCAGAAGTTATCATCACCTTGTCTGCTAGCAACAACCGTATTACGTACATACACACATATATGTTATTCATATCTTTTCCCTATGGGTACATATGGCTGTATTTCTTGTTCTCTCTATTGAACTTTTCTCTTTTCCACCTCTGCTTTCACTTTTCCTTATCTTTGCTTTCTTGCACTGCACTTTCATCCTCTCCCTATTCTCTCCCAGTTTTCTCAAGAACATTCTCCTCTCACAGCTACAGGCAAAAAAAGCAAGAAGGCAAGAGCAAAAAGAGACTGCCCATCGCAAGAGCTGAAAGGGTGACTGCATAAGAGGTGTTCCTATTGCGATAAAATACACTCTGCTATGGACCTCTCCCTTTGCTACTTCACATGTTGTGCAATAGGAGGGCATTTTAAAAAATAATCAAAATAAGCCAAGTATTCTTGTGGTTTAGTGCACAGAGGTTTCTCAGTAGTCACCAAGATGTCAGTCCTGCTAAGAGCCGTCTTCACAGGATCAGCATGCGAGACTAATTTGCTGTAATAATGCCTTTAGGTTGTGATAAATAAACCAGATTCAGGACTATTTAAAGTAAATGTTCAACCTCCAGAAAAACACCGCAGTTGGCTGAGGGAAATAACATCAGCAGCACAGTAGGAGGCAATCTGCTCTTTGAGTTAGCACTGGGCAAAGGGCCATCGCGCATTTTTGTTTTCTCATGTATTATTCTCATTGGAGAGAACTTTGTGGCCCTTAGTGTTCATTAAGCTATTATATTAATAATAGCTTTTAGCAGGAGAGTTCTTGACTGACTTTTGAGCCAGTTCCAACTAAAAATTGTGTGTTGTTGGAGAAACCATTCTTTTCTCTGTTACTCTCAAAATACTATGCTTTATTATCAAGGTAAACCTCACAACATGCTAGTGAGAAAAAAGGCTTTTTAAAGAAGAGAGCAAGTCTAATAACTAATTTTTTAACATCCCCAGCTCGGGCGGATTCCTGGCACTCTCGGCATCACTGGTACCTCCTTCTACCTTTCTGCTCAAACCATTGAGTAGCTAAGTAGGGAAAATTTAGCTCTTAGAAGGTTTTTAGATATCATTTGATAGAAGCAACCTGGGAGACATCTGACATCAGTTAGTTTGTTCAAGTTTCAGAAAGAAGCAGCACCATATTACCAGTCCTGTCTAGTGAATCAATGACATGTTCAATTCTGAGAAAGGAGTTTGTCCTGTAAGTCATAACTCATCAGATAAAAGGCTCCTTTAGGATCAAAATGAAATTTAGACCTGGAAAGCACATTTGAAACCCTTCTCTTCAATAGGGCAAAGATTACCTGTGCAGAACTACTATCTGAAACAAGAAATTAGTATACTATCTCGCTCTACTGTGGGGCAATATTTCAAATAATAGCAAGCTCCTGAATGGGTTATTTTTCCTGTGTAAACATTGGAATTTTCTCCTGTTACAGACTCGCTACCACAACTCAGCTTCACTCCATCAGACACATATTTATGCAGTCATATGAAAATCTGATGTGTCATAGGACTGGCTCTCAGGAGTACCGTGCTCCCACATTTGTCACCACTGTTTTAATTCTGGGAAAATTAAATGAAAAAACCACCCATTATACAGACACCCCAGACCTCATATTGCAACATTTCACCTCTGTCTGCTCTTGCAGCTGCTGCATTTTCTGCGTTACTTGTGTCTTTCTGAGACCTACGCTCTAGAGCAGGCACTGTACAAAGAAACCCTTACCAGGAATTACTGGGGTGTGTGCATGCGTGTCTGTGTATGTATGCACGAGTATATCTTAGAGCCCCAGGTTTCATCTAGAACAGGTTTTTCTTTATATATATTTTCTGGAAAGTCCTAATGTCCTAGGACTTATCAGGCATAGTCCTGAAAACTCTTTGAGTCCTTCCTGAGCTTCTCTTCCTATCTATGTCACCAGAGATTCTGTTTTGAGTTTTGAGCATGCTCAAGGTTTGGCACTTAAGCAACAGCTACATGGAAAACCTCTTCCAGCAAGCTGACACATCTATGGGACATGTCGTCATCCTCTTTCTCCCCCTCCTCTCCATTAGAGCTACCAGCTGATCTAAGTTCACCTTCCAGGTACCATCAGACCAGCCGTGCCTTGCAGGGCTTGTACAAACCAACACACCCGTCTGACCCTAACTTCTCAAAATTCCCATGGATGGCTTCTGATTTCAAAAGACTGAAAAGAAAATAGCACCTCCAACAGAAAGGATGCTTGTCTGAGAATTAAGAGACCTGTACTGAGGTTTTTTTGCTCTGCCACATATCCCTTCTGGGGGCCTCTAACAAACCACTTCAGCTGTTTGTTTCTCTTTCTGCGGCCACCTTTGGTGTAAGGAGATGGTGTTTGTTGGTAAGCCCAGCTGCAGGACCCCCAGACTGGGCTGGAAGACATCCATCCACGCTCACGGGTGAAAACACATTACAGACCCCAAAGAAAACTGGCAAATCTAACGACCAACCGCCACCATGCAAACCCTGAGCGGCACTGAGATACAGCATGCCAAAAGCGTTAGGAAAACTGAATCTCACTGCATTGTCCCCAGACATTTTCCCAAAGACGAAAGGACCAGTACCATAGTGAGAATCACTATGTAAAGTAATGACGAGATCTCTTCTGAAGAGACTCATTAATCCTCATCTACTGAACTGCAGCAGGGCCAGGCTCTGCAGCGAGAAGATGGACAGCAAGGAGACATTACCCACACCTTCCCATGATCTGCACAACCTGCCTTTTGCCCTGTCAATACCAAAACACATAGTTACTTCCCAATTTTGTGCTACTTTTAAGTTAAGAATTATTACTGAAGTAATTTTCTGAGGTGTTGAGGTCAGCAAAGCACTGGGAAGAATCATAGCTAATGAGCAAGCCATCGCTGCTGTAAAATGAGAAGTGCCGTAAGGCAGTGGAGAGTATCATATTAAAATTGGCCATAAATTTGCAACTGCCACATGGCATCTCTCATTTCATTAAGGGTAGGTTTTTTGGTTTAGTAGTTTTTAAAAGACTAAAGGCATACAGCTTTTGGACTTAGTCTAATCACCTGCAAACACATTCTGAACTCAGTGTCAGTAAAGAGAACAAAAGCAAAAAGAAGGGCTTATAGTTTCCCTTTCTAACTCCCCTTGTACTTCTAGCTATTAAACAATTTTGATAACTAGTTTGAGCGGGTTATGTACGTGTCAACTCTCAAGCAATGATTTCTCAGAGAGAAAGTAAGTAAGGGTTCAAGATAGGCAGTTTTGCAGTGCACATTCATAATTTCACTTAAAAGCAAATCGTTACAGCCACAGCTGTCTCCCCAAAACATAACCAGCCTGTTTCATGGAAAAAATCAGCCAAGCAAGGATCTCCTGATGCAGTTTGTCACTTCCATCGACAATGAAAGTTCAGTTTGTGGCATCTAAAATGGTAAAAATAATAATAATATAGGAAGCAACACAACTGACATTTAAAAGAATTTGATTGATGCTAAAGCCTGTGGGGAAAAAGACATGGAGCTTCAGAAGGGGTAGGAACGCTACTCACTGAAATAAACTTTGAGACTTAAAGGTCTTAATCCTGGGGAAAAAAAAGAAAAAAAAAAAAAAGGAAACTATGAAAATTCTTCCTAGGACTTTTGTTCCTACAGAACAAAAAAAAAACAATAACAAAAAAAAATGTAATGTTATTGAGGATGCAGTTTCAAAATGGTGAGAAGTCCTAAAAGCCATAATACATTCTGGCTAGAAAACAAATTGTCTCCGCAGTATTATAGGATTTAAAATGAGCAGATTGTGTCAGTGGATTTAGCATGATGAATCAGGTAAATTGGAGGCTGAATCATCACTATATCCCCAGGCATCTGCAGTGAAACAGAAAGGAAAGGAAGATAAAAAATTAGAGAAGCACCTAGAGGATGTTCAGAAAATCACAGGCACAGGCAATATCGAGTGGGGAAAAATAACACCGACGTGGAATGTTTGCATCAGGTTTTTTAATGACAGGTAGCGTTTGGGAGCTATGCAGAGATACAGCAGAGCGGCGTCTGAACATCTCAGAGCAGGGGCTGAACCCAGTGACAACTGGCCCACCACAAAGCAAACGTAACTAAAACTGGAAGAAGAGCAATTTGCTCTGTGTAAGCGATTAGATGGAAGTAACAAACTGAAATCTCCAGAACTTATGAAGAAGGAACCTGAACTAACTCCACCAGCAGCTGGAGGGCTGCACTTCATCCCCTGCTGCTTTAGGTGAAGCCACTCTCGCCCTCAGCACCCGAAAGCTTCCCAGCCTGCACGGCAGGAGCTTCCCGCACGTTTGGGAAGAGCCCAGTGGCAATACCTTCTCCCGGCACCCTCCCTCCGCCTCCGCAACACAGCTCTTCTGCCCGATTTCAGGAGGCAGAAGACAAACCAGCCCCGGTGTGCTCTGGGGGCAGGGGGAGAGCTGTTCTGCTGGGCGGGCGCCGCGGGGATGTGACGGCAAACCCGGTGCTGTCCATGCCTGGGGTCTCTAGGAAGGCTTCTGTATTGGCAATATATGCACCAAATGCCCTTACCACACCTTAGCTGTTCAATTTTGTGACTAAGGAGTTGACCAGTGGTTTGCATGAGCTTTCTTAAATCACTTTTAAATTGCTCGCAACAACACATAAAATTTAATAATAAAATGCCTTTTTTTCCCTTTACTTTCCTTTTTTTATCTTTTTTTCAGAAAACATGCCTGACCTGTATCAACCTACCAGGACAAAAGATTTTTTTTTTTCCTGGATTATTTATTTATTCCCTTTCTCTCCTCCCCAGACTAGTACCATCAAGATATGCGTTACCCTGACGGTAGAGACAAAAGCCACTCCAGTAACACAAACCAGCCCCACTCCTTCCTTGCTGCACTGCACACCAGTCCCTGGGGGCTGCAGGCTGCTGGGGAAGGTGAAGGACAGAGCTGCAAGAGCCTTCCCATCGCAGACACCAAGAAAGCTCTCAGATCTCACTTCTGAGCTTCAGCGCTTGCAGGAAAGGCACAAGAGGACTTTTTCTTTCTGTCCATACAAAACCTGCCAGCTGAGGAATGGGTAATATCTGCTGTAGAGGCTGGTTGGTTTCCTCCAGCAAACTACAAAAATCACTTTTAAGTGATATGCACGGCTTACCCTGCGCATTTACACGTGGCCAAATGGAAGTGCTAGATGGCAGCAGGTAGATCCTGGTTTAGCTCTGGCTCACTTAGGACGTGCCTTGATATTTACTTGAGAGTCATTTCTAATACTTGCCATTAGAATGTGTCATCTGCATTTTAGATCTGCACATCCTCAATTCATCAAAACTCTCGTGCCCAGAACAGCGCATACAGGGCTTCCAGTGCCCCTCCATGGGGAGGAGGACGATTATTCCCGGCAATGCGCACGCAGTCACTTTTACCTGTGCCCGTCCCCGGGGAGAACACGGAGCATCGGCTTCAAAAGCAGCGGTCCATAATTTCACAGCTCTAACAGTCGAAGCACAGCCGCTGCGGAGCTGAAACCAAACAAAACGTAGGTTTGTGCCATTTACATAACAGAGAGAAAGCGGAAAGAAAACTCGCTCAGATCTTGTGCGTTTGAACAGGGACGTCAGTGCGACTCTGAAAGCGCGCTCTAAGATCGGAGCTGCACTGAAGGAAGCAACACGAGCTGGAAGGCCGAGCAGAGCTGTCCTTCGCCTTAGTCACCAACGGGGTGGCTGAGGGGAGAGGGGACGCGTCCTCAGCCCACAGCCACTGCCCAGGTCAACTGCACACGTCCATGGCGAAGCAGCAAAAACACATCAGCGCTTTGGTTTAAAACTTCTCCTGAGAAGCCTTTCAACCTTCAACCAAACACCAGCTCATTAGCAATAGGTCAAAGCCACATGGTATTTAACTTTGGATTAAATATCACTCTCATTCTCAGTGGGAAGCCAGGGCATTAACATATGTCTTGTCGTGTATTTTCCCTTCCTGTTACATCTGATTAATTATGCCTCTTTCTGAAATCTTTCCTCAGATTTTATGTGAAATGAAAACCCATGTCAACGGGGAGAGGACAAGCCTCAGGACAGAGACAGCAGCAGGGGAAAATAATTCTTCCCTCTCCCCAAAGCTCTGCCCTCTATTTAGACTGCAGTGAAACCAAGGGAAGGATTTTCTCTTGGTTGAATGTACCTTTCATTTTCCTAAAGACTTCATCGATTGCAAGACTTCGTTAACACCAACCCAGGCTAAAAAACACAGGTCATTTCCATACGGACTGGTGCTGGTCTCAATCACAGACTACCAAAACATACCACAGTAACGATATATGTATATCATGACAGTGAAAACATGCCTCTAGGTACTTCCACTTCTAACTGGCAAAACCAGTTCCCTAAATTTCCCGGTTTCTCAGCTTTGCCACTTCTTTTTGCATTTTTGAATGTTGTTCAGCTTGGTGACAGGGTATTCCAACGCTTTTAAAGCAAAACAAACTGTTTTATTGTCTAGCACACAAACATTAAAGCTCTTTCACATTATGTTGAAAGCATTTGGACTAATATTTTGATGTTAAAAACATTGATTTTTCTTCTAGAAAGTTGGCAATGTTATGGATGCAGCAGCTGATGTTCACACATGAGACATTAATGGTCAACTTGATCAGAAGTTATAACCTCAGGTTTTAAGTTGCAGTAGCTTCTTAACGAAAACTTGTTGAATGGTACAAATTTATTATTTAATTATTTTCATTATACCTATAGAAATAGATTTGCATGTTCAGTAATAGCTGAGTGGAGCTTTGTAGAGCAGCTATAAATACTCCGTAGATTATCCAAAAAGCACTTTGAGCTGGAGACGTTTGTTTTCCTGTTAAAGCGATAAATACAGAGAGAGAAGTCAAACCGTACCTGAGAGAAACAAAAAAGCATTTCAAACAAAAAGCAAAGCAATGTCGGGAAGGTTGCAAGCAGCCACCAGCCGTTCCCAAATTCCCTCCCAGCTGCTCACACACATCCAGGCACAGACTCTTTCCACATTCGTATCTCCCGGAGGCTGCAGAGGTTTTGCCTCCGCACTGTGCCGGTCCTTGGGGGGATGCTCCCTGTGCCATGCACCACAAAGAGCCTGCTGTAAGTTAGCTGGTAAATGAACGCATTGCTCTCGTCTCCTGACTAGCAAAACACAGGTGTAGAGATTCTGTACTGGGGTTGGGAGGGGAAGGAAAAAAAAAGAAAAGAAAAAAGGAAAAAAAAAAAGAAAAAACCCAAACCACATGAAACTGGAAAAGAACACATGAAAATAAAACATATAATACATAAGGTAATGTATTACTATTAATAATACATTACTACAATAATTAATGAGTCGCTATATTAATTATTGCATTAGTTTTATAATATTATTATATTATTGACAGTGTGTTTTTATATATACATAGTAATACCTTTAATGTATGTGTTATTGCATAAGCAAGGAGACAGAATTGGCAGCTGGCACAAAATCAGAAAAATATCATCTGCCAAAAAAATGAATGGCAACTCTTTCACCATAAAAATTGTGTGGTAGATTACGCACCTTCCTAGCCTCTTCCTCATCGTTTCTGTTCTGCGATACGCCTGCTCTGCTCTCCTATTCTATACCTATTCCGCGATACGCCTGCTCTGCTCTCCTATTCTATACCTATTCCGCGATACGCCTGCTCTGCTCTCCTATTCTATACCTATTCCGCGATACGCCTGCTCTGCTCTCCTATTCTATACCTATTCTGCGATACGCCTGCTCTGCTCTCCTATTCTATACCTATTCTGCGATACTCCTGCTCTGCTCTCCTATTCTATACCTATTCTGCGATACGCCTGCTCTGCTCTCCTATTCTATACCTATTCTGCGATACGCCTGCTCTGCTCTCCTCCTCTATACCTATTCTGCGATACGCCTGCTCTGCTCTCCTATTCTATACCTATTCTGCGATACGCCTGCTCTGCTCTCCTCCTCTATACCTATTCTGCGATACGCCTGCTCTGCTCTCCTATTCTATACCTATTCTGCGATACGCCTGCTCTGCTCTCCTATTCTATACCTATTCTGCGATACGCCTGCTCTGCTCTCCTCCTCTATACCTATTCTGCGATACGCCTGCTCTGCTCTCCTATTCTATACCTATTCTGCGATACGCCTGCTCTGCTCTCCTATTCTATACCTATTCCGCGATACGCCTGCTCTGCTCTCCTATTCTATACCTATTCTGCGATACTCCTGCTCTGCTCTCCTATTCTATACCTATTCTGCGATACTCCTGCTCTGCTCTCCTATTCTATACCTATTCTGCGATACGCCTGCTCTGCTCTCCTATTCTATACCTATTCCGCGATACGCCTGCTCTGCTCTCCTATTCTATACCTATTCTGCGATACTCCTGCTCTGCTCTCCTATTCTATACCTATTCTGCGATACTCCTGCTCTGCTCTCCTATTCTATACCTATTCTGCGATACGCCTGCTCTGCTCTCCTATTCTATACCTATTCTGCGATACGCCTGCTCTGCTCTCCTATTCTATACCTATTCTGCGATACTCCTGCTCTGCTCTCCTATTCTATACCTATTCTGCGATACGCCTGCTCTGCTCTCCTATTCTATACCTATTCTGCGATACGCCCCGTGCAGCCTCTCCCTATTCGCAGCAGATGGGGGACGCTGCCAGCTGAGCTGCCGTGTCCGTAACCAGTGTTTTAAACTGGTGCTGGTTGTGTGCCTGCACGTGCCTGCGTGCCAGGCCTAATGCAAAGATGGAAGTTCAGACTACGGTTCCTCCGGTGTCGATTTTAGAGGTAAGCCCTCAGCACCACCGTTTCCATGGGCGTAGCAACGCCCTGCCCACGAACGTCCAGGATTTCACAAAGAGTTTTATGGAAACAAAGGATTTGTGCATTTTGTAATGGGGCTTATTACTCCAGTAAACTGTCAAATGCAGGAGTACCATGGAGATAAAAGTGATTTTTAGGTTGTCAGGAAGTTATTTCAGGTTTTTTCAAATAGCCCCTGAAGGAGCAAAGAGGTGTTCACAGCTGAACAGAGGAGGTAAGAGGGGATTTTCTCCCCAGTAATACACCGCACAAAATAATACTGAAATTCATAAATGTAGGAGGCTGTATTTCATACCAAGCCTACCACAAAATGCAGCTACGCTCTAGGCTTCATAAAGGTCCGAGACTGTTGAAGTTTCCCTTTTAATTTTGACTACAAACAATCCTGGAAGGTCTCTGATTATTTTAATGGCTCTCATCTATCACTTAAGCACAGCCACTTTCTATCATCTCTGTGATCAGAGAGTAAATGATCCTGACAAAACAACTTTATTTTTTATATCTTTCTAATCATTTTGTTATTATTGAGCTCTGGTTTTGGCAATAACTCTGTGATTTACAAGTTATTGTTCTGGTTAGAGTATATTATTTTAAGCAGCAACCAACATAACTTAGTATCTATAGTGGTGTGTACATATATGCACGTACAACTTTAGGTAGATGTATGCATTTTATGAATGAATGCTACCTGCTAAAAATGAACCTGTTCCTTAAGAAATTAATTCCTCTGGGAAAAACAGCTTTCCTTGCCCGCGGAGCCCCGCCCCACCGGGGAGATGCCTGCGGATCAAGGATGCACACAGCATAAAGAGTGCACGGGATGCTTTACAGACAAATGTGCCTCCTGCACATTGCAGGCCCCTAACACACTAAAATAAAGTTATTACTAATAATGCAAAAGTCTAAAGACCAGAGGAGGAGCTTTAATGATTGGGGCAAAACAGTCAATTGGGTTACAAAGCACCATAATCACTATTTATTTATAGCTATGCATCCACTCAAGCCGTTAGCAGGGGAAGGAGCTTGTGGTTGCTCGTATTGCACCCACCATGGGAATTTGGGATGAAGGTGCCGGTGTGACACTGCTCATCCTCTGATGGGCTCAGTTCAGCGGGGCAGTGACTGCTTTGGAGCACCTCCATAATGCACACAGACACTACGATGCTATGGAAATGCTGCTGTTCTACACCAATTCCCTTATTCCTGTCCTCTCTGCATCCTCATCACGGTTTGTTATCAATAACCTGCAAAGCAGTGGAGTCTGGGGTGGATGCTGTCCCCCTTCAGGGACTTCAGGGCCATCCGCAGCCTCCACCACACCATCGGGGCTTTGCTGTCCCTTCTTCCACCATCTGCCACCATACTACAATCTTCAGCCGTCTAATTTGGTGCTGAAACCCAGCTGCAGGGTGGGCTTTGAGCCTTGCGGTGCTGGAGGCAAGGGCCCACGCTGCTTTGCTGCGGCGCATCACCGTGCCCTGGCCATGCTGGTCCCAGCAACGCTGCGGCCGTTAGCTCCGGACAAGGCAGGTGGGGCACGGCGATCGGTCCTTGGCACCGCCCAGCCAGCGATGGCTGTAACAGCAGATGGTGAATGTCACCCTTGTCACCAAAGAGCTTCGTACCTCGTTACAGCAGAGAGCTGACGCCTGCGTCGCTGCCCTCCTGGAGATGCCCCGCTGAGGAACGTCAGGCACCCTCACTGGGGTCCTCTCCAGCGCCTCCGGCAGCTCTCGACGATAAAGATCCTTATTTCACACACAAAATTAGGGGCGTCTAAAACATTTTAACGAAGCCACCAAAGCATGTGTTGATACTGAGAAACACCTATGAGTTTCTAGCACAAATTAGCGTATATATATTTTTAATAAATATACACACACATTTTTATATATATGTGTGTGTGTATACACACACGTGTATATACACACACCCACACACACTTTTGTCCCTCCAGAGCATTAATCTAGCCCTGGAAAAAACACTGTTGCCCTTTTATAAGCCATTTCATTTTCCATCTCAAATTCCTTAATAAAAATTTTACTCTCCACCAGCCTTTTACGGGAAGAAACCAGCAGCAATGCAAGCTACAGCTCAGCCTTGTCAGGCCTGGCTTACCTGAATAAGTCATGTTTAGCATGAGGCTGTTTTCTGCCTGCTGAAAACAAACAACGTCTGAACCTTTTGGCTAACACAAAGCATCCCTGACTGCCCAGCCCAGCCACCACCGGCCGCGGGGCTCCAGCCACCCCATCCCATCCAACAGGCAAGAGAACAGGAAAGCCTTCACCCCCGTCCATGTAGGAGAAAACAACAACACATGGCAAGCCATACCGAAACAAGTGCTGAAGGATTTTTTTTTTCGTAGCTATTAAATGTTTCATGTGCAGAAAGCCAAATCCCAGCCCCCTCTGGCTAAAAATAGGTTTTGAGAGCCCCTCTACAATCCAGGCTGCAGCATTTTATGGTACAACTGGGGAGAGGTCTCTTCCTCCCCCAACTCCCTCTTTCTTCCTTTTTGCTCATGTTTCTTAAATTCACAGGAAAATCTTGGAATTGTGAACCTCCTGGGGAATTTCATCACCACACGAGTTGCTCACTGCTGCCAATACAGCCACAGAAATCACAAACTGTTGTGGAGCGTAGAAGGCTGGACCAGATGGTTCCTACACCTAGATCACTCCTAAAAGATACTCGTCCAAGCTGTGCTGGAAATCCCTTACAGAGGGAAACAAACAGGCAGGCAAAGAAAAGACTCTCTGCTTCAGTTAATTTTGTTATAAATACACAAAACCGGATTATTTTGCTTGCCACTCAACAATCCCAACACTTCTCAGCGGCTCCAGACAACTTGCACAGACCTTGCACAACCTTTGATATCCTTTTCACCTCCCTTTACAGGTGGGTCACCTTGGCTGCTGCCTTTCCGCTGCTTCTGCGCCGAGGAACCAGCCGAACCTCTCCCACCGAGCCCAGGTCACGCTGCCGGCGGGCATCCGTGTGCAGATCTAGTTTTGAAGTGATAAAAAGGCAGGGGAGCTGAACACGTGCCCAGCCTGCCCCAGATCAGATACTTCTGTATCACACATACAAGAGGCACCAGTAGTAGCTCTATTTAATCTATGCCAGCTTTGAGCGTTATGAAGACAAATAATCTCATCAAAAGATGACTTACTTAAAGAGAAAGATATTCCATAGGAGGGGGAAATGTATTTTGGTTTGTGGCAGAACTATTTTGGGGCTCACTGATACGATTTTGTAACACTGAGAACTAAGCAGCTTTCAACAAGTAAATAGTCCTTCCCATTCCAAAACCCATCAAACTCTGCACCCTTGAAAATATCTGTACTGAATACTGTTTGTTTTCCTGCATTTTATTCATGATACGTATACGATAGGCAACACAGAGCCTTTTCTTCACCTTTTTTCATGGCAGTAAAACTTCTAGGACTACCACTAAACCTGACGCCCTGGGAAACGCTGCCTGCCCAACACCTACGGATCCACTGCTCCCATGTACCCTTCTCCCGTGGGGGAGCCTCTTCTTACTGGTTTCAGTGGAAATGGGAATAACCAGCCCCTCTGGCAGTCCTTCACCAGTGCTCAGCTCCAGCTCAGGTTTCTTTGCTAGAAAGAAGATTAAGTATTTGCTGATGAGTGGGAAGCTCTGCAGCTCTTCACAGCAGCTTCCAGACAGCAGAGCTGCCAGAGCCATGCCCTCCGCGTGCTCGGATGCAGCAGGTCACCTGGCAGCCAAGAGATTTTGGGCCATGAGACAGCTCTGGAGCACAGGGACTATGAAAACAGCAGTTTCTCCAATTAAACCTTGGGTTAAAGTGAGCTCTCCCGCTCTTCACTGTTTTCCAAACTGACTTCCAAGCATCTTTTTTTTCTTCTGCATGCCAGTTCCTCCCCAAGCAGCTTATCCTGACCCAGGAAATCTTTTCCCTAAGCTCATACTCTGTCTTTTCCAGAGAGCAATTTTATTTTTCACTCACATCTCCTGATTTACTCTGTATCCCCTTTAAGACCAGTTGTGCTTCATGCAATGATCTCTGAATTTAAATGATCACTTATCTCACCTAACACAAACTGTCGAGATAACTCATTTTAAAAGCCTGCTATTTTCATAGCACCCTCCAAACAGAGTGGCTTAAGACAGAAAAAAAATGGTTGCCGTAACTTTTTTAGTGTCGCTACTGAAGTTTCTAGATCTTTCTTTTTTCAGTTCCAAAAAAAAGAGAAATGCTGTTGTGACCCTAATGCAGATTTCTTATGTGATGCTTTTACTAGGGAGATTAATGCAGACGCTCATACGGTTTCACTGCTTGTCGGAAAGTCAAGATTAATTACTGCTCTAAAGCAACCGCATGCAAGAAGTCCATCAGCATTGCTACTCCAATGGCTGCAGCACTTCAGTGGGAAGACACTGACAGATTTTTCTGGATATTCTCTGTTCAATGGCTTAGTAGCAGCAAACACAAAGAATTATGTAGATTTATAATGTATTTTGCTACAGAGCACAACACGCTGGGTAAGTCAGCCCTGAGAAACCAGTAGCCTTCCTCTACTGTCTGCACAGCGGGAAGAGCCACTGCTGCGAATGTGCTGTGTGACAGTTTATTAAAAATAAATCTCACACCTGGAGGAGGAATATAAATGCTATTATCTCGTCACGCAAACAATTTTCAAAATTTTCTGTCAACAGTGTCAATTCTAATGACATCTTAGAAGCTGAGGGACAGCAACAGTAAAACGTTGGGCTTGTTCTCATTAAAAAAAGAAAAAAAATGCAAATCTCTGTGGGGCAATGGAAGAACCGCACCCTGTGCCACATCTGCAGACCCATGGCTGATGGTTATCAATATCAGTGACACAGAGCCAGGAGATAACCTTCCTCTGCGAAAGCAGAGCGGGCGTCCTGGCTGCGTCTGCACCAGGGAGAGGCTTGGGCTAGAATCTGCCCCTCTGATGTCCCAGCACCAGGCTGGGAACACGTCGTCACTGCTCTCAGCCCGGGGGATATGATTTTGAGCCTGGCCCAAGAAAGCAGCTGAGATGCATGCGAGAGTGCACGTACACCCCTGCAACCTTCCCTGCTCTGGTCGCAGCACTGCCCTTGAGAGGACAGCCAGCATGAGCAGAAGGCACGACCAGGAAAATGAATTAGCACACTGGGCTGAAAAAAATTAATTAATACTTACAGGAGGGGAATAAAAATGGAAGAAAAACCAAATAATCCCCTATGTTTTTCAGGGAATTTAAACACTCACAGTCCATGGTGTCACCCAACCGCTCTTCAACACATCCAAGGACAGGGCTTCTCCACTGGGACGGCTGTTCAAGAAGGCTTCTCCACTGGGCTGGGCACCCTTCAGCTCTCTTGGGCCTTCCACCTAAACATAAGCTTCGAGACAGAGAGCCTGCGCAAGGCTGCAGGAATCTCTGGTCTCATACCACAATTCCCTGCCGCTCACCGAGCAGGGCCACCACGGGCACCTCCCAGGTGTGGGTGCCACGGGGGGACATCACCACGGGCTGACCTGGCGGGGATTGCGTGAGACTGTATAGCAAAAATGGGCCTGAACTGCACTTCTGTTGTTGGAAAGATAATAACTTTTTCCATAAATTTTCCTGAAATTAGGAATGCTCTGCCCTAGTAAACAGATGCCTTTATAGAAAAAGTAAGCAAAAAAATAAGAAAATTATCTTTTCATGGACAAGGAAGCAATCTTATTATTGCAGGCTATTATAACTTCGAGGTTTCTGTCAAAAACTTCTCCACGGGAGATAAATATCGCATTAAACTGGCCATACAGTCCCAGAGCTCCTACATTTTAAAAATCACCCCCAAGGTCAGAACCTGACACAATTATCTCTACGTCTTACACTCTCTTATGAACCTCTATATCAAACAGGAATAGTCATTCTATTCAGGGTTGGTATGGCTTCAGGACAGACACAAAATTTTAGCAGGAAAGGTCTTGCAACAGAAATCGTGAGAGATGGGGTTTTTTTGCAGATAGCAGTATCAGGGTTACATTTGATTTTTTAATGTGAATCTTGCTATAGTTTCATATTCATCATAAAACGCATGTATTAGAAATAGTATTTCTATCTGTGCTAGTTGGATAGGTTTAAATGTGCCTTGGTTTCAACTTCATTTGTAATAAGCCATGTTAGACTGAATCCATCCATCTTTGCATACACAGCAGACCTGTAGAGACAAGAGAGGATGCTGAAGACTAAAGCATAGCGGGGTTTCTTCTCCAAGGACTTTAGTACAACAGGTAGTTGATTTACCTTTTCAAAGATCATCCAAAATAACTCGTATTAAAAGGATTCAGGAGTTACCATCTTTTATTACACATTATTTTAAGCAATGTAAAATTTAGAATTTGTTTAAAAAATGGCAGAAAAACATTTTTCTAGTTGGCTTATTCTTAACGCAAAAGTAATTTTTCCAGTTACAAGCAGCAGCTCCTTTCTGCTGATTTCACTCCCCTGGAACAACTCCAGAGCTAAGAACATTTCTGCTAGAAGTCCTGTTTCTTTAAGATTCAACTTGTATTGACTCACAGCGCTGGCTGTGTTGACATAACATGAATTGAACAATCTTCTTATTTTCTCCTGTAATAGGAGCAGAAAAACTCCACTTCTGATTGTGTAGTCTGCCATGCAAGTGTGTATAACTTGCATTTTCCTTTCATGCTTATAAACAGCTTTGTGATTTGTAAGGAGTAATTGGAAAGATGATCATTCCTGTTCTCATCTCGTAATTATTGCACGCTCCTTCTTGTAAAGGTTCCTGATGAAATACCAGGGCACCATCTTCTGCAAAAGCTTTATATTTAGATCACCCTAAAGAATGGGAGAGCAAGGAGGTTTCCTTAGAAGTACAGAAGCATCCTTTTGTAGCCAAAGATGTGCAGTTTATTCATTTCTTTCTCCAATATCTAATTTTCCAACATAGTAAGAGTATCCGCATAGATGCTTTGAGAGAGGTCTGAATCCTAGCCTGCATCATCACAATAAAGAGAAAAAAGCAGGGTCAAAATGTGTTGGCTAGGCAGGTACGGGCGGCAGTCTAGGCATGAAAACAGCAAGCTAGACACAAATTAATTTATGCTTTCAGAAGAAGGGAAAAATTGCCCTGTGCAGACCCGCTGCAGTTAGACTGCCTCTAATATCCCATTATTTCCACGTTTTGCTGAAGATTACAGGACAGAGTCAGGAGCTCTGATTTCTAATTTTTGGTGGGGCTTTGTTGGTGGGTTTTTTTTCTTCACTGAAACTATGTCCCATCTTTCAAGCCTGACATTAGCAAGTTCAGAGCATCCCCAAGTGCCATGGTGGGCAGAGGAGGGAGGGAGCAAGTGGTCCCACTGACATGGGGTCCTTATTTTTTTGACCTGTAACGCGGATTTAAATATAAAAGACAGTACACAAGTAACAGAAGACTTATTCATTTAGCCACTGTGATCCTTATTTTCACTCAGCTGAATTTCTCTGAAATATTTCCCTGCAAGGGTTTTCCTCACTTTTGCAGCTGATAGTAACAAGGGATACAGCACTAAGAACTTGCATTTGTACAAGGAGGAGTACTTTTCCTCCTAGCTCCAAGACTCTGCCCTACACTAGCTCACTAATTAGCGCAGCTTTAGTAATCACCGCGAACATGACACTGCAGGTAAGAGGCAAGCCCAGTCCCTGCTTCCCGCAACAGACGGCAGAGGAGGTCAGGGCACAACACACAAACACAGAACGAAGCCCTCGCTTTTTCCAGATCGCGGTTGTGTCCCTTTTGTTAAACACCCGTCGCCAGAGCCACCCAAGCAGTCAGGGAGCCCCGGGCGGGGGGCAGAGCAGAGGGGGGGTCCCAGCAGAGGCACGGGGAGGTTTGTGCCAGGCTCCCCCCAGAGCCCCCGGACCCGATGCCGCAGGGCAGGACGAGGGCATCCGCAGCATCCCAGAGGAGCTGCTGTACGTTGAACGGATCAGCCGGGGCTGGTAAGAGATGCCAGCAGCCCCCAGTGTCCCAGGTTTCAGAGGCAGCAAAGTCTCTGCTGCTGCCACTCCGTACATCTTCGGTTCCCCAGGAACTAGGATTTTTGTCTACATTTATCAACACCTGCTCCAAGACACACAATTCAGTCGGTATCCCAGAAGCACATCTTGTTTATATACACTTATTTTCTTCAAAGAGCTTCAGAGTTTAATTTTGCTTTTCATTCAAAGCCATACAGACGTGGTCCTGCGAGATTCATTAGCGGCACAGAGGAAGCTTTTACAGCCCCCCGCTCTGCAGCAGACGGGTGGGGAATTTGTTTTCCAGGCCTGGCCCAGGGTCCACGCTCACTGGCAACGTCTCATGCAGATGCAGCACTCCGCTTGTAAGGATTATATTCTGGGGATTTGCCTATTTCTTTGTTTACTCTTGCTTTACACATTCAAAAAGCCATTTGAAATTTTAATATGATTCACTATTAACCGCTATTACGTTTTTTTCTATATCCAGATAGAAAATTCTCTATCACCAGATGACACATATTTCTATGCTTTTTTCCTTTTCATTGGTGTTTTCCAGGATTATTTTCTCATGGCATTTAGAGTGGCAGTGTAATATCACACATTTCGGGGTGCACCATGGGTGCCCCTTGCACCGCTGCGGCACCGGCCCATGGCTCTCGCCCCTTTCACCGCTGCGGGCCACCACGACGGAGCAAACTCTTCCCATCTCTTGCTCTTCACTTCTCCATCCCCAAATCTACACCTGCCTTTCAGACCTCCTGTCAGCTAGACGGAAATTCTCATCTCATGCAGGTTTTTAAGCACATGATCTTTAATATACAATAAGCTCACTGTAATATTAGTCTTCCTTAAGTGCTTGTATTTTGGGGTGAGGTGCATTAGTGCTCCATACCAGCAGCAGAAAATGGGAGTAGCAGAACATCTCAACCCCTGGTTAACATATTCACCACCAAATTTGCTAAAAACCTGAAAGCACCTAAACCGGAGACCTGCTGGTCAGAAGCCCGGCCATGCCCACCTCCCACCACCAGCCCCTCGTGGGGGGGAGCCGCCGGGCTGCTGAAAGGTGGCACGGGAGAGGTGCCCCCTCCCTGCCCACCAGCTCTGGACCCCGATGCACGGAGGCGGGAGGGGTACAAGGATATTTGGCTAATTAACCCTCCCCAGCCACACACACAGCATTTTTGCCAGCGGACAGGGGTACCCATCACATGCACTTTACATGCTTGAAAGCAGATGGCAGGGCAGTGCCCAAAGACATTACAATTTAAGTATTCTTCCCTTTTTAATTTATACTTTCATGCCAACAGCACCCCATGCCATCTCAACAAGCTTATTTTTGATAACAAGGTCAGCTTCTACTCAACAGATTTGCAGCAATTAAACATCTTAACACTGGTACTTACTTTACATTTCTTACCCAGGGAAATGTCGTTTTTGACCAATATAGCACCTGCTGTGTTATCGGATGGCCCTATAATGAAAGTGAAAAAATATCATGTAAATAATAAAATAATAAACTATAATCTGTGTTGATTATTTACTGAGAGATTGGATTTTTCAAATTCAGTAATACTGATAAAAATTTTACATCAGAATTATAAAAACAGCAAACAATCACAATTTTAAAAAACTTACAAAGCGGTCGTGATTAGCAACGCTATGCTGACTATAGTATTTAAGCGATATTTTATTCTTTTATGTATCTTCTCCTGGAAGCATTAAGACATGAATCACTATGAGTTTTAGCAAAACACTGGAACAAAGCACAGATGCCCAGGGGGGCTGGCAGGAGCTGGGGGTCCCTGTCCTACCCTGCTCCCCGCAGGCCCCCCCAGCAGGCGCTCGGGGACCTGTCCAGGAGGGTCTGAGCATCTCCAAGGAGGGAGACACCACAACCTCGCAATACTCATCCCCCTTTCGAGAGCTAAAGATCCTCAAAGAAATCACAGGTGATTCCAAGAACTAAACAGCAAATCGTGGGAGGTAGTGCCCCACAATATCCCACATCAGCAGTGCATTAAGCTCCATCCTAATAGATTGAAAATCTCCATTTTCGGAAATAGTGGTAAAATCCTGACATTTCTGTGCCTGTATCCAGACTTTGCCCTGTCCCTGGAACCAGGCTCTGCATTTTCAACTCAAACTAAACAAAGATTTCACAAGTACTCAGCTCCCCAGAGCACAGCTCCCTCCGTTTGGTAGATGCTTACCCCAACCCGTCCGTCCTTCGTGAACCTCTTTGCAGTGATCAATACTGAACATTTCATCAGTGCACAGGCACTGGTGTTCCTTTATTTTTTCTTTCTTTTAAATCTAAATCATTCCCTCTGTAGTTCCACAGTTCAGAAATAACAGGAACCCTATGCTGGTTTGGGGTTTTCCCTTCTATTTTAAAATTACTTCTAAATTGTGACCTTGAATACTGAGATTTTGCCTGAAGCAAGGTTTTATTGCCATGTTATCAACTCCAGAAAATAAAACCTTCACATTATAAAAAGAAACAGACCTTTAATTAACTGTAATGATAGTTCTGGGTACCATTATCACACATTTTAGCTACAATAAAAAGCTTTTAAGAGAGCTGACAGCAAGTTCAGCCCATATCATAGGATGTCTTGAGTTGGAAGGGACCCCCAAGGATCATCGAGTCCAGCTCCTGTCCCCATATAGAACAGCCCCAAAAATCACACCCTGTGTCTGAGGGCGCTGTCCAAATGCTGCTTGAACGTTGCCAGGCTTGGTGCCGTGACCACCTCCCGGGGGAACCTGTTCCAGTGCCCCACCACCCTCTGGGTGAAGAACCTTTTCCTAATGCCCAAGCTAACCCTCCCCTGGCAGATCCTCCTGCCGTTCCCTCGGGTCCTATCATTGGTCACCAGGGAGAAGAGATCAGCACCTGCCCCTCCTCCTTCCCTCGCGAGGAAGCTGTAGACCGCGATGAGGTCTCCCCTCAGTCTCCTCTTCTCCAGGCTGAACAGACCAAATGACTTCAGCCACTCCTCGTATGGCTTCCCCTCTAAACCCTTCACCATCTTCGTGGCTCTTCTCTGGACATTCTCTAGTAGCTTTGTATCCTTTTTGTGCTGTGGGGCCCAAAACTGCACACAGTACTCGAGATGAGGCCGCACCAGTGCAGAGTAGAGCAGGACAATCACCTCCCTGGACCAGCTGCAACACAGTGCTTGATGCACCCCAGGACACGGTTGGCCCTCCTGGCTGCCAGGGCACACTGTTGGCTCATGGTCAACTTGCCGTTGACCAGAACCCCCAGATCCCTCTCCACGAGGCTGCTCTCCAGCCTCTCATTCCCCAGTCTGTACGTACATCCAGGGTTGCCATGTCCCAGGTGCAAAATCCAGCACTTGCCCTTGTTAAACTTCATACGGTTGGTGATTGCCCAGCTCTCTCATTTGTCCAGATCTCTCTGCAGGGCCTCTCTGCCCTCAAGAGTATCAACAGCTCCTCCCAATTTTGTGTCATTGGCAAACTTTGATAACAAACCTTCAAGTCCTGCATCCAAGTCATTTATGAAGATATTGAAGAGCACTGGCCCCAGGATGGATCCCTGCAGAACCCCGCTAGTGACTGGTCACCAGCCCAATGTAACCCCATTTACTGTAACCCTTTGAGCCCGACCCATCAGCCAATTGCTCACCCACTGCATTATGTGTTTATCCAGCTGTGTGCTGGACATTTTGTCCGGGAGGCTACTGTGAGAGACAGTATCGAAAGCTTTACTGAAGTCCAAAAGGATTACATTGACTGGCTTCCCTCAGTCAACTAGGTGGGTAACCTTGTCGTAGAAAGAAATTAAGTTTGTTAAGCAGGACTTGCCCCTCATGAACCCATGCTGGCTGGGACCAATGACTGCGGTGTCTTTCAGTTGTTTTTCAGTAACTCCCAGAAAAATCGTCTCCATAATTTTGTCAGGCACAGAGGTGAGACTGAGAGGCCTGTAGCTACCGGGGTCATCCCTGTTGCCCTTCTTGAAGACTGGGACAACGTTTGCCAGCTTCCAGTCAACTGGGACCTCTCCAGATTCCCAAGAGCATATTTCTCCCCTCCTTCCCAGCACCCAGACTTAAGGAAGGAGGCAAGCTGTCAGTTCCCTCTGCAAAAAGCAAAATTCGGAAATATCTCAGATGCTTGGGCAGTTGCACTGCGAGTGCTCTGTTGGACCCACACAAGCTCATGGGCTGGGGTGACAGGACGGGCAGCTCCATGGCAAAACTGCTAGAAAACATGGAAGAGTTTGTCCAAAGGATCAAGAAAGAAAAAACCAAAACACCCAAAAAACCCCTATGATAAACATTTCCCTCGGTATCCTGAAGAGAAAATGGCTTTGGGAAGGGCAGCCCCAAGCAAGCTCCTCTCCAATTCACGTCTCAGTTCTGTTTTCTCTTCAAGATTTTGCAATAATTCCAGTTTTTATTCTCTGTCCTTTTGGATCAAAAGGCTGGGTAGGAAGTCCCATCTCCCATCATTCCAGTTGCAACCTGAGGTGAAGCAGGCAAACCTCTTGAAAAACCCTTTTCCTGAAAAGCATTCAGACTTCAGGATTTCAGATTTTCACATAATCTGGGCTGAGGGAATTGCTTGCCACTAGCTTTCAGCTTTTTAAACTCCCAGCCACAGTGGAATTGGTTTCACTACTCCCTCTAACAAGTCTTATTGGAAAGCATCGACCTCATGGCCAAGTTACCACCTGGGAACGTAGCAGTCAGCACGAACAGTGAAGGATCATCACTTTTCACAGAAGCACAGGTTGGAAAGGATCACTGGAGGTCATCTGGTCCAACCCAATTCCTTGATTGTACAAAAGAAATTTCTTCAAAATACTTCCTGCAGAGAATAACACCTTTTATCCACTTTAAATAATGATTTGATACTCTTAAATTTTACTTTGTAGCCAACTGCATCGCAGGGCGCTGGGTACCATCCCACCTATACCCACCCAGGTTGCTTTTCCAGGCACGGTGTGCTGTAGTAGTAAGCATAAACCACTAGCCTTCAATACAGGAAAATCAAAATTTGCCCGGGATGGCAAAGCATCTTCTGGATTTTCTATTCTGTCATCAAGATGGTTAGTATGCAAATTATAATTTGTGTCAACATTTTTGCAGGCTACAATTACATGGCACGAAATGAATTTACATGCTGTATGGAACCAAACCGGCGGGACTAAAATTGCAGATCAGTCTCAGCATTTAATTGGACACAGTAAATTTAATGAATAAAAAGGACTAAGATGGCATCACAACGGCAACATTTAGCACATAAAAATTAGTATGCTATGGAAAGAGAAACTGCTAGGAAGGGCTCTCTTAATGAAAAAATACTTGTTCACAAGTGAGCCATTAGAATAGCACAGCCCAGAGGAAACATCAAGTAACATAAAAAAACTATTTAGCTTTATGTCTCATTATCTGCACTTAGGATATACCAGGAATCTTTGCAGACACGAGGGAACCAAACCCTCATCTGGAGGCCACATCATCTGCAGAGTTATGAACTGGACCGCATCTGGAGGCCACATCATCTGCAGAGTTATGAACTGGACCGCATCTGGAGGCCACATCATCTGCAGAGTTATCCTGGGCAGCTGACAAGGACACCCCAGGTCTGGGTTCCTGCCTCGTGGGACCCACCCGTTCTGCAGCATGCCTCCGAGGACTGCATTTTGTTGAGACTGTTTTTCCATGTACTAGTGCATAGTTTAAAACACAAATATTTAATGACCAAACCCATTAAATCTAATTTTGGTTCAAACTAATTTCTTCAGCTAGTTTGGCCCATAGGTGAGCAGTCTTAGTTAAGAAGACCAAGGGAGAGGGAAGAAAGCCAAAAAGCCTGGTCTTCCCTGTCCCATGTTTTCCTGACTCCTCCATCACAGGAGGAGGTCCATGAGATTCTTCCATCTCACACAGATTTTCACCAAGATTTCTAGATTCCTAAGATATAGTCAAATCTTTCAGTGAGTGTATTCTGGCTGAGACTGCTTCATCTTTTCACTAAAAGTTGCTACAGAAGCCATGTTGACTTCAGAAAGTATATCTTGTCCTTATATCCCCATTTTCTGTGATTTTGCTGGTTTGGATAGAAGAAAACTTGCCCTTGTGGCTAGTAATTGAAGCCACAAAGCAAGAAACCAATACTTGTTCTTACTGATGCAAGAGATTCCCTACACTCTGGTATTTTGTTTTTAAACTAAAAGAAACTATGGTTTAGAATATTGATGTATTTCTCAAATTTGTTTCGGCTTTCCCAAGTTGCTCTCTGCCAAGTAATAATTACTACTTACGTACTATTCTAATTAACTGGTCAAATAATCTACACGATAATTCCAGGTAGACAGTCTCTGTAAAAGACAGTCTCCAGGTTGACAGTCTCTCTAAAAGGTAGACAGCCTCTCTAAAATCCCTCAATTTTAGCCAGTATTGCTTTGGTGCTCCCAAATGTTATAGCCCCATTCTCTGCCATGTAACACCTCTCACCACGGGGCAGGACAGAGCTTACGTTACCCTGTGCTGCAGCTCCTTTGGGGCTAATCTCTCAGTTATTGCTGCCATCAGAGTAAGAAATATCAATTTATTTTCTTAATCTACACCAAAACCTTCCAAAACAGAAAGAATGAAATTAGATTTTTAGCACTCCAAGATTGTTCCAGCATCAATAAGGAGAAAACCCCTGCTACTCTTGAAATTAATATCTTCATTCTCTAGCAAGCCCAGCATCTCAGTCGGGGAAAATAACAGAGGCATTAATATAAAATACACTACTTGACCAGAAGGAAATCATTTCAATATTATGTAGAAAAGCCTCTCAAAGGGCACACTGTGATAAAATATATATATGGTTAAAAATGAATTGTACTTTAATATGTTAACCAGAAACAGAAAAATCAATAACAGCAATTTAAGTTTGCAACCAAGAGAAAAAAGACATGGTTAAGTGAATGTTCGGAATGCTCCACTTGCTGCTCAGAGTGCTTCACTAGGCATTTTTATGTGCTTGATTTGAATAGATACAAGATACAGAGTTTCAGATGGATGGTAAGAATCCAGAGCTGTGCTGACCCCTTTGATCAACTTGGCTTAGTCCATAGCTACTTCACATCATTTTTTGAAGGTAAACAGTATACCAGACTAGAAGCTTTTTTTTTCATCATTCTTTAATTTGATGTGACCTCATTTTACCACTTTTCAGAACTGGACATGTTAAGATATTGTTTCATGTCTTCCTTTTTTTTTTTTTTTTAAACCAGTTAAAGAGTTTATAAATATCAGTTTAAATTCAGAATGGCAATAAAGGCCCTGTACTCTTGTTTCTTGAGTACACTTAAGGTATTTCATTGCAACACAGAGAAGTTATCAATTGCCTTCCATCTTTTTGAGCCCTGTCACTTAAGGCGAAGAGATGCCTTCTTCACGGGAACCGCTGTCCGTTCTCCTGCTGTCCCAGCCCTCAGCTCACTGTGTCTTCGTTAGAGGCGTACTCTCATAGTCACCTTCTCGCTGTGTTTCATTGCCTTCCCTTTTCACCTTGCTGTTTAATAGAGCTACTCAAGATAAATGCTAGCAGCACAACGTGGTCTAAATTTGCCTTCAACTTTTGAACCCAGACTATAGCTAGCATGTTCCATCAGAAAACAGCCATAGCTTTTTCTTGATATCCAACACATCATTATTTTTTAAACAGACTCAGAGAGCATTGCATGAAGTCAATTCTCCAAAGAGGCCAACAGGAACATAAAGACAACGTTACTTTTTCACGGGCTAGGCTGGGAAGAACTAATTCCTTTGTGATAGAAAGCTTCCAACCCCTGCAGAATGTAAAGAAAGAAGAAGGTATTTCCATAATTAAATAGCATGAATGCCAGCTGATACAGAGACTACCCCTCAGCAGCCTGAAATAAATTCCTGCTAACCAAAGTAATCACCCCTGACTTCAGAGAAAGCCAAACACTTGGAGAAATAGCATGAAAGGTGGAGCTGATTTTCTTGTAAATGTTAATAAAACCAGGCCTCAAAGGGGAAGTTACTCACTGGGAACAATTATGTCGTGGTGTTTGATTCCACAAAAAGGCACAGCAGCACTTGCAAGCTGAAAAGGCCAGATCAACAACGTGGAACAACTAAGACTATATTACTTGCTGAATATCTTAGAAGCACACAAAGGAGAGAAGTGGCAAATTCTAATACTTGCATTTCAAGGCATGAGTGGCAGGGCCATTGCTTCTGTACTCCCAGCATTTTCTATTAACTCAGAGCTTTCCTTGGCTGAAGTAAATGCTCTTCTCCAAAAGCACTAATAGGAGACTGAAAGCAAGTTTCTTAATACTATTGTCATCTTATTCACTTTCCAAAGACTTGTTAAAAATTAAGCGTTCCCTAAGCACCTTTGCCTAAGAGCAAAAAGAGCCACTATTGATAGTATCTTTAATAACTTAAAACTATCTCGAAGTCCAAAAGTCGAAGTTGGAGCAGTACAAAGGAAACCGAAGTGAGCTAGGCACTGCTGCCTGCAGGGAAGAAAGTTGCCGTGAGTTAAAGGAGGATGGGCAGGACAAGCCTTCTGGTAATACTTTGGCTGGCCCTGAGTCAGTGACATATTCAGTGGCTTTTTGGATTCATACCCATATCACTGGCAGCTTGCAATGCCTGAAGATCTGCTCCTCAGACTTATTACATATTATCATCTCAAAGCGCTTGGTTCTGGGGTAGAGCAGAGGTCTGCTCTTGCACACCTCCGTTACAAAACATTAACGAAACAGCTTCAAAGATGCTACCTTTTCACACTACATGAAAACTTACTTTCCCTTGTACTACTGCTCCAGTCTATTAGGACACAGCTAGGTCAACACATGATCCACCAGTCTCTGGCTGAAGTCGGTCTTTTCATCCGGCACTTTCCCAGCCTTACAATGCTCCTGATGCAATGCACTTCCATAAAACTCAGTGGTGGAGGCCAACATTAGAAAAAGCAAAATGTCAGAAGGCCATCAGTGAGCTCTGTGAAAAATCAACAGCATAGTCCAAAACCCGGGTTTGCAGGGTACAAGACAAACAGAGATCCCAAAATCCGCTGAGGTGCCACAGAAAATAAAAGGCCAAGACATGAGAAAGAGTGCCTTTTAAATACTTTTATGAAATGATGCTATGTTTTTGAAATGGTATGCAGAAAAACATTCATAACGACTAGCTATAAAACATTGAAGGAGATACAAAGGAAGAAAGAGCATCACATGAAATGGAGTGGACAGGGAGGGAACACATTTAATTACTGCTGCAATAACGGAACGCACAATGATCCAAAGCGTCTTCTAGGTCTATTTATTCAGTGGGGCGTTTTCATCTTTCTACTTGTCTTTTGTACTTTTTTCTTTCTTTTTATCATACCACCTGTGTTATCACAACTCCCTGTGATGCACAGCTTGGTTTTAAAAAAAGTCTAAGTTAAAGAATGAAGTACTACAGTATTCAAATATCCCTTCAGTAAACCTTCTTGGCAATTATGAAACAATGATCATAAGTTGAATACTTGCCTAAGTACTACCCGTCTTAGGAAGAATTGCAGAACCATCTAAGATTAAAAAATACCCTTGCTTGGCTTTTAAAGGAGAAAACTGTCCAGAAGAAAACTCTCATAGAAATTCCCAAAGTCACCTTACCTTCTTTCAGGAGAGGACCAATTTCCAAACTTTTGTTGTTCAGTCAACAAGTGACAGTTCTGGGATATCAATATGGGCCATTACTGCCCACAGCCTGACATGTTCCTCCTCTCACGGTGTAAGCTTCTCACAGAAGTGATCATATGTATCTCTTTTTTTGCACAAACATCTCATTAAAATCCTCAGTTCTCTGTGTGACTTACTCATGTTACTGACAATTGCTCCTGACAATTACACTTGTCCTGTTGACCTCATGTGCACTGAGCAACAAGATATATTCTGCACATAAATAGCCTTTCAGTTCTGTAAGGTAAAATCAAGTCATTACAAAGAGACTCTAGATAATCTGATCGTGAACCACAGACACCTCAAAGTGCCTGATCAACCCTACCAAGGTCAACGTTAAGCATTTGCCAACATGGCAGCCGTTTATGGCTGAAGGTGTCCCCCAGCAGTACAGCACTAGCAACACAATTTCAGTCCCTTGCTCACAGCTGCTGGGAGAAGAGTCCCCCAGTCACAGTCCTCTACTTTCTAGCAAATTCATTTAATTGCTGCTCTCTCTACAGATACTTTTTTTCCCCAGAGATTCAAGTGAAGCTGGTGGTCAGAAGCACTGTCAATTCAAACCAAACTCTTCTCAGTTCAAACCTTCCTTCTTGAGTAAATCTGTCCAGCTGAGTGATGCATCTTTCCCAACTGTCTTTATGGTAGGAACAATAAAAATGACCAGATGTCAGCAGGCATGTACTCTGTAGTACTTCACCTGTATTTCTACAGTTTTACCCAGTTTAAGAGGAAAGAAAAGCATTCAAGGATGACTCAGTAGTCCTGGTGGTACTTCAGATCCTACAAAGTCTAAAGCAAATTAAAAGTGATTTTGCATACTTGGGCACAACATGTTCTGAGGATGGTTGTCTTACACTTGCCTGTACAGCTAGATAATCATTAAAAGAACTGAGATACTATGGTCATACAGAATTCAGTAACGTATAAAATAAGGATTGGGGTGAAACAGTGAGAGACGTAGAGTTTGGCCTGTTCTTACTGAGATGCCGTACTGCTGAGTGGTAATAACACCTCTTTTCTGCAAACAGGCTCAGCGGCAGTAGACCTGCACATGGGGATCATGTTCATATTATTGATGCCTTAGAACGACAGCACATCGAAAAGTGCCTGATCCCAACCGCAGCAGCCTCACACGCTCCCCTTTCAACTTGAGGACACTAACCTCGGTCAGGTGCCAGCTGGCAAGTACAATACTCCTCTCTCTCAGCTCTTCTATGGGCACCTTTTTTTTTTAAATAACCCTTTGAAATGTTTTAAAGAAATATGTAAACCCCATTTATAAAGTAACACAGACCCCAAATCGCAGCTGCCTTTCTTAGCAGTATTACTTACCAAACCTTTTTGTTGCACACATCTTGACGCTACCTGTAGACCTATGAATCAAGTATAATTAGCTTTTTTCTAAAAACAAACAGATGCTTTTCAGTTTATTACTTCATGGCCTCCCATGCTACAGAATCTGACGTAGGAAAAGTTAGATTTATTATGTGCTCAGGAATTATTCCACTATATTAGCTACCAATATAAAGTGATCTCGTTGGAGACTGTATTATCGTACAAGCACTTCAGCATCTGCATGATGCAATATATTCCACGCCCTTAGAGAGGTAAATAATTGATAGGAAATGACTCATTTTTCATCTTCACAGATTTTTTAAATCCTTTTTTAATGTACATCAGAGTATTCCTAGGACACCATAGCGCTAAAGGAGGCAAGTTTTGTTCAGGCAACTCGCTAATCAGCATTATGGCAAAAAAATATATCACACGCTGAATATTTTGATGGGTGCTTAGCAACATGGTCAAAGCTAGCTTTATCATTATTATGGTATTTTCCAGAATTACTACGTATGTTAACAAAGGAGGAAATTGCATAGCAGGTACATATGCCAAATCAGGAAATTACTTGCAAAGCGCTTTGATGAGGGCAAGTCTGCTGTCAACTAGGACACAGCATGAGTACCAAGACACAACATACAGCAAAAGTAGGTCCTCTGGTCTGGGGCAATATTGAGGTTCTGGTAGACACTGGAAAAACTTGCAGATAATTGCAAAAAATCAGAAAATGATAAGATTTTCTTCTCCTGTTTTCCCATTGTCTTTCTCCCTTTGATGATCTAATCTCTGGTTAGTATGTAGTAAGTATTTGAAAGAAAAAAGAAAATAAAGGAAACACAAAAAGCACAAAATAACAAACAACAAACCACTAAAAAACCCCACCAACAGAAAAAGTAAAAAAAAAAATAAGTTAGAAAGGTAAAAGAAGAGGTGAGAGAAGAGTGAAGGCCACGTGACAGAGAAACAGAAGGAAGTGACTGATCAGATTTCCTTTGTGGTAGTTTTAGGAAGAAAAAAAAAATAGTGTATAAAGGATCAACCAGACTATCTGCACTTCTGATCAACCTACCCTTCAGAGAGACTACAGAAAAAATCATGCCATTAGCAATTCACTCTGTGCTCTGTAGGAAACCTAATTACATGCGCTGCTCCAAAGCAAGCTCTCTCTCCACCCATCATAACCAACGAGCACTGAATCTCCTCCTTGCATGCAGCATTGTTCCTAGAAATTGGTGCAGGTGGCCTGATGTACACTGCACCCACAGTGACTTCCTGCGGCCCTTTGAAATGCACATAAATCAACCCAGCTCTTTCCTGTTTTCTTGCTTCAAGAGTAATGATTTAACTCCCATAAATTTCAAAAAATCTAATTTTTGGGGGAAAAAGGGCACCCACATCACCAAAATGTTGGCTTCTTGAATGATAATTAGCAACCACTCATTAAAGTCCTATCTTGTTTACATCCTAACATGCACCTTGCCAATTAACTTGATCTGATAGAGCTTTTTCATTACGGTCTCTCAGGACCCTCCTCCTGTTTCTGTTTCCATTTCTCTCCTATTTCCACTTTTTTCCTGAGTCTTGCCTGCTGTTGTGTAGCACATCACAGGCCACTGAAGAGCCCCAGATCTCAAGCTATCAGGAGGAGTATTGCCTCTGTATTGCTGGTGCTGTTCCAAGGCTTTGAATTGCTAAGGGTCTGACGCACCACTGTAAGATCACTCTTGCCCAAGAGCTACCGAGCTCTCATCCAAGTATTTACAGTCCAGCAGGTATTCCCCTGCACATACATTTCCATCTGCTCTTTGCTGGGTGTTTCTGAGCAGAATGGATGCAGAAGAGTCCTCTGACAAGTCCTCAGACCCTCCTGCCTGGTCCTACGGACAAGTTACCGCTACGCTCTCCTCCTACAGCCCTTTCTGAGCAACCCCCGTGAGAAGGACGAGGAGGTATGCACAGGTGAGGACAACTATGTTACTCTGCCCTTCTCCATCCAGGTAAGTAAAATGCCTTATCCCTAAAGCCCCTGGAGATCTTCAGAAGTCTCCAAGGGAGACAAACAGAGCAGTAATAAATGGAGCAGGGGACAAATACCAAAAAGCCCTGAACTCACTGCTGCATGATTTTTTCATCATTCGTACCTGACACTCAGTCCCTTCACATATCTATTCCAAGTCTTACATCAGGAATTAAACACCAGTGTGCATGGATGTCAGGAATTGCAGTAGCTCCCTATGTCACTTTTCCTCAACACAGAAGCTATGTAATTCTTCACTAGAAATTAAAATCAATTAAGGGACAGCAGAGCGTGAGGTATTTTTGTGTTTTCTTGAAGTTAGAGGGCTTAGTCCCTCTGAGCAGAAATGAAGAATAAATACAACTGGAATTAAATCTCTCAGACTATTAGCCAAATGAAATTTCTTTCTCTGCTGTCAGCTTCTCCGGCCTTTCATCAAGTACTGTCAAATACAGCAGCACACCTTGCATGCCTGATGCGAAGTCCCCACTGCCCAGAATGAACCTGAAGCAATGGAGAGGGGAAGCTGCGCCATTAGGCTGGTTAGGTCTGGCTCACAGTATTCCTCGGACTTCTGTACTCTACCATGAGGACTAATCGCATGTTTTCAACCCAAATGAGAAATTATACATTTATGCGCTTTATGAATCAGAGCTACCATAGACAATCTATTTCATTCCCACAATACATCTTTCTTCTAAATAAGAAACTGTTCATCAGTCTGCCTCTAAAATCAGATCTACTTCTCTCTGTATTGGAGAAAGAAGACAGATTACGCATAATGGTGTCTTGTATCCTATTACAAAAGCCCCGGGAGATGTGAAATGAACAGAGCTATATGTAACCAAGGGACGCGTGGGGTAGGCTCACTAAGTTGAAAAGAATAATAGAGAGACTTCATGATTTATAAAATGATACGAGTGTAAGGCAAAAGAAGAAAGTTAAGCCATGAAATGAAGACACATCTAGTTAGGATAAATTTAATTTAATTTTCCTGTCTTCTAATGACTGGGAATACCTAAAGAGTCTTTGATACAGATGACATGTCCCTCCATCTAAGGAAAAAAGATGGGAAGGAAATGTAAAACAGAAAGAGAGAGATGACATCCAAACACACTGGGATCAAGCACTCAGTGACAAGAGATCACGTGCCCCATAGGGCACACCCAGTTCCACCAGTAGTACCAGTTACAAGCACAGAGCACGGCTGGCACTCACATCTCCAGATGCCTTTATTCACCCACCTATACAGCATGAATCCAATCAAAGAAGGTGAACTCGTGGCCCTTCAAAAGCCAGAGGTAAAACTACTCATTTTAGTAACTATCCCAACATTTGTGCTATGCTCAGAAATTATGAGATTAGGAGTCTTTTTAGATTTTTTTTTTCTTTTTTGCTATAGCTTGTCCTTTGTTCTACCGTTTTGCTTGCAGCTGAAAACAAATTATTGCCTATGCCTGCTCCTGCAAGGTAAAAATTATGTTTGAATCCCATCTGTGCATGAAACTGCAAATAGCAGCAGGGGCCGTGCCGAGGCAAGGGTCCCTCTGCAGAGGGGAAGGCACAGGCAGGACGCTACCGGTCCAAGTAAGGCTGTGTTTCAAGGGAGCAACAATTAAGAGCAAAAATAAAAGGAAACAGAATCAAAGCTGCCCCTCAAGAATCTGGCCTGAATGGGCTATATATATAGTATGGAATGGAAAAAAAATAGGTGGCTTTCAAGCCTGACTAAAAATAGTTTCCTCAAATTTCTTTATAATGCCTTTAAAGATAGGAAGTGACAGTGGAAATGAGAAATCAGGCTGCCCGTGCTCAAACCACAGAGCAGATGAGGTTGGAAAGGACCCGTGGAGATCACCTACTCCAAATCACAGCATCACAGTAATATTTTCTTCTACATCTCAGGTGAACATGTATTTTCTCTTTCCCTTATAATAACACTTTCGGTATTCGCCTGTATCTGCAAACTGATTGTTTCCCTCTACCCCCAATCCAGGCACACGCTGACTTTTCTTTACATGTTCCCCATAGGTGACTGGAGCTATGTTTGCTATGGCAATTTAACACCTTAAATACAGTTTAAAAACCTATACGCTTCTTTTAACTGTCTCCTTCCTTTCATTGACTGTGCTTTGTTGTTCATGTATTACTGCAAGTTAAGCTTTCTCATATACATCCTATATTCACCTATTTAATAAAGTTTTGATTATGCCATTGTATCTAATAACTTTCTCCCCATCTCAAGGTTTTGAAAACTGCATTTTGGAGAGCTTTCTCAAATGTCTTTAATAGCAAAAGGACAGTAGATGGGCAGCCTTCTGATATCGAAGTTCAGAATTTGGGATAACTCCCACAGCAACGCCAGCTCCAGTTGCAGAACGGCATCACACAAGACGACAGATCCTTCTTTATGCCACGCAGGTGTGCTGGGGAGTCCCGGAGGTAAGTGGATTACAGCAGATGCCATAATCCCTATCCTGCATTAATGCAGTGTTTTATCACTAGAAAGAGCAGGGAGAACTCTGACTGTTTATGCATTGCTTATCTCTAGAGCACTGCCTTGCAATATGTCAATTTTCGTGCCAGTAAAACAAATCGTTGAACCGCGGAAGAGAATTCTGCGTCCGAGAACAACACAAATCCTCTTTGGTAGCCTACCTTCAGTCCCCACACAATGACAGTTAATCCTCGCCAACTAACAGCCACAAATAAAACGGCTCTTTCTCAAGGAGGTGATCTACATAGGAACTACCCCATCTAAGGGTTTGACAGCAGTTGTCCAAAAAAGTAAAACAAGCTCAGAAATGCTCTCCATAGTCCCAAATGTTACATCTGACTCCACATTTTGGGGGCAGGGGGGGTGGAAATCTGCTTATATTTATCTCTGTTTTTCCAAAAGTACTGGTGTTCGGTTCCCTGTGGCTTGATCTCAACAATTACCAAATCCAGAGCCCTGCAGCTAAGCTTGCCGTGACCCTCACCGCTCGGTGCTGAAAGCAGAAGGGAATCATGCATTTCTGCAAAACACAAAACACACAGCAAGCTGGCGTGGGGGACCTTATCTCCTACCTCATTTTTAGGCAGATTTTGTGTCTTGGTTGTTCAGATGGTAGACAACTGTGTTTCTTGGAAACAGAAGAGTTTCTCAAAATAAGGAAGTTAAATCTTGGAGGTGGTTCTTGCCAACTGGAAAAAAAAAAAAAAGGTTTCTATTGATCCTACTGCTGTCAGTGAAAGATTACTTCTTCATTGATTTCAATAGAACACCTAGAACTTACTAAAAACATACAAAAAACTGGAACATCGCATCAAACTTAAGACCATAAGCTCTTCTAGGATCCTAGTGCATCTGTGAGGCACCGAGCCCTACAGACGGACAATGTGCTAACGTTGGCCCTTAGAAAGGCTCACAGCTCCTCCCTGCTCACCTTGCCCATGACATGCGAAGCCAAGCGCTCGCAGCCTTTAAAGGCTTCTGTTGGATTTTGCTTTTCAGTAGGATTTCTACCTAGGCAAGCATTAGGAACAGGGTATCCACTCGGTTCAGTTTCCTGAACCCAATATTATTTCAGTACAATATCTTCTGTTTACTTCCGTTACGAATATTAGCTCACTGCAACTCTAAATACACAGTAACACAAATACGCCGAGAATCATTGCATCTTCCAGGCTAGTTTCAGTGAGTTGCCTAACAACATTGTTTCTCCTTTAAACATCTTTATATTTTGGTACACTGATAAAAGTCCCCTTCATTTATTCAGTCATGTCACATCCATTCTGCTTTGTGCACTTCTGCATATTTGCAACTGCGCTAATCATCTCACTCTATTCTCCTTTAGGCTTGAATGAGATGTACTACATTAATCAGTTGATTGTTATTAACCCAGTTACATTGTATCTTTGCATAATGCTGCTCCATCTCTAAATCCATAGTCTAATCAGGTATTATGGCATACATTTAATTATACTACTTGTGTACTTCATAATAATCCTCTTATTAAGTGATTGGGGTTTTATGGTTTAAGCCTTATGAAATTTCAGCAAACCAAAGGATGGGAAGGCTGGTTTATGGGCCAGGGTCAGGTACTAACAGATAAGGCTGCTCTGTATTGCAAAAAGCCCTCATGTAGCATATTCCCAGAGGACAGAAAGACACCACCTCCTCAGTTTCTTCTATATCCAGGCCAGAACAGGCAAATGTCCACTTTCATTCTGCTGAAAGCAAACATTTGGGGTTACTCACCCGAACAGCAGTCCAACCAACATGGTCCATGGTCAAAGACAAAGGCAAAAACTACCCAGTCACCTCCTCAATCTACCGCTGAAACAAAAGGGACCATGTGCCAGCAGGTCTGCACCGCTCATGGGAAAACACATCGGGCTTTGGAGACAGAGGCAAATCCCCAGGAGGGAAAGCCACCAGCAAGAGCCCAGAGCAAAGCCGTGCAAACCAGCAGGCTGTGACCTGGAAACGGAGAGAATGCAACAGAAGAGCATCCTTTGAAAGCAGAATAAACGTATGTTCATTTATCAACAGACGCACTTACTGCTGTTCAGAGGGGACGTATCACCGCTATGGGACCAGAGGACAGGAGGACTCCGAGGATGCTGAAGGACCCAGGAGATACCATCGTGAGGCTGCTCTCAGCAGCCTCTCCAGGCTCACAGAGACCAGGGGAGACACTCATGGCTGGAGAAAGGTGGACATTGCTTCATGCCCAACAGGGTAAATCCACCCCAGCCTCTGGGAAGACCATGGAGCATCAAAGCTCCGTGTGCCTGGAAATGGCATCTGTGAAAGGCAAGAAGGGAAGTGGGATCACCTTACCACGTACAAACTGTGCCCAGTCCTCATCAGCTGCTGGGATGAGATGACTGGATCCATGGGCAAGGGAAAAGCAAGGATGTCATTCACTTTGATTTCATCAGCACTTTCAAAACAGCCTGGAGAAAAGGAGGTGAAGGAGGGATCTAACAGTTGCCTATAAGAGAGGGTCATGGAGAAAACTCAGGCAAAGGTGCTCAGCAAAAGAGCAGGCGGTGGCAACACCAAGGTGCAATGAGGCAAGCTCCGCTGAGACAGAAGGGGAAAACAGAAAAATCGCAGTGAGGTTGGATAAGTGAGGTTCCCTGTGCAACACACTGTGAAGAAATCCCCTTGCTTGAAGATGTCCATGGTTCAACGAGGCAAAACCCTGAGGATCTGGTGACTCTGGCCACCTCCCTGACTACGAAGGCCGCCTGTAGGTTATGTTGCTGTGGCTGCTGCTGCCCCTGTCCTTTCGGTGGCAAAGGAGGAAATACAGGTTTATTTTGCTCAGGTAGTAGAAAATCAGGTTTGTCTCTTCCAGGGGAAATCACTTACTGAGAGATGCTAAGAGCTGGGCTGTATCCATAAATGACAGTGTTTGCACTCAGGCAAACTGGAACGTAAATAACCAGTGCTAAAACAAATCCACAGCAAACTGGGAAGATAAGCCACGCTGTTCACCAGCAAGCAATGCCCTCCAGAAAGTGGCATGCACTGGAAATTAACAAAGACAAGAAGAAAGAATATAAACTGCAATTAAATCCTAAAGGAACCAAAAAAAGGTTCAGCTGCAGATCAAAGCATCATCTTCCCACCGCTGAAATCTGGCCACAAACTACCCAGAAACACAAATAGTCCTGTTCAACTCAGTGGGTAGCTCAAATACTTGAAGACTTGTGGTTGCCTAACTGCAGCCAAGATCAGGTTGCACGTGTGTTATTCCTTCCCTTCTTTTATCTGAATTTTTATCTAATCGTGTAAATTTTGAAGCACGTGTGCAACTTCAGTCAAAAAACCACCTCTATTGATTTGAATGGTCATTCCTCAGCACAAAGTTATGCATCTGAATATGAGTTTCTAGGGTCACAGCCTTTAATAAATTATTTGAAGCAAATAAACCTCTTCCTATGCATCTTTCTACGGTATTCAGACATACTTGTGAAAAGCCCAGATGAAATTTGTAGTATGTTCGCTTGTTTAGAAGAGCATAGCTTATAATCTGCACGGCTGTTTGCAGGATTTTGGCATATACAGGCAGTCATAATGTAGTGATATATTTTTGGATTTTATTCCTCATACTACAGGGTAAAGTGAAAATATATTTAAACTGTCATCCCAATATTTTTTTTTTTTACTGTAGACATTCCACAAAGATAATTTATAGAAGCAGACTATTCTGTTAGCGTGTGCTTTAAATATTTTATATTTCATTTTATTACCTGCAGGTCTAATCAGACTTTTCATAGTGTAGAGTCTGATAACAAATACTTTAGCTACCAGTCATCTTTAGTCCCACAAAATGATTTTAAGAAAGTGCACAGCGACACATTAAAAATGTAGTTTACAGAAAAATTAGCTTTATGTGCTTTTTTGTAAAACATGCAGCTGCTGTGAATACACAAAAAATACACTATACTTGGAAAAAGGATTTGTAGTATCTACATGAACTTTCTTGGAATCATTAATGTATTTTAATAACCACTGCCACATTAACCGTAGGCACACTATACAATGTAGATACTGCTTAATTATTAAAGTGTTTACAACAATTTTGCAAATAATGAGCTAATTTCTACAATTATGTGTTTTTCAATTGTCTGAAACTGCTCGGCTCCTCTTTAGGCAGGGAGGAGATGTGCTCTCGTTGGCTGCATGCTCTGCACCTTGAGCGCGGGTTTGGCGATGGGACCCGAGGTGACACCCAGCCCCAGGGACCACCAGCAAGGCCCCATGGATGGGCAGTGGGTACCACATGCTGCCAGCGACTGGTACAGCTGGTAGGAGCTTGCTCGGGTGCCCGGGACAGCAGCAGCTCCATGGCACATTCGGGAGCAGGTCTGTGCTCACGTGCAATCCCGGCAAAGGCGGCGTCAAAGCCTCCAGTTCCCAGGCTGCTCTTTATTTTTGTTGACTATTGATTTTATGCCAGAATTTAGTAGGATTCAATTTTAACTGATAGTCTAGTCGTTCATCCCAGCTTTAAATTATTAATGAGCATCATGTCTGAGTCACCTGTTTGCAGTACTCCAATGCCTCAGAAGTGACTGGCTTCAATACGTAAATACCTGAACAGCTGAACACAGAAAGTGAAATATTCCACTGTGGTGGCTCACTATGGAACTTGTGCTACACCTGGACTGCTGCAGGATGAAGAAACCCTGGGCTGCTATAAATAGGCAAGATATAGCACAGGTAGAGGTGGGGTTCCCACCCTTTAAACTCTGCTGTTTTGTCCTGCAGGCTGCTATGAAAAGGAGAGCAGTCACAATTTTTTTTGCATGGACTTAAAAATAGTAATAAAAGTATAAGGCTAGTCCGTAGGTGAGCCAGGGGTAAGAGATCCTCAGCAATCTTAAAGAGAAGTAGAGGAGACAGAGGTTTGATCCACAAATGATCATGATTACTCACTATTTACTGTTCCTTTTGCAGTGGGGGAAGAGGGTAAGTCGTCAAACTGCTTTAGTTTAACAGCATTTACTATCGAACCAAGCAGGAAAAATAAGCCTCAGGGTTTTAGTACCAAATTTGGAATTACCTATAATTAATATAATGTGTTCAAGTTGATTATAACCAATGGCAACTGATTTTGTCAAAGTTAGTTTCTGCTTCACATTATAGCCACTATGTGTATATACGCTATGGGAGGTATAGTGCGCCGTGTGCTGTATACATATATACACCCCTTATATGCTCAGTGAAGATACCCGTGTAAGAATCCAAGTCTAAAAACCCAAGTCAAGAACGAGAAGAGAGAGCTCCCCCAGCCTGAGGAGCCAGAGACACAAGCCTCTCCGGCTTCAGTGCTTATTTCTTCTAAGCAATCTGCTCTACTACACGTCTGCTTCTCTTTCCTTTTTTTGGCTTAGGAATAAAGAAAAAACTCACTGTTCTTTAGAGACAGAGGGGAAGCCAGGCTGTGTCGATGAAAAAAAGCGACTAGTGCCCATTCCTTGCAGGGTTAACGCAATTTTAACACAGGTTCCTCACTCAGGTGTAGAGCTTCCTTTCGGTCTCATCACTTGTCAGGAGCTCCTTTAACACAAGTCAGGCAAAACAGAAAGAAAGAGACGTGACTTAACACCCACTAAATGCTCCAAGTGGCCCTTTCCCCATCCTGAAGCACACCAACCCCAGACCACCCACAGGCTGCCCAAATCATCACATCCAGGGGTTAAAAAAAAAAAAAAAATCTAAATATTAACATGAAGCAGAAAGACAACAGAAGGAACAAAGGCATCTTCCTGTAGGAAGAAATGCTCATTTAATCCTAAGGAAGACGAGCATACCAGCACAGAACCCTGGCTGTGTCTGTTGGGCTCAGACGACCAACAAGGCAATGAGGCTGGCAGAGTACACTGCATCCAGTTGTAGTTGAAATGCAACACGGATCTCAACTGAGAAGGTCTAGGGCTTCCAAAAACATCAGCTTCAAGCACGTTGTAAGAACTAACAAGGGTAAAATGGAATCCAGAGAAGTAAGCTCACTATCACATGCTATTTCTCAGGAGCACAGAGCAGAACAAGTGCCAACACCTGATGAGGACACTGCCCAACGCGGGCACAAAACTTGAGTGAGCTGACACGAGGAGCTCAAGCAGAAGAAAAGATAGAAAGTTCAGAAGAAAAGCATTAGTAAGATAGCCATTAGGATTTGCTCTCAGGCTATTCAAACTGATTCACTGAAGGAGATGCACATAAAAAACCCTCCAGTAGATGACTCTGCTGTAAACAGCCCAGCAGCATTTTATGATCTAGAATAAACTTATCAATTAAAACCCCATAGAAACGTAGAAGACGGGGACTGTTTGAAAGCATTGCCATTAACGTAAGTAGCATAAGAGACCTCTTGGACTGCGGAACCTCAAAGGATATGGAAGCTGAGGTGACATTGGCCTGCTGAGGATTAAAAGATACTCTCTCATGTAACTTATTCCCATCAAGCGTTTTCCAAAGAAAACAAAGAATGAGGTAGAATACAGCACAGAAGGACAGAGGGAGTTACTGTACCAATTAATTCACGTGGCCCTGTAAAATCTTGTAGTAAAGTGTCTTTATCTTTGTAGACCACAAGAGACACAAAGAAACCCTCAGGTCTAAAAATGATATTTTCCTCTCGCCACCAAGATCAGTCCAGACTGACAACTTGATTTTGTCACATCCCATTCTAGATGACTAAAGGGCCAGAAATCTTATTACAGAGATAATGACCAGGATTTTGCAAAGCTCTTGGGAAGAAAAAGGCTGGAGGTGCTGTAACTTAAAATACTGTTCGTAAGAGGGGAAAAAAACCCTTTTGTGACATGAGGATACATCCTAATTACAGTTTACCCTTTTGAGGAAAGTAAGTAAATAAAAAGTTGGATGTAATAAACAACTTTTTTTCTCAGAACACATAATCGATTTTAGAAAAGTGAGCAAGGACGAGTCTAGGAGTTACTCACATTTTCCTCTGAAACATCTGGCAACGGCTGCTGCTGTGGGAAGGATAAAGGGCCCAGGAGCCTGGTCCAGCGGGGTGGGATGTAGATCCTCACATTCCCATTTTGGTACTTCTACCTCTCCTTGGTAAGAAAGCACTTTGGGAAAAAATATATATTCATTTATTGAAAAATCAGGTCTTTACATAGCGCTTATAAAAGACGGTTTTCCAAAAGAATTGGGATAGCGCGCTTCCGAGATCAGAAATCTTTTGACCACGTTTCCAGCAGCAGCACTCGATGCTGTTCCCGGCTCCCAGCCACTGAAACCTCTTTAGCCCGAAAATTTCCCAGTGCTTTCCCCCTGCCGCTCGCCGCAGGAACCCCGTCCCCGCAGAAGCAACCCATCGGGAGGCCCCTGCCCAGGGTCGAACGCCATTTGTGCCCCGCAGGGGTGGGATGTCTGGCACCCCCAAAGCCAGCCTTTCATGACAGATTACTTTCTACTATTGAGAAGCTCATCCTGCCTTGCAAAGAAACAAAATTAGGTGAGTTAGGGAAACCAAATGTGATACATTTTCATTTCGATGCAAGCAGATCTTAAAAACTTGGGCGGGGAGAGGGGAATCAATGTTGTCTCTCATGAAATTTAGAGATTGAATTAAAAGGGAGAACTGCGCTGGCACGTGTCCATGGCAGCTCCTGTCACCAGGGCTATTTGTTAGAATACAGAGTATTTAGTGAAACAGGAGTTTCAGTCTCCTCGTGGCATTGCGAGTTTCATAGCAACAACTTGCGTCCAAAGAAAAAAAAAGCAGTAAAGTGACTTCAGATCGGGAGCAGTCATTAGGAGCATAAGGTTAGGTAGTAAAAGGCTTGGGTTTTTGCATGAAAAATATCCTTACCCACAAATTGAAGGCAATAATGATGCCAAATGCAAGAACTAGGAAGTGGGGTTTTGCCTAAGTAATTTTCTTATTATTCTTATTGTTTTTATTAAGATGTACCGGGAAAAATATAGTTCAATCTAAAATAGGATTTCCATTAAATTCTCTGTTTCAATTCTTTTTAATGTTTAGGGCTAAACTCAGCAAATAGCCAGTAAGTAGAGTTTTCGTCCTGTTTAAAGCCATTAAATACAGTTTCATAAATTCCACAGAAATCTCTGGATTTTGCTTTCAGACGAAGAGATAAAAGCTGTCACCACACAATTACGTCCTGTCTGGGTGTGAAACGCAGAAGAGTGAAACCACGAAGGCTGCGGTGGAGAGGGACAGACGGCGGATGCCGTCCTCACGCGAGATGCAGACAGCGCATTGCCCAGGAGCTGGACGTCACTGGGTGGGATGCTTTCTACACTTTTGATATATTTAATTTGGGCTTTTCATAAATTCTTCCTACTAGCAAGGAAATAAGAATTTGACTTTGCTTAATGAACAACGGTAACGCCGAGTTTCAAAAATGCAAACAAAGCATCCTTTGCCTTCCCTGCCTGTTTTGACACAACGAACAGCACAGGGGTGAAGCCAACTCCCAGCTCTCGAGGAGCAAACTGGCCATGTCCTTCTCTCCCAATGGACTACACATAAAAAAACCCATTGCCTACTGCTTTCCTATACAGGAATGAAACAGAATTTGTAGGGCCCCATCAGCAAAGGCAACACACACTCTAGTCTCTGACTTCTTGTAATGGGTTTCCTACTAAACATCAACAAAACCAACCTTTTTGTTTGTTTGTTGCCCTAGCATATTCAATGTCTAAGCTTAAAGGGCTCTGGGGACCCCAGAAGATCTTGGGAGACCTTTGGGGTCTGTTGTCAGTTGGCACGGATGACACGCTGCTCCGACTCGCGCTGTAAATCACAGCAGGAAGGTGGTGGCAATGTGTCCCCAAATTTTAAGGAGACTATTTCCATAACAAACATTAAGGTTACTGAATATCAAATTTTAGTACTAGTTCTGTGGATAAACATGCTTACTCCTAATTCTTCATCCATCAAGGCTCAGAGTAACCCATGAGACGAGGCACAGGTTTCCAGGACCATCCAGCAGGCAGGTGGTAGATCTGCATACAGATTCTGACAGATGCTGTAAAAATATTGGGGCTTGAAATGAGTGCCACCGAGCATTTTGCAAGCGTGAAGTTTATTATGGGCCCTGAAATTTTCTGGGATATTACATTTTCCTCTGGCTAGAGAAAGTCCTAGTACAAGAAACAATTTGTCCCTAGGAACATTAATTGTTTAACATCAGATTTTAATGAGCTTTCAGCATCAAAAAGAGAAAAATTCTGCCCCTAGCAGAAATAACTTTCTATTTACACGAAATACACATTGCCAGAAGAGAGCTCTGAAGCCTGAAATCGTATTTCCTTAAGCCATTAATTTCCTGAACTTTCTGAACACAGTGCGCAAGGGGATTTTTGTTGTTGCCTGCTATTTTGGTTTTGTGGTTGGCCAAAGCACTGACATCTACTGCCCAAACGCAGAGAGTCTCCAGGCCAAGGCGTCAGCCCTTCTCCCTGCACAAGGCACAGACTGCCAGGCGGTGACACAGGCTCCAGCACTGCAATCAGATCACAATGATCTTGTTGCACGTGCACCATTTTGGTTTTTAAGTGTTCCAAATAATCTAAAATCTGAATTCATTCCTGCGCTTCATCTGAAAGTCCCAGATATGGCTGCAGTGCTGTACGGATCTGCAAGTGCAGGTGACACCATCGCATTTCAGCCAAGTGGTGGGTTAGTGAAATCCAGCTCTCTGTTACTTAGAGGAAAACCAAATGATACAGAGCAACATCTTTTTGACTTGAGATATCAAGGTACTAAAATACCAGCTTTCCAAATAAAAGCACTGAGAAAATGTAAGGTAATACAGAAGTTACCTTTGCCCATTAGGGTCTATAGTACCTAAGTGTCTCATTATATGCACAGGCAGGAAAACATGATTTAATCTGAGATTTCAGAAGAGCAGGTGAAATAACCACCCTGGTAATGCACGACAGTGATTCTCTGTGGTTAAACCTGATGTTCCTATTGCACATTTTGCTTCTCCCAGATGCCTACTGTGTTTTATTTATGCCTTAAAAATCAAGGTGAAGGTTTCGCTAATGGGAAACCGCATTTTTCCCCTCGTGTGGTGCTGGTTTTCTATTTCCCTGTTCTACTTCAGAAAGCCACGTCCCAGAGTTCACAGACGCGCGCTCCCCGCTTACAGCTCACCGCTCATCCGATGCTTCAACGTGCGGATCCGGTTCTTCCCTGGAGCTGGGAAAAACTTCTCAGGTGAAGAACTTTCATTTGGCAAAAGTCATTTGGGGCAGGCAAACCTGTTTAAAGATTCAAATTAGATTTTCAAATAGTTTTTAGCTAAAAAATTCAAAAACATTTCCTGAAAGACAGAAATTTTAGTGCTTGTTCTCAAAGTGACTGGAAATGAATTCTGGATAAAAGTGAGGAAAAAAAGACACCTTTTAAGACAAAACATTTTTGAAAATTACCATTTCAGGGGATGAAATTTTGTTGCATTTGATCTGAAACTAATGAGGTCTGCTCAGTTATTTGGCTGTCCTCCTGACCAAAACCAACAGCTTGTTCACACAATTCTGTCTTTGCACAGCCTTCCCTGAACAGCTACATTATCCTAGCAAGGCGAGGACAAAAAAGATGTCAAAAAGCTGGTAGATGCTTGTCACGCTAGGTATTTACCCTAATGGCACACCAGCCATTGCAAGCCTAAAATAGCTTTGCAAGCCGTCCTCTCTCAGGGAGAGAAGCAGACACCTCTGCACACAACGCTACTGCTTTGTTTTGTATGAGCGCCTTTGAAACGCTCCAAATGAAGACTAAAAAACCACATTACAGTTCATGCTCCCACCCTCAGGTAGATAGAGCACAGCAGCGGCACCCTGGCTAAAGTTATGTGTTAGTTTTAGAGGATTCCTGCACAGTTCAAAACCAGGAATATTGCCAAAATTTCTACTCAATTCTTCCAGCCACCTTCCAGGTTTCAGGAGTTTCAGATGGGACTTTCCAAAGCACTGCCACTCACGATCCCAAATTCCTTGCTAAGCAGTGAAGGAGCTTTTGTCACACCCTAAACTTGTCACTGGGTTCATATGGAGACGTAATTCACCTGTTGAACTGAGACATTACACTAAGCCTTCCCCGTCCACAAGCCAACTTCTCTTTTGTTGTACTTCAACTTCTTGAAACAATTAAATCAAAATAAGGCATTTTATACAATAAGGGAACTTTGTCAAATATGTTGGATATTTGAAAGCAAACAATAATCTACCAGTCTGTAATTGTGAGTGCTTTCAGCAGCACTTTGTCACGCTCCTTATGACTAAGGTAAATCCATCACTGCCCCTGTACGTAGCCTCCACGCACATGCTCCCATACTTGCTCCTCTTTTCCTTTCCCTCTATCCATCATGTCATGAAAAGGCTTTCTATGCTTCTATTTCCAAAGCATTTTAACAGGGAGCAGCAGCCCTTGTTTCCCCATTTTATTCTAAGTCAGTTTCCCCTTCCCAAGTTCTCTTGTAAGGAATCCCCACATCCATTGTTGCCCCAATGCAGACAACTCACAATTCCAGGAAAATTCATGTATTTTTAATCACAAGAGATATGAACCAATTAATGGACCTGATTTCTTCAGTTCCTATGTATCCTTAATAAATCAGCAGGATTTTATATGATACCAGAACTAAGCAAAAACCCTGGACAAATAACACAAGCTGGTACAGCATGTGAAAAGCTGGAAATTAAGGAGAAAAAAAAATTAAAAAGGCAGGAGAACACTCTCTGAAATTCTACATGTGTAACTTAACCCAGCCAAGACAACAGTGTAATGCAAGCCCCGGGATGGAAGCAAGCCATACACAGTGTTTCATCCCGTGAATGCAGCTGACACCACAGATGAGGTTTCAGACTCGAGGAGATCGCCACCAGCTTGTAATCCCTTTTACCTCCTCGCTGCCCAAGCACACGCGAGAAAATAAACCTAGGAGACAGGCTGCATGGAGCACATAGGTGGTTTCTTGCTGAGTAAAAGGTAGGAAAGACCACGGTCTTGGTCACTCTGATAACACGTTGATTTACAGGCAGAACGTGAAGCATTAATTATCTCGACTGTGGTTTCTTGCTTTGCAGAGACAGATGTGGTGAAGGCTGACACACGAGCTGTGAGGTCTCTTCGTTCTGTGCCTGCCATCACCAGCTCCCTGTATCCATCATGTCACGAAAACATGGTGATGGTTTCCCAGCCATCACCACGGCCATCAAGACCCAGTGACAGAAAGCTCATCATTCCCATAGGATTACTCCATTTCCTCTGCTTAAGTTAAAATCAAGATGTTCAGAAGCCATGAGATACTTTTAAATATGGACATTCAGAACGAGAACGAGTGAGAAGCTGACTTTTAAGATCACATGGTGTCTTCATTTCCACAAATTTCCCATCAATGCTTTACGAGCGGTACCTTGCTGGCACTTCCAGAATGCCGAACTCTCAAATGATACCCCAAACCCACCAACGATGGGGATCTGCATCTCCTTTGCTCGTTGGGAGCCTTCCACAGGGCAAAAGAGAGGCAATCTAAAGGAGGACTGGGAGGTATGACCTGTTCATGTACTCCAAAGGCATTTGATATAGTTCCTAGCTAGAGGCTGTAGAGGAAACACGGTTATCACCGGGTGAACGATAAAGTCTTGTCATGGATTAAAACAAGTTAAGAGATAGGAAAGAGAATAGAAATAAATGGCCAATTCTCAGCATGGAGAAAGGTTAATAGTGTAGTGCCCTAGGGATCAGTCTTCAGGCTGATGTTTTTCAATATATTCATTAACAGCCTGCAAGAGGTGGTGAATAGCAAGGCAGCGAGAGCGCCTGACACAATTGTTTTAGGTCATTCGCAAGGAGGGGAGGCTGGGAAGGAGCAACCACCGGTGCACAAACGCACACTGAGCAGCCCCGGCTCTGCTCCCCAAATGTGGCGGTGAGAAAATGGTATGGAGGCATCAGAGCATCTGGTATTGCCAGAGAGCTGTAAACACACAAGAAAAGCAGCCAACAGTCCTGTGAGAACTCACCTAATGCTATATCCGACATAATGCCACATATCTGCGAAGGGCCAGGAATAATCAAAACGGATAGTGTAAAGGAAAAACTCTAGAGAGACAAAAAACATTATACAAAACATCTCCCCAGCCTATTACTATTAAGATATTTTTTAATAAGATGACAAAATAAAGCTAGCAGAAACAAAACTATTCTGAAATACCACAAGATCCTTAGAAGAGTCCATCATCCCTTCCACATCTCTCTTATCATTTGGCCAGCTTGGTGCTCTCTGGTCCCCACGAGTGTCTTACAGCGTATCCAAACGTTGGCCTTGGAAATCCCCTACATTTCCAGCATTTAGAGCTCATGGCATTTTCTCCTTTATCTGCATTAGTGGCATCACTCTGATTAAATAAATGCAGAACATTATTCACAGGCATAGAAAGTGCAAGGCACGTTTGATGACAAAATACTACAGTTTGACCTGAGATTCCTTGCTGCTCACCAAGCCTTCGCTGACGGGAAGAAGCTGCCTCCCGGGCGGGAACAAACAGTGGGAACAAAAACATCCCAAGAAACCAGTGGGAATTACGGCAAGAATGGGTATTCCCCCAGGGAGGTAATTTGCAGCAAGTGCCTCCTAGGTGTTGGGGGCAGAGCAGGTCAGTTCATCCTCAATAAATCTTCATTCCTAAGAAAGAAACAGTGCAAAAAAGCATGCATGCACCTGGCCAGACCGATGAACCATTGCTATCAATACCCAGGGGGTGACTGATCTCTTCAAAATTGCATACTCACCTCCAAAATATGATCAGAGTACCTCAGTACACAAAGGAGGAAGAAAACTTGATCCTCGCAGGTAAGAGATGCCATGGATTTTGTCAGGAGGAAGGCGCCCAAAGGAAGGAGTCGGATACCCAACTACACACCGGAGTCACAAGCCACGCAGCTCACAACTCCGGGCTTTACGGAGGTGTCCAAGCAGGTTGTGAATAAGCCGGTACTGGGGGTCAGGTAGCCAGATCTGTGCTTTATCCTTATCCATTTTCACAGCGCTGGGATTACCCACAGCCCGCTGCACGGCCCTGTGCCCTGACAAGTCTGTGACTGCTGCCTTGGAGCCACCGCACCCAGCTGAGCCCTGCCTTGGCCCTCGGACAACGGGGGATTTCAAGCAAAGATCCCCAAAATGACAAATTAAGATGCCTCAAGGAACTCCCCGTCTGCAGCTTGTAGAGGGCTCAAAACCGCCCTCGCTGCAGCCCCAGGTGAGAACGGCCAAATATCAGCGCTGCGACTATTCCCTTGCTCTCCCTGCACAGTGCATCGGAGCACTATCAGCGTCAAGATGGAGACAGCAACATTTCCATTATTAGCCCCAAATCACTACCAGAATCGCGGGTACCAGTGTTTTTAATAGAAAGATAAAGTAAAGTTTGAGCTGGCCCTACTAACACCTCTTTACTTTGCTACACAGCACACCAATATGCGGCTGAAGTAACAAGCGATAGCAATTTAGGGGCGAGGGGATGAATGTCAGCTTTGACAGATTACTTTTTCAATTGGTTGTAGTAATCTTTTAAAAGGCCACTGACAAACTCTGAGCAGCATAAGAAAAAGTCATGTTCGCCTGAAAATTAAGGGAAAGCTACTTAATAAAAGGGGTCTGCATATCTGATGACTTATACCATGCAACGCAAACTTAGAAAGGCACGGGTTAATTCAGGTGGTTTGGGAAAATATCATTGTTCTGAGTTACTTATAGAGATTCACTGAGAATTTAACATCCTGTTGGTACCACACTTAATTTAGAAGACAAAATATTGCACTGCAGATGATTTTGTTGTGGTTTTCAACTCATTCATGTTACTTTACCGGATTGAATCCATCAACCAGAACCTTATAAAGTCTTTTTCGGTCGGTTGGTGAGCAGGGGGATTACAGGCAGTGATTATTTCTCACTGAAAAGAGACTATCAGCCCATTTCATAGACTGATTGGAAAGCCAAGGGCATCCTCCCCTGCTCCGTCCCTTACTGCAATAACGCAATTAAACTAGTGTCCTAGGCAGTGCGTGAGCAAGGCATAGGAAGGTAGGAAAGAACTTTAATTCTAAACATGTCTAATTTTTTCTGTTTCTAAAATATTAAGAAGCATATGCCTATTCGCTTAACCATAAGAATTTTAGAAGTATGTCCTTACATGTAGGAGCATGCAAGTTTTAATTATCTTCCCGCTTTTCCACTAAAGAGGCTATAATGAAGCGATTCTAGCAAATTCATTAGGAATCACTCAGCTGAGCACAAAATTAAAGCAGTATGCATAAATATTTGCAGAACTAGGTCATTAACCCATCAAGGATCCCTTTCTGCAAGGCTTGAAAATTGTTGGCAATCTTCTGGTTCAGAGGATCTATCCTTTGTGTGCCATCGTGCATGCCTCCGTGAGAGTCTTCTACTAGAACTTCTCTTTCAGTTATCATTCTCAGTACAAACATACGTAATTTGCCCACAATTTGTTTTATATTTGCATTTTCTCAGTATCCTACAGTCATTCTGGATGTCAGCAAGATGTACTAGTTGTTTATACGCAGCCTAAATTTGCGAAGTATAATTAAGATGACATAGTTCGTTTCATAATGATGTTGCAATTTCGTCTTCTTGGAAACTAGTATTCTGTAATCGGCTTTCTCGGTTGCTTTCAGAGGCTGCGTATGTGCACAGAATGCAGACGCCGCTCTGCTTCCGCGAGAACAACGTTGGGAAGAGCTCCCCAACGCAGCCGCCACCACCGTTGCGTCACTTAGAGCAGCAGCCAGGGCACTAGAGCACTGCCACCAAAGCCGTGATACTAAATAATAATCAGCTTACTAAGAAAGTGTCAAAGCTCATCATATTTTGAATAATTTTCCTAAGAAAGATAGCTGCGGATGGTTGTGGAAAGCCAGACGTTTGAAGGACAGAAACAATTCTATGTATATCTAGATGCAGGCACATGTTCTCAAAGCCCCAAACATAACCTTTCCTCTACACACACTTCAAAAACTACTTGAGAAATTATGCGTACATAATCTTTAATGCTATAACCATTCTCATTCGTACTTCTGATGTATTTTTCATGCAAAGGGAAACACCGCGTGATTTTTGCCCTCTGCAGGTGTAAGAAAGAATTTCCCACCATGTTTTTCCCACTAAATGCCATCCTCACTGCCAGCGCTCCTTGCATTAACACGTTTTTCAAGGCACTGCTGGAAGTGAAGAATGCTGCTCTGAACTCTTCAAACTCCTCCGCTCCTCCAGCGCACAGAAGGCTCCATCTAGTGTTACACACCTACAATCCCGGGGAAAAGGAGAGGGGAAAAAAGCCAGTTGTTAGTAATTGCTATAGATTTTTAAGTTGTCCTAGCAAAATAACTGGACTTTCCTGCCCGTGCTTTCCTGTGCTTGCTTTGCTACGCACCTGGAGGCTGAGAGTCCAGACTGAAAAGCAATGAAACCAAGCAAGAATATGGAGCAGACTTCACTACACAAAGCTCTTCATCCCCTGCCTAAATCCCTCACATGTGTACAATCACATTTAATAATACGATAGCGGGAAAGGAGCTAGAATTTACACCAAGTGGGAATGGTGCCAGGAATTGCGTCTTCACCCGGTTTTGGCAGCACGGCCCTGCTGCTGCTGCTCGCTCTCATCACACATGAGGAGCTCCCCCTTCGCCCAGTGGCTGCAGGGCTGTTAAGGATCACAGGTCTGCCTCTGGAGCCGGCTAACCGTGGATATTGTACCTTGAACCTGGAAGTCACATCGTGGATAAAATGCAACGCAGCATCTCCAGCCCAAACCAAACCAGCTGAGGACCGGATCTTCCATCCTGGCTCACCTGTAATGCCATTAATTCTGTTGCCATCGCTTAATTACACTGAAAGTTGCACTGTAACCGGCAGTGGTTTTAAGTACAGTAGGTTTCTGTACCAAACTGAGTTCTCGGAGCACAGTGCTGGGCAGACTGGCATCCCGAAAACCACGGGTTGGGGTTAAGCCAGCTCGGCTGACGGATTATCCCCGGCGCTGAGCAGGCAGAAACGCCAGACTGATTCTGCTGCGAGCCCGAGCATCCCTTGGCTTGTTTAAGAGTTTCAGTCTTCGTGACAGCTTCAGTCAGCCTAATGCTAGGATTCTTAATTTCAACCAAATCGTCCAAGTTGCAAGAAAAGCTTGTCTGCCTGTCCTTCCTCCAAGGCACGCGTGACGCTGCCGTGCTTTCAGGGCCACTCCACCAGCTGGGAGGCCGCTCCCACGGGCCGGCGTCCCCGCTCACCCAGGCTCAGGGAAACCCCTCCCGGGGAGGCTCAGCGGAGGCCCCCTGCCTCGGTTTCCATCTGCCCCCAGTGCCTGCCCCAGCCCTGCAGACGTCCTCGCTGCCCCCCTTGCCCCCAGCTTTCCCTGTTTGCATCCCTCCATACCCCACTGCACGTCGCTGCTTCGTCTGCCACCACCCTCAAGCTGGGACTGTCTCATTCATCATTTACGTCTTTACTTCCCATATCAGCGGGCATTGTGCAGCACCCCCTGAGAGCAGCTATTTGGGGGATTTATCAGTAACTGTGGGCAGCTTTTGTTATTATTACTACCCAATATGTAAGCTTAAAAAAAGCTGAAGAGTCCAAGTTTGCCTTTGTAAACAGCTACCTACGGTTTTAGCTGTAAACTTTAAAAACCCAATACAGCAACATGCGAGAGAGCTGGCTGTGCAGCTGGTGGCTGTGCCAGCTTACCCGCAGAGCCGACAAACTCCCGAGCGCCAGCAGCCACCAGCTCCCGGACAACACAGAATCATAGAATTGTTTTGGTTGGAAAGGACCTTTAAGATCATCGAGTCCAACCGTTAACCTGACACTGCCAAGGCCACCATGTCCCCAAGCGCCACATCTCCCCGGCTTTTAAATCCCCCCAGGGATAGGGACTCAGCCCCTGCCCTGGGCAGCCTGTGCCAGGCCCTGACAGCCCTTTGGGGAAGGAGTTTTTCCCAATCCCCAACCTAACCCTGCCCTGGCGCAGCTTGAGGCCGTTCCCTCTCGTCCCATTGCTTGTTCCTGGGGAGAAGAGACCGACCCCCCCGGCTCCAGCCTCCTTTCAGGCAGTTGCAGAGAGCGATGAGGGCTCCCCTCAGCCTCCTCTTCTCCAGGCTGAGCACCCCCAGCTCCCCCAGCCGCCCCTCCCCACCCTTGTGCTCCAGCCCCTTCCCCAGCCTCGCTGCCCTGCTCTGCCCACACTCCAGCCCCTCCATCTCCTTCTTGGGGTGAGGGGCCCAGCGCTGAGCACAGGATTCCAGGGGCGGCCTCACCAGTGCCCAGCACGGGGGGACGATCCCTGCCCTGCTCCTGCTGGCCACACCACTCCTGATACAAGCCAGGATGCCACTGGCCCTCTTGGCCACCTGGGCACACTGCTGGCTCATGTTCAGCTGCTGTCGCCCACCACCCCAGGTCCTTTCCCGCCGGGCAGCTCCCAGCCGCTCCTCCCCACGCCTGCAGCGGTGCCTGGGGTTGTTGTGCCCCAAGGGCAGGACCCGGCCCTGAGCCTTGTTGCCCCTCACACCGTGGCCTGTGCCCATCGACCCGGCCTGGCCAGGTCCCCCTGCAGAGCCTCCCTGCCCCCCCGCCCCGGGGCGGCCCCGCCGCTCCGCGCTGCTCCGCGCCGCTCCGCGGTGCGCACCGCCGCCCCGTGGGCAGCCGCGGCCACTGCCGCCGCGCCGGCCGCACAGCGCCTCGGGGCTGGGGGGTTTTTACCCAAAAAGTCCGCACTTTTCAGCGTACTGACCAGCTGAAATTCACGGCTAAAGATTCCCCCTTAAAAAGCGGTGTGATTAGGCACAGACAGGGCGGCTTTCCTGCCGGAGCACCGAGGGAGCGCATCGATGTCGGAATTACATTTAACTCTTCACCGCTTTACTGGTTTTAAGTATTGATCTCCGGATGATTATGCTGCAGAAGAAGGTGCTGGCTGAAGGTGTGCCCTCCATCAGGTGACAAAACCAGCAATGTGTGGCAGTTACCTCAAAGGCAAAATCTTTAGAAGCAAGTCTTGACTATTGCTAAAAACAACACTGCAGACTAATTCCAAACCAGGCACCGCACTGGCAAGGAAAGGCGCTGTACTACCACAGCCTTCATTCAATGAAACGACTTGGAAGAGGCAAAAGTTTGTGGCTTTTCCAAAAATGCATCTCAAGAAACCACCTGGTGCCTGGGGAATTTCCCGCGCTTACCGGGGACGTGGCAGCACGTGGGGAGAGCCCAGCGCAAAGGTGACGGTGGCCCAAGCCCTCCGCAGCCCCCGGCTCCAGCACTGGGTGGGCACGGGGAGCACGGCTCTGCCTGCCCCGTGGCCAGCACGTGCCCCCTCCTCACCCCCTGCTGGGCTCAGCCTTAGCATTTGGGCCACTAAGCCAGACCCAGGGACTCCGGCATAGCCCACCCGTGGGACTGTGGAGAGCTGACCACACAACCAGACCCACCGCCGCCTCACCTTACCATCAGCATTCGTGCAGGACATGAAGGAAGCATCTTCCCTTGGAAACACGCTTTTCTTTCCTGTGGGAGAAGGTAACCAGTTAGAAGTGGCCAACCTGCAGCCTTTCACCACGTGAACTCCGGCTGCACCCTCCTCTTCCACTTTTACAGGATGCCTTTGGAGATTTGAAGGGAAAAGGCTGTGATCCATCCTTGCCCCTCCCTTCACATCTTCTAAGGAAGACCAGAGCTTAAACAGATCTCAATTTAAGATAGGAAATAAGATGGGAAATGGGTCAGTGGGAGAAGCATTTTGAGAGTAAAAGGTTATGAAGCACAGCAACCTGCCTCTCCGCTCCGATGAACCATGACCATGAACATGAACCATGAACATGACCTCCCAGCCTCTGCTCGTCTCGGACCGAGTGCTAGCAATGCCTTCACCTCTCACTCACACCTCACTTTCACCCGAGGCTCCTGTGACCGGAGCAACCGGCCAAAGCTTGTCCTGCACCTCGGCCACGCGTGCCGAGGCCCAGGAACCCCCCTGACCCCGGGCTGCCATGGGGCACGGCCGAGGCGCTGGGCGCTCAAAGGGCCCTCGTAGGGACAGAGCCTGGCGGGACCCAGCATGCGGGGGCACTGCCAGTACCTCTTTCAATAAGCCCAAGGCAGAATTTCACGTGCTGGATGCCATCTCTCCCTGTTCAGGCTTTTAGGAAGCCCGAAGCTTGGCTGGAGCTCAGTCCCACCAAAGCATCGGTCCCGTTACACCCGAGGCCTTCAGCACATGCAGAAAGGAGAGGTCTTTTCTTTCTCCTGTACACACCAGGAACCCCTTTATTCAAGTTTTTAAACATTGCTGTACACAAGCAATAAAGTCAGTAGAAATACTAGCACGACTGCAGATGTGGCTGGGCATAAACAGCTCTTGGAGGGGGGCAATGCTTCACACACAGATCACTGCACTGCAACGGAGAGCAGTAACGCTTGCCACGTGGCCGAAGGACTGGCAGAGCCTGGATTAGCAGTGGGATGCAAGTTCTCCTATGAAGAATCATAGAATCACAGAATCCTTAAGGCTGGAAAGGACTTCTGAGATCATTGAATCCGACCGTTAACCCAGCGCTGCCAAGGCCACCACTAAACCCTGTCCCTAAGCACCACATCTCCCCGGCTTTTAAATCCCCCCAGGGATGGGGACTCAGCCCCTGCCCTGGGCAGCCTGTGCCAGGCCCTGACAGCCCTTTGGGGAAGGAGTTTTTCCCAATCCCCAACCTAACCCTGCCCTGGCGCAGCTTGAGGCCGTTCCCTCTCGTCCCATCGCTTGTTCCTGGGGAGAAGAGACCGACCCCCCCGGCTCCAGCCTCCTTTCAGGCAGTTGCAGAGAGCGATGAGGGCTCCCCTCAGCCTCCTCTTCTCCAGGCTGAGCACCCCCAGCTCCCCCAGCCGCCCCTCCCCACCCTTGGGCTCCAGCCCCTTCCCCAGCCTCGCTGCCCTGCTCTGCCCACGCTCCAGCCCCTCCAGCTCCTTCTGGGGGTGAGGGGCCCAGCGCTGAGCACAGGATTCCAGGGGCGGCCTCACCAGTGCCCAGCACGGGGGGACGATCCCTGCCCTGCTCCTGCTGGCCACACCACTCCTGATACAAGCCAGGATGCCCTTGGCCCTCTTGGCCACCTGGGCACACTGCTGGCTCATGTTCAGCTGCTGTCGACCACCACCCCAGGTCCTTTCCCGCCGGGCAGCTCCCAGCCGCTCCTCCCCACGCCTGCAGCGGTGCCTGGGGTTGTTGTGCCCCAAGGGCAGGACCCGGCCCTGAGCCTTGTTGCCCCTCACACAGTGGCCTGTGCCCATCGACCCGGCCTGGCCAGGTCCCTCTGCAGAGCCTCCCTGCCCTCCAGCAGATCAACGCTCCCGCCCAACTCGGTGTCCTCTGCAAACTGACTGAGGGAGCCCTCGATCCCCTCAGAAGGAGGAGGTGAGGACTGTACCAACACCTACCTCCTCTCCCCTTCATTTCATCAGCCCTCTTCCCCACGTTTCCCTAGCTCGGAGCGGGGCTCCGCTCCCCCGACCACCCACACCAGGCCAGAGCAGGCACACACGGCCCGGAGGAAGGGGAGGCAGCGGCTGCCCGGGCGAAGCTGGGCGGGAGTCAGGAGGCTCCTCGCTCCCGCTGCGGCAGAGCGGGCTATGCTCACGTCGGGAAGGGAGGGAGGTCACGGCCAGGCGTGAGCCAAAACCAGGCTCTTTAAACCCATGCTCATTGATTGCTTTCGAACAGCTCGATCGTCTCATCTCGATCGGCTGCTGGGAACTATGACTTGAAGAAAAAAAAGTCACTGCTTTCCTCCACTTCTGCCTCAGTCCTACGAAATGAGCCACTGTATCTTTCTGATGACTTTCCAAGAAATACTCCCCTAATTAAAATCATTAACTGCATCAAATTTCTCCTTGGACTGTCAGAAGCCTCTACCCAATGTTCACATATCGCCGGATTAATTTTTAATTTAAAAACAATGCTGCATTACCCATCTCAGCTATAGGGCACTTGGCTCTAAAAACCAGAATACTTCATAGCGTTTTCAAAGTATTTCTTACCGAAGCACAGAGGTGACGGGGGGGCAGTTATCTGGTTAGGCAAAGTTATTAAATATAGTTAATGCCACGCAGCAGCTAATCACTGCAGGACACTGATTTTGGTCACTCCAAGGGAGCTGCAGCTGCTGTTCTGCACTAACACTTCTCACTATTCACTAACACTTTACTACGTCATTTAAAAGCAGAGACTACTTCAGGTTGGGACAGACCTCTGCATGTCATCTGGTCCAAGCTGGTGCTAGAAGCAGATCGAATCAGAGCAGGTTTTTCTGAGATTAATCTAGCTGAGTCCTGAACATCTCTGAGGATGGAGAGCCCCAACCTCTCGAGGAAACCTGTTCCCATTTGGCCATCCTCATGGTTAATTTTTTTTTCCTTATACCCTAGTATTAAAGTACAGGAAAAAAGGAATCTAACTGAAATCTTGGGACAAGCAAGGAAAAAGAAGCAAAAGGAAGAGAAAAATACAACTAAGCAGAATGCAAGTTACACTCATTGCACCCAAACACTGATATCAAACACTCCTCCACCAGTAAAAGGTAACACACCATCTTTAGCAGCCATAAAAGCTCAAGGCCCCCTTACCTCTTCACCTGGCAGACCGCAGCTCCGACACTTCATTGCCTTTTCCCCCTTCTGTGCAAAACATGCGTTTTTCCTTGGATATCTCCCAGCACAGCGAGCCCAGGCCTCCCCACGTTCAGCTTCCGCGGCCTGGGAACACCACCTAACAGTACCGCCCAAACACCCTAACTTACAGAAAAAGTTCCGGAACTCAGTCTGTACTTTCCTATTAGTAGGCAAGAGGGGCGACTTTGGGAAAAGCACCACGAAACGCATTTGCAGGCAGCGACGTGTGTGCGTGAGCGTGCACGCAGAAAGCTGCAATAAGAACCAGCACCTACACGGGTTACAGGTATCCAGCGTGTAACTTCCACCAGCACTTATCCCTTGATGAATTTATCCACCTCATCTACATCTCATTATGAGCGCTGATAAACTACACACCCACTCTCTTCCATTCCACGTAAAGGCAAGCTTTTCCCCCCCAGCAGCAGCTGTCTGTTCCAGAGGTGGAGGGATGATGATGCAGACGGGCGAGAGTTATCCCTGCAGGGCAGCAGCGTACCAGCCACGCGCCCCAGCAGTCCCTCGAATTACGGTCTGGGCCATACGGCTGAAATTGCTTCCAAGCGCGTTTTGTGTAGTTGATTTCCCGACTCCCTCCCATCGGGCACAGAGGGATCGCAGGCCAGCCGCGCTTGTGCGGTGTGCGCGCTCCTGCCACGGAGAGGCAGCCTCCACCCGCGCATCCTTCCCTTTGCCAAGGCAGCTCCGAGCTAACAGCTCCGCAGCTCCTCAGCCGCAAACCAACCCTGACCAAGATTACAGCTGCGGGACAGTAAACCCCGTATACAGACTGGGTACAAACTCTTAAATCACGCAGCTGCAGGGCTGTACCTACACCCCGCAGCAGCGCAAGCCCTGCGGAGAAACACGCCGCTCTCAAAGGCGCTTTACCAGCACCGGCGTCGGCGGCGCTGGGGTGGGACGCCACCAGCACCGGCGTCGGCGGCGCTGGGGTGGGACGCCGCGTTCACACCACTGAACTGCTGGAGGCTGAGGTTCCAGGTCGCCTCGCTGAACGCCCCGACGCGGAGGGGCCCTCCCCGCGCCCAGCCGCGGGCTATGCCCACGGGCAGGAGGGGCCAGAAAAGCGCTCCTCCGCGCTTGTACAAGGGCTCGTTTCCAGAGAGTCTGGTTTTGTCCAAAGAAACACCGCAGCGCCGTTTTAACTCACACAGAGCGGGCTGACAATGCATTCTGACAAAAGAAAGAGTGCTGAATACACCAAATGTCGCTAATTACCAACGCTGGAGACCCTCAGCTGAGCGCCATGAAAAGTTAACAGGACAGTCACCAAACATCAACAGCACCATGGGCGTTTCACCTCAAGAATAAATTCTGGACTGGTAAGAAGTATAGCACAGGAATATATGGAATATAGAAATATAAATTGTCAGACAAACAACTGTTATTCACTGGTGGTCTTTTGCACATCTAATAGCAGGACTCTATAAACCTCAAGTAGTTGAGTTCCACTATAGTGGATTTTGAAGGAAAACTATTGCAGAAGAAATAGCATTTTGTATTTAATCTTGTTTTAATTAAAAGCTTCTAATTCCTAATTTGACCACAGAGGTGTTACTTTTGGGCAGAGTGGTTTTTTTTTTTTTTTCTTTTTTCCCCTTTTTTTTTTTTTAATATGAAATTGGTTACAATCACTACTGACAACTGCCTGGATGCATTTGCAATTCACTTTGAGAGATTAAGATTTGTTTTCATGAGAGGAACAAGATTTTTTATAGCGATTAAAATTGGTTTTAAAGTTATAACATATACTATTTTATAGTAATTACTAAAATTATTCCTAGGAAGTTACTACTTGGATTGAATTAAATATCAGTCACAAAGAATTCTGTAACATCTCCAAGTACCTTTTTCTCTGCAGTCAACCTTTACTGGTTTGGGCCTAAGTCCAATAACAGCCTGGCTTCAGGTTCCAGGGTATTTCAATTATATTTAGAATTTAAACAACAAAACCCCAGACTTGCTTCCAAAACCTTACTTCTCAGCTGCTGCCTAAAGCTTCGCGCCACCTCACTCATCAGGTATCTCTTCCTCCAGGCACACTTTGCAGAGCACGCCGTCAGTCCTGACCTCTCCTAACACAAGTTCCTGGCCATGAATCTTGAGCAGACACAGGTGTTTCTCTGCAAGCACAACCAACACAAAAGTCAGCAAGGAAAAGGCTTTCAGCAATTCCTCTCTGCTCAAAATGTATTACTGGTGAGGTCCAGGCACTTTTCTGCTCACCAGTGCTTCATTCTCTGGGTTTCATAAAGGGAGCGTGCCCCTCTTCAGGTTCTAGACCTCTCTAAGGATACGGTGCCCTTCTCCACTGTGTACAGCCGAGGCACGCACAACAGTTTAAACCAGTATTTCACAGCTAGAAGCCAGCAGCAGCTGACATTGCTCTCACCCCCAGCAGTCTATACGTAATTAACCAGAGATCTTTCAGTATTTCCCAGACACAAAAACAAAATAAACCCCTCATTAGTCTCAGCACAGATGCTAAGAACTCAAAAGACCTGAAAGCAAGAAATGTTTCTCCTGAAGAGAAACACCCTCCCGCACATACTTGCGAGTGCACGGGCGCTGTAGCTGGTTTGATGGTCAGCCCATTATTAGAGCCCGTTATATTTCAGAGCATTACAGGTATTGAAAGAAGGATTAAAACCAAATTAAATCCTCTGAATGCAGAAGAAGGGATTCATATATTAACACGATGATTTAAATTGCCAAAGTCACAGCCCAGAAAGTAAACCTTTCCATCTAACCGAAGGAGCACTGACGATACACCAGAAGACTGGCCTAATCACTGTGTCTACTGGCTCATTTCCACCCTAATTTAAATATGTCCAAAAAGCTATGTTAAAATAGGTTGAACATCTGAAATTAACAATTACTGTACCTACTTAGATAATGAAGATGCATAGTATACAGCTGAAACTCATTAATAACAACTTCTTAATGGCACGCTGGATTAAGGTTGCAATAGTATTTTTCTCGCTCGCTAGACATGAAAACAATTATTAACAGGGACAGAAAATTATTATGCTCCATACCACAGAGGTATACCCATTAATATTCTCCTAATGGGAGCTGAGCCCGAAAAAAAGATGCAGTTTAGTCCTATATAGTACTGCAGCGGATAGCGGGGTCATTACTCAATTCTTAAACATCTAGATGCAATGAATACACAGAAAGAGTGTAATAACAAAACAAACCCAAAGTTCTTTAGCATTACATTTTAATTGAATTTGAAGATCTTGACACTTTCGTATCTTCAGTGGAAACACATTTTCATACGTAGCATGGTCTCGTGAAATACACAGAGTACATAAGCGGTCTTTATTTACTCCTGATCAGTTCCACAAGGCTAAGTTGTGTATTGCTCCAATATAATCTATAAATGAATAATTGTTCAAAGGATTTCTGTTCCCATTGATGTCCTTTTCCATTAATTCTCTCCCTTCAGAATAGGCAGCAATTCACCACTTTCTTTTAGTTCCTGTAAAGAAATATATACAGCAATTATTCTCCATGTACTTGTTAGCATAATCGCAAAATGATTTCAAGAGGGAGTTTACGGATGAGGAAATCGATTCAGCAGCTGTTAAGGGAATGCACTAGATGACCCACTAGAGGTCCCCCTTGACCAAGGCACTGAAGTTCATAATGTTCTATTTAAATTCTATTTTGTGTCTCCTCAGTAAGAGAGGAAGTTTATTTAGTGAAAAGATACACCTTCAGAAGAATTGCTTGCTATCAGCTTTACCAGGTACATCCCTTGGTATATCTCCTTCCAGACGGAACTCAAGATACATTTTAGGCATATGCAAAATTTTACAACATCCAAAGTGCCTCCCACAAAATGAAAAAATGACCATCCATTGATAGATTTTGTTACTACCACACATTAAAACGAACAAGACAGTAAGAGATCTGTAAAAGTTCTAAATAAGAGGTGCTTGCCCGTGTCATTTTGATTTAATTCAAATTATAAGGCTGTTAACTTACTAAAGAGCTAGATAACACCAGGAAATAGTTTTAAAATAACATGTTGTGGAGTATATATATTCTTTTCCCACATGTCAAGAGAAACAACTGTCTCCATTTTATTATTATGATATTACATATTACGCTATATTACGGAATGCATTTTAAAATCCCACCAACATTGATCTACCCATACAAGTTAGTCAGTGTGCACTGACTACAGTCCAACAATGCAAACAGACAAATTACATTTAAATACCAGCAAGAGAAGTATTTTGCAGCATCTCCACAATGCCTGAGACTATACTTACTGATCACTGAAATAACCCACACGCTTGTTAAATAAATAAAATTAAAGTATTCTATATAATTTAAGTAATACCAGTATTTTTAGAACTAAATGAGATTTATTGATTGTATCTTCCCAGGAGTTACAATGTCTGAGGAATTGGCTATAAAACATTCAGACAAGAATGGGCTCAAGAGTATTTGGGGTTTAGAACACTGTGCCTGCTCTGTTACAAAAATCAAAAACCACAGTAAGAGATGCAGATCTATTTTTGTTGCTTCAGGGTCTGTTCAAACAACTACAATAAACCTTACTTTCTTCCAGGAATGAGACTGTTTGCTAGGAAAAAATGTCTCGCCCACCTTATTTGAGAAAAGCAGTCAGAAGTAAAACTAGGAAAAGAAACCTGTAAAAATGCACCCACGGGGTAAAAATGGTCTTTACAGTAACAGTAACTGACTGCTGTCAAGAAAATACATTTCACTGCTAAATCTCGGCATATGAGAATGCTAGAGATTTAGAGCTCCTTTCAACTGTATGTTGAGCTAATAGAAGTCCCAGTAAAAGCAACCAAGTCATTCGGTTTCAAGATCTAGGGCCGCTACACCGGAATTTCTGTATGTTATGGGCAGAAAACATTTCCACAGTTTTAAACAAATGGTCGATTTACATCCCAAACAAGATTCTCCCATTCCTACCTTAACAATATCCAGTCCTCCCACAAGTTCACCTTTCACATATAATTGAGGATATGTTGGCCAGTTTGAATAGGTTTTTAATCCTTGTCGCACCTAAGAAAAAATAATCGTAAATGTAAACTTCAACTTTAGCAAAAGCAACGATGAAATCCTCAATGATGGAGAAGCTTAGTTACCTCTTCATCTTCCAGTATGTCAAATGTCTCATAATCAACACTAGGAAAAAAAGAAAAAAAAACCCAAAATCATCTACTGTGGAGTTTTGCAATGTAAGACCGTCGAAAAATCAAAATGGGTACATTCACAAGCTAGCTTCCAAACCACTCAGAATTAACAGGTAATAGGAGGAAAAAAGTCAACGCCTTATGCACCAAGAATAGTAATGTAAAAAATGTCTGGTTTCATGGGAAACTCCTTATAATGCACAGATGACAGCGTAACACACAAAAAATTAAGCTGTGTAGCTTAGGGTCTAATTAGCCAAAACGTGTTCAAAGTAATTCCATTCACTATTAGCTGGGAAAAAAAGACAGACACACATACTTCAGAGGTGTTTATTAATGGCTCAACCAGCTGCAGCTATTTCACCATCTTCGTATATTACTTGCGTAAAAACACAAAAATAAAATGCCTGTGAAATTTGAATTCTGGTTGATTCCTGTATAAGCTTTGGCATGCAATTCCTAGCATTCTAAGAACTGGCGCTCTTCAATAACCAGCAAGTATGTAGATTCCTGCAAGTGGACTATGGCCGGTGACAAGAAAGAATGATTTGAGTAACTGCTACTTATTTCCAAGTTGTAGATTGATAGATAGTTGTCTATTACCTCAAAAAGCCCATTCTAACATCTAGTAATCAAGACAACTGCTTAACCTCTAACTAGCAGTACAAACGAAACAGGAGTTTATTCAAGGGAAGATGATACTACTCGCTCTCACTGTGGAAAGAACTGCTTTGAAGAGGAAAACTGAGGCTAGCTAACATGAGAGGCTCCAAGATTAAGGAAACAGATCAAGAGGGACCTCTCTAAGATGAGCTGCTTATCAGAGTGGAAGGATTTCTTTCATGTCAACAATCAGAGAAAAAAAGAAAGAAATCACTGTTGGCAATAAACTCCTCAATCTGAGCAAGACAATCACTACGTAGCAGTGCTAAAGCAGTGCAGTATCTGAGACACCACATCTGACTTCACATCAAATGAGTGCAGTAGTGATTTACACTACGGGCTTTTACATAAAGATACTTTAAACTACTCAAAGAAAATTATGTTTGGGGCAGTTTTCCACTAATATTTTCCAAACTCTTTATTTATAAAATGTAGTTTTTAAAACAGAACTGGCTTCCTAAATTCAATGAAAAAAGCCCACTTACGTACCCAGTATTATTTATGATTTCTATAATTTGCTTGCTGAATCCGCATTTTGCCATCTAGAATGAAAACACACATATGTTAAAACATATCTGCTACATTTAATCCACAAAATTCCAAGTCCTCAAGCTATACTAAAGCTACTACCAATTTATTGCTAGTGATGACCTTACTGCTAATCCCTTTTTCATTCTTCTTCATACTCTTTAAGCTTTAAACACTACTGAATGTCTCTTTCTTTATATACTCTACTGAAATAAATGAAAACATTGAGAATATTAAACACTTTCCTCAGTTGTGGTGTGAAATACAAGGTGAATCTGTTTTCCAGGTTTGGCAATACTATCTTGAAAACTAGGTAGGCTTGATTATTTTCTGAACATTCAACTAAGCCAAATCTATAAGTAGGATGGGTATAAAAGCCTTACATGCATTTGTAAAATAAGATGTGTTTATTTTGAGACATCTGCTACACTTATTGTTCTGGAGAGTAGCAACCTGTGGTCAACTGATAAATAGGTTGCATGTACAGCAACTCCCAAATGAAATTAATAATTGAGAGTATCTACTGCAAACTCTTTATATTGACAGTATAAGGACATAGAGCACCCATCATTTTTTAGACATTGAATATTTAATCCAGACTGTCCCTTCTTACTGGTGATTTCACTCCACCGGTAGCTCAGGCAAAATCAAAACGCATTAGGCAACCTGCCCAAACTCTTACTTTCTGTAGGCAAGACACAGGTTTTAAAGGAGACAGAAGTGCATCTGTTCAGAAGACCTAAGCCCAACTAGCTCATCACCACTGCTTCAGTGCGTCAGCATAACCCACAGGGTTCCAGTGGCTCTGAACTGGCTTAGTAAAACAGCCTATAACACTCTTAAAAGTATCTGTGGTTAATACACAGAGAAGGCTCAGGGAACAAATGACAAAGTGAAATGGACAAGTCACAGGAACGAGCTCAGTCCCCCACCTCTCTATCCCTTTAAAAAAAAAACGTATAAACAACTCTCATAACATGCAATCACTAACTACAGTTCTTGTTTAGGGTACACCACTCCAATGAAAAGGCTGAGTTAGGTGCCGTTCAAGTAATTTTGACAGGAGGAATTGCAGTGCCTTGCGGTTCAAAAGGGAATAGTTTATCCCCTGGTTACTTTGTTTGAGTATGCAACACAAAGCAACAGACTGACCTTTTGGTTTAGTCATTTGTTATTATTTTAATCCTAACTGTCAGCAGTTGTCTGTCTTCAGTCACTATCTTTATTTCAGTGAGCAAGATAATTAAGTGCAGCTTAAAGACACCAGGCACAGACCAGTCCATGCACATGAAGGGGAAAAAAGAAAAAAAAAAAGTGGATCATTTATGGTATGTGGCATTATACTTAGCCTTAAAAACATCCAGCAGCTTTTTTTAAATGCAGTTGTGAAAGCATAATAAAGTTAGAGAAATTAAAAAGGATAGGACACCCAATCCAATTAGGTCAACAGAGGGAAATTTCAAGAAACATGCGTCCAGAGATAAAGTTTTAGGCAACACTCAAAGTGTACGCCTGAAGTAGGAGAGCCATCGGGGCAAGCACTCAGAACATCAGAAGAAAATCCATTATCTGCAAAGACAATCAATAACTAAGACCAAAAGGACAGGCACAGTTCTTCCATTCATTCCTGAATTGTAGATCAATTGACAGACGTCACTGCAGGGCACCAAATTCCCTGATTTTACGGTAACACAGTTATCAGCATTTTAGCAATACATATCCATCAGGTAAAATAGGGACTGCTCTTCTATGGCTTATAGAAGCACCGAATAAAAAGACAACTAACTAACTTCCCAGCACCATTAATTTTCATTAAGCAAGGGAAAAAAAAGGTAATTGTCGCTGTTTAAAAAACTATTTAAATATAATATATTCTGCAACATTTAATCTTACCTGTTTGCTTCCCTTCATAAAAAGCATCACAGGAGCTTTGTTTATCAAGATTTTAAGCCTACAGAAGGCATAAAAAAGACAGACATAAAACAGCTCGGTTATTACCCCAAGCTTTGTTTCGACAGGAAAACAAAATGCAAAAGTGGAAAGACAGCAACTTACAGCTTTACCAAATGCATTTAAAGCATTATTATAAGCAACTCCATTTAAATTGCTTACGGTAACTCTAGTGAATGAGTTTGAACCATCCTGCTACTTTTAGAGCAACAATTTACTTTTCTAGATTGACCTTTAAGTATCAAGCAGCAGTAGCTTTAAGGAGAAACATCATTTTAGGATACTTTAAATACAATGTCTATACTTAGTGACACACTGCTTTTTCACATACCAATGTAAGACTTATTTCTCATTCTCCATGTTGGAATGTCTTTTCCAAAGTAAGAGCCATACCTACTGTCCATCAGTCTATGGATGATGGACTTATGGATCTATGGACTTACGGACTAAGGACTAACCACTACTGAAACTCAGGAATGGGTCTGTTTTGCCCCACTGTACCCTGCCCGCTTCTGGTCTACCCGCACAACCCTCAGACACTGCCCTTCTTTCCCTCTCCTTTTAGGAAAGCCTTTCCATCACAATTGATGGAAAAAGTTAGCAGACTCCTGCCCAACAGTTCCTGCTAAGGGCAAACCACCCTCTATAACATGCGTAACAGGTGATCATTTTCTGTAAAAGGTCGCTCTGCATGACTCGCACAACGCAAAAAGATTCCAGACTGGAGAATCCAGGGTCTTTGCAAAATAAAACTAAATGAAGTTTTGTTGGTGACCTACAGCCTTTGCACATGTAAATCTCAAAACAATTTTTCCAACCAAGTTGTCTCTAGGTTAAAAAGCAACAGCAAAACTAACAGCTACAGCAAGGGTGAGCTACAGTAATCTGAGCTGGTTCCCCAGCTGCCAGGTCTGTTTCATGAAACCAAGCTCATTTCCAGAGTCCATTTTCAAGGGTATTTTCAAGTGAAGACGATGCAGTTAACTGATGGGAAGAGATCAAACACTGAGTAAAGGAACATAATTTAGCATTAAATAGATTCTACTACTGATATTCCTTCATTTTATTAAGTCTTAACGTGTTTGAGTAACTACCTCATTGGTTTTTTCCTATGAGCGACTGACAGAGTGAATATAGTTTAGAGGAGACGTCAGTTGCTCCAAAGTTAAGTATGAGGCTAGCTACAAAGAAAAACTAAGCTGTGTCGTGGAAAAAGAACTCCCCAGTTGTCACCAGAAGACAGACCTCAGCTAAATGTCACATCTTAACCCAAGAAACAAACACCTACTGAAAGGTGAAGAACAAACTGGGCAGCAAGAAGCTACTTGTGACTCGTCAGGTGAATTTTTAGCCAGTTTGCCTTCAGGCCACTTCTACATCAAAATGTGATAAAATTGATAAAAAACTTCACACACCTGTTCAAAAGATGCTGATGCTGCTCCTTCAGGGAGACATTTAGCTACACCAACAATTTTAATTTATTAAAACACATTAGGTAAGCAGAGGACTTTTCCCATTACCTTCTTTCCCCAAAAAGATTAAGCAAAGCAAAAAACTATGTATAAATTCAATAAAGTTGCAGCTTATGCAAGTTTGCAAAAAGGAAGGAAGAAACTAAAGGAAATTTCTAAAATAAGTTTTTAAAAGGCCATACTGAGACGATCTCATCTTTACCTATAATTTAATCTCAAACTGCAAAAGGTAGTGATTGTTTTTTGTGGCCTTGGTGAAACGACTTACAAGTTACCCTACTAGAGTAACAAAAGGTAAACCTCAGCCATCGAACAAATTAAAAAGGAATTAATAAACACACAGCTGTAAAAGTAAGTATACTTTATCACCATGTCGAAATGGCTTGCATTAAGTTATTTCTCCACTGTGCTGAGAAGGCAAAAGAACCAGAACCAGTCACATCTAGAGCACTGTAAAACTTGCTCTTACCATCCTCAGACAGCAAGAGGGAATCTATGCTAACATATTTGCCTTCGAGGTACAGGCCACCTTCTTGGTAAACTAGCCCCCCCCCTTTGCATGTCTTAATGGCACTATTCACATAAACACTAGGAAAAAAAAAGCCACATCTACTAGCAACTTCTCAAACAGAATGACTTGTCAGAAATCTGGAGCTCGACTGCCTGGGGCACATCAGAATTTCAAACAAGAGCAAATCTTCAAATGGGAAGGTTAAAGGAGGGTAAATTGGTTTCTAGATATTACATCTGATTCAGGAAGCAACACACTTCCTACTGCTGCAGCATATACTCATGTTGCCAAGGCGAAAGGAAACAGGAACTGAAGGACATGAGTAATCAAGAGAAATGAGGAGACAAGCTTAGGTATTTTCTCCAGTGACATCATAGTTACGAAGTCTATGCCAAATGAAGCTAACAAAAGCTGCTAATGTTTAAAAGATTATTTTCCCAGTTATCTTTAAAGAATAAATTCTTAAAAGAGAGATAAGAAGGAATCTATACATTCCTGCTCTAATTAAAAATTAACAAGCTACAAGTATAATAAGTAAAGCCTATTGGAACAGTATAGCTTAATACATATATAACAGTATAGCCTTATATTAAGGGATGCTTACTGTATAGAAAACAGAACATATTAAATAACTGCAGGAATTCTGTAATTAAAGAAAATCTTGATGCACTTCCGATAAAGTCAAAGAACAGGAATTTATATAGGGGTTCCCCCTATATAAACGAACATACAGGAAACTTCAAAAATAGACACCCTTAAAATAATGACATAATATATCACACCTGTCCTCCAACTTCTGTGCCTTCGGACAGATTGCGTCCAGTTCTCCAGATGCCTCAAGTTCCTAGGGAGATTGCGGAGAAGTAAAAATCAGGTAGGAAAAGCAAGAAAAACATGCTTCTGACAACTAACAAGATTAAGAATCTCTCAGTTTCTAACCTTGACAATATCAAGTCCACCTATAAGCTCTCCAGCTACATACAGCTGCGGATAAGTTGGCCAATTAGAATATGTTTTCAGCCCCTGACGAACTTCTTCATCAGAAAAAATATCGAAACTGCTAAATGAAATACCATGTTTGTTCAGTATCTCCACGATTTGTTTGCTGAAACCTGCAAATACAAAAAGAGGAATTACATATAATTTTAAACAAAGCGTTCCCATGCCTGTCCTAAACCTTATTCATTTAAAAAATTCAATTCTCCTAGATAGTAAGTTCAAAACAGCCCTAGTGTGTTATTCTTTGTTCTATCAATATCCCCAAATATTATAAAGGGGCAAAAAACCATTTATTACTGGGATTACAAAATCAAAGTATACGGACAGCTTGGTAAGTCTGGTGCTTCTCTAAATAGAGAGTTACACAGTAAGTAACCTTCATGTAAGCATCTCTGTTGTTCCAACACACAATTAAAGCAAAGTTAAATGCATTCCCTTATTCCGCCTTTTCCAGCTCTTCTTCATTGAGCATTCACAAAGAATAAAAGCTCCTCAATGACCCTAACGGCATCTTCGGTAGCCGCCTTTCCATTCCTCTAATTGCACATCCCTTTCTCTCCCCCTGTCATTTCTTCCTCCAGCTGCTCTTGAACTTCTCCTACACCAAACGTGGATGAAGCTGACAGAGTGGGAACCAGGATTTAAACCCACTACTGTGTCACTAGTTTAACTTAGAAACTTGGCTTTTATAGTGTTTTCTACTACTTGAAGAGTAGCTTGCTTGAAGAGCATGTCCTTTCCTACTTCATGGTAAAAGGCAGATTCCTTTTTATTTTTTAAACTCTATGTTCACATGAGTGCTTAACATTTTACTACCCTTGTGACGCTTTCATACCATGTTTTGTTTTCCTTTGTGACAGATCTTCATTACATCCTACTCTGACAACACACCCTCAGCAGGATATTAAGCACTGAACATTACAATGTAAACATCCAGATTCTATAAGTTCATGATGTGGCCAACCTGAGAAGAAAAGTTTCTCCCTTCTGTAACATCTTTTTCCTAAGAAAATCATCGCATTATTTTTAAAAAGTTGTATGTATGAAAATTTTAATGTTATAGAATTTACAGTCTATAATCACCTAAATCTTACACTAGAGGGAAACCCACACAAAATTTCACTTTCAAACAATTTTCCTTCTACTTTATTTTAAATTCACCCTTCTCATTAAATTGATTTTTTTTAAGAGGAGATAAATTGCTTTTTAGATCATTAGGCCCTACAGAAACTCTTCAAAATCACTTTAAAAACCAAAACACACACATATACAGGCATATATAGGCTGCACCCTTTCCGTCAACAAGTCCATTCTTTCTGGGGTGACCTGAAAGGAAACCTTAGACTGATGTTCAAAGTCATCTGCATCCACTTAACACTTCCACTGACACAGCAGCACAAACGGTCCTCCAGAGAAGACAGCAGCCTGCTGGATGTTTCATGGTGTCTTGCAGATATCTACTCCGGAAGAAAACAGACGGGGTCTGCTGTACTTTACAACACAAGGAAGCCTGACTTGATCGTTAGGACTGATGATCAAGTCTTGATTTGCAACTCCACTGTTCCTCCACAACCTCTCTGCTCTGCTATGAAAATTATGCTAATCAGGAAAAAACGCTAAGTACATTGCAACACATTGAAAGACTCTGGAATTTTGCTTCGTTTCTAACACGTGGTCTTTATTCTAAACTACCTGCACTGCTGTTTGCATGCACATCCCTCCTAAGGAAGCAGAAGCCTCCTAGACAACACTATCATATGGTTTGCAAAAAGGATCCATGAGAATTTGTCCATAAATCATTGTGATAATAATGTGTGTTTTATATCTTTGCCAACTCATTCTGGTTTGGATTCAAATGCCCTTGCAATCCTACCAATTCCCTCAAAGAATTCCAACAAATGCTGTGCAGACAAATGAAAACCTCTGTACAAATATTAAAAAAAAAAAAAGAGAGAGACAATGCTTAAAGGCTTTAATAAAGGAATAAAAAAATAAAGAAGCTTTAAATGGGAAAAAGAATCAAAGTGCCATAGAAGAATAACCTTTGATTTCAGCTTGCAAGACCACCTATTAGTTTTTGAAATATGGATTTTTACTTCAGCTTTCTGCAGTTTTCATGATCTGCAATTTATTGAGATATGAAGTAGCAGTATTTATATGTACTGCATCTAAGTTGCTTTTCTTTCTACAACTGAAGTGTTAAGTTCATGTACAGCCTGAAGTAAAACACAGATTCTGAAATTTTTCATACATCTGGGAGTTCATTAGTAAACAGCTAAAGGCTGATTGCTGATGGTTATTCCATCACCAATATATTAACTCATTTCTACTGTAAGGAACCGGGGTGGGGGAAGCTTTATTTTAGCTGTAGGCAATTACATGCAAACTGGAAAGATTGATTGGTTGTGTTTCATTTTGAAGGGTTATGGTAGCAGTCTGGAAGTGTTATGCTTAGGGATAAAGTGCCAGAACAGCTTTACTTTCATAACAAAAGATTTAGGTTGAATTTCTGAAGAAATGCCATACATGCATTACAAGGAATAATTAAACTGCTAACAAAATGTTTGAAGTGGTTATCTAGACAAATGCCACTCCAAATTCTACACCAATAAAAACACCCTAAATAAATTACAGTATTGATGAAGCAAATAAACAAATACTACCACAGTCCAAATGAATTCACTGAAATAATACAACGTACATAGCAACCACATACAATTGCCAGTAAACACAGAGCCAAGGGGACAAACCTTACTTTAGACTATGCTTAGCTGGCTTTTCCAATGAAGAGATTACAGACTACAAGATCCCAATACACTGCTGGATAGGGCTCCCTCTACTTGCCAACTGCACTTTATTTCTATCAAAATAGATACAATTCAAAAATATCTTCACCTTTAAACAAGCATGGCTCCTTTTATTTAATTCTGTTTTTATTACTACTTCTACTGTTATAACAGATCCATATAATCTTTGACAAAATGTTGAACTACCTTCACCTTGAAAAAGACTTGGTCTATTCTAGGAAGTTTAATGGACCCAACTTACTAACATCTCCCAACTACTGCCAGAAACTATCACAGCAGCCCAAAGCAGGCATGGTATTTAACTGCAAAATTAAGAGCTGTAAGTTCAGACGATTTCACAGGTTGCACTACATTTTAATACTTCCAGTTTTAATACATACCTCTATTTAGGTAAGTACCTCCTGTGCACTTTTCATAGGGTACCAGGGATCAACTCTAAGAACTGAAAGCTTGAAGAAATATCTATTTTATCATATTAAGACATGCAAATGAACCTGTGTTATACTCTTAAATTGCTTTCCGTATTGAGTTTATGATGAAGTATCTAACTATCCTTAACCTTGATGCCTCAAGGTCTTTTTTTTAGTTTGTGGCTTTTTTTTTTTTTTTTTAAATAGCCTCACAATTCTCTCCCATCAAAACTTCAAACCCATGAGGAAACAGTAAAGGGTCTTTTCTCTACATAACTTTAAAATCTGCCCAGCGTTCTGCTCAATGCCCTTTAGAAAGCCAGCTCTCTACTGAGCACCCACAGAAATCCAAAGGAGAAACGGCGTGCCTGTGCCCGCAACTGATCACGCTGACCCAGAGGCTGACTTGGGCGTAACGGAGAACCTGGGCACACAAGCAGCTCAGAGGAGACGCACCGCTGCCCGCACAACACCTCCGAGCTCACCACAGACACAGCAAGAACCATGCTCTACTCTTACAGCTTGCCACGCGCCTGCCAAACAACTCGCAGCGCCAGCACGGCAGGTTCGCTAACAGTAGTGCCACATTAGCATCCAACGCAGTTAAACTTAAAGCACGTATATCTGAATAACGCAAACTGTAGACACCCCAAATGTACTCATAAATATTAGGAGCTCATCAGAGCAGTGTTCTATTAGAATCATAAAATCACAGAATCGTTAAGGTTGGAAAAGACTCTTAAGATCATCGAGTCCAACCGTTAACACAGCACTGCCAAGCCCACCACTACACCACGTCCTCAAGCACCACATCTCCCCGTCTTTTAAATACCTCCAGGGATGGGGACTCAACCACTTCCCTGGGCAGCCTGTGCCAGGGCCTGACCACTCTTTCGGTAAAGAAGTTTTTCCTAATATCCAACCCAAACTTTCCCTGGCGCAGCTTGAGGCCATTACATACAGGTAGACTTCATGAGTCTACTTCAGAATAAGCCAAAATTTCCATTCCTACAAAATTATCTATGCATTCCTATGATGATACGTAACTTTCACACACCTATAACCATATTGATACATAACAAAAATACAGAATTATCTATACATAAATAGGTGGAATGTCATCAACTCTTCATAGGAGCAAATGCCTATGCACAAACTGCTAGAATCCCAAGCTAACACAACAGCACAATGAACGTGAAAGTTCTGAAATCTGTGGTTATTTCTGAAACTATTTCTACTGAAGTGATTCTGGGACCTATTAGTGCATTGAAATGAAACAGCAGCCTTGACATTAAAAAGGGAAAACGAAGGAGAAAAATAGTGCGGAGATATCAACACAGTAGAAGCCCTACGCAGCACGGGAAGCCTCAGCACATGCAGGATCTTGCACTTCCACTCATTGCTATAACTCTTTTACAGCAACACCTGAAAAAGCAGATTGTAAAATGGCGTGCAAATATTTTAAAAGCAGCTGGAAGTACACGTAGGTATGGAGGACAGAGGCGATAAGAAAAGCTGCAGAGAAGCCGTAAGCAAGCAAAGTAGCCTGGACCGAGCTGCAAGGCTGCTCTCACCCTGCCAGGGCAGGATTCCCCTCTACAGCGCACGGCCCGGAGGGACAGGCATGCTTGACATGCTTTAACCGCTACTTCTCTATCAAATACTGTTTCATGACTTTTACATCTAAGCCTTCCCTCTCGAAAAGGGCAGCGTGCACTATACTAAACTCCCTCCCATTAACAGCGCTTGACAGACTCCCCTCCTTTCCTGCCCAATATGCGCTCCATCGGTCCAAAGCTTCTCGTTGTAACTCAGCCCAGACAGGCCGCCCGGCAGCTTCGCCCCTGTTACCGCTCGGCGCAGCTCCCTCGTTTGTCAAGCACTGGTCCTGACCCAAAACTACCTGAAGTTAACGGAAAGATTCTTATTTACTCTATGGATCCAATCCTCAACTTCAATAACTGGAAATATATAGAATTACATAAATAGCTCTCCTGTAATAGAATGCCTTCACAGATACAATGCAAAATAGCAGAGGCTGTTTGGCAAGTCACGTATCACAAATCTGCATTATTCTCACTTCACCAAATCAATGCGTTTTGTACCGTTATCCTTCCCTTTCCCCCCTTTTAACAGCCCGTGGTGATACTACAATTTGAATCCTTCCAGATTAAGATAAATGGACAGAACATGTAAAATCAGTTTCTTTTAGGTCCTTTTATACTATTTCATCCATTTTCCTTTACACAGTTCTCCACTCAGTTTCCTTTGGAAACTTCCAGACACCCTCCAACAGAAAGCACACGAAGCAGCTACAGGGGGATGTCTGCACTTGAAACCGTTAACTGCATTTAATACTTAAAACTGCGGTGAGATCTTCCACAGCTGGAACATTAGCAGTGCATGCACACCGCAAGGATATGTTCTATGAATAAATCAATAAATCGCCACACCAACAGTTCGAACCCAGCGCTCGTGGACTCCTGACCAGACACGAGAAGCACTGCTCTGCCCCTGGGCTGCACCTGCTGAGCCCTGACCAGAAGGGCATCCAAAAGAACAGTTCCACGAGTCCTCATTTCCCTCCTCAAAGTGTTTTAAGCACGTTTAGTTCACATGCATCTCTGCCATGATATAGAAACATTTATGAGGATTCTTTCAAGCCTGCACGTGCTACTGTAATTCATGCACAGATGGACAAAACAGGTCTTTTCATTGTTTGTTTTTAGACACAAATAACTGAGGTTTTGCATGACAATTTAGCTTTCTGAGCAGTTATCATCTCTTTATTAGTTCCGTAAATATTTGCCACAGGCCCTTCTTCAGGAGCTTGGCTGTAAGGAGCTAGCTATTGCTAGTTCTTTTCTTATTCTCCTCTTGTGTTTCACAATTCCTTCACCTCTTTGGCCCAGCAATGTAGTTGACATGATCTGCCCCACAGGATACTTGCTAATCAAAGGAATCCAATCTTAAGTCATCTCGGTGTCAGCTACTGCAGAGAAGTAACTGTAGAAGTTGCAACATTTGATCTCCAGACCAATTCGGGGAGAGAAAGGAGGTAAAAAGTCAATGCAACTTTCTTCCCCGTTGCCTTTCCCTCCCCTCACTTTTAGAATTTTGTAATTGTATCTTATTGCCTTCGTTCCCAGAATAAGACCTTTCTGGTCTTCCCATTCCAAGTGAAGCTCTGGAGATGAGGAATGGTTGTTTTTCCGCACTGCATTTTGCTCCTTGTTTTTTCAGGATGGAATATGGGCCTTGGGGAACAAACGTATACGAAAACAACAGCACAGAAACTAGCAGCTAAATGTTCACTTCTCTAAGGTATCAGTAGAAAAAGACTGGTGGGTTAGAAGCAGACTGACAATTGAAGATAAACTTCAACAAAGGCAGGCAAGGATTACACTCAAAGGAGACAACCCGGAAAGTGCTGTGTTGTTAATTGCCAACACGACGCCCCCAGAGCTCCACGGGCGCAGGAGGGAGCCATAACCAAACGAGAGCCACCGAGGGCGCCGTTTGGTCAAGCAGCCTCCATCCTACACCAGCATTACTCTGCCGTTCACCTCCTGCAGCTCACCACAGAAGGCCTGAGACTGCACGAGCAGAAGGATGGCAGCTTCATAGTACTTAAAAACGTTGGTTTTTAACATTTGTTCGCGTGCTTCCCATATCGATCAACACTTCAAGTTAGCTAGGAACCAAGCACTCTGAACAGCGAGCAAGCATTAAAGAGAACCAGGTTTAAGAAAAGGCATCTCCACTGTAGCAGAAACACATGCTACTGCTCTGTCAATTTTACCAACTAGGATAGTTTTATTTTCTTTTTCCAAATGGCAACAGTAATCCCAGATGTTAGTCAATTCTTGTTATTCCTTGAATTGAAACATTCTTTTCAGACTACTTTACATTTTCAACATGTGTAACTTGATGCACAAAATATGTCATGAATAAATAGCAAGCTACCTCTGGAAAAGTGTCCTAGTTCAAGGACAGCATTGCACATCACATATTCTTTAGAAAGCCCCTAATCTCTGTGCTTCCATTTCCAAAATTTAACTACGGGAATAGCAATTCTCTAGCTGCATATAAGCAAGATGAAAATACTTTCATTAATGTTTCTAGGTGTACAAGTCACTGACGGGATGTATCCCCCCAGAACTTGAGTAAATCTGACAACTAGCCCAAAGCAAGTGCTGTCACACCAAACACGAACTTCAGAAATCCTTACCACAGCGAGGTTCTTTCGGAGACCCTTTCATAAACAGCATGCAAGGGGCAGCATTGATGAGCTTCTTTAGACGCACATTAAGATCTTCTTTTGCACTGTCATTAGTGCCAGCGGAAACGGAACTGCTGGACGCGTGGCGCTGCACTTTTTTTGGTCAGCTCTGGGGCATGTGCACCATCTAATCTGTCAACTTTCTGCGAATTCTAAGGAAACCAAAACACAGGCTCGTGTTAAAGGATTAAATTCAGAATTTGTACTGTAATAAAAAAATAGTATAACCACTATATAAAGTATAGATTTTCAGATGCAGGGTGGATTAGTGTATTGATCTTTTAGCCAGTCTTTAGTTCCAAGACTCGTACCATTCTGCTGGCTGGCTACTGTTAATGCTAGTGAATTTGCTATTAGGAGAACTTATTAAAGAAAATATTTTGAATTTTATTATCACAGGCAAATGTGACGCAGACTTGTCATTTCTACCAAAAGATTATTTACTTGGGTTTTTGCCATGTTGTAAAACTATAGCTAGACAAGGAAACATTACTGAAAATTTTTTGACCCAATGCAAGGTATGACAACTAAAAGAAAAACTATGTAAGAATCCCAGAATAATTAAGGAAGCTCTGAAATATTACATATAAAGTGTAAGAATCATTTCTATCTACTTTTTTAGGTTCCACTGGATAGACTTAAATCAGATACGTAGGTGTTTCTTCACTGAGAAAGTTCTTAAGGTTCTGCTCTCCTGGTAGTGGCATTAAAAAAGTATACATATTAAGAGTCTGCATGGAATCCATTTTTTCTTAAATCCATTTTCTCTTACCTTAAAGAATAAGAATGTTGGAACAGAACTAATTCCGTATTTTTCAGATACTTCAGGCACAGCTTCAGCTTCCAGCTTAAAAAAAAAAACCAAACCAAAACAAAAAAAAACAGAGAAAAAGATTACTTTCATAATCTTCTTTAAAGTTTGACTGTGGATGTCAATCCTGTCTAGAATGTTCTTCTAGGCATTTTATACATTTTAAAAGGATTTGATGCAGAAGTTTGTGACACATTTGCATTTAAATGAGACTCGCTGGGCTGGCGTGTCATCCACTGAGCCTACACAGTGTCAAAACAGGTTCAGAGGTTTTTATTTTGTTGCACATTTCAAAAGATGCCCGGAGGCTGCGAATAAAATTTTTGGTGCACTAGTGACCTAGTAAATTTTCAATCATATGCAGCTACTACTATATTGAAATCCATAAATCATTGACCCCAGTTATGTCATGATTACAGTGCTTATATTCTGCCCACAGCAATTCTTGCTGTTTGCTCTATTGACTAATTTCAAGGGGCAGTACATCATGACTGACATTTGCAGCCTTCTGCAAATTATGAAGAAAAAAAGGAGTGTTTCTTCAATAAGCTATTGATGTCTACTAAATTTTATTTTTAACTCCTGCAAGGCTACTGAGTATTGAGCGGCAAGCTTGTTGAGATTATTGGTTCCAATTTTATTCAGCATTCAAATGCACACCTTGAAATTATACAATGTTGCCATTCACCAAGAAAGTATATCTTTTAATTAACTCAAATTTGTGATTTTCTGTGCATAGGCTAAAAGCTTACTTGAGCGACAGAAGATCTAGTACAAGGTTGTTTAAGACACCAGCTCTGTAACAACTGCAGAGTGAATGGTTAAAAAAGCGGTAATAGATTTAAATGTTTCAAACAGAAACCTGCAATCCAGTGTGGAGAAGAAAAAGCCTTTCAAATTCTTACGCCACAAACCATACAGTGTATGAACAAGCATCAAGAGAGCTACTTAACAGTTTGCTCCTGCCCGCCCCTGTCCATCCTCACGTATTTTAGAAAATACTGTGATTGTTCTCACTATTAACTGAAATGTAACGGAGCTCTGAATATTTTGGTATTACAGCATGCTCTGATTTGCGCCAACTATATAGGCTCTTAATGAACTCACTAAATACAGAAGCAAGCCAGCAGAGTAAGTCAAAACTGAGAGTCCAAGCTTCACCTCTATTTCTGTAAATGAATGCTCCAACAGGATCAATTGAGAAACTAAAGCTATAAATTGAAAGCTGTAAGTAGATTCCAACTATCTATTCTCTTTCAAGTGGCAAATGATTAAATGACTTCTACCTATAATATTAATTTTCTTTTCTAGTAAAATTTCCTGCCTACTTGGATACTTATGTTCCACTCTGGTGAGGTTCACACGTACAGAACAGATTTAATTTCATATTTCAGTAACTTGCTCTTATTGGTACAACTTTCCAAAACATTGTTTCCAGCTACTTCTGGATACACACACACTTTTGTTTTAACCAAGCCAAGGGTCTTAGAGTTGGGCTCTGCAACAACTAAAATGAGAAACTGCATTTAGAAAGACTTCAAGATTTATTGACAGCTTTGAAGTTCATTTCATTGTTACTTCACTCTATTCTAGAATGTAACTGTTTATGATTTGCAAGGTGGTACACTACTCTTGGTCAGTCATCTGGAACCATCTGATGACTTAACAGGTTCTTGCCAATTAAAAGGCAGACGGGCTCTTCTGGAATACAGACCAAAATCCCACAAAGAACTTACAAAATCAAATACATACCCCATGAGGAGCACACACACCCCCAAAAAAATGCATCAAGAAAAGTCACCCAAATGTTTCAGTAGCTTACTTTCTCTAAATAAGTATGCCAGTAACATTGAGAGGAGGAGGGTGGGGGGAAGGAGGTACCATTATCTTAGTTTTGCAACACTTGATCACTTCGGAACCTTGTTATTAATAAATAAATCACAGCTGAATAATAAGGGTTATAAATAAATAATATATGAATATGAATAATAAAGAAGCAACTGAGAGTTTTCAAACTTTCTTGGGCCTATTAAAAACTATAACAAATCTATAAGTATCTTGAATTTTCAAACTGTTGAAAGTTAGTGTCATTTGAAGCTCTAAGTAATAAAATACTACCATTAAAATAGTTCTGTCCTTCTGTTTTACAGAGAGAAATACCAACTGAGAGAGGAATCATTAAAAAAAACCACAAAACCTAAAGGCTGTAAGAAATCAAATTAAAATACTCACACACAGCTGGCTGCTCCATTACTCCCTGCCCTCATAATCACAGAAGTGTCTCATTAACAAGAGAAAGTTGTTTTAAAACGAACAGCATGCTGATGAAGTGCATTCATTTTTCCCTCTACACTGGTTCTCTTACTAGGATGTGCAGACAATCTCACAAAAATATAGCATCTCATTTATGTTTATACCATCCAGCACTATACAACTGTCATCTTAGAGTGACAGTGTTGCACAGACTTAAATTTATCTTCCTTTAAACTTCGTGGAGATTACTGTTCATCTTTAGTATCAGACAGAAAATCTCTATGAGTTCTGAGATCTATTTAGCTAACCAATAACATCACGGGAACAAATGAAATCTCCAGCACACTTGAACAGAACAGTGTTGCCAAATTAATCTCAAATCCAGGGATAAAAATCATGCTTTAAAAATATGGCTATCGACAGAACTGAAGGACAGAGACACTGCAGGCACAGAGAAATTTAAAAGCCTATTTGTTAGGTGGAATAGCTAGTGAAAAAAGCCATCGTTGTATCTTAGTAGACTGATTTTTAATTTTTTTTTCTTTAAACAGCACGATAAAATGAAGGTGTTATTTCAGCTTGCAATATCACGTTTGGAAAGATGAACTTAGAACTTTCATCCCACAGATTTTTGACGCATCTCTTGCACACGTTCAACTCATATTTAAACGCAAAGCCATAAAGGAACTTCAAAAACAACTTTACCCATATTTTGTAATAATATATTACTCATAGTTTGTAATAATGGCTCTCCTGTTTAAAACAGGCTCAACTGCCTGACTTACCTTCACAAATGTAACCTGCGTGTGTTCCTTTGCTAGTGCCGCCATAACCTCATTCATCTGAGCACACTGAGGAGCCCATGGTGCCCAGAAGTGGACGACTACAAGGGACCTATTAAAAAAAAAAAGGTAACAGCATTTCTTTAAAAAAGAATCATGCAATATAAAAGTTTAATATGCCATGCCAAAAAAAACCCCACAAACAAACAAAAAACAAATAAACAAAAAAACCCACCACCCACACCGTCTTCCTGAGGAAAAAAGAAAATCAACCAAGTGAAACCAGGAACGTTTTCTATGACTTGCAGAGTGGAGGATCATAATGCTTTTTCAGGAAACATTCCAAAACCCAACCAGTGCTGTTAAGGTAATGCAATACAAAGAAAAACATCATCCTGTATTTTGATAGTAAAAGATCATTCCACACAAATGCCAGACAGGAAGAAGAAGCAGAAACACTGAAGCTGAAGTCATACGCTACAGGACGCAGATTTCGAAGCACCTGTAGGCCAAGAACTCGGAATCACTCCTGGGCATCCCGCATCTCTTCCCAGGCAAGCTTTCCATCCTGGGAAGCTCTGGGAGCTCCAGAGCTCAGCAGCACCACGCTAGAGGCTGCACCATTGCTCTTCTCCCCTCAGTGCCACTACTGCCTCTTTACTACTTACCCAGAAAATAAGGTAGTAACTTTTCAAGTCTACTGGGACTTTTCTAAAAATACAGTATTCTCAGGCTGAAATGTTATTTTCTGTTTTTATTAGCTTCAACTTCTTATTCTTCTTCCAGCTTCAATAAGGTTTCCTCGAATGTTTGGTATTGATTGTACACAGCATTTAAGGATGAGAAGCCACATAGGTGAACAGAAATCCCATCGAACTGGGTACCACGAGGTAGTGCTCATGAGCTTAAAAAAACACGCTTTGATGACAACAGTGACAAGATATTTGCATCTAATTTTCAATTGTTTTCCAGGTTTGCTGAAGCCAAAACCACTAGATAATAGGGGATAAAGAATAAAAGACATATACTACTTTTAATCTACTTAGGAAGAGACACAGAAATCAACGCAACCGTGCCATAGAAGCTATTTAGTGTCTTTTATTACTAAATAATGGAACGTCAGTATAAATTTTAATACCTATGCAGGCAGCATGACATTCATATTGGAACAGAAGCTGTGTTATCTGACCGCATACTCAATACAGCACTAAACTCAATTCAGACACAGAAGTTTATAAGATCATAAACTTGAATAGAAGTTCATAAACTTGATTTTCCAAAGCAATTCTAGAAAATTTTGGTAGAAATATAATAGGATAGTTGGTTTTTTTTTTTTATCATGCCATCAGTCAGAGCATGGTTCTGCTTTGAAAGCTGATTAAAACTGGCAGAGTTTAGAGCCTAGTAAAAACTGAAATTACAGAACAAGGCAGTTCTATTTTTCTGCAAGTGCCAGCCTTGCAAATTTAGACCTGAGCTCAGGAACAGTTCAAGACACCTTCTCCAGAGCTGTCGTCTGTATAGATTCTTCCAGCACTCTTCTATACGAGTCACCGACAGCAATGATCCCAGAGGCAAAGCGTCTCTCTTCAGTTACAACAAAACAGCTGTACACTTCTTTGAACCGATTTCACTGCCTGCAATTGACACTAGCATTTAAATCCCAGTAAAGGCTCATTTCAGTGATTTACTCTTTACTTATACACGGGATTTGATATGGACTTCTTGAGAAACCCGAGACCGTATCTCCCTGCTCAGAGTAAAACCTTAACTGCAAAACTCTGTTTCAGCATGTAAACTTTTATAGCAATGCTCTTTGTGGAGCCCACGACGGAGCAAAGGAAGAGGCAGATTATAGCACAGGTAGCTCGTGCAGGAGCTCTGTCTGCCCTCACAGCGGATAGGTCTTCCCAACATTTCTACAGCTGTCAGCTCACACAGACACACTTTAATTAAGACTTTTGAGCCAATGGGGACAAGCACTTGGAAGCGCTGTCCCCATGCTGCAACCAACATTTTTTGCACAAAGTAATGAGGTGAAAATAATTAGGTAGGTTGGGAGACGGGGGGGGGTAATTTATATGTATGAGAATACCCAGTCACAACAGACAGAAAATTTTAAAAGTAAAAAAGCAGCAGCGGTTCAATATTTCAGAAGACAGACCAAGCTCTGATGCAGAGAATTATCAAGAGCTTTGCTCCCGACTGGTTTTCCTGTACTTGTTCATCACATCCTCCATTTGAAATACCAATTTTGAGACCTCCTCCAATATCATTCTTAACATATGCACTGTTTACTGACACTGTTAAGAGCTCAGAGAAGTTGCTAAAAACTGATCAAGGATGAACAAAAATACTTTTTTCTTTTTAAAATCAAGTTTTATGACAAAACAGTCTAATCTACTTAGATCTACTACAGCTTTTACAATTATCGAGAATGAAGTTGTCAAGCTGTCATTGCAACTGCACAATGCCTGTACATTTAAAAAAATAATTTTTACACCGCTTAGACTACAAGTAGGACAAGAGAATACTTCCACTAGCTAAAAACAAATAGTGGAAGAAAGGAGAACAGAGAACATAAAAGTCTAGTGGCTACGCATGAGGCCAAAGCACTAATAAATAACTTGATGCACTTTCCTTCCATTAACGGAACACAGGAATGCATACTCTTCCCCTGCTACCAAGAAGCATTTCACAAGTGCTCAATTTAATTTAGTATGCATAGCGGGACACATCTGATCACATGAATGTCAGCTCATGGCAAGTACAGGAGGCATAATCACATGGTTATTTAATCCTGATTCCATCAGAGCCTATTCTTTCCTTACCAACATACAGCTGCAATGCACTTAATTTTTATCTCCACGAAGAACATACTTAAATTAATTTGCACTAAGGGTTTTGGTGGGGGTTTTTTTGACAAATTCATTCACAGAATAAATCTAATTTTGCAATTAGACTGTCCTCTCGCTATCTGAATTCTTGAAATTAAACTTGAAAAATAGCAAGAGTAATTCAAAACATTAAGAAAGGAAGAAAATAGAGAGTTAGCAAAATGAAGCACATAAGTGATTCTAAACAAGGTACTTCTTACATTCAACCAAGGTATTTCTAAGAAATTCTACTATTGTCTATAAAAGAGGACTGTAACAAAAAGCTTATGACGAGTCCCAAAGTTTCTCTTCCTGTACCACTTCATATTTCACATTTTGGAGGAAAAGCTGAGGGCCCAAAACTAAAATTAACTTTCTTTAATATAACTTTTTTAAAACTTTAGTAGCAGAAGAAATATCAGAAGGACATATCACACGTTTTCTGTGCAGAAACAAAAAGCCCAAAGTCTTGTTTCTATAGTGTATTAAAAAAAAAAAAATTGGTTGAGACAGACTCACAAAGTATACCTTTAAAACAAAGAGTCTATTGACTGCAGAACCAAAACAGCAAGACATTCTCTGATAGGGATATCCAGAAAATAGTTACTCCATAGATCACCCTCCTTTTGGGCCAAGATACAAGTATTTTGTAACTATTTATAATCTTTCTAACGGGCAGCCCAAGTCACTTGGTTTTATAGGCTGATTTTCCAAAAACATAGTCCAAGTAAAACAACAGATTACAGAGCAATAATAAGTGGTTCAATAATTTTGAAGACATTGGCTCAGTTCATCTTTTGCAACTGTAAAATCTAGATGCATTTTCAAAAAAAATAAACCTTGAAATTTATGCTTATTCCATAACACTAAGCTTACTAATAACTTGATGTCAGAAAGATTAATTTTCTGAAACAAGAACTCCTACGAAATTAAGTGTCAACATAAAATGCTGGCAGTTGCAGCTGATTAGTAGTAATTCTATTAGTTTGGAAAAATCAGGAAGTCTGTCTGGAAAAAAAAAAATTATCAGTAAAATAGCATTAGGCCTAGCCTCAAAATTCACCACATTTTTTATCTTTCAAGAGAAAAACACTTTCTTGAAGAAACTTTCTCCTCTCCCACTTTATTAAGTGAATATTTAAAACTACTTTTCTTTTTACACCATTAATTTTCAAATTCACTTGATAATCTAAATATAGAAAGTACCTTAAGTCAGCCAATGTATATCTTTAAAGTTCTACCACCATCCAGAAACAAGGAGATAATTAAAAAAAAAAAACCAAACAATCTATAATTTGAGGGATTTGTTATGCTCTGTGAGTGCAGGTTTGTTTGGTTTCTTAGCAGTAACAAAAACCAAAGCCAAATATTTTGAAATGAAGCAGAGGAAAAGAGTTATCAGTACTAACAATTCATCTCAGGACCAAAAAAAAAAAAAAAAAAAGCATAAAATAATCAAGTCCATTAAAAAGAAAACTGAATCATATTCAAAGGGAATGAGAGAATCACTGAGAGTTTTGCTGAAAATAACTTTGAAATATTGTATTTGTTCCTGAAGCCATTTTCCTTTCAACATGTCTCAGTGAGTGTGAGAATGTGCCTGTCCTCTGGGATGCCCCCCACACAACAGTTCAGCTGAAGAATAATTCCAGAAAAGGAAACTGAAAGTCACGCAGAAAGTTTTGAAGAATCTTAGTTTCTTCTTCCCATAATCAAAACTTTTCCATGTTTCCTCATGCTGTCTTTACGAATGTGATGCTGGGAGTTTCATCACCCTTTTTAAACCACTCATTCAATCCGTCTTTTCTCCTTATTCACAAGGCCACTTGCTAATGCAGCAGTTAAATGACATGGAAATGTTTCTGACACGGCACCTTGTTTTAATGTGCCCTTACAACACCTAGTTAAATACATACTCAGCTAGTGGATTAAAAGATATAATAATAGTTACTACACCTTTGATTCGACAAGACAAAGAAGCAAAGCTCATAACAAAGCCTGTCTTACTTCAGTAAGGCCCTTGAGTACGCGTTCATCTTTAATTGCAGCAGTAGTTACTGAGACTCTTTCCTACCAAACGTGTACAGTTTTCCCCCCAAATGATCAGTGCCCAAGACTTCCAATACCAGACCAAGAGCCACTGCCCAGTGGCTACAGAGCATCAGTGGTCCATGCTGAGAGATACCAATGGAAAGAGAGCCCTGTTACTCGTTATTAGAGCATAAAACCAATTAATGAGAAACCAGCCCTGTTGCACGAGAGATAAACAACTTAGTTTCACACTGTATATTGAGAAACAACCTAATGCTGCTGTTTTCATTGAAAACATTGCACAGTTATTGTTTCTTTTGTTGACACCTTATCGTTCAGGGGGAAAAAAAATTCCTAGGCTGTATGAAAATACCATTTTGCACAATTTTCTTTCCCCTCCTGCCCATTCAGGCTTCCCACTCCACAGAAGGCCTGGCAGCTGCAGGCATCCTCCCCGTCTGAACGCCTGAGCTTTCCTGGAGCTGTGCCTGAGGAAACGGGTACTTAAACAATAGCCTGTCAAAAAACGAACCTGAAGTCTTTCCTCAATCTAGGTGTTTTGCTGTTTTTTTTTTTTTAATTTCCCGCGCAGGTTTCATTCAGCCCTGCGGCAGCCCCGGGCCCGCTCCCCTCAGCGGACACCGGCCTTTCGCGGGGCCAGGCTTTGGGGCAGACCGAGAGGAACCGAGGAGCGCCCTTCCCCCGCAGGGCCTGGCGCTGCGGGAGCCGCTGCAGTGACTCGCCGGGAAGCCCACGCTCTCCCGGGGAGCGGGGCAGCCGGAAGGCGGCGAGGCCGGCCCCTCCAGCCAGGCCGCCCCCGCCGCGGCGCCTCTCCGGCGGCGGGCCCCGCTCCCTCAGCCTCCCGGCCCCCCCGCCTCACCTGTCCTTCTGCTGCAGCAGCTGCTGGAACTGCTCGGCGGAGCCCGCCGCCACCACCTCCCCCGCCGCCATGGCCGGGCCGCCGCCGCCACAGGAAGGGGGAGAAGCACGGGGTCACGTGGGGGCGGGCCCACGCAGGCGCCACAGCGGCCGCGCCCCCCGCGCATGCGCGGCGGCGGCCCGGGCCCGGCGGGGAGGTGGCCGCCATCTTGGGGCGGGAAGGGTCAGCGCCCGGCCGGGCGTGGGGCGCCGGCCCCCGCGGGCCGCGGCGAGGAGGGACTCGCTGCTCTGCTGCACTCCGGCTGGCTGATAGTCAGCCCTCGGAGAGGAGGTTATTTTGCAGGCTGTGATTTGTGGATGCCGCCTCCCTGCCCCTGCGCAGCCTTCAGCCGCCGAGAAATACGATGCAGATTCACAAACATAAATCTAAAGATAATACACCTGTATACAGTAACCAAGGCGTTTTATTAGTGAGGCTGGTGTTTCCTTATCCACACCTGCTGCTGGCACTCCCCCTGTGCTGGGCACTGGTGAGGCCGCCCCTGGAATCCTGTGCTCAGCGCTGGGCCCCTCACCCCCAGAAGGAGCTGGAGGGGCTGGAGCGTGGGCAGAGCAGGGCAGCGAGGCTGGGGAAGGGGCTGGAGCACAAGGGTGGGGAGGGGCGGCTGGGGGAGCTGGGGGTGCTCAGCCTGGAGAAGAGGAGGCTGAGGGGAGCCCTCATCGCTCTCTGCAACTGCCTGAAAGGAGGCTGGAGCCGGGGGGGTCGGGCTCTTCTCCCCAGGAACAAGCGATGGGACGAGAGGGAACGGCCTCAAGCTGCGCCAGGGCAGGGTTAGGTTGGGGATTGGGAAAAACTCCTTCCCCAAAGGGCTGTCAGGGCCTGGCCCAGGCTGCCCAGGGCAGGGGCTGAGTCCCCATCCCTGGGGGGATTTAAAAGACAGGGAGATGTGGTGCTGAGGGACATGGGTTAGTGGTGGCCTTGGCAGTGCTGGGTTAACGGTTGGACTCGATGATCTTAAAGGTCTTTTCCAACCCAAACGATTCTGTGATTCTACATGGCCATCATCTACATCTGGTAACATCAGCTGAAAGTAAATCCTCGAACTGCTTTATCATTGGTGAACGAGGAAAACAGATCCGTATTTTGCATGTCTTAGATATATTTTTAAGGAAAACAAAAAAGCTTTGCCAGTGCTCTATCTAAATATGGAGATAACTGATATTCATAAAAGGTCCCCCGTTCATGACATGATTACCAAAGTAATACTGCTTTAATTCTGGATGAAAATATCCATTAAAGGTTTTAATGTCATATAGAAAATCCATATCTTGAATAATTTTGTTAGTTTTCTAGAATCTACCAATCTACCAATTCAAACAAGACCTCAGGTTTGTCTTCACCATCAAAAAGTTATTAATAATTAACACTTCTATTACCAAAATAATGTGCCTTCTGTTTCTAGTGAAGAAAAGACTTAAAGTTTACAAAGCAATGTAATTGACATAAAAAAGGAAGCCAGAAGTTTATAGTATTTGTGTATTAGTATATAAAGCTGGAAAAAAAGATTGGGATGTAAGAGGACGCAAAGGCTCGCACCCACATTCAGCTCTAGAATGGATTCGGTGTATGGAATGGGAGGACAGGCAGGGCACTCCGTGCATTGTAATCTTTTACTTGAGAAGCAGCATCAAGGCAGTAATTTTTCCAACGAGCTTGACACTTGAAAGTAATAGCAGGCCACTTAAACTATACTCTTAAAAAAGAGACCAAAGGTATGATAGGACAGGTTGGTTGTAATTCTTACCATTCATATCAGGTTGCTGTTCAGGACCGACATATTACCATTTTCCTTCATGTTTGCCAAGACAGTCTGTTGAAAAGAATCGGATATAATGTCAAACTGAAATCAGATTTTCACTCCTCAAGCTCACTGCCCATAAATATGCAGCCGTTACAACTCATGCCACTGGAACCAGGATTACCACTGGTGATGGGGAATCACATTGTGAAGAAATGGAACAAGATAAGAAGAGTGAATATTTTATTTTGTTTTGTCTAATGATACTTATGTCCTTTTGATGCGGAAAGAGGAAAAAAAAATTAATCCAAAATACTGCCTTATCTCTGTGCTGTTAGAAAGATGGTCATAAAGCAGCCTGAAGGATGTTTACTGTTCTTATAAATTCAATGTAAAATTTTGACACATGAATCATCAACGATATTTTATCTGAAATCTCAAAAAGCACAGCAGAAATTAATCCCAAATAAAATCTTAAGAACTCCATTGAGTTACTGTCTTTTCTCAAAGAATATTTCTAAGTAAACAAAAGCATAGAAGTACTTTTGAAGAAAAAGAAAAAAGATGTAAAAATGCATGCTTTGTATAAACAAATTCTAGTTGACATAAAGTACATTGCTACCACGCTGCACAAATAGCCACTCAAGGGGAAGACCTGAAGTCAGCGTGCGACACCGTAGTGGAGTAACAGGCCAACTAAAAATGGATTCAACTTTAAGGTTGTTCTCAGACCACCCTAAATCTTCTCTGTTCAACAATACGGTTGTTTTTCGATTACTTTTGAAAAGCAGCAAGTGGAGAATGTATCTGAAAATTTCAATGAAGTCGTCTTCACCGTTTATCTGTTCGATGCTTATTAATTGACTACATTACCAGAGAGAAAAAAATAGTTTAGAAACAAACTTCTGGAATAAATTAGAAGGATTTTAACAAAGTTCTGAACAGAGTGTATGAATCATGAAGCGAGATCACCACAATTTGTTCATCTCAACAGTTACAGGTTCGTCTTAACTGGTGTCGTGATCAAAGCAGCAATTCAAAAAGATTTCACAGGCAGGATAAGAAGTATGAGAACCTCAGCTCTGTTTACTGATTGCGACATCTCTCAGATGATTTGGGATGAGTGGAGAGAAGAAAGTCTAATTCTGTATATTTTCTCTGACATTTTAACCTGAGAGAAAACCAGTGGCATAATCAGAAATTTGTAAGAATAGAAAATCTTTAGGGAAAGCATATTTGGGATTTTATACCGTATTGTGCTGAGTTTCAAAGCTTTTAAAAATTACTGTTCCTTTCAGTCACAAAACAAGGAAAAAACAGTAATTTTTCCCCATTTCTTTCTATGAAAGAAAATAATTTTGCTTAAATTCCAAATTCTTTTGTTAGATCCAGAAGTCCCACAGATTGCCTAATTTCAGATCATAAAAAAAATCGATATTAAATAATCTAGAACACTGAGCAAATAGCATATAACCTCCTCCTGCAGCTCTTTCATGACTAATGAAAAGCATTAGACCGTGTAGAGTGGCATAGGACACAGCGCTGTACCATTAATAAGACTAAAATATGGAATTCCGCAAACAAATCTGTTTCCTAATGGTAAATTCTTTTGCCTTTTAAGTTCCCTAGTACCACACAAAATGAGCGTTCTGTTTGATCCGAGCGATCTGTTTGATGAAAGACAGGCTTACATTTGTGGAAAAGGCTGGAATTTTTGCAATAAGAAAACACGCTGCTACAGTCTGATTAACTCTTGTCTTATTATTTATTGTCCATATTGTGCGTCCCATGGCCTGACCCTTTTTCAACAAACGGAGCTGCTTTTCCGCTGCGAAGGAATTCAGCGCGGATCGTGGCCTGTGCGCTGTTCAGGTCAATGCAAAACGGGACGGAGGGCGTAAGTGCTCTCTAGTCCGGGGGCCAAAGCTCAGTGACACGATTAGAGTTTAGGAGTGACTCGCCCTACTTCAGCTGTAGGGCAGATGTAGCTTCTGGAAATAAATGTCTTGCTCTGTAGCCTATGTCAACTACAGCTATGTCACGTAATTTAATACCTCATTCTTTAATAAGGTTCACAAGACCTTTTCAAGGTTCGTTTGGAAGGTAAAAACAAGGATTGCTGTTAAAAATGTATAGGCCCATTGAGACGCAGGAGAACTAAATCTCCCTAACATGAGGCCATATTTCTGGGCATCCCATATGGAGTATTTGGCAGCACGGTCCCAGGGAAACCCGGGGCTTCAATGACTCCAGATTGAACAACAGGCAGCGGGCCAAATTAATCTGGCAAGCCTCCCATAGTGCCCAGTTGATCTACTGCTCCCCTCGAGTTGCAAAGAACTTGATTGCCGAGGCGATATCCAAATCGGGATGAAAGAAAACCTGCAGACGCGGCGCACCGCAGTGGCGTGGGCGGTCACTCCCCGGTGCCGCTCGTATTTTCCAGCCCTGCCTGAATAAGTCGGTTTACAAAAGAATTGTGCCTTGGTTTGCATTTGCTAATTACCATATTGTAGTGCTGAAGTACTGAAATACATATTCCTTACAGACACGGGTTTTATTCTGTTATATTCAAGCTGGGAATTCCCCGTAAAATATTGATGTGTTGTAACATAATTCTTGTTCTAGCCAGTCCCTCAACCCACAACTTTATGTGTGGCAGAAAAGTTACTGCTGCTTAATGCTATTTTCCTGAGCCGTGCTTAGACAAAGACGTAACAGTGGAGAGACTATGTAATTCCAGTTCGAAGAAATTAATGTAGCTGGAAGTTGCTAAGTATTCAGGATATAGATAAGCTATGTTTTGATACAGAAATAGTATTTATTAGCGCATGTACAGTGCAAAATAAAAACTAATATCTTTAGAATGTGCCTAAGCAACACCTTGTCTTGTTTTATCTGGTTGCATCCTTTCTGTATTCTGGTATCTCATCAGCTATACTTTGGGGAATTTAGTCTGTCCTTTGCTACAAAAGACTCCTTATTATGCACTAATTTGGCATCTTATTTTTGCAGAGCGATTAAGAAGAGCATATTTCTGTTGATTCGTGCAAAACCAGCTTCTTGGGCATCTGAACTGGTGAGATTTACTAGACGGTACAAATTAAGATTGATCCTAGAAAAAAAACTCTGGTTAAAGGAAATGGTTGCATTCAAAGTCAAATTAAAATTTGTATTAAAAAAGATTACTTTCGTTGATAAAATTCTTTTGAGTATTGGTTTTTCCCTAGGGGCCTAGACTGTGACTATTGGATGATACGATTAACACATCAGGTTCTCTCCCTCCTTAAAAAATCGTTGTAAACCAAGGCAGAATTGTTAGCCGTGTAGCAAGAGATATCTGAGAGTGACAACCTGCTCTCCCTGAAGCAAAGATGAGATGCAGTACGTGTGTGCAACCACATGTTCGCACCATTCTTGGTGGTTCGTGGAAGGAGTCTTTATTGCGCCCTTTTATTCTAGGGGCTTCGGAGAGCCTTGAACATGAAGAGAAAAAAAAAACAGCTTGGCTGTGATAAGAATGTGTGATGTGATTATAAAGGGTGAAAATGACAGATTCAGAAGATGAGGGTAGAAAACTCGTAATAATGAGAGGGTAGGAGCCGGGAAGAGGGCACTGACAATGGTAAGGATGCAGAATGGAGTTCTGGAAAAAACCTTCCGTGACAAGCAAAAATGTGATCCAGCATTATGTTTTGACTTTTGGATGCATGACACGAGATAAAATGAAAAACACTTTGGTCTGGAAGAGTGTATAGGTTTGGGAGTTGAAGAGATTGTGTAGCATGAAGACTGCAAAACAAAGAGCAAATGTGCTGAAACAAGACAGGAATTCACTTTAAGACACTTCAGGTCGTAGTATAATAGCAGTGGGAAAGGGCTATGACAGGTCACTAGTTTTCTTGATTAAATGTCAGTAAGAGTTGTATACACAGAATAAAACAAAACGAGGGGAAATTTAACAGGAAATCAAATGCAGGAAACATGGAAATGCTGATATTTTTGTCTAGGAAAATGGTAAAATTAAGGTCCCAGTTGAAGCCCTAAAGATACCAGTTTGCTTTGGACCGAGGATGTAAAAAAGAACGAACATGTCTGTAATTGCAGAGTTCCCACGGTCATGAGTGTTTCTCTAACGGCACTCACCGAGGTGTGAGAAGAAACAGGTTGGAAGGTGTGACAGGTTTGTGCCTGCTGAATCTGTGTACTAAGGGTAAACACGAACACAAGAAAAGAGGTTTTTTACTGTGAGGGTGGCCAAACTCTGGAGCAGGCTGCCCAGAGAGGCGGTGGCGGGCCCATCCTTGGAGACCCTCCTGCTGTCCTGGGCAGCCTGCTCTAGGCACCCTGCTTGAGCAGGAGGGCGGACCAGAGCATCTCAAGAGGTCCTTCCAACCCAAATGATGCTGTGAAGTTATTCTCTTTTTAAATTACCTGGTGCTGCACGAAACGATGGAGTTAACAGCAGAGAAAGCACAGAGACATTTAGCAAATGAGCTTAATGGAGGACAGGGAAAAAATTGAGCAAATGGAGAGAAGAATGAGAAGACTGAGTCTTCAGTTTCTCAGGATATGAGAACGTCAAATCTAAGAATGGGATTTTGGGGTGGTACAAAGTGATTTCTCTGCAAAAAAAAGAGCAAACTACTTCAGATAAAAATCAGAAAAGTCCCAAGAGGCAAAGAGGTCTATGAATTTAGCAAGTGCAAATATAGTTGATAGTCTGTGGATGGCAACAAGCTACCTCTGACAACAGAAGTAAATCTCCATTCCTTTGCTGGAGGGTTTTTTTGTTGTTTTTTTTTTTGTCAGGTCTCACCTACAGAAGACAAGGTGCATCCCTAACTGAAAACATAAGACATTGCATTTGGAGGTGCATGCATGTAAATACCAGCATGTCTTTGGTTTCTGCCTCTGAGTTCCCAAGATGTCTTGAAAAGGTTTGTAAATTGTATATCCTCTGCCTTTGTTACTGAACTCTGAAAACCTGGTGATGGTAGCATTTGCATTTTTACTTCAGGCCACGCAGTCTTCACAGCATAAGCAATCAATCACAAGATCACCCTTTTGGATTTGCATGACTATTCTGCGCAACTTACTCAAGTGAGCTTTCATATTTATCACACCCTTTACAAAGCTAAGCCTTTTCTTATTCCGAAAAATATCCACGGAGGGAGAGAACTGATATTCACTCTGCTCACACAGGTACCACTTGACTCCGCAGTTTTATGTCAGATCAGACTTTTCTAACGGAACTGCCGTTTCCAAACCTTGCACCTGCGGAAAAGGATCCCGTGCCATACGCTGACACATTGAGATGGATGTGTCACAAAATGCATGGGTTTTATAGTGCATCCTATCGTTCTAAGCGTGTGAATGTAAACGGGAAGCCAGTCCACAGTGCTCGCTATACTGGCAAGACACGTAAATAGGCTCCGGGGGTGGAATTGGAAGGTGGCTTTGAAATAATTAAATAAATCTGATTTGATGTGAATGGATTTGGGTTTGGTTCAAACTCTGAAATGACTTACGCTTCAGATGTTCTGCAAACTGGATTACCCAGATTTAGGGTTATTTTTCCATCAGGCATGTCAAATGCTAAATTAAAAAAAAAAAAGAATCTGTGGATTATTTTTTTTGTGATACGCCCTCAGGCTCAAAGAATGTGACAGAGCATATACTGTAAGTACGACTGGATCCCTAGTGAAGAATAAGCTCTAGAAGGAAGGAATGCCAGGGAGAGCTTGAGCATACGTGCTCTCTCCTGCAAAATAGCTTGATTTAGCAGAGCAGAAAAGGCAAGCGGTGTATTACGCCCTCCTGACTGAGGATGTCATCCCGTGCTGGTGGCAAGACCCAGCAAAAGTAAAACGAAGGACCCCGATTGTACCTGTGGCGTACAGTGCCAGCGAGGGACGAGCGCTCTGGAGTCCTGCTCCGTCACACCTCCCCCCCTTGCATTTCGTTTCCTCCCTTTTGGTAGGAGATAGAGGGTGCAGAGGGCACCTCGGCTTCATTAAAGAAGGGCGTTATCCTCTAGAGACGAATCTGCTGTTGATCTTTTCAGAATTAATCTGAAACGAGTATCTGCCTGTTCCGGATTGCCGTGCAGTTTGTGCGGCCGGCTCTCGGGTCCAAGCCTGGGCGAATGGATTTGGTCCTCTGCTGTCAGGGGTGGGAATATGCAGATGATCCTTGGAAGCTTCTGAATGATTCTGTTTGGAAATTGGACATTTCTATATTGAAACTCGGGTACTTTCCTGGGACTTAATCCGAAACAATGATGGGCAGCTCATCGCCCGTCATCCCGACGGGAGGGGTGACGTGTATGAGGCTGTAACAGAAGAACGCGCAGCAGCCAGGGCAGGAGGACACCGGGGCAGTGCAGGTCCCTGTACGGTCGATCCCTTACCTGAATGTCTGTGTGCAGACTGAGGTACCCGATTTTAGGTCCCCAGTCCTAAAAGCCAAAATCGTTACACTCAGTGCTGCTCAAATTTGCAACTGCTCCCCCATACAGAGTTCTTCGGTGCACCATCACACGGCACTGAGATGTTTCTTTTAGAGCAGGACAACTTCTGCAAAATAAGCAGGAGCCAAGCCGAGGTGTTCTTGTCAATCCCGTGTCCGGTCCTTGCTCCTCGGCACAGTGGGTCGTATTTGAGAAGCGAACTTCTTATTCCATGGCTTTGTGCTGCGTGCGACGCTGGGCGCCTGTAATTGCCTGGTTGCAATGTCCGCGCGGCTTCTGATCTTTCCTGGGACCCTACAGGAGGTTTGGTTCTTTGGGGAAGACCCAATTACGAAATTAGCTCCGCTCACTGATGGCAAGAGCCTCGATCGCGCCCTTACCTGAAGGGATGAGCCGTTCCTGCCGTGCGTGAGGTCACTGGCGTTACAGAAGCAGGCTGGATGGCGGGTTCCCGACGCTCGCTGTAGGCGGCACACGCACAGAGCAAGCCTGCGTACTCTTCCCCGGGAATTATTTCTTTTTCCATCTACTGTGTCAACTTTAAAGCTGTTTATTTCCAGCCCACACCAGGGCAGCCGCAGTCGTACTTTACCACGGGTTTGTTCTTTGATGTCTTGGCATTCCTGCAGCCTGGAGGCACGGGAATGAGACTGTAAATTACCTGAAGTCACACGCACGAAGGTGTCGGGCAGTATTTTCTTCTTGTCTTTGACGCCACCAAAACCCCAAAAAATTCAAAGTAAAAAACAAAGCCCAGCCTGCGTTCGATGCGATGTAGACCCTAGCGCAGGATTTGGAGTACGTGAGGTTAGCGGACGTCTGAAGACGGCGTAACATTGTCGCCCAGCTTTTCATTCCTTTCTTACCAATTTACGAAACGCTCAGCAAGGGGATAAAGCGCAAATTCGTAAAACCGATGGCGGTGACCCCACAGCCCCGGTGATGTCAGACCGTCCCTCCCCTCCGTCGGAGCTCCGGTTGCGTCAGACGCGCGGGGGCTGACGCGGTGCGGACCCCGCTGCGCGGGACCTCGCTGCCCCGTCATCGCCCGCGCAATCAGCGCGGAGCGGCCGCGTCAGCGCCCTGCGTGACGCCGCCCGCCGCAAGGCCCCTATGTCACCGCGCCGGGCGCGCGGGGCGGGAGCGCGGCCCGGGGCGGGCGGGGCCCTCAGGCGGCGGGGCCCGCCCGGGCCACCATGGCCGCGCTGCCGCTGCCTGCGCGGGGGCGGCGGGGGGCGCTGGGCGCCCAGGAGCCGGGGGAGCCGGAGCGCGTAAGTTCCGCGGCGGGAGCGGGCGGCCGGGCCCGGCCCTTCCTCACGGCACCGGGGCGGGAGCGGGGGAGCGGCCGCGGCGGGCCCGGCAGGTCCGGCCGGGGAGGCCGCCGGCCCTCGGCGGGGCCGTGAGGCGGCCCCGGGGCCCCCTGGCGGTGCCGGTGCCCCGGGGCCCCCCGGCCGCTGCTGGGGTGGCCGGGAGCGGAGTCCGGGGCGGGGGGGCACCGCGGTTCGAAGTTAGCGCTGGGTAAGGGCCGCCGGGCTTTTGGTCCGCCTGGAGACGGGGGTCTGCACGCACGCCCTCCTCATTTTAAGTGGAATTTCGCTAAACAAGCTTTTTTTTTCCCTTCTTTTTTTTTTTTTTTTTTTTTTGGCTGATATCCTCTTTACCAAGAGAGAGCACAAGTCTTATGAGGAGCGGCTGAGGGAGCTGGGGGTGTTTACTTTGGAGAAGAGGAGGCTGAGGGGAGCCCTCATCGCTCTCTGCAACTGCCTGAAAGGAGGTTGTAGTGAGGTGGGGGTCGGTCTCTTCTCCCCAGGAACAAGCGATGGGACGAGAGGGAACGGCCTCAAGCTGCGCCAGGGCAGGGTTAGGTTGGGGATTGGGAAAAACTCCTTCCCCAAAGGGCTGTCAGGGCCTGGCACAGGCTGCCCAGGGCAGGGGCTGAGTCCCCATCCCTGGAGGTATTTAAAAGCCGGGTAGATGCAGTGCTTGAGGACATGGTTTAGTGGCGGACTTGGCGGTGGTAGGTTAACGGTTGGACCTGATGATCCTAAGGGTCTTTTCCAACCTTAACAAGTCTATGATTCTATGATTATTAATGCCATCCATTTTCCGCGGTCCTGGCTCCAGGACGGGCCTCACAAGAACGGTGTGTTTAACATTTATACATTGCACTTCTGGAACAGTTTTCCATTTCAGCTAAGCTGCTGTGTGTGTATTTCTCCTGTCAGATTAATTCCAACAAGGTGTCTCTCACCTACCACCCTGTAAGCACCCTCATAAGTGCCAAGCTGTTAACTTTGCAAAAGTTAACAGGAGCTCCAAGAAAAACTTCTCCTGGTGGTCACGCTCTCCCCCAATTGAGCCTCCTCGTTCGTGTGTGACTTGAGCAAAACCTTGGGTAGTTAGGGGCTAACCTCATTTGTCAGAGAAATACCGTTCTCGGAGAGGAAGAGAAACTTCTGTTCAGTGAACTTTCTGACTGTGACTGACAAGGTTACATAGGAAAGAAGGAATTTCTCCTGCTTTTGAGGTTAGGGAGGCAAATAATAGCTTTCTTCTGGTTCATGAATTGCAGTTTGTCCACTAACGAAGGCATTAATGAGGCAGCTGTCTGGAGGCCAGATACAATTCTGCTCAAACTTCTATGACAGAGAGCAACTCAGAATTGCTGTCACCACGTCTGTAGATAGCAGAAGGCATGAGTCAAGCTCTGCAAAGCGGTTTTAAAAGGCAACTTTTGTTACCATTCAGAACATTTTCTGTGTAGAGTAGCCTAGACAAGACATTAGAGGCTGTTTTTTTCCTGTAACAGCAGTTGTTACGGTCCAGATTACAACTGAGTCATCACGGCTTAATGAGTTTGAGTGAACGGTTGTGCTGCTGCGGCCACGTGCTCGATCGCAGACAGGAGGTGAAACACCTGCGCTTAACCTTTCTGACTGCTGAGGCGATGCATCCCCACCAAATTGTGCCCTCCGTCTTCTAGTACCTGCTCGCTGTGGTGCAGGGGTTTTTTTTTGACAAATAATTGACAACTATTTCTATTTTAGATTTTAGCTAACAGCATGAGCCCTAGTGGCAACGCAGACGAGGTGCTTTGCTTTCTAACTCGTACAGCTGTGACGCTGTACAGTTTTGCACTTTTAGGTCTAATATCAGCATATTTGTCACTCTTCTTGAAATTCTGTCCTGTTTGGTTTTAAGCCGTTGCCAGTGCTGGGGCTTGAAGTCATTACGAACGTTGTAGCCGACCTTGGCAGAGATGTTATCGCCGAATGGGCCGCTCGGGGATGGGAGCTCTGAGCTCAGCTCAACTAAATGAAGACTGATCCCTGGGTTTGAGGAGACAACTGTTCTGAGGTCTTAACCATCCTTTTTGGTGCCGCTGTCATGCAGTGTCCTGTGCTGGTGGCTGTTGTAACTAGGAAAGATTCCCTACAGTTTTTCCTGCTCTCCCTCAGCTCCTACTGTATGTTACATATACGTACATATGATTTCCTTTTGTCTTTGGTACGTAGCTATTTGTATTTCACAATATTTCAGCTTTAGGATGGAGATCACTGATGTTGTCCTGGTTTTAAGGAGTTTGGATTTAGAGGCCAGTAAAGAATGACAGATTTTCAAGGCTAGAACTATTCGCGTGGCGTGTTCTGGTTTGGACTGGGCCGCGAGCAAAGTTGCCCAGAACAAGGACCTCCATGGATCTCACCTTCCTTCTGCTTCCCCAGACTGAGCCATCTGCACCTCTTCCAGTAGGGAGCTGGGCCCTAATAACGGGGAGCATCTACACACGGCCATCGTTGTCCTTTCCATAAAGGTATCCCGTGGAGCTAAACTAAGTAAAGCTGGGCTGGATGGAGACCTGGTTTAGATCAGCTGTTTGTGAAACACAAAACAGAAGCCAGCCTGGCTTTTAAAAATGTGGTAAACAAAACAGAAATTGCTTGTGATGAACGTATTAAATTTATAGGAGAGCATTCAAATCTTACAGCCAAATTAAAAAAAAAAAAAGCAAGTGGTAGTCTTTCTTAAAAATGTTTTCCGTGGCATTTAGGTTAGTTATTTTGATGTAGCTAGTGTTTGCACCAGTTTAGTTTCACTGTTTGTGAAAAGCAGCATCTGTGAGGCCTTTATCCTTTCAGCATCAGTGAAAACGCATGTGTTTTTCCAGGACTTTCCAGCTGGAAAACAAAGTGACAGAGTACCTTCTCTCAGAGAGACCTGTTTTCTGCCCGTTGTAGGACAGTATGTGATTTCATGCTGCTTGTCTTAAACTACGTTTCCAAGCTGGGTGTAGCATGATCATTCCCTAACAAAAGCAGTCATTTGGATGAAATCCTTGCTTGCCTTTTGAATAGCTAGCTCGTTGATCCTTATTAATCACAGGCTCTTTGAACCCTGCACTAAGTGCGTTCTCTGTGCAGGCAGGATTGATGCATTGATTGTTTCTTTCCTAAGAGAGAGAATCCCAGAGAGCGAAGTCTGCCCTGAAGCCAGCCTCTGCTAGAAACTTCCACAAATTGTCTTGGCATCGGTAGGAGAAGTTTGTCAGCCATCTACTCTGCGTGCTGAATTCCTGTCACTGATGCTAAGCATCTTAACCCTCCCAAAAAACAATACCTTGAATTTGTTTTTTAATAAGCCGAATTTCTTCTGATGTATGGCAGTAAATCATTTTTTCCCTTTTCTCCTTCATCTTGCACGTCTTGCTAGTTACGCTGCTGTACCACTCTGCTGTACCTTTTAATAAAGGACGAGTTCTGCAGCAACAAAGGGAAGAGAATGTTTTCCCAGTGGAAGGCGGTCTATCTTTAGAGGACCTTCTCAGACTTTTTGTTATTATATTATTCACTTTCTTAGTACAATACATATTTCACTTTTTGATTTACTTTCCATCCAAATATCCTGTATTCCTTGACAGTGTTCTCATTTCAACTGCTTTCCACTGAGGTTCCCGTTGTATTGATCCGTTTTATTTTTGCATAACATATTCAAATTTTAAATTCAGTTTCCATGCTTCAGTAGTCTGTTAGTTCTGTGGCAGCACTTCTGCCTGTGAAATCATATGCTTGTGAAAGAGATCGAATATTGTTATTCCTTAAACAAAGTTTGCTCAGAAAGGCATCGGAAAAAGATTTCAAAAGCATGTGTATCTCTTTGGAATTCAGAGTCAGACCTGAAACATCTGTGTCAGTTTTGAAATTTCCCGTTATTCTGTTAATTTGCTGTTACAATTTCAAGGAGCCCCAGGGATTTAGGTAGTCCTCCCGTTGCATGGGATAGCAGGCACAGGCCAAGGATATTCTTCTTAAGGTTTCCAGTCGGCGTCTTCCACAGCCTTGCATCTTAACCTCACCAGTTCCTGACCTGGTTCTCGTGGGGTAGTAAAGCAGTGTTTCTGGGGACCTCTGATCTCGCATTGGGTCGCTGAGCACTGTGAGAGGGACGCCCCTGGATGGGCCAGCCCTTCCTCCGGAGGCGGAGTGCCTTTGATTCGCGGGACACCCGCGTGTCATTCGGTGCTAGATAACAGCTCGGCTTAGAGCTTCAAGAGCGGGAAGTTAATCGGTTATATAGCAACGGAAAGCTGTAGAAAGGTGACAGTACTCAGGGAAAGATATAAAATCATTCCAAAATCTGTCTTCATAGCTGTCTGACTTGGCTTCAGGGTTTTCCTTCCGTTTCCTTGATGTAATTAGTCATTTCACACAACTTCCCCTGATCCGTTCCTTTGATAAACGCCATCCTAAATTATATGCTAATGAGGGTGAAGTATGCTCTTTTCCCAGTGGCATTTTATCCCCAGTTTATGAAACCGAGGCACAGGGACATTTAGTAAGATCTGCAGACTTCCCTGCTCATCCAGCATGAGACGCAGTGTTAAATACAAAATGTTGGTGTTCTGGCCTAGTGTCTGGTAGTCTCTTACTGTCTTACTGTTCTTCCAAATGAATGCAAGATCTTTATCAGTCATAAACAATAAAATCCTGAAAACTTGTATTCAATGGCCTAAGCCTTGCGAAGACGTGTAAATATTGCTTTTGGTTCTTTCAGAAACGAGTGTGCAAGCCATTAGAAACCATTCCAAATGAGGCTGATGCTCGCCTCATTGATGGTGCCATGGAGCTGGATTCTAAACAGAAAATCTCCACTGACTGTGGTCCTTGGGCTACAAAGACAAAGCAAAATTCAATGGTATGTTTACACTGTCAACAACAGCTATTTTTTAGAAGAACACATTTAAAATACATTTTATAATAAAATTGCAAATATTTGCCCCCCCCCTTTTTTTTGATGGCTTTGTATATGTTTTTGTTCATTAGATTTTTGAAAACCATGGAAGCAGAGGTACTGCCCAGCCTTGCCCAAGATGTATTGCTGGAGAATCTGTAAGTATATTAACCTTCTTTCTGTGACATAAAAGATAGACTTGTTCTTAAGTATTAGATCCATAAAACATAAAGTTAATAAAAACCACAATTACATTTCTCAGGAATAAAGCATGTAAATAAAAGAAGGCAGATTGATTTAGCATTTCTGAGGTACGCCAGCAGAGCACAAACTAATATGTTTCCAGCAGCAGTTGGAAAATATGGAGACTGTGAACACATTTTTCAAATTCACTCCAAAAAGCAGAGTTTAGGAAGTAACTGAAGCAGACAGTAACGTACAACTTCCTCTACCCCATTTTTATATCTTCCTTGATTTACTGGATCGTAATAAAATATTCAGGAATCCCATTCTATCTGCTATTTTTTCCTCTAATTGGATACTTATTTTCCAAAGAGTAGACATAGCCTAAAAATACGACACTGTAGACATACCAGAGGTAGTTTTAAACGAGCTAGCTAAAGAACCGGTAGCAATCGGAGCTCAGCACAGACAACTTCACTTTTCTGAAAAACAGCGCAGGTATTTGGACAGCCGAGTAGTGCTGACTTCTGAGCTGATTCAAATAGGCTCCTCTTGGCGTCCGAAGCAAGCTGTTTAAAACCTGCATTTTTTTATTTATGTAGGCTGTAGTCACAGCTATGGTTTGGCACTGTGTAGTATGCCGTAATACTGCAGCAGTAGCACTAGAATCTCCCGCTAACGGATGACGGTGATGTTAACCACTCTCTTTTTTCCCCTGTATAGAAGGCCAGATCCCTGAAGAGATAATGGCCGGTAATAGTGAAAGAGGTTATGGTATTCCCACAGTTCTGTTTTTCATGCAAATGGTCTAACCAAAGTTTAGGAAGTTTCTTAAATGCATGGGAGCTACCCTTGGCTTTTGTTTGCATCCGTTGCATCCTTTTAAACCATCACACAGCATTCCTTAGGGAGCCAGAAATGAGGAGGGGCATGAGGGCATACCATGCATTTCTTCAGAAAGGCTGGAGGTTTAGAGCAACATCTTTGATTTGATGGAATTAATGGCAAAGTTTCTGTTGAATGCTATGAGACAGAAGTTGCTGTCATAAGTCAGGAGCTGTGACTGAAAAGATGTTTACCGTGTTAACTTATTTCTGCTCATCTTTAAAAATAAAATAGAAACTAGATCCAGGGCTGACTTTAGGAATATAGAAAACAGTATGACCACATATGTGGATTACCAAGTTTGTACTTTCCAGATGTGTTACGGTCTTTGGGGGCATGGAGAACATCTCAGGGATTAAAACCCAAGAAAGAAGAGAACATCTTGGGATTAAAACCCAAACTGGCACATTAAAAAGTCAGGTTTTTTGTATTCCAGAATTACAGTGACAACATTAGTGTTCATAAAATTCTTCTATATCAGTGACCACTTAATTTTGGAAAATTACAACTTCTTTTATAAAACATGAGTACAAATATTGTAATTCCAAATAGCACCATTTCTGTTTTGAGTCAGATTAGCCTCACGGTTTTTTTTCCTATGGCCTAGTAATGAACTTGAGATAAAAACCAGGTAACTTGAGGGGGTAACATTCACCTCCTCCAGAAACATTTATGTACTGAAGTTTGGTTATAATGGGTGACCTATTCTATTCGCTTTTAAATGCTTTTCAGCTACAGCTGTAAGAAACAAGGAAAACAGCTTGCTAACTTTACTCGGTGAGAACTGGAATCTCAAAACTAAACCATTTTTCTACTTGACTGTCCTGCTGTGCTTTCAATCTAGAAACTCAAGGTAGTGTTATAAAAATCTGGAGGCCTTGTGGAGCTACTCACTAGACTTCTTGCTAAGTTAGCCTCATATTGTTGAGTTGAAACGGAAAACGCTTTGCTCAAAGCAGGGTGATTTTAAATATGACTGTTTTTAAATATGATTCTAGTTTCCATGATGTACCCTGTAGTGGGGGGAAAAAGTTTACCCATGTGAGTTGCAAAATGTCAAATACAAATTAGAGTTTAAGGAGTAACGTACAGCGTTTGGTAATGGCATAATGAAGTTAGTGTGTATATTTAGTTCTCTGTTATTTGAGTCATGGGACTGGAACAATCTGGATAAAAGGAAGATATTTTTTGCACTGATAGCTTGCTCTCGCAGAGAGGAGGGACTCTTTGGCTCCCAGTTCCTGTGAGGAGAGTTTGCTAGTTTGGACGTAACGCCACACGAAGACAGGACTAGAGCAGCCAGGATTGTGTTCCGGTGTAGCTGAATTCATGTCGTGCTGAGCTAGCAAAACCACCCTGATGTAAACTGGCTTGTGTGGGCGGCCTTGCATTCACAGCGTGATTCATCTCTAACCCCTCCAGCTGTCAATGATGGGCTGATCGTATAGATTTGTTAATTGTGTTCTCTTTGGATAATCAGTTATTTGTGGCCAGTAACATAACAGATAATACAGTTATATTTCAATAAATTTGGTAGGAATTATATTAATAAACTATTTTCATTCTTAAAATAATAAAAAGCTTATCTTACGAGTATAATATCTAGTAAGAGCTCAGATTCTTCACAGTTAAAATTTCACTTCAGGGAAATCAGAGACTGTCGCAGCGATTAACATGCATCATGGAAGTCCTTCAGAACAGCTGAAATGAACAGAAGGGAGGAACCTGCAGATAGCAAGACAAAGAATGTTGTAATTTTTTCCATAATCAATAATAATGTTAAAATCCTCTCAGCAGCTTTATTCTACTGATGGTAGGGAAATTCAAATAAATTAAAACATCCAAACTGGAACAAGTCAAACACAAAGCATATTGGGCTGAGACAGTTTTTCATTGTTGTGGGTGGTCTTATCAGGATTGTATTTTGCATCAAGAAATCCTAATATTTATGGAGCTAATCAGCCATGTGAGGAACTTCGCTAACATCAGCTTTCCTGAACACGTTTATTTCTGTGTCACTGCCGTAAGTGCTGTGAACTTCAACACGTATTTGAAGGCAGCATCACTATTAGGTTTGGTCTCTTAACTTTTAGACCTCTTTTTCTATGTTTAATGACTACCACATGCTTCGGAAGGAATAAGAAGTACATTAAGTCACAATTTGAGAAAAGTGTACTACTTTAGTCGCATTTTTTGTAAGCTTTCTTTGGACTAATGTGTTATTGATTATTTAGAATCATAGAATTGTTAAGGTTGGAAAAGACCCTGAAGATCATCAGGTCCAACCGTTAACCTGCCACCGCCAAGGCCACCACTAAACCATGTCCTCAAGCACCGCATCTGCCCGTCTTTTAAATCCCTCCAGGGATGGGGACTCAGCCCCTGCCCTGGGCAGCCTGTGCCAGGGCCTGACCACTCTTTCAGTGGAGAAGTTTTTCCTAATATCCAACCTAAAGGCAGGGACTTAAGAGGAAGAAGTGGTATGAACTAGAAGGAAGCTAGGTAGGATTTCAGGACAGGGGGAACAACATCATTATTCTTGATTTTTCTGTGTTACATGATAACTAGAGAGAACACTTTTTTGTTGTAGAAGTATTACTGTGACTACATTCTTTAAATAAATACAATGTGATATAAACAAATGCAGACTTGAGTTGAAAATAAAAGTTGCCAACCAGAAAGTAAATTTCTATTCTACCCTCAAAATCTTTAAACGTGTAATGGTTACATAGAATTAAGGTATCTGGTGTTATAGATACAAGTATGATAGTAAAATTGTCTATGTTCTGTACGGGTATATTTTAACTTCATGTGCAAAACAAGCATCATAACTCAGTCATGCTGCTTATACAGATTACACTGAACATTCCCTTTACTGTCCAGACTCTTTAGTTGTCCACTAGTCCTTCAGGAAAAAAAAAAAGGGAACATTCATCATGCAGTTAGTGGAACCGTCAGTTTCTTTTAAAATAAAGTTTGAAAACATATACTGAGGAAAAGACTTCAGGTTTTGCTGAGATAATTTTTAGTGACATGAAATTTTGTCATTTCAGGGACACTTCAATCATATCCTGGGCTTCTAGGAATTGAGAGACGGCAGATCAGCAACACTGCTTTTCTTTTTAAATTCTGAAGATGCACCTGTGAACGCTGTACAGCTGGATATCTGTACATTCACTCACGGCGTGGATTTGTGTGTGGTATTCAGCATATAGCAGTTTGGTCTCTGTGTTACTCTTTCAGCACACAATTATGTTTTTATGCACAATATCATTGTTTTTACACTTGAAAAAGTGCTTCTGCTTTTAAGGTAGCTCAGTATATGTTAAAAAACAAGTTGATTTCACATTTTAGAGTAGTTCTGTTGATCTGGCCCTTGGCCCAGCCTTCACCTGGGACTGGGCCAAAGGTCGTGTTGATACCAGAGATTTTCCTGTCTCTCCTAGGCGCTTTCTCTGATACTGTTGGAAAGTGGTCCTTCCATTTACATGGGTACAGGGCCTGCAGTTTTAGCTCGGCCCTATATATGCAGGCAGAAATGGGAGGACAGAAATGTCTTCATTTTTAGATGGCTATTCAGCTGTGAAGGCCAGTAAAAATCCTATTGAAACTTATGCTTAAATCCAAAATACGCATCCAATTCCGGTACCTTAGACGCTAAACTTCTAGTTTGTTTACAACAAGCAGAGTTTATGAATGTGGCAGGTAAATATCTAATAGAAAAAGCAGTATTATTTGAATAAGCCTCTAAAGCAAAGATGAATAGTAATCAGCTCTGTGGAGTTCTCACAAAGTTGTTAAGGTACCATCTGACACTCCCTGACTCTGTCTTTCCAGACAGAGTCTTATTGTGATATTAGAACAAATCTGTTTAAAAAGGCTTGTCATCCAACATAAATTTATTGGCTCGTCACAAATAATTTCACCCGCATTTTTCCAGTATATAGGACTATATAATTTTTAAACACATTCAGATTTTTAGACTCTAAGATAACCAAGTTGTGCTATTTGGGTGTGACGCTTCGGTGGCTGCTCTGGTTTAGACAGAGGGGTCCTGAAAGCTCAGAATGTCAGTATGCTAACCCTCTGCATCGGAGGGAAATTGCTGCGACCTGCCAAAGTTCACAAAGAAAGCAATCTCCACTGGCTGGAGAACTGCTGAGCTATAGCTGTGCCCTGCTGCCGCTCAGCTTCGGGCAGAGTTCAGCCCAAAACAGATAGGGCAGGCATGACAGCATTTGGCCTCTCCTGTTCCGAGAGCAGCCAGTAGCCAGTTTAAATTAAAGTGGTAGCTCCAAAGTCGCAAAAAATCTAGTGACGGGCTTTTAAAGGTTAGTTTCCCACTGGGGTTTATCAGGCTGCAAAATCCTTACACAAGGGTTTTTCAGAGTCCTAGAATGCTTCCCATATTGTGTGCGGGGTTGCAGCTAGCCCTGAGTTGACTGTTATTAAGGAGGTATTCTTCCTAAATATATGAATATCATGTAAATACTGAATTCAGCTAAGAAATATATGAGGAAATAAGTCTATAAAGCAGAGCTGCACTAAGTGGGCATACAGACTGTTTGGTTAGGAAAGAATAAGTTTCCTCCAAGCCAATATAAATTTTAGTTACATCGAAAATAAATATTTTTCAAAGTGCGAAATTTTTCAGACACTTCAAAATTTTCTTCAATCGCAAGAACAGTACAATCCGTTAAAAGATCAAATCTCCAAGAAACACAGCAGTTTTAGAAACTGTATTGTCCCTGTTACCTTGAAGGTCTGAAACTCACCTTGAATCCTCCCACTCCCAGTACAGGTTGATGCACGCAATAGGATCTGTCCAAGCTAGAAAGGAACGTATCCTCACTTGAAACGACAGCATGATGAGCAAACTCCTGTATACTGATATCAGAGTTTTATCAACTAGTGCAAAATAATAATACAAAATGTTTTCTAAAGACTGAAATTGCCTATTTGTTACCAAGATAACTAGATCATATTTTGCGGGCAATTCATTTTTACAACGTTTTCCAAGCCTTGTTTTTTTAAAATCCTGGTAATAATAGCAGCCAAAAGACAGTGGCGAAGCATCAGTTCCTGTGCTGTGAAAGCTGAAATAGCTGCTTGCAGGTAAAAGGTATCTGAGAGTTTCGTTACTGCAAAATGACTCAAAACCTGTTACGTTTCATCAAGTACAATGTGGGACAAGTAGTGATTAGCAGAAGTGTATGGTCAAAATTTAGGGTGTCCAAAGAAGAGAATATCAAAAGTAGACTTGGAGTCCAGGATGGAAGAGTTTTCTGCTAGAATATATTAGAGCAAAGCAGTATGCCATCATGTTTAAAACCCAGGGGATATGTCTATGGATGATCAAACCAAAAGGGTGCTTTTCATTTCAATAACTCAAATTTTATCATGTTAAGAATTCACAGATATCAGTGCATATATTTCTTCTGTTTGCTTTAAACTTAACTGTATTTTAATCTGGTATGGAATATGGTAAAAACGAGAACCAGCTGGTTTTCCTTATGGTCCTCATAGGTTTTGTGCCACGTTCTTTTTAATTCTTCTCCTTTCAGAGTAACCTTTACTTGTTTTTTGTAAAATCTGATCATGCATAAACCACAGGACTGGTCATAGTTCGTGGCTGCGTTACAGAGGCTGATGAAGTCATACTAGTGTTCGATTTTAATGTAATTTTTTCATATCAGTCTTCCCATGGTTACTGGTCACTGTGCAGGTATTTTATTACCCTATCCGCCCTGACTCTCAAGACTGTCCTTGGAGATTGCTGCATCTACACGGCTGAACAAAACAGGAGAACTTTAGCCTGATTTTCACTCTGTAGCCTGCAGTGTGAACACGGGCCTGTTGTACTTTCCTTACTCTGTTAAAACTGTAAAGCTGCAGTTTACATCAAGTCTAGCTGGTTAGCAGTTATGTTATTCACATGTACGTTTCGAACATCTAAAGGCTACGCTACAGAAACTTAAATCTGAGTAAAATGGTCACAAGTAGGGTTCTTTTTGTTTGTTTTTAACATAGCCTTTTGCATTCTCCAGGAACACAATATAGGATATGTCAGATCAATTCGATAATATTTAAATGATAAAAAAAAACCCCTCTGTTCCCCTACCAATTTCATCTGTTTTGAGAATGAGCTCCAGAAAGGGGGGTAGAAATAGATTAGCTAGCGGAAGGTTAACTCCCCTCGTTTTCAGCCTATCCCAGTTACCACTTTCAGGTCAATAAAATGTTGTCAATAAAATACATTAGAATAGAAAAGGAATGAAAAACACTTGGCAGTTACCACCTCTGCTGCGTCATAACACAATTTGTAATGAAAGAGTATTTTAAAAAAAAAGGGTTTGATACAGACATGTGACGCCTTTCTTCCTTAGCAAAGATTTCTGTGAAAACCCATCTGTATCTTTCTATTCCTCAGAGTTGATAAGCGTGTTAATTTTTGCATCCCTAACGTTTCAGTGTCCAGGATAACCTTCCCTAGTTATTGAGCTGCAGAAGCACCAGAGCGGCTCAAATGGGAGCACCTAGCTCGATACCCTGCGTGCTGTAGGGACTGGTAGCAGGCAGAGGTGTGGGAAGCGTCCAGGAAACAGGACGCGTATTGAATGGAAAGACCTTTTACAAACACAAAACCAGTATTTTGTATCAGGTTTTGTTGTGGGCATCCTTTCTTGCCTCGTAGCTAAGCCTTGAACATCAGGTATCACAGAAATTATGAAAATGTCAATCGTTTCCAACAGTATTTTTTTTCATTGCTATTGTTTGTTTATATAAAAAATGTATTGGCTCTCAGGAGAATGTTAACTTGACTTTGCTCTTTTTATTAAGCATTGGTATCTTCAATATTTAAGAAGCAGTTCCTGTATGACTGGAATTCAAGCGCGCGTGTTTACTCATACTGCATTTGCGCAGTGTAAGGATACTCTTCCTACTATTTGTCAAACATAGCAGCTCCCTCCTTTCTCTTTTCCTTGAGTTGCCTTACAACGTAAAACAAAGACTGAAGAAGCCTTTGGGGGCTGCAGCTGAAGGCAGGAGGCAGAAGGGTAACGGCGCTGTCATTGGCGTTCTACACTCTTCCTCGTTGCGGGCGGCCGTAAGTCCTAACACAAACTTGGAAATCCTCACAAAAACTTGAATGGATTTTTCCTTACATTTCTGGGAATGCTTCTGCTGACAAATACAGCGTTGGGGATGGGCGTACGTTTCAGTTGCAGCCTGTGTAAAGCATCCCAAAGCGGAGGAACTGGTGTTGCTCGCTTTGAGCCCAATGTGACGTCCAGGCGTTCACCCAGGCAGGACCTGCTGCGCGTCCCTGCGCAGCGGCTGCTGGCCTGGCTCGTCCGGAAGCGTTAACCGGCCTCTCCAGCTGGCTGGAAGCACGTTTCGCTGTTTAGAAACATCCCCATTTCTGTTTTTTTCACAAATGAGAACGCGTACGCTTCTGGATAAACTTTAAAGTGAATCTTTGGGCTAGGAGGCGATTCCCTCCTCTCTGCTTTCTAATGGGGTAAGGAATGCATTTATAAATCAGCCAGTATGCAAACAAATTGTAGTTGAATCGTTTAATATATTGAAGGTTTATAATCGTGGTATTTTTTAAAAATCGATGTACTGTGTTTGTAATTTGTTTCAGGGGTAGTCAGAATCATAAAGCTGTTGTAACAGGTACAGATGAATGCCGTACGGGGTGGGACAGGTGAATATTTCTTTAAAGCAGATTTGTGTCAAATCTGCAGTAGAACCACAAAATTATTTTTGTAAGACTTTTCTTCACCTTGTATAACTGTGGAATTTTGTTTTATTGATAAAAATTATACACTCTCTATATTTCCTAATACTGTGGTTTGTACACAAGATAACCTGAGTGATACTTTATTTACATGTATATAGTAAAAGAGGCATATGGTCTGTTTTTAATTCAGGGTAAAATGATATAATCTAATACTTTTAACTTTGTATTTTGTAAATTGTTACTTAGTAAAGCAGAAGCATTAAACACCGCTTTGGCTACGCTATGAAATTGGCTGGGTTTGTTATTCCATTAATAATTGAATTGCGTTCTGCAGACAGAGGCGTACAGGTAAATACAAACTGTTTGTAGTTTATATTACGTACCCTTTCATTTGTGCTGTGTGGCCCCCACAGCGGATCCCCCTCATGGGCCAGACGTAGGAATGATGTGCAGAATCAATATTTTGAAACAAAGTAATTCCTCTGCAGGTTTGGTTTAAAAGAGTTCAACATTCATTTTTTTCAACTGATCCCTCTCCATCTGCGTCTCCAGATTTTGGTTTTCCTCGCCTAGTTGGAACACCTGAGGATCAGACCTAAGTTCCCGTGGATTTCAGCAGAAATGTAGGTGTCTGGATACCTTCACAAGTCTAAACCGTGATCTCCTTAGACTAGGGTCTAGAGCACAAGTCTTATGAGGAGCGGCTGAGGGAGCTGGGGTGTTTGGTTTGGAGAAGAGGAGGCTGAGGGGAGACCTTATTGCTCTCTACAACTGCCTGAAAGGAGGCTGTAGCGAGGTGGGGGTCGGTCTCTTCTCCCCAGTAACAAGCGATAGGACGAGAGGAAATGGCCTCAAGCTGCGCCAGGGAAAGTTTAGGTTGGATACTAGGAAAAACTTCTCCACTGAAAGAGTGGTCAGGCCCTGGCACAGGCTGCCCAGGGCAGTGGTTGAGTCCCCATCCCTGGAGGGATTTAAAAGCTGGGTAGATGCGGTGCTTGAGGACATGGTTTAGTGGCGGACTTGGCAGTGGTAGGTTAACGGTTGGACCTGATGATCCTAAGGGTCTTTTCCAACCTTAACGATTCTATGATTCTATGATTCTATTGCTGTGTTTAGATTATCCTCTTGCTTCATAGCGCTGTGGTTTTGGAGCAAATTTGCCACTTGCTGTGCGTTGCTGCGGTCGGCAGCGCGGTCAGTGCCCGTGAAACGGCTTCGTTCAGAAGGAGCCTGCCCTGGGACCTCGCTCCGGCCGCGCCGCCGGTTCCCCCCGCGGGAGCCTGACCGAGGGCCGCCCCTTCGGCCAGCCTCTGCGCGGTGCCGCAGACTAAGTTTGGTCCAGCCTAAAACCTCCCGGCTACGCGTGGCGTAGGCGCAGAGGCCTTTGCGGGAGCCGCTACGATAGAGCGGCCGCCTCCGACGGCTTGCCGGGTGCGTAAGCGCGGTGGTTCTCCTCTCCCCATCCCAAAAGAGTCCAGCGCCTCGTGCTGCGAAGGCCGGTTGTTGCAAGGCTTGATATTAAACCACGTACAGCGTGCACGCTGCCCTTTAAAGCCCTTACCTTCACTCGCCATTTCTGCAAAAATCTACCAAAAATAAAATGAAACTTGGTTGATAAGCAAGCGCACGTTACCTTAATTGCTTGCTTGCATTTATTCCTTCCTGGAGAAAAGGGGTTTTAGCCGTCTGCCTTGGAGGCTGAAGGCATCATTTTTTGCTTGCATTTTTTTCTTCTTTTGTCACCTGTTCTTGCATGCATTGAGGGTAAAGGCGCTTTGTCGAACGGGAATTTGGCTGGATAGCATACGTACATTTTGTATAAAGGTAAGCAGATGAAGCACGAGACGAGAATTAATCCTGGTCTGATGTCTGAAGTAGCAAGAAGCGCAAGAGTGAATGTGAAAGGGGCAGGATAAATGTAATATTGATGAAAATAATAAATATATCTATGTTGTGTAAAATTTTCGTACTAGGTTTAGTTGCTTTTGATTATGGTACTAGCATTCGCTTAACTATTCATTTGGTGATAATTACACGTCGACTTGTCATCTTGACTGCCAAAAAAGATGAAAAAACAAGATTTTGGGTTTAGTATGTGGGGTTTAAAGGCAGTCGCTATACGACTAGCCATGAAGACAAGAGATTTATACAACATATATGTTGAAAATAATATATTTAAAACAAATAGTTTATGTCTGCATTAGTTGGGAAAACTGTATGCATATTAAACCTTCGGCGTCTCTCCTGGGAACCCAGTACGGTGGCTCCTGAGAACATAATGTGATATCCCGTATTAGCACATTAATAGTCACACATTAGTAATATTATTTTTGCCTTGATTACTGGCAGCAATTATAAAATTAAGAGTTACACCTTGACGTTTTATCACACATAAAACTTCCCTTCAGAACTGCGTATAAACGCCGCGCGTGGGAAAACGGACGGGTTGCTCCGAGAAGCACGCGGACCTTCCATTGCCGGGGACCGGCGGTTCACCGAAACGGCTGCTACGGAGGAGAAAGCGCGTGGGTGCAGTGGGAGACGTCCCACGGCGAGAGGCATCGGGACTCATCCATTGCTCCGTCCTCCCGAGTTGTTCCCAACTCTTTCTCAAGCGAGCAAGAAAAACATTGGCCGTCTTGTTTTCTTCTTGAAAAAAAAAATCCCAGGAAGCTCAAATAGGCATGAATTGATCTGAGCCTCATCCTCTGTCACATAATATGTCCTCACAACTTTAAAAAACCCGTTTGCCATTCCGGGGCGATGTACGTGTAAGGTCTGCAAACCGCGACACCCAGATTCAAACGCGTTGTGCTGTTCCGCGCTAAACCGCGTTTCTCCATCCGAGTTTTCAAAGAAAAGCTTTCAGAAACCCAAACAACCACTTGCGTGGTGCTTGGCTGCCCGATGGGGTACGGTCCCTGCCAACCCCAGCGTGCCCACGCTCCGTACCTGGTGGCTCTTATTTAGCACTCTGGATTGCATCAGCTTCTGAAGTCCGTGCTGTTTAATGCCGTTTGCTGTGCAGGCTCAGGTGTCGTGGTATTTGTGTATGATTATAGTGTTGTTACTGAAACAATATAGAAATCACCGCGTGATATTTGCTTGCAACACAGGGTGTCATTCATGAGTTATACATAAATGGCAGCTTTACATATTTAAAAGGAACATGGACTGCTTCATATCTGAAGTATGTTTCCCAGGAGATAACACTACCATTTGATCTATTTTTGATTAAAATGTAAAAATTAAAAATTAAATCAAATGGTAGTATAATTCCTTTGGGAAAACATACTTCAGTTATGAAGTATTCCCCATAGTAACCTTGAGAATCTTACAGCTGTATTGTCTCATCTGTAGGTGGTCTTTTTATGTCTCACATAATTAAAATGAATTGCTGTTAGAGAACCCATACTACTGCATACAGATTTATGAACCTTGAGGCACCTCCATTCACAGACAAACAGCGGTATCGAAAGCTAACTGTGCAGATACGCTGCGCCGAGGCAGGTACTGGTGATGGGGATGTTTACTGGGGAGCGTTACTTACCTCTGCCCTGGCAGGGTAAACAGGGAGCGTACCGCAAAATGCATTTCCAGTAGGGAACGGCGTCTAAAGAAAGACAGCGTACAGTACAACTGCGTTATGCTGCGTGGTGGTGTAGGACACAGTAGTTAAAATATTCAAAGAACATTTTATATACTAAGGAATGGCTCACATGTCACCAGAAAAAGATTGTGAAATTGGATTTACTAGGAAAATGTGCTCTACGAAATCTAATGCAACTTGTTTATAGCAAGCTGCTTTATCAGACTGACTCAGAATATGGGAATGTATATTTGATAAGATTAGAGAATAGCGGGGATCAGAAAAAATAAGACTATGGAATTTGCATTCACATTTTCACGTATCTGAAGGACAAAAATGTCATTTACTATTTGTTTGGGTTTGATTCTCTTACTCCTGTTAATGCTATCCATAACAATGACTTGTGACCACGCATTCTGCTCAGGCTGTAATTAAAACTTCCACAACACACATTTCAGTAAAAAAAAGTGGGTGGAAGTGAAATGCTCAGGTTTAATGTTTAAAGAGAGAAAGGAAAAAATGCTAACAATGAAAACATAAAGTCTAAGGGTTCCATAGTGCCTTGTAGAAACATTTTGTAATAAGCAGCAGGGGTGTTCAAATTCCAATGTAATACTTAAAAGAAAATGTCTGTGATCTCTGAATTTCTTTATAGAGGGGAGTTTTTAATGTATAATCAGACTAAAACCCTCCTGTAATTGCACAGTGAGAGGCCTGTGAAGTTTCAGGAAGGCTGCAGATGGGATACAGCCCTACAGAAGCAAGAAGATTTCTCCTAATCTGCGGAGGCAGCAATGCGAAATCAGCCGAGGTTTCCCTACGCGCGTTCGGCTGGGCTATCTCTCCACCAGCTGTGTTGCCACCTAGTGATGGCCAGTCACGGTTCCAGGTAGGCACGGCCGTTAAATATTAAGAGCGATTACAATGCAATCGTCTATCAGAGCATGGAAACAGTAGTTTCACGTTGTGCTTTCTTCCCCTTTCAGATTGTTCAAGCCCTGCAAGCCCGGCTGTGCCGGAGGCTCTGTCCAGCTCCTTGTGAAAGCGTTCCCCCGCCAGACTGACACCATGCTATTACCATTTACCCCTTAATTGCATTCACATAGGCAGCCACACAGGGAGTGACGGAAGCCGTGCACTGTGGATAACCCCTCTTGTATTCGTGCACTTCACCAGGGATCCCCTTGCGTCCACCTCTGCTGCTGCAGCAGCGACGCAAACCGGTCGCGTACGGCGCGGTCCCGGGCGTGCAGGAGCAAAGCTGTCTGCCGCGTACCCACGCCTACGGCAGCAAGGTGTGAGACCCCCGCAGCAGCCTCCCAGCCCACCCTCGGGCAAGCACAAACGAAGGGAAGGAGGAAGAAAATGGCTATACGTCATCTTCCCTATTTCCAAATTAAAATAGCAGTGCTCGGAGCCGCTCTGCGGGACAGCAGCAAATAAAAATCTCCGAAAATAAGGAAACGGATGGAAAGTTTGAGAAAGAGAGCTCAAAGCGGATAAATTAAAACTGCAGGACTGGCTGTCAGATCTCCACATCCACAGAGGACAGAATGCCAGCTGGGTGAGAAAGCAGGACCCTCTCAGCTGAAACCATCAAAAAAAGATCACCCAAAATGTCGTAGTTGAGACCTTGATTCTGCAGGTTACCTCCCAAGCATAAGATTTGTATCCACCGAGTTGCCTGGTTGAACACGCATTGTTACGAATTAGGCCTTAATTAACGAAGAGATGTCAACGCCACCTCTCCCTTTCTCGCTGGCGTCCGAAGCCAGGCTTGTCCACGCCCCGGGGAAAAGCGAGGCACCGGTTTGGTGGGACGTGGCTGTCACATTACATTTCACGACGCTGACAGCAGCAGCCTCTCCGCAGGGCAGAGCACAGCTAAAGTCCTTCGCGTGCCTCCCAGCTGGCACCGAAAGGCTCCCTCAGCTTGCGGACACCTTCCCGCGCATTGGCCTTCATCCCCACCCTCACCTGCACCCCACAAGGAGAGGAGTCGGGAATCCGCCCTGACCTCCTTGGCGCCCGCTGCACCCAGGGCTGCCTCCAGCACCCTGCTGAATGCTGCTACGTTCGAGTCTTCCACAAAGGTGGTTTTTACCAACGTAATAGGAGGCCTTTACATAAAGGAACGTTTTCTGGACTCCACACCTCTGTCTGAAAAATGCCCCGTAAGGGAAAGATGGTTTGAGTCCACGGTTCAGTAGCTCGCAAAGGACAGAGCCTATGAAGCTTTTAAAATGTTAACTTCTGAGCAAAAGCCAAGAAGGAAAAGAAGTCAGAAGAGTAATTTTAAAAAAGGTTTGTACGAAAAGGGAAATAGCTATTTTGAGTTGTTTAGTAGAGATGCTATTTCACTGAAGATTAGATAATTTAGAATAGTTAGTAAATGATATTCTGAATTTTCTGTCTACTTTTAATTGCCACGGTTATACCCATTTGACAATTTTACTGACGATCATGTCGAAGCCATTCCAATTCTGTTAAAAGTTGAGTCACAGAATCCCGCTCTTTGTAGACTAACGCTTGCTCGGCCTTTGATGTGCAGCACATCACTCTCCCAGATCAGAGGCTGTGACAGCTATTTTAGAATAACTAAAGGGGCTAAAAGTTTTTCTCTCCCGTTTCTTGACAAAAGCGTTGCTATATACGTTGAAAAGCAGTCAGGTAACTCGGTTTTAGTGCCGGCCTTTATGACACGGAATTGGGGATTCTCGTTACCGCTTGGGGCACGGCTGCCGGGGGCACGCTCCTGCAATAGCTGGTGGGTTGAAGACCTGGTTTGCCTGGGGATCCTCCGACCCTCGCTGCCCACCGAGGACCACGCGTGCACAGGACACAAGCGTGATGAAAATACCTCCTCAGCGTTGCGGGGCTGGGGAAACTACTGCGCCTGGGAACGGGCAAGGGGCTGTAAAGAAAACTCCGATCTGTGAGAGGTTTATTTCGAAAGGAGCAAAGCAATGCGTTCATATTAATAGCAATCATTCAGGGCACCGCGAATATGGTACTAGGGTAGAGAGGCATCAATATTTCCCATGGTTTTACGCTGAAAGCAGTGAATGTCTGGTTTTGCCATCACGGAGTCGGCAGTAATTCAGGCGTACCGCATGTCTAAACACGAAGGGAAAGCCGAACAGCAGAAGTCCTGTCTCAGAATAACCAGGTCCGAGCAAAACGATCTGTCTGGAGTTCACCTCTTGATGTAATTGGACTGGCTCGAGCGCAGAGTTCGGTTTAACGTGCTCGCAGAATAGCATCGGCAGGTGAAGCAACCTCTGCGGCTTTACAGGTTTGGAAGAGCAGATGATTCAACAGCAGGATGAATAAATAATGAAAGAAGCTGAGCTTATAAATTGTACTTCCTTATTTGAAAGGGTTCGTCTCCCGATTCATGAGTATAAATGTGTTACAAACTTCGGGTCATTTATGAAATAATAGAACACTTTAAGATTACCCTTAGCTTTATGTAAATGTAATTTTAATATTCTGTCTTCGTTAATTATCTAATCTTGGGAGCAAATAAACTACTGACACAATTCTGTAGCTATTTTGCCGGCAGGATTTCCTTTGAAGTCGGCGGCGGTTGTAAGAGGGAGTGGGGACAGGACTGAGCCTCACCATCACTTTTAGAAGAAGAGAAACTTAAACAGTAGCTGAAAATCCAGACCTCGCATCAGCGCAGAGCTATTTCTGCACTGCAAGATATTCATTAGTGCAAGAAAACGGGTGGCATTTGATTCCCACCGCTCGGCCGTGGTGCTCTTGTCCCAGGAGCGGTTTGCTTCCAGCTCCACGCGGTTTTGCAGTGGCCCCTCTGCTCTCGGTGCAACGCGCAGCCCCAGCTGCAGGCCCTGCGGGGTTCGGAGCGTGTCTAGGTCGGTATACAGACCTCAGTTAACTTTGGCAGTTGGCTCTAGGTACGACTGCGCTCCACGGAGCGACATCCCGCAGGTGACCGTGGCCCACAGCCCGGCTCACGAACGGCAGGGTGCCAGCCCGGACCCCTGGCTGCCCAGGGAGCCTACGCAGGCCCCCGCTCACAGCCCGGCTCGGCTTGCCCTTCCCGTCCCTATGTTAATACAGGCAAATTAGCCCTGGATGTTTTCCACCTTATTTTGAAGGGCAACGAGGTTGGTGAAGGGTCTAGAGCACAAGTCTTAGGAGGAGCAGCTGAGGGAGCTGGGGGTGTTTAGTTTGGAGAAGAGGAGGCTGAGGGGAGACCTTATTGCTCTCTACAACTGCCTGAAAGGAGGTTGTAGTGAGGTGGGGGTCGGTCTCTTCACCCCAGTAACAAGCGATAGGACGAGAGGAAATGGCCTCAAGCTGCGCCAGGGGAAGTTTAGGTTGGATATTAGGAAAAACTTCTCCACTGAAAGAGTGGTCAGGCCCTGGCACAGGCTGCCCAGGGAAGTGGTTGAGTCCCCATCCCTGGAGGTATTTAAAAGACGGGTAGATGCAGTGCTTGAGGACATGGTTTAGTGGCGGACTTGGCGGTGGTAGGTTAATGGTTGGACCTGATGATCTTAAGGGTCTTTTCCAACCTTGGCAATTCTATGATTCTATGAATTTTACCCAGCTATATACATATAAATGCTTATATTAAAAGGAATTCATTAATAACTCATACTTAGTTTCTTTAGTGCAAAAAGAGCAAAATCAGTACATCAGATAGAAAGAGTAGAGTTCAAAATTACCATCCGCAGCCCAGTCAGCAGTAGGTCTGCTAATACTCCCCTCAGAGCTCATCAGCTGAGACAACAGATTTCAAAGTACGAATTCTGGCATTGCACAACCCCAGGGCTATTCATTACATTATACAGTTTCCCGTCTGTTTTATGAAAGGTAGAGATGTATATTACAGTAGTTTGCAGGCTATAATTTTCATTAATAATCTGATCCATGTCTTTAGATTATTTTAGTAATTACTTCACATAAAAAGACTACTGAGTATGATTACAAATATGTCTTTGTTTTGATTGTCTGCTTTTGCGGTGAATACCAGATGTCTGAAGTTCTTGACTTTTTTTAACAAGAACAAATAACGTTTGCTGAGGTCTCCAAATGCCTCGCTCTGACCCCAGGAGTATACAACTTAATCATACAACACTCTAATAAACTAATCTGCAAACTGTTCAAAGTTCAGAAATTAAACCTTATTTGCATACAAAAAATACATCAAAAGAACATTAAGGGCCAAATTCTGTTCTTTTGAAGATTTGCATGCACAACTTGCAAATTACTGCCGCTTTCCATGCGGCGAGAAGAGCGGGCAGGCCCGGGGACTCTGCCTTCGCCTCCCGCTGCGGGGGCCGGGGCTGCCTGCGGCCAGGACTCCTCGCCGTCGCCTGTACCCAGCGCCAGGCACGCCCGTGGTACCTGTGCCGCTTCGTCGGCCCCTTGCTCCCTCCTTACGTACCCGATACAAACGATTTGACCGTTCCTACTTGGGAAAACAGGTGCGACTGCAGTAATAAAATAGCATTGTACAAGGAATACCCCGTGAGTGACCACACGGCCGGCCAAGAGCTTCTCCACTACACAACCGGTTGGCACTACCATCCGACTCAAGTCCTGTTGGCCTGTGCGGCCCAACGGAGCAGACGGCTACGGGCAGGTTGCGCTGCCCACCTCCTGCAGAGCCCCTGGCATCGCCGGGCTGCTCTTCTCCTTGCAATGGTCTGGCCGGAGAAGATGGAGGGTAGGTGGCCAGGCAGACGGATGCTCAGGCTGATCTCCCGAGGCAAGGCTGGTGGTACACAACGAGTAACTCATCATTGCCACCACAGGAAGGAGCTCAAGCACCGCTGGTGGAGCACGGTGCTCTGCGCTCCCTGCTACCTGGGCTCTCCTGTGCACGTACAGCTCTATTTTCTCCGCTCTGTTTTAATCCTTCTCCCGAGCACCACCTCTGCAGTTCAAACGCTGCCCGTAGCCGAGGGTCCTCGAGGAAGCCGGCGGGTTCCCGCTGAGCTCCGGCCTCTCCGCGCCAGCGAGGGGAGGCTACGGGGCCGCGTCGCAGAGCTGCTGGGGAGGAACCTGGCTCCGTGCGAGTTCTGTTTCTGCTGGAAGCCAGCCCTGCCTGATGCTGGCAAAGCTGCCTATGCGTATCGCACTGTATCTCGCTTCCAGGAGCGGGCGATTTGCAATTCTAAGAGTTCAAAGAAGACATTATGTTCTGTTTTATCTAGGGGGAAAGTGCACGGTGTAACCTTAGCTGGGCGCTGTCAGCTCCAACAAAAGATAGGCTCAAATATTGATCAGCCCTTCACAAAACTACCAAGGGCTCCTGACACCGGCCTCCCTCAACACCCGGTGAAACGCAGCGCGGCCGGGTCCTCAGCAGGCAGTGCCGGCCCGCCGTCGGGCGGGATCCACACCTCTGCCCTGGGAGAGGGGGCAGACAACCGGCGGAGGAGGCACAGCAGCTTGACCTGAACGAGCTCCAACCCCTGTGAGTTAGCTATAACCATTTGGCCACACCAATAACTCAGCCTCCCGCTGGCCGGGGTGGATATTCAAAGGCAGATGTCCGCGCCCCGCTCGCCTGGCAGCCCCAGCGCAGCCCAGGACCCCCGCCCCGGCGGGGCAGACCCGCAGCCGGGTGAGCTGACGCAGCCTTTTTATCGTTGCTCCAAAAACTGTGATGCCCACCCAAACCCATCCGGGCACCAGCTCCAGCAGAAGAGCCTTCTCAAACACAGATGCCTCGGTGGAAAACCATAGCAGTAAACCGCTTGGGTGGATAAATTAACAATCTCTGGGTGCTACAGAGGGGTCCCCCTGTGCCTCCCCTCCCTGTCGCTCACAGTTTCCCATTTTGCCTTCTTTCAGGGGCCTAAGCCCTGCAGAGAGGAGCAGGATGGTTTGTTACCAGGGCTTCTGGCAAGGGTGGGCACCAGCCAAGGGGCTCTGCTCCTCCTGGGCAGGGGAGCAGACACCAGGGCCGAGGCAGCGTCTCCGCTCCTCCGGACCCCCTAAATTCAGAGCTTTGAACAGAAGGGCGTGTGCCACCAGGACAAGCATCCCGGAGGAGCGACATGCTCCCGGTCCTGTATTCGGGAAGATCACGCCGCTGCAGCCGTCCTAGTTACCCTTTCTTTTTTAAGAGCCAATGTTTCCGAACACAATAAACCAGTAAGCCAGTGAGGAGGCAGCAAATGCACATAAATTTGATGTTGGTGCATCATTAGCAGGAATGAATAAATCCCAGGCCAGCGGCGCTGCACCCCTCTTGGATACGCAATTACATGGGAGATGAGCACCTGAAGTAGAAAAACAACCAGAAAGTGGTCCGAGTTGATAATTTATGAATGGAGAGAGCATTTTGTGGGGAAGCTCTCCCGCTTCCCCAGCAGCATAACCCCCGTCTTTCCTGGATTTTCTTTCCACCTGCGTTTCCTCAATTTGATGCTGGCTTCCTCAGCCAGGCAGCAGCAGCCCGCTGATTACGAGTCGGGAACGAGAGCGCATCTATCCTTGCCAGGAATTAAGTCCATAGAGTTTCGACATTTTTTCCAACGAGCTGCATATAAATATTCAGCAGAACATGTGAGGGAATAAAACCTGCAGCGCTCCCCTCCTGGTGGGTCCGGTGGCAAAGGTGGAGCTGAGCATCGCTGCTCTCCCGCCTGGTAATGAAAGGGTTTCCAGGCGCTCGCACTAACTCGCAGCCGGCACAGAGTACTGTCCTCTCACAATTTACGCAATACGTTTATATTCAGGTTGCATTCCTTCTCCAGAGATGATAAGAAATAAATTTAGAAAACGTACATTATATACATCACCGGCTGGTCGGGATCACTTGGAAGTACAAATACCTGCGCTAAGGCTTAAAGTCACCGTAGCCAATTAAAGCTATTAACCTGTACAAAGGTATCACACCAAGCACCGTGACGTACCAAGGGAACTCGGGCCCTCAAAACCAAAGGGTAACGCTGCAGAGGGCCAGGGGGACGGTGCCTGGCTCTGGCAGCCCCGCCAGCATCGCTGTCTGCCACAAGGGCCTCTGCAGCTCCATACCCTTCCCAGGCTCTCGGCAGAGCAAACGCGGGCCGTTACATGTGTTCAAATCCAGGGGCTTGTCTCCACGGTGCGGGAGAATTTCAGTGCTAATTACTTGTGATTTTGGACTGCCTGGAAGTGCAAAAAGCTTTGCTTTAGCTTCGCTAGTTGCCCCGAAATTGAGAAAATAATTGGAGTTTAAAAATAACGCTTCTTTCCTTTGCTCCAAAAAATATATATGTGCGAGAGGACGATGTCTACCAGTTCTGGACGGCGAAGGGCGAGGGGGGCGGTGGGGGGCTGCGGAGCGGCAGGGAGCCCCCGGCCCCTGCGCAAATCCCCATCCTTGGGTGCGTGTGAGCCCTCCCAAAGGCTCCCCCAGAACTAACCGTGATTAGTTCAGCCTTATGTCCTACTGCTAAATATATTTCAGCATCTTTTCTCAGATATACATCTAACAAAAAACACGATCTACAAGAAAAAATGCTGCTCTGTCCCTTTGCTGTGTTCCCGTCACCTCTCCTGCTGCAGCTTGATGCAATGAAGTGTAAAACACGTGCAACAAAAAAGGAATAAAAATAAAGCAGAGAAATGGGTTTTATGTAAAAATAAAATCTGAATAAAAGTATGTTCACAAAATACATAAGCAGATACTATGTAGTCTTTGGCAAAAAAAATATCACCCGATTTGTTACGAAGAGAATTTTTGTTCCAGCACATCGCCAAAGGGGACAGACCTTTATTCAGGAAACTGAAAAAGTACAAATGCAAAGCAAATTAAAAAATCAATTACTTAAACCAAGGTTTCTCACTTTTTGATTTAAATCATGATTAAAAGTAGTTACTTGACTCACTGATTTAAATCAATCCACACCATCTCTCTCAGATGATCTCAAGCAGTTAAATAAGAAAAGAGAATATCATCAATAACCCATCTGTGTCACAGATGAGAAAGCATCCCCGCGGGACTGCTTTTCCCCGTTTTTCACGCGGTGGCCCCTAGATTTTCAAGGAGTGGCACAAGCCCAGGGGAAGCCACAAAAATGCAAGAGTTTGTACCTGCAAGTCCGTTACAGGAGAAAGAAGCGGCGAGGGCTGACACAGCGCGGATGCATAAAAGACCATGTATTTACGCTCCCTAAATAGAGTCTAAAGCATCTTTAAGTGACACAGGCATAAGTATGTTTCACAAAAATTATTTTTTCTGAGGATACCGCCCCTGCTTTGGAAAAATTTGCACACGAATAAGGGACAGGGCCGATGCTCCCGAGGGCGGTGAAAAGCGGCAGGTCAGAAATCCCCCATCAGAGCCTCTCTCCCCGCTGCAACGTGCCGCTCCATCGGCCGCGGTCCTCAGCCGCGCCACGCAAAGAGGGGCAGCACCGGCAGCCGCCAGCACGCAGCGATGGCGAACAGGTTTCTTTAAGGAGATAACAAATGGGAGCAGGGAAAAAACTGCATCTGAGGGAGAAGGAAGGGCAGAAAAGCCAAGCGAGGGCGGTTGGGTGCGCGGGGCGAGCGCCGGGGCTCGGCCGCTGCCGGAGCCGCCGTCGCAGGGCTGTTTGCCGTGTTCGGGCATATTCCCTTTAGGCTGCAGATCCCAAGTTGTCTAATTGTCCTTGATGTATCTTCTCTCCCCCAGGAATGCCATCCAGACCTAGCAGCTCCAGATGTCTGAATATTATGCAGGAAGCCGGTAAACAAATTCCTCCTATTTTTCCTGCCAGCAATTAGAAACGTAGGAGGAGCACATTGCTTAACAGGCAAGGAATCCGCCAAAGATATTTCATATGCATTTATAGCCAATAATGTCTCTGAAATAGGTGATAAACACTGAATATTATAAGTCTTTTAGATTACCCCTTGTTGCTACAAAGTCAGGCTTCATGAAAAAGTGAAAATAAGGAAAAAAAGCAAGAGCTGAAATAGGAGTTAAAGTTGGGGCAAACTTGTGATTACAGCTGCTTCCAGAGTAACCATCAAACACTAAGGCGACAGAGCAGCTCTGCCACCTCCCCTAAAATAGCTGTTTCAAGTAGTTTCAACTTTTTCACCCAACTTTAGTTTCAGAGGAGGTCCCTGCCTAGTTCCCGCGCCTTCCCTCCCCATTAATTTCTTTGCATGCTTGAGCAATCCTGCCCTAGCAGGAGGGACGGCTTAGGTGGCTTCAGGAGTCTTTTCCAGCATTAATTGTTATGATTTTAGAGCCCCACAGGGTGAAGACTTTGAAAAGGAGAATTTGTTCCGAAGGTTGGGAGGAAAATGAAAAAAATCCAGCGCTGTGGCCGTGCACAGAGGCGGTGCCGGGAAACCCGCACTCCGGGTCTCTGTGCCAAAAAGAGAATTAAATCGTTCCAGCTCATGGACTGAAGGTACTGCGCTCGTGGAAAGCACAAGCCACGCATCTGCACGCTTGAAGTTTACAAGTTGCAGAAGTTCAGGAGCAACTGAGTAAACAACCAAAATTTCACAGGTGATCTGCAGAAGAACCTCCTCTGGCTGGGTGGTTGCTGTGAAAAAGAGCTTTATTTGGCCCAGCCCAGCTGCCCTAGAGTTATCAGCACCAGGGCGCTTTCTGGGAGAATTACATGTGTCTCTCAAACCAAGGACTGAGCTGAGATTTCTTTTTGATGCTCAAAAAAAAAAAAATCTGTCGCATTTTCATAAATGAATAGCTGTCCCAGAGTTGATTTACAGTCTTTTTAGGCTGTTTTTTGGTCTTATGACAGACACGAGAGATGTATCGCCCTGAAGTAGTGGGAAAACCTAGCATGAGAGAGAGGCAGCCCCTCCTTTCCACCTTCGGGTGTTTGGCACGTGGCACCTCGGTGGCCATCTGGTATCGGCCACCTCTCTGAGCGTCCCCCCTCCACAGCCACCGGCTCCGGGGTTACTTGGCTCTTTCCCTGTCCCATCACAGCACATCAGTGAGCACCGGCCAACCCCACTTTGCTCGGGTCCCTCTGACCTGCTGTCCATCCCCGGCAGCACCCATGCAGGCACCGCATGCATGCCCACCCGTGCGCCCCAGCACCCTGGCTCTGCACAGCCGTCGCTCCCAAGAAACCCAGTGCCCCGCAGAGGGGCTGCAGGCACTGCGTGACCCTTGCTGACTACCAAGGCCAAGGTGGCCACCAGCCAAGACCATGGAGGTGGTGGCCATCACCCTCATCCTCCAGCCCAGCTCACAGTCTGGTGATGTCGACCCCAAAGTGAATCTGAACTTCATGCTAAATTACGTTGTGCCCCATTTTCATACACAACTCCAAAGCGCGGTTGTGGTAACTGTGAAGAAATTCTCCTTCGTGGCGTTGCCCTCAGCAGGGACCCCGGCATCGCCCTGCCCAAGCAACGAGCTGCCACCACTACTGCAGACCACATGCAAAAACCGAGGCAAGCAGGAACTGATGCTACAGTTTGATACTTCAGCTGTTTCCATTACATCTTTACTGATCTCTTTCTGACAGTTTAGCAATCTTCTACGCGTATCCCAGGCCGCAGGCAGCATTATGGAAAGTCGAGGCTCTCAGCTGCAGTCCCCTAACTGCAGTGCAAAGGAGAGCACTGCATTTTGCAAGGAGTCTTTTCATCCAGTTTTTTTTCCTAACAGTCACGTTGCTGAGGACCTAGGCTGCCCAGTGCGTTATTGACTGCCCATGTTTCCCTTCGCCGGTGCTGCAAGCGGGGCAGAAAGCGTTTGGTGCCAGCACCGCTTAGGGAAAGGGTGCAGGAAACCCGACACGAGATCCTCACATCTTTTTCAAGCCTTCTCAAATGAAGGCTTAAAATAGAAGCAGTGACACAATGATTGCATTGTTAGTGACCGCAGCAGCTTAACTAGGTGTCTCACACCAAGAGCTAACCGAGAGCAACATGAGCATGAAGTTCCCATGCAAAATGTCTACATCAAGCAGCGTGTACAGGTGAGGCTCACCACCATCCGCTTATCCGCGCAGTGACCCCTAACGCCGACTCTGCAAAGGATATTTAAAGATCCTTTTCAAACTCATTATTCTTAAGCAGAAATAAACTGGGAACATGCAAAATAAGCATGTCCATTTGCTATTTTCATCGTCTCTTCCACCGCGCTTCATCTGGCTCAGGTGCGTGTCGAGTATATACCTGTTGGAGGACTAAGATCATTCCTGCTTCTTACTGCGATGAAGGAATTAAATACAAAATCTTCTGTAGGAAGCAATTGTGAAGTGTGGAAGTTTCTAGTCAGGCAAATAAATTGGATTTAAGTATATTACAGTCATAATCTTTTTCTGCCTCTCTCCAGACAGCCTTTGTACATGGAGAAATGAGAATGTATTCTCAGACAAATCTTGACCTGAGGGAGAAGGCTGCGGGAATCTGGATTTTCAATAACATAAGACAATAAAGCTCAGACTTCTAACCTGCCGCAATATGGTAAAAGTATAAAGAGCTTAGCAACTAATAAAAGAAAAGGGTCTTCCAACTCATATTTGAAGATCTAGACCCCCAAAAGGACACTTCATAAAGATCATAATGGGTTAGTCAGTATCTAACAGATACCATGTACCTTGTTGACCAATTGTCTGACAGTTGTCTTCTGCAGGCCTGGATATTAATAAGCCTTGTGTTGATTTCCTTGGGGTATTTTGTCTTCGTAATTGTACATCTACTTGTTGTGACACTGCGGCTTGCTATATATTTATTTAATGCGATTCCTATAGCAAAAAAATGTATGTATGCTATTGTTTTCCTTAGATGATATGCATACACTGCAAATTTCATCTCCCTCTGAGGTATAGTGAATCAAAGCCGCTACTGTGTAAGGGAGAGCACACGGTCTTGGGGCAAAGAGGAAATCCAGATGTGTTTTCCCCTTAGGTGTGAATATGTCTTACTCCTTGCACTACACAGGGAATATAAAGGGATTCAATTATCGCTGCATTTTTATTTCTAATAATAACAAAAACTTGTTCTAGAAGGTATTCCAGTTAAATAATATTTTGACAGATAATGCTCGTGTAAAGTAGCTGTCACTCACGCAGCAAGATCAAGGGAAAATAGATGCATAAGAAAGATCACAGAGTGGCTTATGTAGTGAAAATGAAGCCTGTTAAAAACTCCTCTTGCTAACAAAACAAAGACTGTCTGCGGCTTGATCCTGCTCTCACCATTTTCTGTACAGCTACAGAATAAAATGCAAATATTTAGAGATTGCATGTTATATATAAATTGCAGTTTTCCAGATGTTCTCAGATACAGACGTATTTAAAAGCACTTTATGTTTTCACAGCTCCCTCAGTCATACCAGTCTTGGCCTAACCACCATAAAACGTCAAGACAGAGCGAGGTAGGGCAGCTTTAAGTCTCTCTGCCCGTTTCTGCAGTCCGTGGCCAGGCGACCCTTCTCCTGCCACACCAGACTCTCCGGGTCATGGCGAGGACACCTTCCTCAGCTGTAAGAGAGGCAAGTCTGAAAATACCAGATTTGCCCATACGCCATCACCTTTATTTGTCCACCAAAACAAAACTCAGCCCCCATTTGTTATGTGGCTCATCTCTTCTATTGCTTGGAGCAATCTGTGCCTTTATTTTCAGCTAAACAGGAGCTTCCTTCATCGCACCCACCTTATGCATTTTCAGCTACGTTCACCTACAATTTTATCCTGTGAATAGGTATTTTCCTTTTGCTCCAAGTCCTGCATGAAATTCCACCCAAATGCTTTATCACAACCCTCTTTCTTCCACTAACTCTCAGTACCGAGCCCCGACTGCGCTAATCCCAGCTCCCAGCTGCCCCGAACCCCTGGTGCAGCCGGGGAGCAGCCCTGGGGTCGGTCCCTCCTGCTATTGCTCCTCTCCTGGGGTTGTCCATGTTCTGCCTCAGATGTGGGATCCAACACAGACAAACGGGAGAACACAGTGGAGGGAGCCTGTGCTGGAAGAGACATAGGAGAGTACTATGGAGAACGTTAAAATTAAGAATATAATGATTTGTAACAGCATCAGAAGTTGCAGTACAGCAAAATGTAAATAGCTGCGCGCTGCAAAGGGGCCCAAAAGTAATGGCCCTGCTTGGAGGTTGCTCCGTGCCCGATCCTGGGCACATCACCAGGATAAGAAAAATTGTGGGAAACAAGAGGAATAACAGGGATGCGTTCAGAGGCATTTTCTTAGGGCGTAGATTAAATTACAGCTAATTACAATATTTAAGAATAAGTCTCCAAACTTTCTATACAAGTTCTGAAAGAGCTCATTGAAAACTATTAACTATATTTAAAAGCTATTCAGCTTTTTTAAAAAAGTTTGGGTTTTTTTTGCAGAGCTGAACTTCTGCTGGAAACCAAGCACAAAGCTTAAATATGGGATTAAGAAAGAAATACACATGCACGCATTCAGGAGAGTCCCTGCTGTTCTGCCCAGGAGCTCACAGGTCAGACAAGGCAAATCCCTGCTCCTTCTCCCAAAAGAGCCCCTCCGCCCATGGGTGCCATGCCTGGCTGCCAGAGGAGGGACAAGGCTGTTGGGGCACAACCCAAGTCACAGGGGACAGCAGGACACCCAGGAGGTATCTTAACCTGACCAGGAGGGACCCTGCTATCTTCAACCAAAGTGTTTTAACCTAAAATTTCAAGTTTCTAGGTAAAATTTCAGCTGGGGAGGAAAACCCAAAGTTTCCAGAAGGAAGAAATGAAGCAAGGACTGTATCTGATCCACAACCTCCATATTCCTCCAGTACCTTCCCCACCAGCAAGTGCTATGGGTAAAGATACAATTATTTATGGCAGCCAAATAGCCCAGGACATTAAGGGGATTTCTTATAGGGTGCTGTGCTTCTGGGAAAGTGCTGCAAATTAGGGGATAAGGCAAAGGAATAATCTAGCTGGACAGTCCCAGCAAGACCTGCTCCAGGACTGTGCAAGAGTCTCAAGATAAATGGGGAACGCTTCTTTTTAAATGGATTATTAATATGCAGCGGACTAAAGCTCAAGTCATTGCCAGTGCTTGAGGTAGGTTCAATAAAACTGTATTTTTAGGATAGCTGATATTAGGAAACTTCTCTTCCTTTAAGCATTCAGTATTAGTGACAGAAGCAGAGAAGGCAGAAGGATGCGCTGTCCCAGGAACCACAGCATGGGGCACCTCTGAGCTGATTGTTCATCCATCTTTTTTTAAACCCTCATGCAGATTTACCAGGTAAGGCAAGTGTAACTGAAGTTAACGAGCATCTAATTTTATCCTTTGTTTTGCCTGGTAAACATTACCTTACGAAGTCATAGCTGAGAGCTGCAGCTACACTTGGGAAGCAAATAATAGATTTACTACAGTGTACTGTATTTTAGTAATTTTGCAGTGGCTTTTTGAAACTGTCACTGAAAAGTTTGGTTTCATTCCCCCTCTTTAAATAAATTTCCATAAATACATTTCTCTGGACAAACAATAAATGGGTTTTACCTCCCCCCCAACTCAAAATAGTCTAAAAATCCATTTAGTACTGACACTCTGGCAGTCTTTGATTCCTGTGAGAGCTCTCATGATAACTTCAAAATAGAAGATAACAGCCATGATGGTGACATTTACTATAGAAATAAATACATATGCAAATCACCCATCCAGAATTTTTTTTTAACTTTCACTCCAGGCTTCCCTTTTCAGGGAGCAGCAGAAAGAATCTAGATTTTGCACTGAAATTTGTGTTATTTGGTCTCTTTCTTGTTTAGGGGTACACTTCATGTCCGAGAAGAAACTAGACAAGCTGGAGAATGGATTCCTTCCATCTAACATGGAATTTATTGCAAGGGCACCTGACCCATGCCAGGACGAGCTCCCAGCCCACCTCCAGCCCCATTTCAGAGCCATTTACAGTTCAGAAAAACACTTGGGTTGTAAGTGTGCTCATTCTGTCACTGGAGTACATGCACATGGAGCTGCTCATCGCTTGTCCTTGGCACACAGCAGTGCTCGTGCATCCCACGGGGTCACGGGGACCCTCCTGCACGTGCCCCATGAGATGCGGCAGAGTCCCAGGGCTGGACCTGCTCCTGTCACCGTCTTATACCCATCCTGCCTTGGAGGTAATCTGGAAGGAAACGCCCCATTCAGAGGATTTATTTTAGTATCTGTGTTGAAAGTATATGTACCTTGATGTCTTATCAGCATTCCCTAACGCGGGCTCTGTAGGTCTGTCCCCAAAAAAAGGATCTCGTGCCCCTTCCTGCCAGGGAGCCGCTGGAGGAGATGTGCAATGATCCAAGAGCAGCCACTGCACCATGGGAAGCAGGGCTATGCACACATGGGCTTTTGAGCAAAACTATGATGAAGTACAAATTTTAATGCCACAAATGTGCAGAGTGTTTATTTTCAGCACAAGAATTTCACCTCTGGAGCCCAGGATGTGATCAAACCTCATGTGAGTGAACTAGAGGGAAACTGGGGGAAATACTAAATCTTGATCACCTCAAAACCACCAGCAACTTCATCCAAAACATAACCAACTAAATTTGGTGTGCCACAACACTCAGTGCTGCAGGCTGAAGCACAGGCAGAGACAAGCCTGTGCCAATGCCCCAGCGAATGCTGTATTCAGCAACACGTTTCAGCAGGAGTGCTGGCTCCTGTGTGCTGCTCATCATGGCTTACGATGTTTCATTGATCTACAACTTTGACATGTATATTTTCTAGCTGATATTTCACTTTGATGATCAAAACCAGTATTTGCTGGCTCCCTCTGATTATATGAAACCAGCCCAAGATATGATGGGAGGTCAGCAGTCTTATCTCCTTTTCCTTCTGTACTAAATCACTAAAGGTGCAGCTAGTAACCAAATGCAAAGACTTGTGGTCCAGCAGCTAATAACACCCAGGCACTTGCTAGAGGAGGCAGAGTAAAACGGCCTAATGTGATCTTGCCATGTGGTAATTTTCCAGATAAATGGACAGTTGCTTCAGCAGTTCCACTGTTGAAGGTCAATGATCCATATAATACGGGCAATTACAGAAGTATTTCCATTGCAGACTCTGTGACAAATTTGTAGTGCAAGACAACAGATAACTGTAGCAGAGGTACCAAGATGAGGGTACTAGACTTGAAACCCTGCACCCCAACTCCTGCCTGATGTCTCCTGGAGGAACCAGCTCTCCCTCCTCCCTGGCTCACCTCAAGTGTCCGTGCCCATCGTACTGCCCCTATTTCTTCTTATTTTGACATTTCTTAATCCTCTTTTAATACTGAGCCTAAATTACCAACTCATCACTTTCACCCAGTCTGCTGTTTTCCTGCCTTCTAGTTCAAAGTTAAGCACTTGGCTATTTTATAAAGATTCTCTAGGGCTGAAGGAAAAAAAAAAATAAGTCAAATAAGGGAAAACTCCTCAGCAATTTGAAAACTTAGACTCCCAGCGGATACACAAACATAACCATTTCTAATTGCATTTCAAAGAAAAGGCAGAAAACATTCTCAGGGAGTAAGTGTATCAGCAGTACATACAACGTTACACAGAGCTAGCTGAAATCACAGCTTACATGCTAACAGTTTATTCATTGGAAAGAAGATTCTGAGCAATACACAGATTGAAATAAATAATTGTTTTGTGTAATGAAGTGTGCATGAGGAAATAGCCACTTGTACCACGGCACAGATTGTTTTAGCGTTACTTGCATCCCCAAAAAGCGCAGACGCTTGCTGCGCAGTATTACAACCTGCCACGAGAAAGTAATACCAAACCCTCTGAAAAACATGCAAGAACTTGCCAGAGTCGCTCCCCAGCAACACCAGCATTCCCAGCTCTGAGCCTGTAAAAGCAAGGAGGTTCTTGCAGTTTCAGCACCTGCTTAGAAAACGTCTACATGCAACAACAAAATGTAAAATATACAGGTGCCCTCAGTCATCCAAGCGCTGTACAAGTTTAACGATAAACACATAAGACCCTGAAAGACTTTTGTGATTTCTGATGGGAATACATTAAACCTGTAGTAGTGCTTCCCTTGTGAATTGTACTTCTGTTTCAGTTTCAGTTTACTGCGGCTTTTACCCATCATGTAAGAGACAGACTGCCATTTCATTCCACCAAAATGAACGGGAAACATCAGTAAAGAGCAGCCTTAATGGTGGAGGAATTCACCGGGGACGGACTTTGGAGTTGTTCAAGAACCTATTTCAAAATTTAAGCAGATTTTGCTAAAAAGGAAAGAGAGGAGACAGACAGAGACTTGAAATGCTAGAATTTAACCTTCATGTAGGAAATGAAAAAATGCATTCAGCCCTACCCCAGGCAGGAGCCGTCCCTCCCTTCCCCGCGAGCAGGAGCGCAAGCCCTGTTTGCAGAAGCCAGGACTAAGAGACAAGCACCATTGCTTATGCAAATAAGTGACTTTGTATGAGATTAATTAGTAGAGGGATGCTTTTGGATGTCTTGTGAGGCCAGTGGTTCATTTATGAAACACATATCAATAATCCACAGCCACACAAGAGCCGACTGTGTCAGACGCCAGCAGATATTGCAGAATTAACAAAAACTTGCGTTTCTCAAGGAGATGGGCAGGGGTGGGGACAGGACAGGCCAAGGGCTGAGCCCCTCGCCAGTCCTGCCCTCGGGTCCCTCCTGCCCACCAGCACCAGATTTAAACATGCAAGAAAGAGCTCTCCATGCTACAACACCCCAGTTAAGAAATGAACGGGTTACCTAGCTGCCTTCTGAGAAGTCTCTTCACCCCAGTAACAAGCGATAGGACGAGAGGGAACGGCCTCAAGCTGCGCCAGGGAAAGTTTAGGTTGGATATTAGGAAAAACTTCTCCACTGAAAGAGTGGTCAGGCCCTGGCACAGGCTGCCCAGGGCAGGGGTTGAGTCCCCATCCCTGGGGGGATTTAAAAGACGGGGAGATGTGGTGCTTGAGGACATGGTTTAGTGGCGGACTTGGCGGTGGTAGGTTAACGGTTGGACCTGATGATCCTAAGGGTCTTTTCCAACCTTAACAATTCTATGATTCTAAGTATCACCATGTCAGGCTCCTGAGGCACTTCTGTAACGTATAGTTAAATATGCGATGTCTAATCCAGCAAAATAAGGAAGCTGGTTATTTGGCAAGGTTGTCATTAAGAGAGTCTGTTTTGAATAGAATTAATAGCAATGTTTGTTACATTTTAAAATGTCATTGATCTATTGTTGCTGTGCAGAACATCTCCCATGAGAAAGTCCCACACGTTTGCTCCAAACTTTTCTGAAGCTGCATCCTGGTCGATGACATGGAAAGGATAAATTTATTCTCTTTAACCTGAGCTGAGGTTCCTAATGGGAACTAAATACACTGCTTTTCCCTGTCCTGGGCAGCAGCTCATGGGACACAGTGATACTCCTGCTATGTACACAAAAACTCCTTTCCTAAACCATCCCCCAACCCTGTTTTCCCTTGTAAAAATTATGTAATTGCATGCTATTTCAGAAAACTGCATAAAAGTTGACTCTATTATGATTAATTGTCCCCACGGCTTCTTGTAAAATTTTCAAAGTTCCAGCTGGTCACACAGGGTTTAGTTTACAAAAGCGTTGCACATTATTAGATTTCTGATAAAGTGTGCTCTTTTGTGATTCAGAAAACTGCTTCTCCTCCAGACAACTGGCATCCTCTTTGTTATGCACCCCAGAGATACGCCAGCCAAAATGGAGTGCACTCAGATGAAAAAAAGGTATTCCCAATCAGACATGCAGATTGAGCATTACTTATGCAGTGTAAACAAAACATTACCAAAGTTTCAGCAGGAGCTCTCCCCGCGACACGTGCGGGCTGGAAGTACACGTCGGCAGCCTGGTTGGGGTTTGCTGCCCATCCTCTCGCCCAGAGCAGGAAAGCTCAACCCTGCAGCCACCCTGCCTGGGGCAATCCCAGGGAAGGTCCTGGCTCCGAATCCTGCTCCAGTCATTTTGTCCTTGTCATATTTAACTTCTGATAAATGCTGACTGAGGAAGGGACAACAAGAGGGATGCAATGCTACCCACACCACTACTACCACTGCCCTGCTGCTCTCCTCCATATACCCCAACCTTCATGCCACCACCTTCCATCTCCCCTGCAGCACACCTCCATGCAGCCCAACACTGGGAAGGGCTGAGAAGAAACCTTGGGACACTCCAAGAAACACCACAACCAGAGAGCTTTTCTACTGTGCCACGTCATTGTAGCAGTGTGAAAAAGCAAGTGCCACAGCAGCTAACATGCCATCCAAGAGAAGAATCAACGGCGAGGCAGACTGGACCAACGGGAACACCAGAGGGCTGTGCTCATCTCCGTTCTGCCAAATATAAGGGCCAGGCTGAAAAATGTATTGAAATACAGGGTGCAAATCAGAAGGTAACTTTGCTGACAATGACAAGGAAGCAAGCAAATGCTCAGAAGTATGTTTTGAGAACAGGAGCTGGTTCTGTTGGCCTACCAATATTGCAATTCTTCCGATTCCTCCATCATCACCACATGTATGCACCCCTTAACACTAGCCTGGGGGACAGAAGCAACAATCCAAGCCCAGAAATGAAGCCATAGCACAAGTACCTACAGCGTTCTAAAGGAACGACCGCATGTGCAGACAGGGATGATCCAACTGACAGAGTCCTCTCGTGCCAGAAACATGCTGGGGAAGGTCTCACACCAGCGGCTGGATGGGAGCTAAGCTCAGCCAATGGGAAGGGCGATTCCTACACAAGTAACTGCTGAGAAGAGCCATGGACAGGGGTGGCAGATGCCAACAGAGTCCCAGGCAGACCTGCCTATGCCAACCTACCAAGCCACACAACTAGAAGTGGTGATTACACAATATCAGAGTGACTGGCTGATAAAAATGGTAGTAAATATCAACTTATGCACAAAGGGGGGAAAACAGTGCTAACTTTATATTATAATCATGGTTTCTGACCTATTACCATTTACCAAAAAATCACTGTAATTCTAGGAAGAATTCAGCTCAGTAGCAAATGGAGCGTTGAGGATTACAAGGAAAGAAGGCAAAATGAAAACAGAAAACACTGCGGTTGTGCAGATCCAGGGTGTGCCTGCCCATAGAGCACTACCTGCAACTCCAGTTCCCTCCAGTCTCAAAGTCAATATAAAAAAAGCCAGAAAAAAGTACAAAAATGGTAAAAACAAAACAACTGTCACAGAGCAATTCAACAAGTTTAGGGGATGTTTCTTCAGGATGGAGAGTACGACAAGCATGGACAAGTTCAACAAATCCATTTGGGGCTAACACCCTCAGAAACTTCCCCACTTAACACTGCAAACACCTCAGGTCTCGTACAAGTACCAGGATACTTATCCACAGCAACAGAAGAGGTTAAGGGTAAAAATTATATGCGAGCCACTTTTTCCATCTGCCAAGAGATATCTTGTCAAATGCACAAGCATTTACTGGTGCCTAAACTTACAGAACCACAGCTGTTCCTGGGGATGCTAATAAATAATCCAAGTCTCCTCATCTCCTGCTGCCCACTTTCCCCTCACTTTGTATTATGCAAAAGAGAAAAATATTATCATCCTTATAGCATCCTTCTTGAAAGGCATGCATTTCAAATATCATGAAGAAGTATTGTCATAATGAGGTTAATGACAATAGGGTTTCCAATATCAAAGAGCCAACATGCAGCTGCTTTATAGTATGGAGTGATACAGTACAGAGCTCCATAATGAGAGTAGCGAGTTTTTGGGTTACGCATTTTAATGAGTTTGTAATAAGCAAACTACTACGGAAGTGGTAATTTGCATTTCACAGCACTGTTTAGATAGAATACTTTGTTAACACTCACCACATTGAAGCAGGAAAATTAGCCCAACTTCATAAGGATTTAGAGTCTGAACATGCACAGGCCATTGCACAGAACATTATATGCTTTTAGAGCCAAAAGAAAAGTATTTGGTAATACGCACGGGGAGAGAAAACCGAGGAGAGGAATGCAATACCTGTGCTTTTTTTGACCTCTAGAATAAGTAGAAATAACCGCTGTGTGTTTCATGGTGCATATGCCTCATTTGATGTCTCAATTTGCACCTTGCAGTAGTGAAGCACATCAATGCTTCTTTTGAAAGAAAGATCTTCAATACTGAGCACAAACTCATTCTGCAATAGCTGCGTATCAGCACATGTACCTGGCAGCCACCACCGACGCCGCTCGGCTCTGCTGCCTCGGACGCTTGAGTCCTTCCCCATCTCCTGCAGCATGAATCCAGCCTAGAAGTTAAAAGATAAAAACATCTGAGGTACGTGGTGTGCATATAGCACCACGCACTCCGTGCTCCGTGGAGCACTGCGCTGCGCTCATTACAGCTCATTCAATAAAGAGATGTACCTTAAGAACAATGCATTCATCTATTAATGTTCCTTATGGGAGACATAATCAGCTTCATTAGAAGTCATTATTATGGTAAAACCCTGGAAAAAACATCATGTACAAGGAGGCAGCATGATCAATTAAAAACCTAGAATATGTGACTAATATTGACAGATGTTTACAGGAATCGCCGCGGGAGGTCAGGCAGGCACAGCCCGCCCTGCGCCCGCAGCCTTCCCCAGGGCCGGCCAGACCCACCACGCAGCCAGGCACAGCAAGGGGGGCACTTGCACTCACTAGGAGCAAGCGACACAAAATACGGGTGCAACCACCGGACCACCCCAAGCCAGCGAACGCGTCCACCGACAGCCCACTGCAGCAGGAGATGTTGTGCTGTGCCCCGGCCCCCCATCCACCCACCCTAGCTCCCACCATTCCCGTCTGCACAGAGCTTTCACAGCAAACTGTGCAGAAAATACTGGCTGAAGCCAAAAAAATTTAACATTTGACATTGAAAGCTACTAAACTTTCTGAACTGACAAACGTTATTTTGTTGTGGGCTTTCTTTGCTTACTCAGAAAGCTCCTATCGCTAACCAGCAGTGATTTTCACTGTCCTGCCTGCCCCAATTTCTTATGAAAGAGCACAGAACAGGCAGATTGGGGTAGATATATCTTTCCCAGGTCACAAAGCTTCTGCCAGTAAAGGCTACGCCAGCCCTGCTATCTGCCAGCAGAGATACCCAAGACAGCAAGAGCAGCAATGGGGGAAGCCCCCTTGTTAAGGCCCCTACGAAGCCCCAGGGCAGGGTACAGCTCAAGCGGATGCCAACAGCCCCTTGCAGGGCGCAGGATGCCTTTGGCTGATGCTCTCACGATTTCGAGTAGTTTGCAGGCAGTGCTCCACGTCACACATGAGGCCAAGCTCCGGTGGCACCATCGCCTTTCCCAAGGCTGAGCATCCTCGCCCATAAGGACTAGAAAATTACAGCTTGTGCTTGGCGAGATGTTATTTTTAAGCCTTAACAAACACGGGCTTGATCTTCTTAAACAGTTTGGATCTGCTCTGCCGTACACATTCACAGCTCAACAGCTGACTCGGTTTTGGGTACATATCTGGCACAACGAAACAAGAACGGGCTCAGGCAGGAATTCAGCTTGTGGTAACCACTAAAAGCTTTTTCCATTGCATATATCAGTGTAGAAGTTGAGAGCTGTTATTCAACAGGACTAATACATCAGTTGCTGTGAAGTCAATAGCATTGATTTCGGTAGGACCAGGGTTTCACTCGGTTGCAAATAGTTGTTCCAGTAAGAGCTGGGTAACAGGGAGCGCTCCAGGACTGCGGGAGCCAGCGGCTCCCAGGGAAGGCTTTCCCAGTGGTGCCGAGACTATGGGGACCAGGGATTAGGTACTGAAGTGTTGCTCATTTTTATGCATACTCTATCTTTGACCTCCCAGGAATTCTCCCCACACACTAGCATCTAGGAAAAAAGGCATAGGAACCACAGAGATCTCCTCAGTGCCCAGAAGTTTAACAAACACCTACAGCTGGAAGAAAGGGCTATTAAAATTCATTCACTTGTAGCAGCTATTGCTAGATAATTTGTTGCTTAAGCAGAAATAAGGAAAACAAAGTACACAGCAATATGTAGTCTTCAGAAGGAAGAGTGAAAAGGAAGCAGAGCCCGCCAAGAGGCTCTGCAGCCACGGGGCAGCTGCAGGATCGGACCATCCCCTGCTGCTGCACCGAGACCCAGCTCCACTGCCTGCCTGCAAATCTTCATTTCTGCATAACAGCCCCGCACCCACAAGTGGGCCATGCCAGCCCACCACGCCGTGCACGGGCCCTGCTCAGCCCCGGGGCCGGCGGCTGCCGCCCCGAGCAGCTCTCAGCCTCCCACTCAGCAGCCACGGTGCAGCAGAAGGCTCCAGTTGTCATTAAGCCTTCACAGAGCCGTTAGCTACATGATCAAATAAAGAGATACGGTAATTTACAGCCGTGCGCTATAATCTCTTTTAAATAAAGAATTATTGCTTCCTCCTTCAGCAAGGACTTCAGTGCACTGGGCTGGCTCTTCCTTGAAGCACCGCGATATCTCACTTGGGACTGAGCAGAAACACGTAAAAAGCAGAGGGGACGTTCGAGAAAACGCTCGAGGAGGGGACGGTGCACCTGGGCACGTTGCACAGATGCTCACCGCAGAGCGCAGCGCCATTTCCTCTGCCTTAAAACTCTTTTTCTATAAATCACATCACAACCTGGTGGCATCTTTGCTCTTGCAAAACATCCACCGAGTTCAGCAAGTCCTAGCGCGGCAGCACCTGTAAAACAGCGCGGAGAAGACTGGCGTTCCCAATCACTGGAAAAATAGTAATAAAAGTCAGGAAAGGGGGAATACCAGCTACACTACGCGCTGAGAAGCTCCTGACGGGGAGCTGGAAACATAACCTTTACAGCTTTCCTCCAGCCCACTGCGCGTGGGTATTATCTGTCACTGCTGCATTTCGTACGGGGCCAGGCACGGACGCGAGGCAGCCGTGCCCGGCGGATCTGAGGGAGCGCTCGCTAAGCCCACCATCCGCACGGGTTTAAAAATAGGCCAAGAGAACAACTGTTGCCTGCAGCACCGGGGCGGGAGAGCCATGCGAGAGCACGGCTTTTCTCCTGGCCAGCTACAACAGTCCTGACGCTCCTGTGTGCTGCACATCCAGCATCTCGGCTGTACAGCGCCGGAAAAGGACCGAACCACGGCAAAGCCTTGCTGGTGCAGCCCTCGGTGCTGGGAGCAAGCCCTGCCTGGCACACACACACACACAGGCTATAGCCTCTGTCCCCAGCAGCATTTCCAGCCCTGGAGCCAGACGCTCAATTAAAGAAGTTTAAAACATTTCTCCAAGAGTTTCAGAGCTGAGGCCCCAGAAACCGCCTTACAAAAAAATAACCAGTAGATGGCAGGCCTGCAAAGCCTGATAAGATCACGCAAGTGCATTTTACTTCAGTAAGAAGAGACAGAATGATATTTTAAAGACAAATGTTTTTATACTTTAACTACCCTAACAGGATCTATTAGTACATCTGTAGAGATATTCTAAAGAGTTATGGCTACAGGATTACAATTAGTGCACCAAACAACCCAGATCAGGAAGATCCATTCAAGTCAAAGATGTTTTTCAAAACCAAATAAAGGAGAGCATCTAATAAAGTGCAGATAATTTCTCTACAGCAATATCCAGCTCATTTTAGGCATCGGCCAAATCAATTTAGGACTACTGCCATCAACATGTTTGTTAGATAGTAAAGACATATCAGAAGCACGAGCATGTACCAGTGCCTGCTTCCAGCCCCTACAGAAAATAAATATCCTGTTCCTTCTTTTCATTATTTTTCCAAGATGATAAGCCCTGCACCTTGCCCAAATCAGTCACGCACCATCTTCACAGTTATGCGCCACGCAATATGGATCCCACCATAGTGTCTGCGATACAAAATACCATTTTTAAACACATCAGGAATTTTAAAGTATCAGCTTACAGGAGGCATAATCAGAGCTACTCCCTCTCGGTGGAGCAAACCCAGTGCTGAGCAGCACCAGGGGATGCTCCTGCGGGTCAGGGAGCCGACAGGGAGGGCCCCGTCCCACCTCAGCCCTGGCCTGAGGACACACACGGACACTTCTCTCCAGGATTTCTCTTGAATGATTCAGGACAGGACCTCCTTCCCCAAGCAGCTTCGCTCAGTGCACTTTCACATTTGCCCAATTTTAAGAGCTTTATGGAAATCTTATTTTGAATTTAATGGCATTTGTAATGCTACTTTTAAGTCAATACAGTTGATTTTTGTATCAACTCATTTCATCTCAGTGTGGTGATTTATTTTACTTTACTATTGCTAACTTCTGAGTCAAAGCAGCTCCTCTCCTCTATTTCCCAGCACGCCCAAAGGATCCGCAGGAGAGGTTTGCTCCTGAGAGCTCGGCCAGGGCTGGCGGTGGAGGCTGCGACACCAGCGGTGTCCCAGGCTGCTGTCGATCGAAGTGGCTTGGGGTATCTGCACTCCTGAGCGCTGCCAGGAGAGACCCATAATGGGTACTTTGGTTTTCTTACAATGCCCAGAAAAGATATTTCTTGACTTTGGCCTCGTCACCATGAAATTATAGCCCTAAGATTACATCCCTGAGGCATTCCAGCTGTAACGAGCAGATACCGATCTGCATTTGTGGACACAGACTAGAACAAAACCGTTAAGAGCGCTGTCATTAGATGGTCAGCTCCCAAGTGTCCGAGATGCTCTCCCCATAGCACGGCTCCAGGCACTGGGTCCTACAAACAAACCTTGTTAGGAAACTTTTCTCCCCCCCTTTTTTTTTTGCACTGAAGAGGAAAAAAAGTAGCAGCAATTTGCTTTTTGATTTCCCTGCTCCACTTGGGTTTTTTTGTGTGCATTAGTCCATGTTTAACCTCTGGATTTGGGCAATCTAAGTTTCTGCAATGGGTAAGAGCAATGGTGGGGTGGGGTTTTGCCCCCTTCCTGCAGGGCCGGCTGCGCACAGCGGGGCTGCTCCGCACCGGGGGCACCAGCCAGAACCAGCCACCCAGAAACCCTCACCTGGCTTTCTAGCAACCTCCTCCCAGCTTTGTGTCACCCTCAAAGTAGTAACTTGGAGCAAATTAATTAAAACAGGGTACATTATTGTATGCACACGGGCTATTTTCCTCAGAGTATGCAACATAAGCCTACACGTGGTCTCACTGCCCAATGTTAGTGCTGGACAAGAGACTTCTCATGCTCTGATACTCTCAGGCACTCACATCAAGCTGTCCACCTCTACCACTGCATGACCCCACAGGTGCTCTGCATGGTGAGGCACCCACTGCTCCCAGAAGAAGGGTGTCCCCCACCCCTGAGCACCCAAAGGTTCAGCCCACCCTTTGTAAGGGAATGGCTGAGCCGTCACCAGCTTCAGCGAGGGGGTTTCACCACACAGCTGGTGCATTTAAGCCATTCTGCTAAATTACACCCCCTCCAAAACAAGTCCAAAAAGCAGGGTCCCTGCACAAACACAGTGTCCCAAAGCTGAGAGGTTACTGGGCTCTTAAAACATCAAGGTTGATGCTTCAATGCTTCCTCAGTTTACTTACCACGAGGAACACAGCAGACCCCAATTCATCCCACCAGAACAAGCAAACTCTTCTTGCCAGCAGGACTGGATCGCTCGCACACCCCCTCTTGCATGCAAGGGAGAAACCACCAAGAGCAACCCCCAGGTGGTGCAATCCCAAAGGGCCCTGGGTGTGTGGGAGCCACCCAATAAATCCTCGCTGGGATTATTGCACCCACCTGAGCAAACCCTTCTCTTCCCGATGAAGTGAGCAGCAGCACCTGGCAGAGCACGTCCAGCCCCAGCTGCCTCTGCCCCTGGTTATTTCTTACCCAATCGACCTGCTCCACACCTGAGCCGTGCAGGAATCTGGGGGGAGCTCTGAGTGCTGGGGACGCATTGCCCGTCCCTATGCATGATGCTTCAATGCAGTGCTCAGCACCGCAGCTGGGGAGCTCCTCCAGGACCAGCCACGCACCACTGGAGTTCACCGAACCTACAGACCAAAATCTCATCCGGTGACAAAGGAGGAATTACTTGCCCAGCTCACTTCTAGAAATCCCAAATGAAGGACCATTCTGCATGCACAAAAGACCCACACAGCACTGCTGGAGTGACCCTGGTGCTGCTGGAAACGCGCTGGCCCCGGTGCGTGTGCTGGTGCAGGCGACCTGCAGGCACGGCGTGACGCCATCGTGCCCGGGGCGCACGGTGCACACATGGCCGAGCCTGCACAGCCCTCCGAAACACACCCAGCACGCCAACCTCACCCGCCGTTATAGACGCGTTCGCTTTAATCTGGGAAATCCGAGAGAAATAGGGAAGTGCAATACTGGATGGAACCGCTGGAGCCACCGTGTCGGGTTGCCCACAATCCCAGGCAACCACATAATTGCTGTCTCGTTTAAAAGATTCCCAGGACGGCTCTGTAACGTGCTGCTGTAGACCATAGACCCATCCCCAGGCCCTCTGCAGCAAACTCCAGCCCGGTGGGAAAGAGGTGACCCGGGAGCTGTGTTTTGCTGCGGGCGTCGGAGGCCGAGCAGAGCATCAGCCCCGCAGCCCCCCCGTGCCGGGGACGCGCTCGGCGAAGCCCGGCTGGGCTGATGGCTCCCGGCACAGGGCACACGGACGTCAGGAGCTCTGGGTCCCAACCTTGTGCTCGGGGCACTGAAGGGGTGCATGCGGAGTCGTCTTAAACTAATAAACATTACCACTTATAGTAATTCCCCATCCCTGGAGGTATTTAAAAGATGTGTAGATGGAGCGCTTAGAGACATGGTTTAGCGGGACTTGACGGTGTTAGGCTTACGGTTGGACTCGATGACCTTAAAGGTCTTTTCCAACGCAAATGATTCTATAATTCTCTGATTCTAATTTAAACTTTCAGATTGAATCACCGTTCCTTACAAGTTGGGACCTCGTCTGTCCGAGCTCAGCCCGGTGCCGTCGGAGCTCACAGCAAGCAGCGAGCAGGACAGTTAATGCGCAGGGAGGCTCCGCACGGCAGAGCTGCGGCCGGAGCGGAGGTCAAACCCCCAGATTTGGCCCCGTTCAGCAGCCGGTGCAACTGTCGGTCACGAGCGCTTCGTGGCGTCACGGTTTCAGCCGCGCTCAGGGCTGCTCAGGCGTTTGGCAGCTCGTCTGGTTTGTGCTTGCATCCGAACACTGCGACGAATTCACTGAGCAGCAAATCCCACTGCTCGGGAGAGTCGGGAGCACAAGGTCCAGGGCCTAACGGTGAAGGCTTGGTACATTTGTAGAGAAAACAAGGAGAAAATCACATCGGTAGGAGTAATTAATCACTGGAAAAAGCTTACCAAGAGCGGTTGTGCATTCTCTATTACCCATCTTTTTTTTTTTAATCAATATTATACGTTGTGACCATATTCAAAGAGGACTTCGGTGAAGCCCTGCGGGCTGTTTTATTCCAGGGATCAGGTCTGATGGGCTCAACGATTCATAGAGGATCGCTGAAGCAGTCACGAGGCCTCTGGAAATCGCAGCTCCCAGGATTTAAGCATTAAAAGGAAGTGTGCTGTTATGTGTAACAACTGATTATATGGCACTTAAACAGGAAATCAGATGCTTCTTATACTGCAGTATGTTAGGAAAAGAAACATGGTAATGGGCGAGGTGAGAGGTGGTTAATACTATAATGTTTCCCTGTACGCTACTGGTGGAACCATTCTGGAATATTGCATACAATTCGTAGCATATACATACACGAAAATGTCTCTGAAATATATAACGCTTGCTGAAATGTTGCATGAGGGAGTAAAAGATCACTGTCTGCTACTGTCTGAAAGATGATAAATACCAAGCAAGAAGGCGGCTTTTTTCAGATGATCAAACTTGACATAATTGTGAATAGCGGGATTAGCACGAGATTCGGTACTTTGCTCAGATTTACAGATGCTGCAACCACCTGATTACAAGAGCCTCTCAGCTTTCAATTGAAATAAATATATAATTACTAGGCCTTCCTGAATATTTAGGTTAGTTTGAAAATACAAGCTTTAAAGGAGAAATACCACAGGACAGATAGAGAACAACTTGCAAGTCGTGTTTTTTGTCCCTTTATTTTGAGTATCTGAGCTTGCCAAAGAAAGTTTTAAGATGCTAAAAAAAACCCAATTAACCTGAGAAATGTGTGCTGCGGAGCCGTGTCTCAGGGGAAGCCATCGAAGCCCCATTGCCTGGGTCACCCGAACCTGGGCTGGACAAACCACCGGGCTTCGGTCTGCCGAGGCAACCTGGCATGGGCAAAGGCTCTCAAAGTAATAAAATGAGATTTTTTTCCCCTCCCATTTCTATTATTCTTTTTCTAATTTGAATTTATCAAGATAAATTAAATTTAAAAACACCACGTAGCCACATTTGGGCTGTCAGTGCCTTTCTCAGGAAAGGATGCTGCTGCTGCCTCGCGCCCCGTCCCTGCGCTGGACCCCGCCGCGGCTGGGGGTGAGCCGGGAGCCGTGGGACCCCAGGCTGGGAGAGAAACGCAGGGTCTCCCCTCAAAAAATATGTTTAATTGCAGCAGTGTGAGGGCAGCCGTAAAACCTGACAGGTTTACATCCACATTATAAAGACAGAACGGAGGACTTCGTCATCGACTCTAATCAATTTTTCCCTTTTTTGTGCATTAAGAGTTCTAGATAAATTGCATCCTGGTGTTCTAAATTGCTGAACAGCTTCAGGTGAACTTTACAGGTGTCAGCTGGCATCTATAAACTGTCCAAGAGTCCTATAAAAGACTGTGAAACAAGAGCAAAATTAGGAGATAAATCTATCACTTAAAAAAAAAAAGAAGCTAGGGAAGCATATTTTCAGTGTTACTTTTTAACAGAGCGCTGGAAGGGAGAATTGCAGGTAGCAAAGACCTTCCGATGCTGCTAACATGCAAGGTGCACTAACAAATTAATTTAATTATCCCCCCAAATTCTTGCTTTCTCGGATCCGTGGTGTCAATGATGGCCAGCTTCGGTTCTGTGCTGATACACTAGAACAGGGCGTAAGGGGTTATTTTGAAAAACGTATCTTATTTCATGTCTCAGTTTCACAGTTAGTACAGTAAAATAAAAGCCACAATAATAAATAAGCTTTTATCTATATCTTGTATAATTTCTATTAATAAAAGAGCGGTTAAACATTTGTGCCTTATAAAAATCGAGCCTCTGATTGTGAAGTAAATTGAATCGGCAAAACACAACTTTTGCTGGTAATGCAACAGAAATAAGCAGATTGCAGATATAATTCCACCCAAAACAAAGCAGACAAATAAAACCACGCTAAAATCTATTATTTAGTGGGTTCAAAACATATCTGGGCAGGTCTACGAGGTGTTGACACCTGGGACCAGTCATTTTACCTTAAAAGAAATGAAGGCCTGCATCATTTTTTAACTTGTTTCCTGCTTTATTGGCTGTGTTCAGCCAAAGTTCATTTTTCATAAAGCTGCTCAAAGAGCACCATTTTCATAATTTATGCTATAAAAGCACGTAACCTGAACGGAAACGAGTAGCCATTCGAATAGCGAGGTACGCCCACGTGCGCGTTCTGCCTTGGGTTTCTGGCTGCAAAACGCTATCCCTGCTCTGCCGTGGGTTGGAACCTCGCGCCTTCTTCTAGCGGGGAAGCGACGAGACGCCCAAGCCTGGGGACGTCGAGCCCCGACAAGGGGGGGTGAATAGGGGGTGAATAGGGGGTGAATAGGGGGGTGAATAGGGGGGTGAATAGGGGGGTGAATAGGGGGTGAATAGGGGGGTGAATAGGGGGTGAATAGGAGCAAGGGGAAGAAACGATGTCTTTTGCCAGTCCCATCATTTCTAAATTAGCTTTTGGTGGGCACAGGCAGGACCTAAACTCGCTAGCTCAGGGGTGCCGAAAGCCTTCTCCGGTTTCCCTTCTTGTACCAAGAGATCATGAACAATTCTCCCGCACGGGCACCCCGCCATCCCTTTGGGTATCAGCTACCGCTGCCTGCAAGACAGCATCTTGTATACACGATTCCTCGGAAATATTCACAATATTTTTACCTTGTAATTTCCTCTTTGCATACTTTGTGTACAACTCGGAACGCGAGCTGAGCTACTCAACTAAGATACGGCTTTGGAAATAACTGGTTTATATTTATTATTCGTGTCCTTTGCTAGGACAAGAACACAGTAAGCGCACATAATTGAAGCAGATAACTCCAACTTACTCTCCCTGCGAGTATATTGCCATGCACATACATCTTGATTAGATCATTTTCCTTTTAAAAAGGAAGCATTTTTGTATCGCGGTGTCTAAGACAATTTCCAGCAGAGTCTGCTGGTGGAGTTCTCTGCTAGCAATATTTAAATTCACCATTCTCCTTGCTGTTGTTTATTTTTTTATAATGCTCACGTTTTCCTCCCTCATTCCACCTGTCTCCATCAGCAGGTCGCAACACTTTTGCGCTAGCAAACGGGCCTGGAGGCAAACATTCCCTGTCGCTGCTGGTTTTTTGTTTGAATTCCTGATACACGGCGAGAAGCGGCTGCGTTTCCCGCACGCCTGACAGGCCTCCCTGGCCGGTGGGGAAGTTGCTGTGATTTTGGTTGGCGCGGTCCCCGCTGAGCGCTGCTGCCACGTTCTCGCCTGAACTCGTGGCCACGCGATGGGTGACCTCCAGCCCCCCGCCCCCGCTGCCAGGAGGTCTCGGAGCCGGGGGATTCCAGGCGGTGCACAAAGACAGTTGCTTAAGGAAGGGGCCACCGCTTCAGTCAATGTCCTCTTACATCCCTGACACTTCCCTCTAAAGTATTTAACCTCCAGCACTGGAGGAGATGACATTACTTTTTTTTTATGGTTTGGAGAGTATGACCTTTTCTATCACCGTACTTTACTTACTTCCCCTTCTGCATGAAAAAAAATAACTGGGAGAGATTTCAGTGCGTAAGGAAAATGATTTTGCGATTACTAAAAACAGAGAGTCTTTACACAAGGTTGTTAAAAATAACTCATGAGCTGAAAGTAATCCCCCTTTAAAGGAACGGCTTCGCTATTGCGCTGGGCCTTGCGTACAGGGCTGTCGGGGGGGGTCCGAAATGCCTTCGCACAAAGTCACTCAAAGGTGCGCCTTGCGTCCTCATGCTGGTGGCACATTGAGCCCTTGCACGGAGGAAAAGCGAAGCGGGACTTACTCTGAGGTGTAGGTGCGCAGGGATCAGGACCGCGCGCTTGCCATCGCAGTCACTTCACTGGGAACCTTATTGCTGACGTAGCACGGGGGAACTTTGGTGCCCGAGTTCAGCCTCCCACGTACAAGCCGGGTTTAGTGAGCTGCAAGTGTTTCATGGTGTATTTTATCCGTGTTCAGACACGGTTGCAGCATGTCCACTTGAAAAAGAGCTGCAGACGTGTGCTGCCGTGAGGAATACCCTGATTTGGGAGCAGACAAGATGCCCCAGGCTGATGGAAGAGTGAAACTGCAAAGGTAACATGCTTATACCATGGGGAAACGTCACCGCGGCTTCTGTAGCATCCCCGCAGAGCTGGAGTCGGGAGTTTCACTGCCTCAGCGCTGAAAGGAGCCATTCGAACAGACTGAAGGCTGGAGGTAAGATTAAAGGAGGAGGAATGAAAACTGCTGATAGAGAGTGCGCTGCACTAAAAAGTGAGCTAAGAATAAAGAGATAAGGAGCACCAAGATGTTGTCACAGTTCTACTCTAATAACTTAAGTAGCTGCCGTTAGACAGCAGTCCCAGAGCACCGTAATTTAATCTAGGAGTGAAAGATGCCAAGAATACATACGGTGTCAAAATAAAAGGGACCACCGCTAGCCCGCGAGCAGCCCTCTGACTCCGGCGAGGCTGCATCACGCCCAGGTGGCCCAGAGCACTTGGAGAGAGTTACCATTTCAGTGTTTTGAATACCTGGCGCGGTTCAGTCACCTACTAGTTTGTATGCATGCTGTTGATTTAAAAGGCTGGAGCACAATCAGGCTTTCTTTTCTGAAGAGCACAATGAGAGTGTGAAAAATATATGATCTTTTTAAATTTTAAAAAGTGGATGGGTAATGCTGCTCGCAACAGACAGGAGGGTGGCACAATTAATTTTCAAGCCTTATGCACCGCACAGCTCTTCTGCGGGCCGTGACAAAAGGCGGTGCTTCGTACGGGGGCTTGGAGGTGAAGGTTTGAGGGAGCACGTGCCGGCCCCACATCGTCTGCGCCAACAGGCTGCCCGCCCCGGGAACGGCGCAGGGCTGCCGGGGAATCTGCTTTATAAATATTTTGTGACCACCTATCTATCTTAATAAGACTAGCTCAGCCTCCATGCAAAAAGTAGTTGCTGTGTAATGAAAGCAAATCCAGCGCTATCTTTCAGCAGAATGTTTCTCGCTGTACGGCGAGCTGGTGGCTTGGGCAGAATCAGCAGGGCTCCGGCCTGGGACCGGCTCGCCCTGTGTCCGTGCCTCCCCGTTTCATCCATGCTGCCTTCACGAAGCCACAGAGGGAACCTCTGTGAAGTTGCCAGTCAGGAACACTTTTTAAAATGTGTGTATTTTTCACAGTTTTCCAGGCATCAGATGTATAAACTTCCCTTGAATGAACCCCCATGAACTGCATTTACCAACCCTTGCAATCAGTATGTTGTAAAACCATTAACGTCCAGATGCCCCAGTTGCCCCTGTGGGACCTCCTAAGGCCACCATCAGGTGATTCCTGCTGGGCCACCAGGTCTCAGGTCTCCAGGCCCTGGGCCATCCATGAAGAACCTCCCACCAAAGGCTAAGCCGAAGCACCTCCGCTGGCCGTACCTGCAGCGGGGATGCATCAGGACACCGGGGAGCAGGACCAGAGTTGTTTTGTCTTTTCCAGGTCTAACCCCAACTTTGAACTCCCCCCGCACCGTTTCCCAAGCGCCCACGTTGGTGTAAGCAGCAGCCGAGCTCGTCCGTGGGCGAAGGCAGCAGAAACAACCCCTGCCCGGGAGGAGAAGCTGAAAGCTCGGCGATGGACACCGGTGCGAGGGGTAGCGTTGGCCATGGCCGCTGACCCCGCGCCCACCCCAGGCACGGGTCTAGCATCCTCCAACGCGACAGAGACGGGCTAAAAGCGATCACTCTGTACGAACTAAAACCAAACCAGAAAGTAGCTGCTGTCAGAACAAACCTAAAGGCGAACGTTAGTCAAATTTATCACCAAGGTCAACGCTGATAGGCTTATTTTTTGTCAAAGTAGCTCCATTCCTAAACTCTGGCTTCGCTTCAGTGCAGGAATCTGCCTGACTTGGAAACTGCTACTTTTTTTCTGAATACCTTCACCTCTTGTAAGTGCACGTCTCCTACAAAGGCGCTGGATCACCAGAAAGCGTCCGCGGTGGCAGAGCGCTTGCGAAATACCACAGCGGTTATCCCCTCCTCGCAGCTTAACCAATGCTGCGAGAGTTCCCGTGCTAAACTGGGAGAGGGAGGGGAGGAAGAGCAGAAACAAACAAAATAAAATTTCTTCTAGCCAGTAGCATTCTCTGTACGCTGCATTGCCAGCACAACCACACGCGTCTCAAAATCAAAGATTAATGTAGCTAGGAAGTTGTTGAAACCTGGTACCTGCCGGCATCGCACCCGGTGTGAGGAAGGCGTGCGAGTTGTAAGCATCAATCCGCGCTGGAGCGGGTAACTTACAGCCATTTAAATAGTTTTAAAAGATGTGACCGGCGGCTCTCCAGCAATTTCTCTCCCGCCTGTGGCCGAAAGTTGGGAGCGGTAAGTTCGCAGGCGAAACGCCCCCGGAGGCTGCAGCCCCGCAGGACGAACTGTTGCATTTCGCCGGCCTTTTGCCCCGGGCGCTGCCCCGCTCCCGCCTGCCCGGGGCCCCCCCCTCCGGCCGGGCGGGCCGCGCTGCGGGAGCCGCCCGGGGCTCGGCGGGCCGGGGCGCGGGGCGGCCCCGGGGGCTGGGGCGGGCGGGAGGGGACGGGAGGGGACGGACGGGGGGCTCCGGTCGCGCCCGCCCCCCCGGGGCCGCGCCGCCGATTCCGCCCCCGCGGGCGCCCCGCGCCTCCCGCCCGCCCCCGCCCGCGCAGCGCAGGGGGGGGGGCGCTTGCGCACTGCTGCGCTCCGCGCAGCGCCGGGCCCCACGGAGCCGCGGCGAGGCTGCGGCGGGTAAGTGGTGTACTAAAGCGCGCAGAGCACAGGCACACTCCGCCGCCCGCCCCCTCCTCAATAAACGCTGCCCTCCGCGCCGGTCGGGGCTTTCCCTAGGAAAAGCTCTCCCTAATTAGCCGCCCAAGGTAAGCGCCCGCGTCCGCGGGTCCCGCTCCCGCGGCCCCCCCCGGCTGCGCGCCTCTGCGCGGGGGGGGAAGGGGCGCGGGCGGGGAGCGGGGGGGGCGCGGGCGGCGGAGCGGCCGCTTACCTGCGACGGGCCGTGCGCGGGTGCGGCCGCTCCGCGCCTCTCTGCGCGCCCCTGCGGTCCGCCCCGCCCGGCAGGTACTTTGCGCCGGCGGCCGCTTTGCGCGCAGGTTGCGCGGCGGGGGGTAGCTGCGCGCCGGCGGGAGCGGGCGGAGCGCGGCCCTGCGCGGCCCTGCGCGGCGCTGCGCGGGTGTCGGCGGCGCGGCCGAGCCTCCGGGGCTTTTTTGCCCTCCCGAGCAGAAACGCGGAGAGAGCCGGGCGCTGCCGGAGCCGCCGCGCCGAGGTGCCCGGGCTAAAAGGCAGGAAGCAATTAAAACTCCTCCTTTCGGATTAACAACCAAAAATTGATCGATCTGTCAGGAATACTGTTGATTTATGAAAGGTGCTTATTTCCCTGGTATGGAGAATTTTATGTTCTCTAGGTGAAACCGAGTTCACCCAGCTCCAGAGTAGATTGATGTTTTAATAAAAATAAATAAAGGGAAAAAGCCAGCCTGGTCTTTGGGGACATCAACTCTCAAATCGCGGAGTTAGACTAACAAATCAAACCGCATTATCTTCACATTTCGCATCTTTTAATCTAACGCCTAAAAATCGCGGGCAGCGCCGTAGCCTTTACCAGCCGGCAAAGTTTCGATGTGATATTAAAAGTTCAGAGGAGAGCTAATCGATGCTCCGTAGCCGGAGCGGCCGGGGGGGAGCGGGCCGGCCGGTGCTGCCGGCGGCGGGGGCCGCGGGCGCGGTGCGGGCCGCCCGCGCAGTGTCCTGTAGATGGCACACCGTCCCCACGCTAGAGCCGCGGACGCCTTCTCTGCGGCGAGAGGGGGAATCTGGCGAGGGAAATGTCGAGCTCAGCACTTGTTGTTTACCCAAACCGGGCCGCCTTTCTTCGCCCAGCCCTGGGAAATTCATTGGAAATTCAAGCCCGCCTTGCGCGGGGAGCGCCCGGCCCGCCCGCCCGCCCGCCGGCCGCGGAACTTCCGCGCCTGGCGGGGCCGGCTGGAAGCGGGAGCGCCCTTGGCGGGGGAAGGCGCCGGGGAAGCGGTGCGGGAGCCGGGAGCAGGCGGCGGCCGGGCCCGCAGCCGCCCGCAGCCCGGGGGCCCCGGCCGGGCCGGGCGGCAGCCGGGCGCCCCGCAGCCTTCGTCTCCGCGCTGTAGATTTCAGCGGGACAAATCGCTTATTAGCAGTCTGGGAGAGGAGGCAGCTTCTTTCTTTCTTCTTTTCTTTATCTGTTTTTATTTCTGCATGGCCCCCAGCTACGCTCGGGGCAGCCTCACCGCCCAGCGGTTTCCTCTTCATTTCAATATCCTAAAGAAAATGCAAATCACCACGCTGCGGCCTTTTTAAAAAGTTAAATTAGCGACAGCTCTAAGTGACTCCATTAGTATGGAAAACATACAAATGTTTAATGTGGGAATAGCTCGTCTTTCGGAGCGCCGCTTCCCCCGCTCGGGAAGCGGGGCGAGGCGGTGGGGCCGGCCGGGAGCCGCAGCCCGGGGGCTCCCCCGGTGAAGCCCCCCCGGCGGAGCCCCCCCGGCGCTGGCCGGGCCCGGCTGCCCGGGCGGCGGCAGGGAGCGGGGCTCTGCTGCGGCTCCGCGCATCACCGACCTGCTCCTGAGGCTTTAATTATTTAAAAGACGGCTCTGGCGGGGAGGGAGGCGGCGGCAGGCTCTGGGGCAAGGGGACGGGGACCTTCCCCCCCACCCAGGGCACCCGTGTCCCGCCCGGGCGGCGGAGCGCCGCGCCGCCCCGAGCCGGGTGCGCGGTGCGCGGTACCGGCGCCGCGTTCTCCGCGGCGGAGCGGGAGCCGGGCATCCCGGTGCCGGGCTGGGGCACCCACCGCTCTCCTCCTCGGGGAGAAAAGTACTTGTTAAAGCGGAAAGTTTCGCTCCGCGAGTGCGGCGGCGGCGGGGGGGCTCCCGGTTCCGCGGGGCTGCCGCCGGCTCTGCCCGCCCCGGCGGGCGCCCCTCGGGCGCAGCCCTGGCCCCGCACCGCCGGCCCTCGGCCGGGGGCCCGCACCGGCTGGCAGCGGATCCCTGCAGGGCAGAGCGCCGGGGAGAGCCGGCCCCGAGCACGAAAGAGTTAAGGTTTCTATTATTCAGTAGAGGTCTTGTTAGGATGTAATCTGCATTTTCTAACTACTGCGTAATAAAAAGTGAGAAGTTTTGAGACACCTTTCTTGATTATACCTTTGGCGATACTTTAGGTTTTACATTTAATTTGCATTTTGTTCTTAGTGAATATTGAAGTCTTGAGTGGAGGATTGAATTTTATTAGGACATCTGGACTGACAATATCAAATCAGACACCGACGTCCCAAAGCATGCTAAAATTTCAGAGTTAATTAGAACGAAGTGTGTTTAATTAAAGCCAATTATAATATCTGAAATTATCTGATCGATCCTTGTTTGTTCAGTTGGAGTCAGTTGATATTGTTCTCGCCGCACGACAGGACCTGTCCGGCCGCCAACTTCCCGCGGCCCCGGCTGCGCGCCCGCGCCCCTTCCGCGCCCCACCGCGGGGGCGGCCTCCCCTCCGCCCGCCGCCTGCGCGGCCCCGCGCTGCCGCGGCCCCGCGTCCCCCCGAGCCCCGGCCCGGCCCCGGGGAGCGGGGAAACGGCGGCGGCCCCGCGGCTCCCCCCCGGGCCGGCGGCCCCGCAGCCCCGCCGGGGCGGGCAGCGCCCGGGCCGCGCCGTCGGGCAGCGGGAGCCGGGCTGCGGCGGCGGGGAGCGTTCCTAGGAGCGGCTCTCGTCGGACGCACGGCTGCCAGGGCTGGCGGTCGGGCACCGGGAAAGTTTAAGCCTTTTTTTCCTTCTTTTTTTTTTTTTAAGAAGTAATTCTTGATTTAACAATATTGGGGCGCCGGCCCGCGGAAGCGCGCCTGGAGGAGCGCAGGGCCGAGCGCCAGTTCGAGCAAAACCCCCCTGCGCCGACGGGGAGTTTCTCTGCTCCGAGGCGGCTGCACCACCTCGCCGCGCAGCCTGGCCGCGGGGCGCGCAAAGGCGCGGGAGATGCGCGCAAGGCCCGCCGAGGGGCCCCGAAGGGGACAGCAGGGACAGTCCCGTCCCCCGCTCCGCGCCCTGCACCGCCCCCGCGGAGCCGGCTCCCTGCCCGGCCGCGGTGGCCTGCGCGGAGCGCGGAGCGGGCCAGGCCCCCTCCCCGCGCATCCCCGCCTCCGGCTGCGCTCCGCAGGGCGGGCGGCAGCCGCCGGTGTCCGCACCGCGCCGCACCGCCGTCCCCGCTCGGTTTCCACCCGGTTTCCACCCGGGCCCGGGATGCTCAGGAATTTTTATTCAAGTGTGGAGGTCGGCCCAAGCCGGGGACACAACCACCGGGCGGCGGGTGAGGCCGGCAGGGCAGCCCGGGGCTCCGGAGCCGCTGCGCGGGGCGGCCCCCGCAAACTTTGCCCTTTGCGGGGCGCTGAGGGCCTGCGCTGGCGGAGGAGGGGGCCGGCGCCCTCCGAAACGCGGGCGGCAGCCCCCGGCCCTCGCCGCGGGCTCGGCTCCGCTCCGGGCCCCGGCCCCGGCTCGGCCTCTCCACGGCCGCCGCTCCGCCCTGGGCGCAGGTTGCGCGGCACCCCGCGCAAGGGCCGGGCCGGGCCCCCCGCGCCGCTGCGCCCCCGCGCTAATTGCCGCCGCCTCCTCCGCGCCTCTCCCCGGGAATTTACGCCCTGGAGCAGCGGCCGGCGGCCAGCCCCCGCCCCGGCAGCGGGGCCGCGGTACCCGGGCATCCGCCGCTCGGCTGAAAATACCCGAAAATACAAATTTATCACTCCTCTGCAAGGCAGGAAACAAGAGTTAGCAGAGATTTGTTTCGGTTAAACCGGGCATAAATTACACCTACTGTAACCGAGCCCGTTAGTAATGAAGGCGCCTTCAAACAATAAAATTGAAATATGCACCTCGGCGGGCTTGCGCGGGGCCCGGCCGTGCCCCCCGAGGCAGCGGGGAGCAGGCGGAGGCAGGGCCGGGGCCGCCGCTCCCCGCGGAACTTTCCGCTGGGAAAGTTTCTGGGGCGGGAGCCGCGGCGGGGGGCGCGGAGCGGGGCGGCCCGGCCGCCGGCCCACGCGGGTCCGCGACGGAACGGAGGGTCAAGTCAAGAGGGGCTCAAAGTTCTGTGATTTAAAACGTGAAATGGGAAAAGAAAAAGGAAAAAGAAAAAAAAAAAAGAAAGAAAGTGAAATGATGGAGCTAATAGTCCCGCGGGGATTGTCCCGAGGCAAAAAAAAAAAAAAAATAATAAAGTTTAGGAGAATCCTATAACGGCGGTGGAAATGAGGCTATCAATTTTAATCTGCGCGACCCACGTACAGCCCGCGATGATCTGTTATTATGCGGTGCGGGGCGAGGGGCGAGGGGGAAGGCGTGATTTACCGCGGCGGCGGAGGCCTCCCCGCCCGGGCCGCGGCAGGCGGTGCCGGCGCGGCGGCGGAGCGCCCGGGGCGCGGGGGGCCGCGGAGCGGAGCGGGGCCGGGCCGGGCCGGGGGGACAGCTGGGCTGCGGCCATCTGACCGGCTCCGCCGTGACATCTGGGAGCCCACTGGTGTGTGGCACGCGAATCGCTTGATGTCGCTATTTAAATGCAAATTTGCGGGGGGATCACTGAAGCCTCACCCCGTAAATTCACACAAAAGGGAGACTTGGCGCGCCGCGCCGGAGGAGGAGGAGGAGGAGGGAGGAGGAGGAGGAGGAGGAGGGCTCGGAGCCGGGAGGGCTCGGGCCGCCCCCGGCAGCCGCGCACACCCCCTGCCCGCCCGGCGCCGGGCCGCGGCCGGGGCCCCGCTCCCCCGCCGGCTCCCCGCTGCAAGGTGCCGCGGCGGCGGGCAGCCCCCCCCCGGCCCCGCACCCCCCCGCCCCGGCCCCGCAGCCACCCCCCGGCCTCCCCGGGTCAGAGGGAGCCGGCCCGGGGCCGCGCTCCCCTCCGGGGCCCGGGAGAAGTCGTCGGGGGGCGGCTGCCCCGCAGGATGGCGGCCCGGGAGCGGTGCGGGCGGTGCGGGGCGGTGCGGGGCGGGCAGGGAGCAGCCCGGGAGGGCAGCTCGCAGCCAGCCGCGGAGCGACAAAAAAAAAAAAAAAAAGATAAAGTTGGTGAATGATAAAGACCGTATTTTCCACGCTTTGGGTGCAGGACCAGATGATCTAGAAAATGAGCTGAAATAGATTCAGCCTCAGAGCCTGTTGTGAAGAGCAGCTGATTCCCCCATTTCTGGCCAGATGGCTTCTGACACAGATTTGCATTCATTTTCGCTTAATATCGTCCAAAATAGTGGGGCAGCTGCATTTGTTGTCAAAAAGGTTTAAAACTCCCTTTCTTTCTGGGGCAGGATCGTTACCTTATGTGATGGGCTTATGGAACTTTTTTTTTTCCCCCCTCCTTAGTCAACAGTATCAGATTTAAAAGGATTTGTTTTAAAACCTTCTAATTTGGTAATCAGATTTAAATCGCCTTGGCGCGTGTAATCTGAATTAAAGATACTGTAAATGATTTTAAGCATTGTGCTTTCGTTAGCAGAGGGAAGAAGCAACTTGGGCGTTGTTGGGGGCACTGGGGGGATGCGGAGCCCTCGCAGCCTTGTTGGGGGTTTCCCCCTGGGTTCGAGGAGGGCGGATTTCGCCCGCGGGGTCCCCCGAAGTGGCCGTGCCACCAAATGCCATTTCCAGCCCGGGCACCGCATTGTTTGGGAACTTTGCTCCTCTCGTCCCTGCGCCCTGCAAGTGCGGGCTTTTGTAACCGGCTCCCCTGCACCTCAGCCGCTCCGGGCTGCTGCTGAATACGGGAATTTTCTTTTAATTTCTCACGAAGAGTTTCCATACACTTTGATTTAAGGTTATTAACATTCTATAGACAGTGGCATCTTTAATATGTGGCGATCGCTTCTAAAGACTAATCTCATTACCCTCAAATAGTCATAAAATATGATTTTATTATACTTACGTATTTAATTAGACGGCCAGCAATGTAATGGATTTTGAGATCGGGTAGAGCAACAGCTTTGATAATTCACTTATCTTTGGCAATAGTCATTAACCCCCAACACCAGCAAAATAGATTGCTTTCTAACACATCTTTTTTTTTTTTTCCCCTCGCCCCTCGGAGAAAGGATCGGGGGGTCTCCCGATGAGACAAATCGGACTTCGATTTTCACCTAGTCATTAAAATATTAAGGCACGGACCTCGGCAGTTCCGAAAAAAAAAAAAATTAAAAAATTAAAATTGTAATAATAACGCCACACTGGGCGGAAAAAGCTCATCACTCGAGGCGGATATATAGATATATGGACGAGGCGGACATATAGCTGTGGATGTGTATGCGTGCGCCTACGAAGACTTCAAATACGGCTATTTATGTGCGTCTACCTATATATATACGGTCGTGGCGGGGTGCTGGGCGCCTCCAGCATCAGGCCACCCTTTGTCCGGCCTCCACCCTAAAGACCCTCCACGAGGGTCACACCTCCCTGCGGCCCACGGAGTGGGGGGGGGGGCACCAGTGGGCCCAGCGCTTGGAATGGTCGCACGAAGCCACTTTTAGGAAGATTTTTGGGACATCGCCGTCGCGATCCCTTCGGGGGGGGGGGGGGCCGGGGCCGGGCAGGATCGCGACGGCGAGCGACTGAACCCCACGCTCCATATATGGCGCTGACCCCGCCCATCGCTGACGCCATCAGTGACGACACCTCTCCCGCGGTGGCGGGGGCCCGGCTCCCGGGGAAGGGCGCGCTCCTCGGGGAGGGAGGGCCGGGCTCTGCGCGCCTCCGTCCATTCCGTGAGACGCCACGGGCCCGCGCCCCGTTCTCCCGTGTGCCCGGGAACACCTCCGCGGTAATCAGTATTTTTTTTTTTTTTTTTTTTTTTTCCCTCCTTCCCCCCCCGTTTATTTGTCTTTTGGAGCAGGAGAAGCCTTGCCAGAAAGTGGTCGATTCAGCAGTGTCCTGAAGCTTTTTTTTTTTTTTTCCGAGGCGGTTTTACTAGGATGACACCACGTTGAGCGCGTCTGCAAACAACAACAAAAATATTTATTCTTTTACCCCCCCTCCCCCCCAAAAAAAAGCAACCTCGCAGTGTCGCCGGCTGCAGTTACACTTTTTCTTTCTTTTTTTTTTTTTCCCTTTTTTTTTTTTTTTTTTTAAACCACCAAACTGGAACGCCATCCAACTCGCTGCACAGAAGTACTCAGTAAATTGTTTATGTCGTGCCAATACAGGACAGATTGAAGAAGGAAGCAAGACTTGAACTGGGCTTTTCTCCTACTGATCACAGGGAGTAAAGTCATCTCTTATATTCCAGTCGCCAAGGAGAGAGAGAGAGAGAAAATCAAGCAACAACCAACCCACCCCGTATCTGACATTTCCCTCAATTTTAACCCCTTTTGGTTAGGAGCTGGTTTTGCCCAAATTTGTTTTAATGTTTGGGATTCAGGAAAATATACCAAGAGGTGGGACGACCATGAAAGAAGAACCGCTGGGCAGTGGGATGAATCCCGTCCGCTCATGGATGCATACTGCTGGGGTAGTGGATGCTAACACGGCCGCCCAAAGGTACGTCTGCCAAATCCTCTCCCGGCGGTTTTCTCCTCCTGTATTTCTCATCCCGGCCGTAAATCCCCCCCCCCCCGCCCGCCCCGTATCAGTTACAGCCTCCCCGCTCCGCGCCGCTCCGCGCTCCCCGCGTCCCCCCGCGGCCGCGGTGCCTGCGCGCCCCTTCCCGCCGCGCCGGCCGCTCTCACCCACGCCTTGTCTTGTTTTCTCCCGCAGCGGCGTGGGGCTGGCTCGGGCACATTTCGAGAAACAGCCGCCTTCCAATCTCAGAAAATCCAATTTTTTCCACTTCGTCTTAGCTCTGTACGACAGGCAGGGGCAGCCAGTGGAGATTGAGAGAACAGCTTTTGTGGACTTTGTGGAGAAAGAGAAAGTAAGTCTGCCTCTTATCTTATTTTTTTTTTTAAAAAAAAAAAAAGAAAACCAGCCGTTTGAGCGTGATTTATTTGCTGGGAGCCCGTTCCGAGCAGGGCAGCCCTGCGGTGCTGCAGGGGCGCCCGCACCACGTGCGGCTCCCCCCGTTCCCGCGGCCGCTCCGCGCAGAGCCCGGCTTTAGAAACTTCCCGCCGCCTCCCCGGCTTATTTTAACGCGGGGAAAAGGGCTAAACATGACATATTTGCACCGAGATAATGACATCATCAGCGCTCCACGAAGTGGGCTGAATTTCTGCGAACTGTTAATTCCGAGCGGCTTCAGGGACGAGAAAAATGTACGTCAGGAGGAGGGAGATATTTTTCATGCTAAATATAATTATTTATCGTTGCTTGCAGGAGCCAAACAATGAAAAAACTAACAATGGAATTCATTATAAACTTCAGTTATTGTATAGCAATGGTAAGTTGTCGTTACCTCGTTTTTGAACGTCCGTGTGCCGCAGAAAAGTCTTACTTTCTTTTTCAAGGCCTTTCGGAAAAGGATATAAAGATTTTGAGATTAAAATTACACGCGTGTAAACACGGCTCTTTCCTTGGCATATAAGGAAAGCAAAACATAAACGATCAATAAGTCAATGGTACTTCACATGATTAACCGGTCGGTCTTGAAGTGGAAAGTAAAAAAGGGGATCGATAGCTGCTCCAGCACAACAGCACTTTTAAGTGACTTTTTTCACTTTTGCGAATTAAGGGTAATTACCGGGACGGGGCGAGCGGCGGGGGCAGGCGGAGCGGAGCCCGGCCCGGGCGCAGGGGCTCCCCGAAGGCGAGGAAAGCCCGCGGGGGGCCCGGAGCCCCGGCCCCGGAGCCCCGGCCCCGGCGCGCCGCCGGCCTCGCCTGCTGCCCCGGCGGCGGGGCCGTGGGGCCGGCGGCGGGGCCGTGGGGCCGGAGCCCGCCGGGCCGGGGGGGCTTCTCGGGGCCGGCCCCCAGCCCCGGGTTCGGGGGTGGACGAGAGCTCCCTCGCCAGCTGATTTCTGGCCTTTTTCTGTGGTTTTTTTTTTTTTAATTTTATTTCGAAGCCTGGCGCGGGTGCCGATGCCTGGCCGTCGCAGTTAATTGCCTGACCTCATGCTTTCATTATGTAATTTGGGTGGTTCGCTGTCGAAATCCTAATAGGAATTTGTCTCTGCTTTCCCTCCCCAGGAGTTAGGACAGAGCAGGACCTGTACGTCCGTCTAATAGACTCGATGACCAAACAGGTGAGAAAGTTTACGCTTTTCTTACCACGCAAGTTCCGAAGTTTGTATTTTGCCCTTGCTGGGGGGGGGCCGTGGGCCCGACAGACCGCACCTACCGCTAATTTACCTGCGCGAGTAGCTCCGACCCCTGTTAGCATTTAACACGCGAGCAAGGTGTGTTGTTGCTGTTCGGGGAAGCGTTGGCATCGTTAAATAGCGTGTGTGGCACTAAGTACAACGTCATGCGAACAGATGTTTGATAGAATTAATTTAGCGAGGGAGAGAGGAAAGAACAAAACCCGTCAAGTTGCCCAGATTTATTTTTAAATGCACTTTTTTCCCCTCGGTAACTTCTTTTGGCGATATTTTCCCTCGGTGAGGAAAGGGCAGCCCTCTTCCTTAGGCTCTCCGAAAGCGGCCGGGATTAGTCCTTTTCTTTTATAATGCGGTGATCTAGTAAGGCGAGACGTTTATTTGGATTTAAAAGTTAAATGTGCTGAGGTGAAAAGTCATCTTGTTCTCCTCTAGTCCATATTCACCTCTCAGCCCCCCATCTCCATAATTCAAACTCCATGCTCCAGGGGTCACCCAAACCCGTCCATTTCCCTGAGATCAGCTTCTGTTTCTTCCTCAAACCTCTGTCATACCTTGTAAATAACATAATTACAAGCAGTTCCTTATTAAATTATTTAACCTGTCTTGGTCAACTTTGCCGATGATAACTACGTGTTATCAGCGTTGCACCACAGCAATTAGAGACAGAAAGGCACTTACTGGCTTTGGATTTAATCAACTTTTTTTTTTTTTTTCCCGGAGAGACATTTCACGAATATTTTTTTTTTTTTTTTTTTGGTGAGGGGGGGTGGGGAAGAAGGTGAGAACGGGGAATAATTTACAGTGTGCTGGAAATCAGATACCAGAGATGGAAATGAAACCCACTCCACCAATCTGCCGGGTCCCCCCCGCCGCGCCCTGCCCTCCCGGCCGAGGCAAGGCTGCCCACAGGCAGGGGTTTTTGCTAACTTTGCCGTCCCCGAGCGAGGGGCAGGGGAGCCCTTCCCGGGCCGGGGGCTGGCCCCGGGCTGATGGCCCCGGCCCCGGGCTGATGGCCCCGGCCC